>CM076575.1:45468625-46079571 GCA_034641835.2 Pinus albicaulis | reverse complement strand
TTTTAAAAAGTTAAAAATAAAAAAAGAATGCAATTGGACAATCATTAGAAATAGGAAAACTATTATTAGAAATAGAGACTAAAAAAAGAGTAATAAATAGGATTTTGGAACACTCTAGATCCTCTTTTAAAAGCATCTGTGTCTCTAGCTTCCATATTATATCCATCTGTTCCTGCTTCTTGCCCATATTTTATCTATGAAATTTCCCTTATTGACCAAGGAAATTAATAAACGCTGCTAGGATTATTAAAATAACTGTCCCTAGAACTACCGAGCTTTGTAATCATCTTCAGTCTTAATGATTTTAGCTCTAAGATTGCAGTGTGGAGATATCCGTTTGATAATCTAGGGCTAATAAGCATATATTTTGTGAAACTGTGCCCTGATTCCAAAGCTCACTGCAAGCTTCCTGTCTTAATTTAGCATTTCTATGCCTGCCAATGTTTACATGTAAAATTTATTTCAATTTTACAATTTCTTTTACTCTATTTTGATGTTTCAATTTGAATTTCTATTTATGTTTTGAATTTTCCCCTTTCGTATTGTTTCCTTGTGGATACTCTTTAAGAATTTAAAAAGATGAAGTCAGTTTTAACAGAGCGAGAGCATATATAGTGTCAAATTTGCAACTCCACTAGAAAAACAAGACTATTCGGAATAATGAAGCATCAAATTCAAATTTATAATCTCAGAAAGAAATTCATAAATCAACCAACATTTTAACACATCTTTCATTATAACATAAGAAAAACAAACATGTCTCTACTTCAATGATGAAATATGTGTGCTTTGAGCACACTGTAGATACTGGTTCTCATAAATACTACTCTTCCCGGTTAGTTGCATGCAATGATACCTATTCAAAACAAGAATTTGAAGCATATTTTCCTCTTATGTTCTCATGATGCTGAGAGAGATCGACACTACGATCGCCATGAGACAATATGTGGCCATTAGAAATGGCAGCTGATAAATCTTTATTAGCGTTAGAGACAAGCAAATATCTCACCGCCACATTCCCCTCAGCCTCTTTAGGAACTACACATACACCTAACTCCTTGTTTATTATTATTGAAGGAGAAGAAATAACTTCACATATACCCACAACATAAAAATCGCTATCCTTATACATGCCATTTTTCCAAATATCATTACATGCCGAGCGGCGTGCATATCGCGCAGAATATTCGAACCTCTCCGCCAAATAAATGCCATCTCCCATAGCTTTTCCAGTTGACATTAACTTGGTGTCACTAAAGCATCGCAAGCCGTTTCTGTCCATTCCAATGGAAATGCATTAGTATAAGTTTTTTCTGAAATTTTTGCGACTACAATTAATTTGAATTGGATGCATTATATCGAAATTTTCTGATGAATCCCCAAAATAAAATTCGAATTAAAGCTAAAAATTAGCATTTCTTTTGTTAAGAGTATCAAGAGTTTTATCTTGATTTTATTTGGAATAAAGCAATATACATACCTTAGAATCGAATACCAGTTTTCTCTGGGACTTCCATGAAATCCAAATATGGAAACGTCACGTTTGTTTTTAGAGGGATACGCAACCTCCCTCTCCGGAGAATCCTGCACCACCGCAAATTGATAAAGCTGCGAAAGTGAATCATCAGGTTTGATAAGTTTGTCATCATCCTCAGATAAATATACCAACGATAGTCTGTTGGTGCACAGGATGAATCTAAGAACATTATATGGAAGCTGCCAGTCTTCCTTTCCTGCAAAAAAATCATCTCCCAATTTCTGCACCGATCGATCTTTGGCAGTGGACAATAATGATTTAGCCAGCTTTCCTTTCAACTCAGCTTCATCACCGCATAATCTCATCTCTAGAACAGGAGGAAACGATTTTATAATACTAGTCAAAGCATTCATATTTTTGTTTTTGTTCCGACGGTGGCTCGTGAAACTCTGGTTAGGGTTTCCGTTAGGGTTTGCAATATGGTTATCATTTAAGATGTCTGAACCCTGACGAATCTCCCTTTTCTCCAAGAGAAAAGGAGGGAATGGTTCAAACACATCACGATATCCCTGTGCGGCAGACAAAGAGAGGGAAATTTCTAAATCGATCAATTCCAGTGGCATTCGGACCACTTCTTGAAGTACCTGAGCTCCTAACCCTAATACTTCAAAACTGAACAAGCTGCAAAATTCAGTAATCCTAGTGTTATAATTTTATGTTTTAGCGGAACTAATAATGAATGAATGAAACTTTCTAAACCATCTTAGAGTTCAAAATCGAAAGAGAATTTGACATACCATAATTCTTCGGCACAACTACAAAGCCTAGAGACAGCGAATGGAAGCTCTTTGTCGCAGACAATACACCGCTTAAGCAATGAGGAAAGACGACTTCCAGTGAACACCAAAAATCTCACAAATATATTGTCCTCGCATTCCAATAAAACATTTGAATCCTGATTCCTTCCTTCTTTAGTGAAGAAATCTTTAGCAATTCGAGGCAACAAACTTCGAAGACCATACAAATCCATTGGATTGGTTTTCCTAAGATCGGTCAGCTTAGGAAGCTGTTGATCTAAATCGTCTTGACCATCACTATACACAAGCTTATTTTCCATGGGAGGGGCTTTCAATTCCAGGTCTCTGTGTATTGCCGATAATCCTTGGAAGGACTCGCTTAGTGACACCCCTTGCGCTTCCAGGCTTCTACTTTTGAAATTGTTTCCAATGGGGTGAAACGTCACTTCAATTACCAGTGGCGTAGCGAATGAAAAGCCAAGTGCCTCATACACATGCCCATGGCGATGCCGAGAGTAATCCGACAAAATTCCAGTGAGTTCCATCTCAAACCCAACACACCATTTATTGTGTGAAGGGTAATACACCTTACACGACTTGAGAGTGTCCTCTTCTATGCTGTGAGAATCGCTGGCAGGCACTTCAACCACGCGGGATCGAGCTCCATCGCACTTTTTATTTGCGTCCTCTATAAGCTGGTCAAAATAACCGTTTTCCAGTTGTCCTTCATTCGTTTTGCCGAGGGCCATGGAATACCCTTCGACATCACTGCTCCATCCATCTTCCTCTTCGTCCTCCTCCTCTTCATCGTCCATTTCAGAAACCGCTCCCTTACGGTCAGTGGAACCCTTGTACGTTTCAAAAACATCGAGTATAGTGTCGAGAACACTAGTGAAAGAATAAAACCCACGGCCGCTTAGTCGCTCTAACTTATCATTTAAAGTTATGCACGCTGTATTCACGTTGTTGGATTCATCGGATCCAATGAAAGTGCCAATGAAAGCACAATCAGTGTTGCTGATGATACCAGCAGAGGAGCAGCTTGAGTAGAAATTGTGTGGTATGGCTATCTGTAAAACCATGCCATCAATACAAATTTCAAAACATTCATCTGTAATTTTTTTTATTTCCATAGACATGTTGTTAGTTCTTACTGCATTCTTTTCCAACCAAGCTACGATATAATTGTTCATATTGGCCTTATCCATGGTGAAGAGAGAATTATCACCAACCCTAACTTTAAAAATTCGAATTCCACAATAACACCCTGACTTCTGATTGACAGAATAGCTTTAGCTCGTATGAACTCGTATACCGCAAACTTGTATATGTTAAAATCTTACGTTAGTGCTTTATATAGAGAGAGAGACACGGTCACGAGCAAAAAAAATTGAAACGCCCCGGTACGAAGTCGGCGGGATGAAAATGAACTTTTTTTTTTGCGTTAATATAATGTTTTGATTTGAGGCAACCCATATGTTTCCCGCCAGCCTTTCTCATTAGCACAATCCTAAAATCCCCAAGGTACCTTGGGTGCATTCCCATTGATTTATTGGGCACGGTACCTTAAATCAAGGTACCTTGGATGCATTCCCATGTATCTATTTGGCCTTCTATTTTACCGGAGATTTTGGTCAAACGGAGGGACCATTCTACTTTATATTTTAGTGATTACGTTTAGCGAGTCTTTTTAGTAGGCTAGTTATAATTTTAAGTTGGGACCTTTTTGTTTTGGTTTTTCTAGAATATGAGGTAGTTACTGTATTTTAATTAGTTGGAGATGATTTGGGGTAGTTACTATTTTAAGTTGGGGATGATTCTTTTATTATTATAATTATATCAAGGTGATTTTTTGGTTTTGGTTTTTTCTAGAGTCTGGTTAGTAGGTTAGTTATAATTTTAAGTTGGGGATCTTTTTGTTTTGGTTTTTCTAGAATATGAGGTAGTTACTGTATTTTAATAAGTTGGGGATGATTTCAGGTAGTTACTATTTTAAGTTGGGGATGATTTTTTTATTATTATAATTATATTAAGGTGATGATTTGAGGTAGTTACTATTTTAAGTTGGGGATGATTTTTTTATTATTATAATTATATCAAGGTGACCTTTTTGTTTTGGTTTTTCTAGAATATGAGGTAATTACTGTATTTTAATAAGTTGGGGATGATTTGAGGTAGTTACTATTTTAAGTTGGGGATGAATTTTTTATTATTATAATTATTGTTACACCATTTTTTGGTCATCTAACTTACTATCATTAGATGGACCCAAGTACACTATGTAAGACCAATTTTACCCTAAGTATAATTGCTTTCACTATGTGAAATAACTTAATAAACCACATTTATTAAGTTGTTTATGGTCTAAACAGGAAACACCAAAAGGAAATATTAAACAAATCTATATTTGTTTGATTTTCCTCATGGAATAATTAATTAAACCATGATTTAATTATTATAATTCCTAGTCATGTTTAACCCAAAACAAAGAAATTAATTAGATAAACCTTTATTTATCTTATTATTTTCTAGGAATAATTATTTAAATCTCATTTAGATAATATTGTTTGTTAAATATGACCAAATCACCCATAAATAATTAAATAAATCATTATTTATTTGATTATCTTTCAACCACTTCCTTAAAATGATAAATAAATCATTTATTTATTTATTATGTACAAATAAAGGGATTTGACCCAAGTCAAATACTTTTTCCCTTCAAATGATTGTTTTCGACGCCCATTAATCAGAACATCCTCCTCTTCCTGCTTCCGTCGCCTTCCAAATCCCAGTCAAAATCCGGAATGCCAACGTTTCTCGGTGTATAATTGATGAGGGGGCATCCACCTGTGTGATGTCTGCTTCGGTTTGGAAGCAACTCGGATCTCCTGAGCTGGCCCCTTCCACGATCACCCTTCGAGCGTGGGACGGCCACGCCTCTTAGCCCATTGGCCTTTTTCGCAATTGTCCTATCACCCTTGCCGGTAAGACTGTTTACATTGACTTTAAAGTCATCGACGCCCCTCTAGACTACAACATTCTATTGGGGCGAAGCTACACCTATGTCATGTCTGTTGTCCCTTCCGCGGTTTTTCGCAAGATGTCTTTTCCTCACAATGGAAAGATAGTCACCATCGACCAGTTGACGTATCATGAGCCCAAGTCTCAGACCTCCCCTGAGACGATCATCTCTTCTGTAGCCAATGACTAGTGTCTCTCTTGACGTCTATAAAGACTCCTCTTTGCTTGGAACGTTTACTGGTCTCCCTACTCCTCCTATCTCTGATCCCAGCTTATCGAATGTTTGCATGATGCAATCATCTCGGGCTGCCCTTAAGTGACCCGCCTCGGCTAGTCAGCAACCTCAGACGCAACCTCGCCCACCGCAACCCTCTCCTAGCCCTTCATCTCCACCAGCCGGACCTCCTCCTTCTGGCCCTTCTCCTACAGCTGGTATCCCTAAACCCCTTTATCCCCCTGGATCGGTTCCCCCAGGCCTTAACCATCTTGGAGCCGTCCCTCCTGGTCATTACCCCGCTGGTCAGATACCTTTCCTGGCTCCCCCTCCCGGAGTCTATTCGGTCCCCGTCATGGCCACCCTCTCTCTCCCTAACCTGACCCTGGGTATACCCGTCTGGTACCTTGACCCTCCAGCCGCTACCCCTCCTGGTCACCCCAAACCCTATCTTGCTTTGACACCGGTTCAACCGGTCCCCCTCGCTTCCCGAGCGAGAATACGGAACACGTGTCCGCGGACTTCCGAGCGAAATCAAATAGAACAAGGATCTAAAGGAAATTTGATTTATTTAGTGAGCACACTGCTAAATGATGAAAATGACATAAAAACATGAAATTTTGTTTTATTTCCAAAGTCAAAAAGGGGTTTGTAGTTTTTCGAGGAGTGACGTCACTTTAGTACGGGTTGACGTGTGGTGGGGGGCCGGGCGGTAAGCGGTTAGTCCCTGCACCGCTTATGGAAAAAGGTGGTATTAGATGAGCGGGCAGCGATTCCATTGGATCGTTGCCACGTGGACGGAGGACTGGTCAAATACCACCAATCCCCCGCGCGTTAAAACTCTGACAAAGGATGGGTAGCGGGATTGACGTGGAGCGTCGATCTGCGGAGGGACGATCCAATGGTGGAAAAGGACATGGAGTAAGTGAAGGTTTAAGGTGCGGGCCTGTCGGGTTTTTGAAACAACTAATGCTTAATTTAATCACCCCGGGAGGCTTCTAATTGGTGAATGGAAGGTTATTAATTAGTTCAGATAACTAATTAATCCCATATTTATAATGAAAAAAGGGTTGCGGCGGGATTTCATTGGATGGTTGAAAAGTCGGGTGGAATGCCAGGGGGATGGGCCACGGTGGCATAGGATCTTTCCAAGGTTTTGGTTTTAAAAACAAACTTCGGGTTTTTATCCTTTTTTGCATTTAAACATATAGAATTATATGTTTAAAGTTTTTTCTTATATATATTTTTTATTATATGATCAATTAACCGATGTAGTTAACTTATCATAGGGGCGGGACTATAATATAACGATATATTTTAACCAAAGGGCTTGTAGAAGCGGGTTTTAATGAATATTTGGGAGGTAAATACTTTGGTTAAAATATTATAATAAATGGGTTTTCGGATATTTATATAAAAGGAGCTATATACTTAGGATAGGGCATTTCACTAGGGATTTAGTAAAATAGAGTTAAACATTAATATGAGAAAGGGACAATGGAACTCAAAACACTTTGCTCATCTAAGAAAGTGATATTTTCTGAAGTAAAATTGCAATATCTCATCTTCAACACTTAAACATAGAATAGTAAGTTATTTTGAGGGATTTTTATGGAATTTTGCATAATTTTCCTAAGCAAAATGAGATTTTACTTAGGAAAAGGTTAAAGATGAATGATTATAATGATGAATTATCTCAAGCACTTAGGTCTTTTTGATCATTAGGCCGAGGGTCCGGTCCCTCCAAAAGTCAAGGAAATGCCTTGAGCCCTTTCGATCTCCAAGTACCCTAGTACTTTGGGGGAAATTAGTAAAACTTTAAGGGGAAAGTGATGAGGGAAGTTAATGATTTTGACTTTGCTTGCTGTGATTTTCCAGTGTATGTCCTGCTTCAGTATTTGTGATGAAAGTAAAGGATCAAAAACATGTAGCAGCATCATTCATCAGATAAAACTTTGTAACACCATCTACCTACCCTATCTACTACTACCATTTTCTCTTCTTTATTAGGGTGCATTTAGACTTGCAAACCCTTTTCAATCTTCTTTTCTTTTACAAGGCAAATCTATCTAATTCTACACTTATTGCATCCAAGGGCTTAGATTAAACTGTTGAGCACCTTTTATTAACTCTACCTATCTACTTATCTGCCAAGATTAAACTGTTTGGTCAGATATTTATTCTCTATTCTACAACATGAAATTGAAAATGAATGAGTCAAGTTTAAACAGTTTGACTCTTCATAAATTGTGGCAAAAGTTTGACAAGCTACACACAATTTGTTTATTACATCAAAGTAAAAAGTAGTGGCATTTAGACTTGCACACTTTCCTTGGCCTTTCTTTTTGATGGGGTTCATTTCTTTTACTTTTTGGCCATTTTTATTCTTTTTACCCTTTGATTTTTCTTTTAGGGTATACCCTCTTTACATTTTTTAAATTATTTGATTTTTTTGTTTTTCAAGAATATGGAACACCTTTGCTCAAGAAAAAGGTTTGAACATATTCCATAGTTCAATCAAGACAATCATGAAAAATGACACCTATTGGTATAGGAGTCTAACAGGGTGGTCACATGATTGGAGGAGAAAAACAATTATATGAAAAAACATCCAAATTTTCTTTGGGATACAAGACGTGGAATATCTGGGTCATATTGTATCTCATGAGGGTGTTAGGGTAGACCCTAACAAAATTAAAGCCATTAAGGAATGGAAAGTTCCCACAACCATAAAGAAATTGCGAGGATTTCTTGGGTTAACAGGGTATTATTGCAAGTTTGTTAAGAATTATGGGAGAATATAAGCACCTCTAACAACATTTTTGAAGAAAGATGCATTTTCATGGACTTCTGAAGGAATTAAGGCCTTTGACATCTAAAAGAGGCAATGTGCCTAGCACTGGTCTTAGCTACACAACACTTCACAAAAAAATTTATTGTGGAATGTGATGCCTTAGGAAATGGAGTTGGTGTTTCTTTAATGCAAGAAGGAAGACCCATTTCTTTTGAAACTTGTCCAATCAAAGGAAAGTATATACAGAAAACCATTTATGAGAAGGAAATGTTGGCAATAATACATGCACTAAATAAATGATGACCTTACCTAATGGGAAGGCACTTCATGGTAAAAACCGATAATGATAGTCTTAAACACTTTTGGAACAAAGAATATCTTCACAAGAGCAACAAAAATGGGTCACAAAGATATTGGGTTATGACTTTGAAATCATCTACAAAAAAGGGAAACTAAATGTTGTTGCAGATGAACTCTCAAGAAAGGATGAAGAGGTGGAGGCATTGGTTTGTGAAATTTATATTATCCAACCAAATTGGATAATCAAAGCAAGGGATGAATGAAAGAGGTACAAAGAAATGTGGACACTCATTCAAAAGTCGAAGCAAGATCGTAGTACATCTGATACATTTAGTTGGAAAAATGATTCCTTAAGAATTCCCAACTAAAAGACAAGATTCTCTTGAAATTGCACACTTATCCTTAAAAAGGATACCAAGGATTTTTAAAAACTTACCACAAGGTGAAAACAAATTATTTTTTGGGATGGCCTTAAATTTTATATTCAAAAGTTTGTGGCAGAATGTTTGGTTTGCCAACAAAATAAAGTTGAGGCAATTAAGACCCCAGGTCTTCTACAACCTTTATCCATTCCAACTCAACGTTGGGAGGAGATTTCAATAAAATTGATCACAGATATACCTAATTTCTAGGTATACACATTTTTGTGCATTATCTCATCCTTTTAAAGCAAGTATAGTTGCTACTGCATTTATGGAAACAATTCAAATGCTACATGGAAACCCATAGATTATGGTAAGCAACAAAGATCCCATTTTTACTGGAAATTTTTGAACGAAATTATTTTCTTGTTTGGGTACTCAAATAGCTCATAGCTCATCTTATCATCCTCAATCTAATGGTCAAACTGAGATAGTGAAAAAATGTTTGAAAGGATATCTTTGTTGTTTTGTATCTAATAAAAAAACACAATGGATCTGGGTCAAGTGGCTACCTCTTACTGAATAGTGGTATAACACTTCCTTCCATACCACATCAAAAGTTACCTCATTTATGGCACTTTATGGATATCATCCATCGTCCATCACATCATCTTTGAGAGAAGTTTATGGAAGCGATGGTAGATCAAAGATGATGTGATGGCAACGAGAGAACTTTCGATGTAGGAGACTGGCTATTTTTATGCGCAATTTTTAGCCACCACACAACTTCTATATATGCACATATTTTGTATCACATATATTTCATATATGCATATGATACCACCCATCACTAGAAGAATATCATGGTGTCATTCAATCCTCTCCATTCTCTAGTCCAAGACGCCCATACGGTTCTCATGCCAATCCAAGATAGTATATCACAATAAAATATTCTTATTGCTGTAAAGGTCTACAATCTCCAGGTATTGGTTGAATCATCTCATTGTGTATCCTATATCGAGGATTTGATATGTGCTAGCCAATCTTCCGTATTAAGTGTGGTTGGAAGTGCACTATGATATAGGATAATACCATGAGTTGAAAATAATGTTGCAAAAAATTATGTTGGTGAAAATAGCTCGGATCATATGTATACAAAGAAAAATTGGCATCATCATTCAGTCAAGGGAAGAAGAAACATCGCATTGAATATTTCAATAATAACACTAGTGCCTTTTCAATCATCAATTTCATAATGTTAAACCATATAAATGGGCATAACATGAAATTCCACTTCATGAGAGTATAGTGGTTCTCTAAACTATCAAAATTTATGAGAAATGCATGTTTTCTTATACATGAAAAGCTCGAATAGAACAACATAGGGAAATTGTAAGTAGGGGAATAATTGAGAATAGAATTAACCTATTGTAAGTAAAATAGATTTACATTAGATGCACTTAACTTTTTGTGTACAAGTGTGAAGTAATTGGTACATAGCTTACTCCCAATGCTTATATGGTGATAAAATTTGGTTGGAAAGAGTTAGTGTGTCAAACAAGGAGTTTTCACACGTGTTGTGAGTCTTTCAAGTGTCTTCTTGTTATCAAAATGAAGCTGAAAGAAGTTACTCCCTAGGTTTGTCTTGTGTCTCTTTACTAACTTCGCTACCAATAATTAAACCATTATACCATCAAATACAAAATCGTGACAATTTAGGAAGACTAATTTTCCTCTCAATATTTCCATGTGCTTGGCATCAAATACACTGTAGTGTATATTAATGTCCCGAGATTGAGATTGTTTTAGTACCATATGGAAGGATGGTTTAATTAAAATATTCAAAACCAAACTAAAATTTTATCAAATATCTCATTGAGAGGCTTTGAATCACTGTGATAAATATTTTCATTTCATATGTCATTTCACCCTAGTTGATTCAATGGTAATTAATCACCTTTAAATAAAATAGAGTATTCTTGAGAACCATATAAAAAAATCAATCATGGAAACTTTGTGGGTATTGGTTAAATAAAGCCTATCACCATATGTTATATGCGACCAAGATTTATGTGCTTAATAATACCGCATGTGGGGCATAGTTTGCAAAAACCCTCGATTTATACAATTCATAACACTTGATCATTTTAACATTCACATTGACTTCGTGTTATGTGTGAAAGGATAACATACTCTTAATGTAATTAATTTCACTAAATAGTGATTAGTGTCTCATTAATGAACATTGACATAATACATGGCCCAAGGATTGTGCGCCTTGATGGCCCAAACCTTTTTCCTTTTCTTTTGAAATGAAATAAATCCCCTTACAACATAAACTTATGAAACCTTTATTATATAAACCTTTCGTCACTTGGTGATTATGAAACATGAAGAAACATATTAACATAATGTCAACCTTATAAAAACTTATTGAATTGGCATGATACAAAATATAACTAAATATCCTTTTATAGAAACATCTGCATGTATAAACAAAAAATAAAGAATCATAGCGATTTCCTTATTACACCCTTGGGGAGAGGGCCCCACCTACCATTTAGTTGAATATTTATTGTTTTGTTACTTTATTTTTAGGAGAGAACTAATAAGTATTCACAATGATTTGTTTATTTTGTAGGTAAGGGTGTCACGAGGATAAATCTCATTGGTCTAAGGTAAACATATGCATCCCTAATGGTCCTCCACCCATAACCCAAGTGCACAAGTTCCTTTATCTATTTTCATTTTTGTTTCTAAGTTATGATTACTTTCACTTCACTATATGTCTTAAAGCCTCAATCTAAGAAGGCGTGCCTGTTAGATCCCCATATTACTAATGTAGTCCCTTGTTGTTACTAGCGTAGCCCCCTTATTGTTATTTTTATACCCCTATAACCCAGATATTGTTACTATTGTTTACTTACATTATTATTGTTAGGTCGGCTAGGATTATATTGTGACCCCATGGACCCCTATATATATATAAGGAGGTTTTATCATTTGTATCATCCAAGAATTGTTCATTTATGTAATGTATTGGAGGTTTCCCCCTCGAAGTGGTTAATTTCAAAGGCATTGATCTCTCCTATCTTCTATTTTTGGAGCTGTTTTCATAACATTTGGTATCAGAGCTTTGGATTCTAGTGTTTCGCTACTCCAAACAGGTCATCATGGAATTTTCACCATATGTTTTTTTCTACACAGGTTCAAAAGTTGAAATTCTTACAACGCGAAGCTAAAATCCTTAGTAATGTCGTGGAAAAATTTCAGATCTTGGTTTATAACATATTTAGAGATATGATCTCTGGAAGTTAGGGCTTTTTGCAGGCTCCTAAATTCAACCTAAACAAGTCATCATGGCATATTTTCTATAAATATTTTTCTATGAGGGTTCAGAAGCTGATTTTTACAGAGCGAAGCCACAATCTTGAGGAATGTCGTGGAAAAATTTCAGAGCTTGATTCACAATATTTTCAGAGATAGGGACTGTGGAAGTTAGGGATTGTTTAGGATCCTGAATTTCATCTCAAAGAGGTGACCATGGGAAAAACTTCATAACTCTCCCTTGGAGCATTGGATTGGAATTCTGTAAAAGGAGGCCAAAAGTACACAAAATATAGTTTTATGTATGTCAATTATAGTGTCAAAGGAGGAAAATGTGACACATGGCATGTTGTACAAGTTCACTCTACTGAACCAGTCCATAATTAGTTCATTGTGGGAGATTGGGAACAACTTTTCTTAAAGAATCCAAATTAGGTCAGTCCTCTAGGATTTGAAAGAATATTAAGAGGGCTACTACAGGGCCAAATTTTAGATATTGAAGATCCAAAATCACAAGAATATTCCAGTTTCAATATGGATCTCCTCAAAATCAAGAAAAAGGTGTGTATTTTTTTTCAAATTGCATAAGACTTGTTTGAAAAATCAGTTTTAAGTGATTCCATGGCCTATTGAGCATAGATATCAGTATTGGGTTATAAAATTCCTTCTAAAAATAATTCAAGACCAATTAAGCCCTCAGATTACTCTACTATGACTCATGAAGATGAATAATTACAACATGATCTATCAAAAATACAAGAGCAAGTGCACAAAATTTCACTCTCGCAAAGAGAAACAAAAAATGAAACGGAAGTTTTGAATAAAGGCGTGGAAGCGAATATGGATGGTTTGAAGAAAGGCATGGAAGCTAATACAGATGGCATGAAAGATGACATGGAATCTAAGATGGATGACATGGAAGAAAAAATGAAAGACAACATTGAAAACATGAATAATGATATAAAAGCATACATCAAAGGTTTGAGAAAGTTGATACAAGAAATATTTCCTAATGGCGAAAAGATAGTAGAGGAAACTCTGGATGAGAACAAAATGCTACTAGTTTTTGTACTTGCTGTCCCATTCTCCAATTATTTTTTCAATTAGGAAAAAATAGAATATTATCACTCCATTTGAAGAGATCCAATACACATAATTATCTATGCTATGACTGTTTATGTCTCGAGTATGCCCACTTAATAAAATGTGAAAGGGAGTAAGATAAATGGCCGATACCACTGGAAGGATCCCTCTTTGGTTGATAGGTACTGTAACTGATATTATCGTGATTGGTCTACTGGGTATATTTTTCTATGGTTCATATTCCGGATTAGGTTCATGATTTCATAAACTGCAATGTTGGATAGAAGAACCACCATATTCCAAAGATGGATATGAGGAATTTTGATGGCAAGGATACTGTAAGATGGATACTACAGATGGAGCAATATTTTGATCTCAATAATGTGAAAACACAAAAAAGGTGTGCATTTCAACTTTACATTTAGAACAAACTACATTTTTATGGTATCGATGGCTTTTCTCCCGTAAAAAAATTGTCACTTGGTCAATTTTTACGGAGGAAATGATAGCACATTATGAGGATACAAAGAGAAACATCTTCTTTATCCAATTGTAAATCTCAAACAAAGGGGTTCAGTGGTGGAGCACATTGAGGACTTCCAAAAATTGAATATAAGTGTAATTGATATTCCAGAGGAACACATTATTGATGTCTTGATAGGGAATTTAAAGAATAACATCCAACATGAATTTCATGTTTGAGAGCCTCATTCATTAGATAAGGCATTCAGGTTGGAAAGAAAATTTGAATGTAAAATTATGGAAACAAGGAAGACTACCACTCACATCTATAAATATGGAAGTGTTGATACTCCTAGACTTCGACAACCTACAAGGTTGACACCACAAAAATTGGAAGAAAAAGGAGAAAAGGGGCTTTGCTATAGTTGTGATAGCAAATACACTAAAGGTCATAAGTGTGCTGAGAAAAAAATTTTGTACATAGATTTTGAAGAGGAGGAAGAAAATGAACAAAAAACTTCAAAAGAAGAGGATATACACCAAGAACCAACCCTAGAGGAAGAATAAATGTGTCCGACCATATCGTGTAATGCATTGGCAAGAATTTCCACTCCTCAAACTCTTAAGATAGAAGGAAATATCAAGAAGAAAAATTTAATAGTGTTGATTTATTCAGGAAGTGCCAATAATTTTACTCATTGTAAGGTAGGCAAGGAATTGAATTGTTTCATATACCCAACACCACAATGTCAAGTTATTGTTGCATATGGAGGAACTATAAATTACTCTGGAAAATTCCATAATATCAAGCTAGCCAATTCTTTCCATTCCAATGAGAGGTGATGATGTTGTACTAGGAGTACAATGGTTACAATATTTGGCAATGATAACTTTTAATTTTCAAGAACTTTTCTTGAATTTTTTTTCAGAAGGAAAGGAAATCGAATTATAGGGAATCACAGGGAAGCCAGGAAATATAATAAGCTCTAATGTCATGAAAAATCTTTTGAAGAAAGAACAATGAGGTACCAGAAGTTCCAACATCAAAATCATAATTCAACCTAGTCAATGTTCTTTCTCTACTCTAGTAGTATTGGTGCACAGGAAGATGAACCATGGCGCATGTGTCTGGATTATAGGGAGCTCAATAAGCTAACTATTAAATATAAATTTCCCATTTCTGTGTTTGATGAATTATTGGATGAATTACATGGCGCAAATTTTTTTACCAAGTCGGATCTTCATTCCAGATATCATCAAGTTAGAATGAAGACTGAAGATATTCCGAAAAAACATTTCGAACTCATCAGAGTCATTATGAATTTTTGGTCATGCCTTTTGGCCTTACCAATGCACCTTATACATTTCAATGGTTGATGAATTCCATTTTCAAGCCCTTCCTTAGAAAATCTCGACTAGTATTTTTTAATGACATACTACTCTACAACAAGACTTGGAAGGACCATGTTCAACATGCTGATAGGGTGATCAAACTATTGGAGGAGAAACAATTATATGAAAAAACATCCAAATGTTTATTTGGATACAAGAGGTGGAATATCTGGGTCATATTGTATCTCATGAGGGTGTTAGGGTAGACCCTAACAAAATTAAAGCCATTAAGGAATGGAAAGTTCCCACAACCATAAAGAAATTGCGAGGATTTCTTGGGTTAACAGGGTATTATTGCAAGTTTGTTAAGAATTATGGGAGAATATAAGCACCTCTAACAACATTTTTGAAGAAAGATGCATTTTCATGGACTTCTGAAGGAATTAAGGCCTTTGACATCTAAAAGAGGCAATGTGCCTAGCACTGGTCTTAGCTACACAACACTTCACAAAAAAATTTATTGTGGAATGTGATGCCTTAGGAAATGGAGTTGGTGTTGTTTTAATGCAAGATGGAAGTCCCATTTATTTTGAAAGTTGTCCGATTAATGGAAAGTATTTACATAAAGCTATTTATGAGAAGTAAATTTTGGCAATACTACATGCACTAAAGAAATGACGACCTTACCTAATTTGAAGAAACTTCAAGGTAAAAACCGTTCATGATAGTCTTAAATAATTTTTGGAACAAAGACTATATTTAGAAGAGAAACAAAAATGGGTCACAAAGATGTTCAGTTATGACTTTGAAATCATCTACAATAAAGGGAAACTAAATGTTGTTGCAGATGCACTCTCAAGAAAAGATGAGGAGGTGGAAGCATTGATTTGTTCCATTTCTATTATCCAACGAGATTGGATAACTAAAGCAAGGGAGGAATGGAAGAATGATGAAGAAATGTGGACACTCATTCAAAATTTATAGTAAGATCCCAATACATCTGATACATTTAGTTGGAAAAATGATTCCTTATGGTACAAACATCGCTTATATATTTGTAAGAATTCCCAACTAAAAGACAAGATTCTCTTGAAATTGCACACTTATCCTTTAGAAGGATGCCAAGGATTTTAAAAAACTTACCACAAGGTGAAGACAATTTTTTTTTTGGGATGGCCTTAAATTTGATATTCAAAAGTTTGTGGCAGAATGTTTGGTTTTCCAACAAAATAAAGTTGAGACAATTAGATCCCCGGTCTTCTCCAACCTTTTATCCATGCCAACTCAACGTTGGGAGGAGATTTCAATAAAATTGATCACGTATATACCTAATTTCCTAGGTATACACATCTTTGTTCATTATCTCATCCATTTAAAGAAAGTACAGTTGCTACTGCATTTATGGAAACAATTCAAATGCTACATGGAAACCCGGAGATTAGTGTAAGTGACAGAGATCCCATTTTTACAGGAAATTTTTGGACAGAATTAGTTTCTTGTTTGGGTACTCAACTAGCTCATAGCTCATCTTATTATCCTCAATCTAATGGTCAAACTGAGATAGTGAAAAAAATGTTTGAAAGGATATCTTTGTTGTTTTGTATCTAATAAAAAAACACAATGGATCTGGGTCAAGTGGCTACCTCTTACTGAATAGTGGTATAACACTTCTTTCCATACTACACCAAAAGTTACCTCATTTATGGCACTTTATGGATATCATCCATCGTCCATCACATCATCTTTGAGAGAAGTTTATGGAAGCGATGGTAGATCAAAGATGATGTGATGGCAACGAGAGAACTTTCGATGTAGGAGACTGGCTATTTTTATGGCTACAACCATACAAACATGTCCCTCAAGCAAGCTAAGAAGGATAATAAATTATTGCATAAAGTACACTATACTTGTCTCCGTAAGTTCTAAGGACCATAAAAAAGTACTCGAAGCAATGATTTTAAAAAGTTAAAAAATAAAAAAAAGAATGCAATTGGACAATCATTAGAAATAGGAAAGAACTATTATTAGAAATAGAGACTAAAAAAGAGTAATAAATAGGATTTTGGAACACTCTAGATCCTCTTTTAAAAGTATCTCTGTCTCTAGCTTCCATATTAGATCCATCTGTTCCTGCTTCTTGCCCATATTTTATCTCTGAAATTTCCCTTATTGACCAAGGAAATTAATAAACGCTGCTAGGATTATTAAAATAACTGTCCCCAGAACTACCGAGCTTTGTAATCATCTTCAGTCTTAATGATTTTAGCTCTAAGATTGCAGTGTGGAGATATCCGTTTGATAATCTAGGGCTAATAAGCATATATTTTGTGAAACTGTGCCCTGATTCCAAAGCTCACTGCAAGCTTCCTGTCTTAATTTAGCATTTCTATGCCTGCCAATGTTTACATGTAAAATTTATTTCAATTTTACAATTTCTTTTACTCTATTTTGATGTTTCAATTTGAATTTCTATTTATGTTTTGAATTTTCCCCTTTCGTATTGTTTCCTTGTGGATACTCTTTAAGAATTTAAAAAAGATGAAGTCAATTTTTTTAACAGAGCGAGAGCATATATAGTGTCAAATTTGCAACTCCACTAGAAAAACAAGACTATTCGGAATAATGAAGCATCAAATTCAAATTTATAATCTCAGAAAGAAATTCATAAATCAACCAACATTTTAACACATCTTTCATTGTAACATAAGAAAAACAAACATGTCTCTACTTCAATGATGAAATATGTGTGCTTTGAGCACACTGTAGATACTGGTTCTCATAAATACTACTCATCCCTGGTTAGTTGCATGCAATGATACCTATTCAAAACAAGAATTTGAAGCATATTTTTCCTCTTATGTTCTCATGATGCTGAGAGAGATCGACACTACGATCGCCATGAGACAATATGTGGCCATTAGAAATGGCAGCTGATAAATCTTTATTAGCGTTAGAGACAAGCAAATATCTCACCGCCACATTCCCCTCAGCCTCTTTAGGAACTACACATACACCTAACTCCTTGTTTATTATTATTGAAGGAGAAGAAATAACTTCACATATACCCACAACATAAAAAATCGCTATCCTTATACATGCCATTTTTTCCAAATATCATTACATGCCGAGCGGCGTGCATATCGCGCAGAATATTCGAACCTCTCCGCCAAATAAATGCCATCTCCCATAGCTTTTCCAGTTGACATTAACTTGGTGTCACTAAAGCATCGCAAGCCGTTTCTGTCCATTCCAATGGAAATGCATTAGTATAAGTTTTTTTCTGAAATTTTTTGCGACTACAATTAATTTGAATTGGATGCATTATATCGAAATTTTCTGATGAATCCCCAAAATAAAATTCGAATTAAAGCTAAAAATTAGCATTTCTTTTGTTAAGAGTATCAAGAAGGGTTTTTATCTTGATTTTATTTGGAATAAAGCAATATACATACCTTAGAATCGAATACCAGTTTTCTCTGGGACTTCCATGAAATCCAAAATATGGAAACGTCACGTTTGTTTTTTAGAGGGATACGCAACCTCCCTCTCCGGAGAATCCTGCACCACCGCAAATTGATAAAGCTGCGAAAGTGAATCATCAGGTTTGATAAGTTTGTCATCATCCTCAGATAAATATACCAACGATAGTCTGTTGGTGCACAGAATGAATCTAAGAACATTATATGGAAGCTGCCAGTCTTCCTTTCCTGCAAAAAAAATCATCTCCCAATTTCTGCACCGATCGAGCTTTGGCAGTGGACAATAATGATTTAGCCAGCTTTCCTTTCAACTCAGCTTTCATCACCGCATAATCTCATCTCTAGAACAGGAGGAAACGATTTTATAATACTACTCAAAGCATCCATATTTTTGTTTTTGTTCCGGTGGTGGCTCCTGAAACTCTGGTTAGGGTTTCCGTTAGGGTTTGCAATATGGTTATCATTTAAGATGTCTGAACGCTGACGAATCTCCCTTTTTTTCCAAGAGAAAAGGAGGGAATGGTTCAAACACATCACGATATCCCTTTGCGGCAGACAAAGAGAGGGAAATTTCTAAATCGATCAATTCCAGTGGCATTCGGACCACTTCTTGAAGTACCTGAGCTCCTAACCCTAATACTTCAAAACTGAACAAGCTGCAAAATTCAGTAATCCTAGTGTTATAATTTTATGTTTTAGCAGAACTAATAATGAATGAAATGAAACTTTCTAAATCATCTTAGAGTTCAAAATCGAAATAGAATTTGACATACCATAATTCTTCGGCACAGCTACAAAGCCTAGAGACAGCGAATGGAAGCTCTTTGTCGCAGACAATACACCGCTTAAGCAATGAGGAAAGACGACTTCCAGTGAACACCAAAAAATCTCACAAATATATTGTCCTCGCATTCCAATAAAACATTTGAATCCTGATTCCTTCCTTCTTTAGTGAAGAAATCTTTAGCAATTCGAGGCAACAAAGTTCGAAGACCATACAAATCCATTGGATTGGTTTTCCCTAAGATCGATCAGCTTAGGAAGCTGCTGATCTAAATCGTCTTGACCATCACTATACACAAGCTTCTTTTCCATGGGAGGGGCTTTCAATTCCAGGTCTCTGTGTATTGCCGATAATCCTTGGAAGGACTCGCTTAGTGACACCCCTTGCGCTTCCAGGCTTCTACTTTTGAAATTGTTTCCAATGGGGTGAAACGTCACTTCAATTACCAGTGGCGTAGCGAAATGAAAAGCCAAGTGCCTCATACACATGCCCATGGCGATGCCGAGAGTAATCCGACAAAATTCCAGTGAGTTCCATCTCAAACCCAACACACCATTTATTGTGTGAAGGGTAATACACCTTACACGACTTGAGAGTGTCATCTTCTATGCTGTGAGAATCGCTGGCAGGCACTTCAACCACGCGGGATCGAGCTCCATCGCACTTTTTATTTGCGTCCTCTATAAGCTGGTCAAAATAACCGTACACTATACTTGTCTCGGTAAGTTCTAAAGACCATAAAAAGTACACTATAACCGTACACTATACTTGTCTCGGTAAGTTCTAAGGACCATAAAAAAGTACTCGAAGCAATGATTTTAAAAAAGTTAAAAATAAAAAAAGAATGCAATTGGACAATCATTAGAAATAGGAAAACTATTATTAGAAATAGAGACTAAAAAAAGAGTAATAAATAGGATTTTGGAACACTCTAGATCCTCTTTTAAAAGCATCTGTGTCTCTAGCTTCCATATTATATCCATCTGTTCCTGCTTCTTGCCCATATTTTATCTATGAAATTTCCCTTATTGACCAAGGAAATTAATAAACGCTGCTAGGATTATTAAAATAACTGTCCCTAGAACTACCGAGCTTTGTAATCATCTTCAGTCTTAATGATTTTAGCTCTAAGATTGCAGTGTGGAGATATCCGTTTGATAATCTAGGGCTAATAAGCATATATTTTGTGAAACTGTGCCCTGATTCCAAAGCCCACTGCAAGCTTCCTATCTTAATTTAGCATTTCTATGCCTGCCAATGTTTACATGTAAAATTTATTTCAATTTTACAATTTCTTTTACTCTATTTTGATGTTTCAATTTGAATTTCTATTTATGTTTTGAATTTTCCCCTTTCGTATTGTTTCCTTGTGGATACTCTTTAAGAATTTAAAAAGATGAAGTCAGTTTTAACAGAGCGAGAGCATATATAGTGTCAAATTTGCAACTCCACTAGAAAAATAAGACTATTCGGAATAATGAAGCATCAAATTCAAATTTATAATCTCAGAAAGAAATTCATAAATCAACCAACATTTTAACACATCTTTCATTATAACATAAGAAAAACAAACATGTCTCTACTTCAATGATGAAATATGTGTGCTTTGAGCACACTGTAGATACTGGTTCTCATAAATACTACTCATCCCGGTTAGTTGCATGCAATGATACCTATTCAAAACAAGAATTTGAAGCATATTTTCCTCTTATGTTCTCATGATGCTGAGAGAGATCGACACTACGATCGCCATGAGACAATATGTGGCCATTAGAAATGGCAGCTGATAAATCTTTATTAGCGTTAGAGACAAGCAAATATCTCACCGCCACATTCCCCTCAGCCTCTTTAGGAACTACACATACACCTAACTCCTTGTTTATTATTATTGAAGGAGAAGAAATAACTTCACATATACCCACAACATAAAAATCGCTATCCTTATACATGCCATTTTTCCAAATATCATTACATGCCGAGCGGCGTGCATATCGCGCAGAATATTCGAACCTCTCCGCCAAATAAATGCCATCTCCCATAGATTTTCTAGTTGACATTAACTTGGTGTCACTAAAGCATCGCAAGCCGTTTCTGTCCATTCCAATGGAAATGCATTAGTATAAGTTTTTTCTGAAATTTTTGCGACTACAATTAATTTGAATTGGATGCATTATATCGAAATTTTCTGATGAATCCCCAAAATAAAATTCGAATTAAAGCTAAAAATTAGCATTTCTTTTGTTAAGAGTATCAAGAGTTTTATCTTGATTTTATTTGGAATAAAGCAATATACATACCTTAGAATCGAATACCAGTTTTCTCTGGGACTTCCATGAAATCCAAATATGGAAACGTCATGTTTGTTTTTAGAGGGATACGCAACCTCCCTCTCCGGAGAATCCTGCACCACCGCAAATTGATAAAGCTGCGAAAGTGAATCATCAGATTTGATAAGTTTGTCATCATCCTCAGATAAATATACCAACGATAGTCTGTTGGTGCACAGGATGAATCTAAGAACATTATATGGAAGCTGCCAGTCTTCCTTTCCTGCAAAAAAATCATCTCCCAATTTCTGCACCGATCGATCTTTGGCAGTGGACAATAATGATTTAGCCAGCTTTCCTTTCAACTCAGCTTCATCACCGCATAATCTCATCTCTAGAACAGGAGGAAACGATTTTATAATACTAGTCAAAGCATTCATATTTTTGTTTTTGTTCCGACGGTGGCTCGTGAAACTCTGGTTAGGGTTTCCGTTAGGGTTTGCAATATGGTTATCATTTAAGATGTCTGAACCCTGACGAATCTCCCTTTTCTCCAAGAGAAAAGGAGGGAATGGTTCAAACACATCACGATATCCCTGTGCGGCAGACAAAGAGAGGGAAATTTCTAAATCGATCAATTCCAGTGGCATTCGGACCACTTCTTGAAGTACCTGAGCTCCTAACCCTAATACTTCAAAACTGAACAAGCTGCAAAATTCAGTAATCCTAGTGTTATAATTTTATGTTTTAGCAGAACTAATAATGAATGAATGAAACTTTCTAAACCATCTTAGAGTTCAAAATCGAAAGAGAATTTGACATACCATAATTCTTCGGCACAACTACAAAGCCTAGAGACAGCGAATGGAAGCTCTTTGTCGCAGACAATACACCGCTTAAGCAATGAGGAAAGACGACTTCCAGTGAACACCAAAAATCTCACAAATATATTGTCGTCGCATTCCAATAAAACATTTGAATCCTAATTCCTTCCTTCTTTAGTGAAGAAATCTTTAGCAATTCGAGGCAACAAACTTCGAAGACCATACAAATCCATTGGATTGGTTTTCCTAAGATCGGTCAGCTTAGGAAGCTGTTGATCTAAATCGTCTTGACCATCACTATACACAAGCTTCTTTTCCATGGGAGGGGCTTTCAATTCCAGGTCTCTGTGTATTGCCGATAATCCTTGGAAGGACTCGCTTAGTGACACCCCTTGCGCTTCCAGGCTTCTACTTTTGAAATTGTTTCCAATGGGGTGAAACGTCACTTCAATTACCAGTGGCGTAGCGAATGAAAAGCCAAGTGCCTCATACACATGCCCATGGCGATGCCGAGAGTAATCCGACAAAATTCCAGTGAGTTCCATCTCAAACCCAACACACCATTTATTGTGTGAAGGGTAATACACCTTACACGACTTGAGAGTGTCATCTTCTATGCTGTGAGAATCGCTGGCAGGCACTTCAACCACGCGGGATCGAGCTCCATCGCACTTTTTATTTGCGTCCTCTATAAGCTGGTCAAAATAACCGTTTTCCAGTTCTCCTTCATTCGTTTTGCCGAGGGCTATGGAATACCCTTCGACATCACTGCTCCATCCATCTTCCTCTTCGTCCTCCTCCTCTTCATCGTCCATTTCAGAAACCGCTCCCTTACGGTCAGTGGAACCCTTGTACGTTTCAAAAACATCGAGTATAGTGTCGAGAACACTAGTGAAAGAATAAAACCCACGGCCGCTTAGTCGCTCTAACTTATCATTTAAAGTTATGCACGTTGTATTCACGTTGTTGGATTCATCGGATCCAATGAAAGTGCCAATGAAAGCACAATCAGTGTTGCTGATGATACCAGCAGAGGAGCAGCTTGAGTAGAAATTGTGTGGTATGGCTATCTGTAAAACCATGCCATCAATACAAATTTCAAAACATTCATCTGTAATTTTTTTTATTTCCATAGACATGTTGTTAGTTCTTACTGCATTCTTTTCCAACCAAGCTGCGATATAATTGTTCATATTGGCCTTATCCATGGTGAAGAGAGAATTATCACCAACCCTAACTTTAAAAATTCGAATTCCACAATAACACCCTGACTTCTGATTGACAGAATAGCTTTAGCTCGTATGAACTCGTATACCGCAAACTTGTATATGTTCAAATCTTACGTTAGTGCTTTATATAGAGAGAGAGACACGGTCACGAGCAAAAAAAATTGAAACGCCCCGGTACGAAGTCGGCGGGATGAAAATGAACTTTTTTTTTTGCGTTAATATAATGTTTTGATTTGAGGCAACCCATATGTTTCCCGCCAGCCTTTCTCATTAGCACAATCCTAAAATCCCCAAGGTACCTGGGGTGCATTCCCATTGATTTATTGGGCACGGTACCTTAAATCAAGGTACCTTGGATGCATTCCCATGTATCTATTTGGCCTTCTATTTTACCGGAGATTTTGGTCAAACGGAGGGACCATTCTACTTTATATTTTAGTGATTACGTTTAGCGAGTCTTTTTAGTAGGCTAGTTATAATTTTAAGTTGGGACCTTTTTGTTTTGGTTTTTCTAGAATATGAGGTAGTTACTGTATTTTAATTAGTTGGAGATGATTTGGGGTAGTTACTATTTTAAGTTGGGGATGATTCTTTTATTATTATAATTATATCAAGGTGACTTTTTGGTTTTGGTTTTTTCTAGAGTCTGGTTAGTAGGTTAGTTATAATTTTAAGTTGGGATCTTTTTGTTTTGGTTTTTCTAGAATATGAGGTAGTTACTGTATTTTAATAAGTTGGGGATGATTTCAGGTAGTTACTATTTTAAGTTGGGGATGATTTTTTTATTATTATAATTATATTAAGGTGATGATTTGAGGTAGTTACTATTTTAAGTTGGGGATGAATTTTTTATTATTATAATTATTGTTACACCATTTTTTGGTCATCTAACTTACTATCATTAGATGGACCCAAGTACACTATGTAAGACCAATTTTACCCTAAGTATAATTGCTTTCACTATGTGAAATAACTTAATAAACCACATTTATTAAGTTGTTTATGGTCTAAACAGGAAACACCAAAAGGAAATATTAAACAAATCTATATTTGTTTGATTTTCCTCATGGAATAATTAATTAAACCATGATTTAATTATTATAATTCCTAGTCATGTTTAACCAAAAACAAAGAAATTAATTAGATAAACCTTTATTTATCTTATTATTTTCTAAGAATAATTATTTAAATCTCATTTAGATAATATTGTTTGTTAAATATGACCAAATCACCCATAAATAATTAAATAAATCATTATTTATTTGATTATCTTTCAACCACTTCCTTAAAATGATAAATAAATCATTTATTTATTTATTATGTACAAATAAAGGGATTTGACCCAAGTCAAATACTTTTTCCCTTCAAATGATTGTTTTCGACGCCCATTAATCAGAACATCCTCCTCTTCCTGCTTCCGTCGCCTTCCAAATCCCAGTCAAAATCCGGAATGCCAACGTTTCTCGGTGTATAATTGATGAGGGGGCATCCACCTGTGTGATGTCTGCTTCGGTTTGGAAGCAACTCGGATCTCCTGAGCTGGCCCCTTCCACGATCACCCTTCGAGCGTGGGACGGCCACGCCTCTTAGCCCATTGGCCTTTTTCGCAATTGTCCTATCACCCTTGCCGGTAAGACTGTTTACATTGACATCAAAGTCATCGACGCCCCTCTAGACTACAACATTCTATTGGGGCGAAGCTACACCTATGTCATGTCTGTTGTCCCTTCCGCGGTTTTTCGCAAGATGTCTTTTCCTCACAATGGAAAGATAGTCACCATCGACCAGTTGACGTATCATGAGCCCAAGTCTCAGACCTCCCCTGAGACGATCATCTCTTCTGTAGCCAATAAGCAAACCGTCGATTCCTTGACCAGTGTCTGTCCCGGTGTCTACAAAGACTCCTCGTTACTTGGAACTTTCCCTGGTCTCCCCCCTCCTCATATCTCTGATCCCAGCTTATCGAATGTTTGCATGATGCATTCGTCTTGGGCGACACCCCATCGCGAAGCTGCCATTGTCGCCAGCCTCGAGACTCAACCTCGCCCAGCAACCCACTCCTAGCCCTTCATCTTCGCCCGAGTAGTTCTCCTTCGGCCCTTCTCCTCCCAGTGGTATCCCCGAATACCTTTATCTGGATCGGTTCCCCAGACTTAATCATCTGAGACGTCCCTCCTGGTCTGTTATCCGTCAGGCCCGGATCCCTTTCCGCTCCCCCTCCACGAGAGTCTAATCGGTCCGTCATGGCCACCCTCTCTCCCTAACGACCACGGGCCTGCCCAGTGCCTGGGCCCTCCAGCCGCTACCCCTCTGGTCACCCCAAAAAGGATCTTACCTTGACATCGGTTCAACTCAACCGGTCCCCCTCGCTTCCTCCGTTGCTACCATGCCCCCTGCACCTCCCCAGTACCCTACCCCTGTGGTTACCGCTCTAGGAAAGAAAGGAAAAGCTCGCAAGGGGGCATCCAAAGACAAGGCTGCCCCGACTGACCCAGCTCCTCCTTCGCCCGCAAAGCCTTGCGCCTTGTGTGATGTCGTCGGTCACGCCACCCATACTTGTCCTGAGTTGCCCCACATTCAACCCATGGTTAAAGTCACGTTCCTTGAGTCTACGGTCTCCGACCCTTCCCTTCCGTCCTCGTCCGTAACCAAGAACCCAAAAACTATTCGCATTAGCAAACCCTATGCTTTGTGCAGTGTCCATGGCCATTACTCCCACCATTGTCCTCACCTGATGCATTACCGCGCCTCTTTAGAAGTAGTCCGAGAGTATGAGGTTGAACAAAATCAATCCTCCTCTCCCATACTCACGCAGTACGCTTCGAGTCAGCTTGAGAATCCCCCCACTCCCATTGACATTCCCCCCCCTGATGTCCAGATGACGGAGTCTACTACAACCATTCTTTACCTATCATCTTCTATGAGACCCTTGGAGCACATTCCCCTTGGATCGTCCCCTGTTGTTTCACTTGACCCCCCTTCAGTGATCACCCTGGGCTCCCCATCTTTTAACCATTTGTTTCCCTGTTCTTCCGTCCTTCCCCATGACGATCCGTATGCGCGCCTTTCTTCCCCTACGGATGGTTTAGATAACTTTGCCGCGTCATGTGGTGACCTTTCCACCCTTGACCCCCTCTTTTCCGCCCATACCCGAGATCACTCCACCCATATCTCTGTTGACCTCTGCAGCCCGAGTCCCCGCCATACCTCTTATCGCTTTCATATACCACCCTCTAGTTTGTATATGAGTCATAGCCATCCTGCTCATCGCACTCCCTCCCGCAGTTGCCGCTTGATGTCTTTTGTCCACTCACATTGCCGTCATTGTATCTCCTCCCCCCACTTGTTGTCTTGTAACACCATTCCGCAGGACCTCCCGTCCCCACCCTATATCGGTTACGCCGATGGTGCAAGTCGTTACTCCTGGAATCTAGCCTCGGCAGGTTGGGCCATTTTCACCCCCTTGCTTGCCCTTGTTCTCTCAAACGGGGTCTGCATTGGTCTTGTGTAAATTTTTGTAGATGTTCTATGCTGGAGGCCAATTTTACTTTTCTCCACCGGCAATCATATAAATAGTTAAAGCAAAATGTAGATAGAACATATAAGTGGATCTTACGAAGACAAATCGAAGCTTGAGGAAAAAATGTGTTGGTTAGATTCCAGTGTGGGGATGCTTCAACCCGACCAAAGTCTCCTTGGTGACCAACCCGGCATGTGTCACAACGGTCCTGTATTAATGAGCAATTAGGTTACTGAAGTCAACTCCCAAAAAGTCAACGATGTCCTGAAAAAGTCAACGTAGGGCAGCAAGCTAAAAGTCAACGCAACAGCAAATTGGTCAACCCTTTGACCTCGATTTCTGTGCCAGGTAGTACGGCCTTCCAAAATCGAACTTCCTACAAGTTTTCAGCTTGATTGGACCATGCGTTGACCAAAGTCAGCGGCGAGGTCATTTCACCTACACCAAAACCACAGCAGTGTCCTTCAACTTCCAGTAATTGTTTTGTTCTTCTTCTCTTACCCATGTATTTGAATACACGTCCTTCAAGTAAGCTCGTACTCTAAGATGAGAGAGGAATATGTGAGTTGTGATGATGATGAAAAGCTCTCCAACTTTTCCTGTATATATATCCATCATGAGGGTGTGTGACACATCTGTTGGGCATGCGAGCCTACATTACAAAACTGGCCGACCTTGCACATATAATTTATTAAAAATAATAAATTCAAAATATAAGTTCTACTCATCGGATTAAGACATATTTTATATGGATTTTACACCTCTCAGAAAGAGGAATCCAACAAAAATATTAGCCTCTTAATCTGAGCATCTTAATATGGAGTTTGGACCTAGTTGTCCAAATTTAGCATCCTCTCAGCAGGGAGAACCCATCCATCGGTGCAATCCAAACATCGTGCGTCATCCCGCCGTAACGCTCTTGGCCTCTTTATTTGAAACGAAGTGGGTCGATCCTGAGCATCATCCTCAGAGCCAGACCATGTCAGTCCAGAGGTTCCAAACCTCTATCAAACTCATGAAGAGTATCCAATCAACCCAAAGTTGATTCATCTGACCCGAAGTCAGGCAGAGGTCCCAGACCTCACAAAACTTGATCCCAGATCAAGTGGTTGGACCATGCCATCCTAGATAGAGAGTACGGCAATCTCCGATGCGTCCATCAGTCTTTGCTAATAGTCTCTAGCTTTTCCCACCTCATTGGCCAAATGAGAGGTACTTCCCATGAGCCCTGAACTCAATGGGTAGGATACATACGGGGCACAGATAAATGAGTGGCGAACGAGCTCAAAGCTCGATAATCACAAGGGTGGGGCGAAGCTTCCCATGAGTGCTTATAGCTCAGCTTCTCCCAAAGCCCCTAGAGCTCCCGAGCTCATCGTCCAACGGGACCCACATCATAGGGTCTTTCCACGACACCCAGACTCTCACGGAAGGTTAGGAACTTGACCTTCCCCCGAGGCGCTTAGTGAGAATATGCGCGACTGCTCATCCGGTTCTATGTAAATTCAGTACTACGAGCGCCCTCAGCTGCACCATATCCGGATAAAGTGGTACACGATGCTCAGTGTCTCCAATATGCTTGGATGGGTGTGTTGAGATTCTCGATCATACGAATCTCACTGCGATTATCCTGAGTATCATCGTGGTATCGCACATGTCAACGGCTCACTAAGAAACTCGCAACCAAAGCTAGCTTCTGAGGCCATACTAGCAGCAATGTATTCGGCCTCCGCGGTGCTCAAAGCCACCGACTTCTACTTCCTCCTCATCCATGAGATCGAAGCAGAACCAAGATTGAAGCAGCATCCAGATGTGCTCTTACGATCCACCACACTTCCAGCCCAATCGGCATCAGTATATCCACGGAGTATCACACTCCCGGCAGTGTATCTCAGCCCATGGTTTATCGTGCCCCGAAGATATCTCAAAATATTCTTGGCACCAACCCAGTGAAAATGATGAGGCTCAACCATCTGTTGACTCAAAGTGTTCACTGCAAAACATATGTCCGGACGGGTGTTCACTAAGAACATCAAAGCTCATATGAGTTGACAATACTCAGTAGGATTGGCCAAGATAGGCCCAGTAGCGCTGCCACTCAACTTCTTAAAGTTGAGTTCCATCGGTGTCGACACGGACTTACAGTCCACCATCCCAAATCTTTCCAGAAGCTTCACAATATATTTTCCTTGAGAAAGGAAAATCTCTCCAGGTCTCTGCCAGACCTCCAGTCCTAGGAAATAGTGCATCAGTCCTAGGTCCTTCATCTCGAACTGTGTGAGCTCCCTCTTACATTGATGAATGAGAGGGTCATCACTGTGGGAAGAAGTGCGTCCACATACGACACTAGAATGAGAGAAATGAGAGGCTTCCACACCTCCCAGAAGTAAAGGTTTGGATCAGCATGCCTGGTGACCTGCTTCATCAAGTAACTATCCATCCTCTGTTTCCAACTCCACAGGATGCTTGCTTTAACCCATAGAGGGCTTCCTTCAACCTGCAGACATGAGTGTCTTGATCCTGAACTTCAAATCCCAGAGGTTGTTCCACATACACCTCTTCCTTTATTGCACCATGCAAAAAAGCGGTCTTGACATCCATCTGATGAAGACTCCATCCTTGCGTAGCAGCAAGGGCTATGATTGATCGGATGGTGGTATATCGTGCCACAGGTGCAAAAATATCATCATAGTCAATTCCTTCCTTTTGAGAGAAGCCACGAGAAACAAACCTTGCCCAGGCACCAGCTCCATCAGATCCATGTTTGATCTTGTAGAGCCATTTTGCGGTGACAAAAGATTTGTCCTTCGGTCTCGGGACCACATCCCAGACATCATTCTTCATAATGGAATCATATTCTTCGTGCATAGCATCCTTCCAAACTTGATGCTTTACGGCTTCCTCAAAAGATCCAGGTTCAGATTGTACAATAGTACTCATGGCAGCCAGATACCCTTGGTATCTACACGGCTTCTTGGTTTCTCGGAATGTCCCCCTTGGGGCAGCATGTCCCTCAGCATCTTCGAGGGTGTCCCTGAGCCATGAAGGTCTCTTTCCCAGTGAAGGAGATGGATCAATAGGGTCCATTGGTCCTTCATTATCAGGCATTGATTCATCCTGCGGTCCTTCTTGATTTCCAGGCCTTTCTTCATGATTTTCTCCAGATCTAGGAAGATCTACTACTTTCTTCAGGGAAGCATCTTCGTCAAAAGTGACATCATGGCTTATCTCTACTTCCCTTTGACTAGGTACATAGACTCTATATGCCTAAGAAGTCTCACTGTAGCCCACAAACATTCCTTTCTTCCCAGTAGCATCCAGCTTACTTCTCTTTTCTTTCGGCACATGAAAATAGACAGGACATCCAAAAATTCTAAAATGTGAGACATCAGGTTTCTTACCAGAGAAAACCTCTTCGGGAGTTTTGGAGTCCAGAGCGGAATGAGGGCATCGGTTTTGAATGTACACAGCAGTATTTGCATCTTCTCCCCACAGAAACTTCGGTAGACCCTGGTCACATAGCATGGCACGGGCAGCTTCCACAATAGTCCTATTCTTGCATTCAGCAACACCATTCTGCTCAGGAGTATATGCAGTGGTAGTCTCCCTCTTAATGCCAGCTTCTCTGCAAAATTCTTTGAACTCATTTGACTCATATTCAGTGCCATTGTCGGTCCTCAAAATCTTGATCTTCTTTCCGGTCATATTTTCCAACAAGGCTTTGAAGGTACGGAACCACATGAAAGCCTCATCCTTCTTCTTCAAGAAGTATATCCAGGTTTTGCGAGAGAAGTCATCAGTAAATGTCATGTAGTAAGAACATCCCCCCAGGGATGTTACGGGCAACATACCAGATAGGTCAGAATGGACCAGTTGCAATATATCAGATGTCTTTGTGACACTTGAGGGGAAAGGTCCCCTTGTATGTTTTCCTTCAGCACAACCCTTACATACACCTTCATGATTATTTCCAAAGTCATGCATCCCTGTCACCACCTTTCTTGCTTCAGGAAGGGCCTTGTAATGAAGATGTCCAAATCTTCGGTGCCATAGTTCGGTTTGTCGGATAGTATCACAAGTCATAGCTCCCAACGGACTCCCTCCAACCTGGTAGAGTGTACCAACTCTAAAGCCAATTGAGATAGCTTCCTTGAAGCTCTCCTTCCACATGAGCACCTTTCCATCAGAGAAGGTTACATTGAATCCTTTGTCTGCCATGGCAGATACAGACACAAGGTTCTTCTTCAATTTAGGTACATAGAGTACATCTTGCAAACGGAGGACTTGTCCTTGAGACAAGTGGAGGGTCACAGTCCCTGTCCCTTTCATGGGATATGTGGCATTATCCCCAAGGATAATTTCTAGATTAGTATCCCTTTCAACCATGTCAGAAAGTGCGTCCTTGAATCCGGTGATGTGTCTTGAGGCACCACTATCGATTAGCCAGACATCCATAGTGTCGGGCGAAGATGCAGCTGAGAGAGCAGATACAAGAATATACTCATTTCTTTTATCAACAACATTAGACTCCTCATACCTGGTATTTCTGGACCTTTTAAAAGGTTGATTGTTTCCTCCAAAGTGAGCCTTCCTCTTTCCTTTGGATTTGTCATTTCTTCGATTCCCATTCCTTCGGTTGTTGTTGTTATCGTCACTATCGGGAGAATCCTTCTTGAAGGGGCATTCTCTAGCATAGTGTCCAGGCCTATGGCAGGTGAAACATTTACCCTTATTCTCTTGAGTCTTTGTCCTTCCTTTTTCCTTAGAACCACCAGAGTTCTTCTTTCGGGAATGAGCACCATAGGCAGCATTTCTGTCATTATAGAATTCCTTCATCCTTGTTTCTTCTTGCATACATCTAGACAGAAGCTCATCAAAGTTAGGAATGGTATTATTGTTGAGAATGGTAGTTGTGAATACTTGCAATTCATATGGAAGTCCTCCAAGTGCGGTGAGAACCATCTCACGATCAGCTATTGTCTCCCCAATAGCTAGCAGATTGTTCCTGGTTTCGGTCAACTTCAGAAAGAAAGTTTGAATAGACTCATCTCGGCCCTTCTTCATATTCTTCAACTTGTTCTTGAGGAATAGCACTTGGTTCACATTGTTTACTTTGAACATAAGTATCAATTTGTCATACATCTCCTTGGATGTGCCTAGTTCAGATATGTAGGCAACCAGACTCTTATTTATGGATTCCCTGATCAGCAGCTTTGCTCTGATTTCGCCCTTCTTATACTTGTTTCTAACAGCTGCAGAGGCATTGGATGGAGGTTCTTGAATCTTCCCTGTCACATGATCCAAGAGATCATGATCTTCCAATTTGAGATCTAATATCATCTTCCAGGCATGGAAGTCATCCCTTCCAGTCAGCTTGTCATTCTCCTTGAATTCAAGACTAGTGGAACCCATTTCTTCCGGTGATGATTGCTAAAGATAGAGTTTGTCTTCACCTCGGCTCCGATACCATGTAAATTTTTGTAGATGTTCTATGCTAGGAGCAATTTTACTTTTCTCACAGCAATCATACAAATAGTTAAGCAAAATGCAGATAGAACATATAAGTGGATCTTACAGAAGACAAATCAGAAACAGGAAAAATGTGTTGGTTCGTTACGGCGGTCAACGGGATGCTTCAACCAGCAAAGTCTCCTTGGTCAGCCAACCCAGCATGTGTCACAACAGTCCTCCAATCAGCAAACGAGTCAACCCAAGTCAACTCCAAAAAAGTCAACGCAGGGCAGCAAGCTAAAAGTCAACGCAGCAGCAAATTGGTCAACCCTTTGACCTCGATTTCTGTGCCAAACAGTACGGCCTTCCAAAATCGAACTTCCCACAAATTTTCAGCCCAATTGGACCATGCGTTGACCAAAGTCAACGCTGGTCAAACTTTCTGCAAAACCCTAACTGCAAAAAATCGTCCTTCAGCTCAGCCGTACAGTTTGTCCTTCTTCTCCTTCACACGTGTGGGCTGAACTCGTCCTCCAAGGAGCTCGTACTATCTCAGATGAGAGAAGAAGATGTGAGTTGTGTTGTGATGAAATGCTCTCCAACTTTGCCTGTATTTATATCCATCATTGGGGCGTGTGACACATATGCTGGGGGTGTGAAACCTTAAGGCCGACCTGCACATATAATTTATTATGAATAATAAATTCAAAATAAATGTTCTGCTCATCGGATTAAGACATATTATATATGGATTTTTCACCTCTCCGAAAGAGGAATCCAACAAAAATATTAGCCTCTTAATCTGAGCATCATAACATGGAGTTTGGACCTAGTTGTCCAAATTTAACACTCCCTCTCAACTAGGGAGAACTCCATCCATCAGTGCAATCAAACATCGTACGTCATCCCGCCGTAACTTGCTTTGCTGGCCTCTTTATTTCAGAAAAGAAGTGGGTCAGTCACAAAGACATCATCCCCCAACTGACATAATCAGTCCAGAGGTTCCAAACCCCTATCAAACTCATGAAGAGTATCCAACCAACCCAAAGTTGGTTCATCTGACCCGAAGTCAGGCAGAGGTCCCAGACCTCACTAAACTTGATCCCAGATCAAGTGGTTGGACCGTGCCATCCTAGATAGAGAGTACGGCAATCTCTGATGCGTCCATCGGTCTTTGCTAATAGTCTCTAGCTTTTCCCACCTCATTGGCCAAATGAGAGGTACTTCCCATGAGCCCTGAACTCAATGGGTAGGATGCATACGGGGCACAGATAAATGAGTGGCGAACCAGCTCAATAATCACAAGGGTGGGGCAGAAGCATTATGAGTGCTTATAGCTCTGAGAAGCTATCCCCAAAAGCCCCCCAGAGCTCCCAGAGCTCATCGTCCAACAGGACCCACATCATAGGGTCTTTCCATGACACCAAGACTCTCACGGAAGGTTAGGAACTTGACCTTCCCCAGGGGCTTAATAAGAATATCCGCGACCTGCTCATCAGTTCCTATATGATCGAGCCTTACGGCGCCTCGCTGCACCATATCCCGGATAAAGTGGTACCTGATATCAATATGCTTGGATCGGTAGTGGAACACAGGATTCTCAGTCATACGAATCCCACTCTGATTATCACAGAGTATCACAGTGCTATCTAGCACATGTCCAAACAGCTCACTAAAGAGCTTCCGCAACCAAACTGCTTCACAACAGGCCATACTAGCAGCAATGTATTCGGCCTCCGCGGTGTTCAAAGCCACCGACTTCTGCTTCCTACTCATCCATGAGATCGAAGCATAACCAAGATTGAAGCAGCATCCAGATGTGCTCTTACGATCCACCACACTGCCAGCCCAATCGGCATTAGTATATCCACGGAGTATCACACTCCCGGAAGTGTATCTCAGCCCATGGTTTATCGTGCCCCGAAGATATCTCAAAATATTCTTGGCACCAACCCAGTGAAAATGATGAGGCTCAACCATCTGTTGACTCAAAGTGTTCACTGCAAAACATATGTCCGGACGGATTTTCACTAAGAACATCAGGGCCCCTATGAGTTGACGATACTTAGTAGGATTTTCTAACACGGGCCTAGCAGCGCTGCCACTCAACTTTTTAAAGTTGGGTTCCATCGGTGTCGACACGGACTTACAGTCCACCATACCAAATCTTTCCAGAAGCTTCACAATGTATTTTCCTTGAGAAAGGAAAATCTCTCCAGGTCTCTGCCAGACCTCCAGGCCTAGGAAGTAGTGCATCAGTCCTAGGTCCTTCATCTCGAACTCAGCGGCGAGCTCCCTCTTACATTGATGAATGAGAGGGTCAGCACCTGTCAGGAAGAGGTCATCCACATCTGACAGCACTAACAGAATGAAGCTCCCCTGCACAACCCATAGATAAAGGTTGGATCAACGTACTTGAGTGAAGCCTAAGCTACATCGAGAAGTAATATCCATCCTCGTACCAAACTCACGGGTGCTGCAATACAGAGACTTTTTCTTCAACCTGCAGACATAAGTGTCCCGATCTTGAACTTCAAATCCCAGAGGTTGTTCTACATACACCTCTTCCTTTATTGCACCATGCAGAAAAGCGGTCTTGACATCCATCTGATGAAGACTCCATCCTTGCGTAGCAACAAGGGCTATGATTGATCGGATGGTGGTATATCGTGCCACAGGTGAAAATATGTCATCATAGTCTATTCCTTCCTTTTGAGAGAAGCCACGGGCAACAAATCTTGCCTTGAACTTTTCAGCACTCCCATCAGATCCATGTTTGATCTTGTAGAGCCATTTCGCGGTGACAACTGATTTGTCCTTCGGTCTCGGGACCACATCTCAGACATCATTCTTCATTATGGACTCATATTCTTAGTGCATAGCATCCTTCCAGACTTGATGCTTTACGGCTTCCTCAAAAGATCCAGGTTCAGATTGTACAATAGTACTCATGGCAGCTAGATACCCTTGGTATCTATACGGCTTCTTGCTTTCTCGGAATGTCCCCCTTGGGGCAGCATGACCCTCAGCATCTTCGAGGGTGTCCCTGAGCCATGATGGTCTCTTTCCCAGTGAAGGAGATGGATCAATAGGGTCCATTGGTCCTTCAATATCAGGCATTTGTCTCATCCTGCGGTTCTTCTTGATTTCCAGGCCTTTCTTCATGATTTTCTTCAGATCTTGGAAGATCTACTACTTTCTTCAGGGAAGCATCTTCGTCAAAAGTGACATCATGGCTTATCTCTACTTCCCTTTGACCCGGTACATAGACTCTATAGGCCTTAGAAGTCTCACTGTAGCCCACAAACATTCCTTTCTTCCCAGAAGCATCCAGCTTACTTCTCTTTTCTTTCGGCACATGAAAGTAAACAGGACATCCAAAAATTCTAAAATGTGAGACATCAGGTTTCTTACCAGTGAAAACCTCTTTGGGAGTTTTGGAGTCCAGAGCGGAATGAGGGCATCGGTTTTGAATGTACACAGCAGTATTTGCAGCTTCTCCCCACAGAAACTTCGGTAGACCCTGGTCACATAGCATGGCACGGGCAGCTTCCACAATAGTCATATTCTTGCGTTCAGCAACACCATTCTGCTCGGGAGTATATGCAGTGGTAGTCTCCCTCTTAATGCCAGCTTCTCTGCAAAAGTCTTTGAACTCATTTGACTCATATTCAGTGCCATTGTCGATCCTCAAAATCTTGATCTTCTTTCCGGTCATATTTTCCACCAAGGCTTTGAAGGTACGGAACCACATGAAAGCCTCATCCTTCTTCTTCAAGAAGTATATCCAGGTCTTGCGAGAGAAGTCATCAGTAAATGTCATATAGTAAGAACATCCCCCCAGGGATGTTACGGGTAACATACCAGAAAGATCAGAATGGACCGGTTGCAATATATCAGATGTCTTTGTGACACTTGAGGGGAAAGGTCCCCTTGTATGTTTCCCTTCAGCACAGCCCTTACATACACCTTCATGATTATTTCCAAAATCGAACACATCTTGTCACCACCATCCTTGCCCCGGGGAAAGGGCCTTGCCAATGAAAGGTGTCCAAATCTCGGTGCCATAGTTCGTTTGACGGATAGTATCTAAGTCATAGCTCCCAACGGACTCCCTCCAACCTGGTAGAGTGTACTAACTCTGACCAATTGAGATAGCTACTGAGCTCTCCTTCCCTATGAGCACCTGCATCAGAGAAGGTTACATTGAATCCTTTGTCTTCCATGGCAGATACAGACACAAGGTTCTTCTTCAATTTAGGTACATAGAGTACATCTTGCAAACAGAGGACTTGTCCTTGAGACAAGTGGAGGGTCACAGTCTCTGTCCCTTTCACGGGATATGTGGCATTATCCCCAAGGATAATTTCTAGATTAGTATCCCTTTCAACCATGTCAGAAAGTGCTTCCTTGAATCCGGTGATGTGTCTTGAGGCACCACTATCGATTAGCCAGACATCCATAGTGTCGGGCAGAGATGAAGCTGAGAGAGCAGATATAAGAATATACTCATTTTTTTTATCAACAACATTAGACTCCTCATACCTGGTATTTCTGGACCTTTTAGAAGGTTGATTGTTTCCTCCAAAGTGAGCCTTCCTCTTTCCTTTGGATTTGTCATTTCTTCGATTCCCATTCCTTCGGTTTTTGTTGTTATCGTCACTATCGGGAGAATCCTTCTTGAAGGGGCATTCTCTAGCATAGTGTCCAGGCCTAGGGCAGGTGAAACATTTACCCTTCTTCTCTTGAGTCTTTGTCCTTCCTTTGTCCTTAGAACCACCAGAGTTCTTCTTTCGGGAATGAGCACCATAGGCAGCATTTCTGTCATTATCGAATTCTTTCATCCTTGTTTCTTCTTGCATACATCTAGACGGAAGCTCATCAAAGTTAGGAATGGTATTATTGTTGAGAATGGTAGTTGTGAATACTTGCCATTCATATGGAAGTCCTCCAAGTGCGGTGAGAACCATCTCACGATCAGCTATTGTCTCCCCAATAGTTAGCAGATTGTTCCTGGTTTCGGTCAACTTCAGAAAGAAAGTTTGAATAGACTCATCTTGGCCCTTCTTCATATTCTTCAACTTGTTCTTGAGGAATAGCACTTGGTTCACATTGTTTACTTTGAACATAAGTATCAATTTGTCATACATCTCCTTGGATGTGCCTAGTTCAGATATATAGGCAACCAGACTCTTATTTATGGATTCCCTGATCAGCAGCTTTGCTCTGATTTCTCCCTTCTTATGCTTGTTTCTAACAGCCGCAGAGGCATTGGATGGAGGTTCTTGAATCTTCCCCGTCACATGATCCAAGAGATCATGATCTTCCAATTTGAGATCTAATATCATCTTCCAGGCATGGAAGTCATCTCTTCCAGTCAGCTTGTCATTCTCCTTGAATTCAAGACTAGTGGAACCCATTTCTTCCGGTGGTGATTGCTAACGATAGAGTTTGTCTTCACCTCGGCTCTGATACCATGTAAATTTTTGTAGATGTTCTATGCTAGGAGCAATTTTACTTTTCTCACAGCAATCATACAAATAGTTAAGTAAAATGCAGATAGATTAAAGGAGCATATCTACGAAGCAGTTGTCGAAACGGAAAAATGTGTTGGTGCGTTACGGTGATAGGATGCTTGACTAGCCAAAAGTCTCCTTGGTCAGCCAACCCGGCATGTGTCATGGTGTCGAACCAGGGAAAACGAGTCCAGCCCCCAGTATCAATAGTTATTCGATCTTTGTCCTAAAAAGTCACCGAGGCGACAAGCTAAATCGATACGTGACAAATTGAGTGTAACATGACCTCGATTTGTGCGAGAATGATCACGAACTTCAAAATGAAGACTTCCTAAAAAGTTTCAGCCCAAGGAATTGGACCATGCGTTGACCAAATTCAACGCTGGTCAAACTTTCTGCGAAACCCTAGCAGCAGAAAAATCGTCCTTCAACTCAGCCGTACGGTCTGTCCTCTTTCTCCTTCACACGTGTGGCTGAAACTCGTCCTCCAGGTAGCTCGTACTATTTCAGATGAGAGAGGAAGATGTGAGTTGTGTTGTGATGAAATGCTCTCCAACTTTTCCTGTATTTATATCCATCATGGGGCGTGTGACACATCTGTTGGGGGCGTGCAACCTTAAGGCCGACCTGCACATATAATTTATTAAGAATAATAAATTCAAAATAAATGTTCTGCTCATCGGATTAAGACATATTATATATGGATTTTACACCTCTCCCAAAGAGGATTCCAACAAAAATATTAGCCTCTTAATCTGAGCATCATAACATGGAGTTTGGACCTAGTTGTCCAAATTTAACACTCCCTCTCAACTAGGGAGAACTCCATCCATCGGTGCAATCAAACATCGTGCGTCATCCCGCCGTAACTTGCTTTGCTGGCCTCTTTATTCGAGCAGTGGAGTCGGTCCACCAAACCATCATCCCAGGCCGACTGTCCCAGGTCAGGAGGTTCAAGCTCTCTTAAACTCTGAAAAAATCATCAACCCGGCCAAAGTTGGTTCATCGACTGGTCGAGCGGGAATCCCAGACCTCACAAATCTTGATCCCAGATCAAGTGGTTGGACCGTGCCATCCTAGATAGTGAGTACGGCAATCTCTGATGCGTCCATCAGTCTTTGCTAATAGTCTCTAACTTTTCCACACCTCATTGGCCAAATGAGAGGTACTTCCCATGAGCCCTGAACTCAATGGGTAGGATGCATACGAGGCACCAGAGATAAATGAGTAGGCGGAGCCGGCTCAATAATCACAGGGTGGGGCAGAAGCATTATGAGTGCTGATAGCTCGGAGAAGCTATCCCCAAAGCCCCCCAGAGCTCCCAGAGCTCATCGTCCAACAGGACCCACATCATAGGGTCTTTCCACGACACCAAGACTCTCACGGAAGGTTAGGGACTTGACCTTCCCCAGGGGCTTAGTGAGAATATCCGCGACCTGCTCATCAGTTCCTATATGATCGAGCCTTACGGCGCCTCGCTGTACCATATCCCGGATAAAGTGGTACCTGATATCAATATGCTTGGATCGGTCGTGGAACACAGGATTCTCAGTCATACGAATCTCACTCTGATTATCACAGAGTATCACAGTGGTATCTAGCACATGTCCAAACAGCTCACTAAAGAGCTTCCGCAACCAAACTGCTTCACAACAGGCCATACTAGCAGCAATGTATTCGGCCTCCATGGTGCTCAAAGCCACCGAATTATGCTTCTTGCTCATCCATGAGATCGAAGCAGAACCAAGATTGAAGCAGCATCCAGATGTGCTCTTACGATCCACCACACTGCCAGCCCAATCGGCATCAGTATATCCACGGAGTATCACACCCCCGGCAGTGTATCTCAGCCCATGGTTTATCGTGCCCCGAAGATATCTCAAAAGATTTTTGGCACCAACCCAGTGAAAATGATGAGGCTCAACCATCTGTTGACTCAAAGTGTTCACTGCAAAACATATGTCCGGACGGGTGTTCACTAAGAACATCAAAGCTCCTATGAGTTGACGATAATCAGTAGGATTGGCCAAGATAGGCCCAGCAGCGCTGCCACTGAACTTCTTAAAGTTGAGTTCCATCGGTGTCGACACGGACTTACAGTCCACCATCCCAAATCTTGCCAGAAGCTTCACAATATATTTTCCTTGAGAAAGGAAAATCTCTCCAGGTCTCTGCTAGACCTCCAGGCCTAGGAAATAGTGCATCAGTCCTAGGTCCTTCATCTCGAACTCAGCAGCGAGCTCCCTCTTACATTGATGAATGAGAGGGTCATCACCTGTCAGGAAGAGGTCGTCCACATACAGCACTAGAATGAGAGGCTTCCCTTCCACAACCTTGAAGTAAAGGTTTGGATCAGCATTGCTTCGAGTGAAGCCCAGCTTCATCAAGTAACTATCCCTCCTCTCGTACCAAGCTCTGGGTGCTTGCTTTAACCCATAGAGGGCTTTCTTCAACCTGCAGACATAAGTGTCTCGATCTTGAACTTCAAATCCCAGAGGTTGTTCTACATACACCTCTTCCTTTATTGCACCATGCAGAAAAGCGGTCTTGACATACATCTGATGAAGACTCCATCCTTGTGTAGCAGCAAGGGCTATGATTGATCGGATGGTGGTATATCGTGCCACAGGTGCAAATATGTCATCATAGTCAATTCCTTCCTTTTGAGAGAAGCCACGAGCAACAAACCTTGCCTTGAACTTTTCAGCACTCCCATCAGATCCATGTTTGATCTTGTAGAGCCATTTCGCGGTGACAACAGATTTGTCCTTCGGTCTCGGGACCACATCCCTGACATCATTCTTCATTATGGACTCATATTCTTCGTGCATAGCATCCTTCCAAACTTGATGCTTTACGGCTTCCTCAAAAGATCCAGGTTCAGATTGTACAATAGTACTCATGGAAGCTAGATACCCTTGGTATCTACACGGCTTCTTGCTTTCTCGGAATGTCCCCCTTGGGGCAGCATGACCCTCAGCATCTTCGAGGGTGTCCCTGAGCCATGATGGTCTCTTTTCCAGTGAAGGAGATGGATCAATAGGGTCCATTGGTCCTTCAATATCAGGCATTGTCTCATCCTGCGGTTCTTCCAGATTTCCAGGCCTTTCTTCATGATTTTCTCCAGATCTTGGAAGATCTACTACTTTCTTCAGGGAAGCATCTTCGTCAAAGGTGACATCATGGCTTATCTCTACTTCCCTTTGACCGGGTACATAGACTCTATAGGCCTTAGAAGTCTCACTGTAGCCCACAAACATTCCTTTCTTCCCAGTAGCATCCAGCTTATTTCTCTTTTCTTTCGGCACATGAAAATAGACAGGACATCCAAAAATTCTAAAATGTGAGACATCAGGTTTCTTACCAGAGAAAACCTCTTCGGGAGTTTGGGAGTCCAAAGCGGAATGAGGGCATCGGTTTTGAATGTACACAGCAGTATTTGCAGCTTCTCCCCACAGAAACTTTGGTAGACCCTGGTCACATAGCATGGCACGGGCAACTTCCACAATAGTCCTATTCTTGCGTTCAGCAACACCATTCTGCTCAGGAGTATATGCAGTGGTAGTCTCCCTCTTAATGCCAGCTTCTCTGCAAAAGTCTTTGAACTCATTTGACTCATATTCAGTGCCATTGTCAGTCCTCAAAATCTTGATCTTCTTTCCGGTCATATTTTCACCAAGGCTTTGAAGGTACGGAACCATATGAAAGCCTCATCCTTCTTCTTCGAGAAGTATATCCAGGTTTTGCGAGAGAAGTCATCAGTAAATGTCATATAGTAAGAACATCCCAGGGGATGTTGCGGGGGCTATACCAGAAAGATCGGGAATGGACCCGGTTATGATATATCGAGATGTCTTTGTGACACTTGAAAGGTCCTTGTTGAAGTTTTTCCTTCAGCACAGCCCTTACATAAACCTTCATGATTATTTCCAAAATCAGGCATCCCTGTCACCACCTTCCTTGCTTCGGGAAGGGCCTTGTAATGAAGGTGTCAAAATCTTCGGTGCCATAGTTCGGTTTGTCGGATAGTATCACAAGTCATAGCTCCCAACGGACTCCCTCCAACCTGGTAGAGTGTACCAACTCTAAAGCCTGTCCCCTCTTACCACAGATGCGGCAGATGTGGGAGTCTCAAGCCACATTGCGAGGACAACATGCCTCCCCTCATGCTCCCCCTAATGTGGCCACTACTCAACCAGCTGTGTTTACTGATCCTTTCCCTTAGCAAGGATTCGTGGCTGTCCAACCACCTGATGGCTAGGTCGCCGCTCAACCTTCCCCTTCTGGTTCCTCCGATTACCAGATCCTCATGATGAACTCTGATCCATCCCCAACCATCGACCTTCACCTTCAAACTCGGTCTCGCCAGTACCCCAAGCCTTCCGCTCAGTCTGCCCCCGAGTCCCCTTCTTCAGGTTCTACAGAGCCTCTTTCGACACCCAATGGTCCCTTACATATCCCTCAACCCAAAGTTGAGGTTCATACCAAGATTCCTAAGGGTCCATTACGTCGCAATGCTGCTCCTGGTCGAGTTGCTCATGCGTATAGCATAGTAGATGATTTGGCTCAATCTCCTGCTTCCATTTACACATTGAAACTCCTCCAGTAGTGCCCTTCCCAAAAGAAGGCTCTGCTATCTGCCGTGGGCGCTGTAGATCCTGCCGATGACCAAATGATTGTTTTCGACGCTCATCAATCAGACCATCCTCCTCTTCCTGCTTCCGTCGCCTTCCAAATCCCAGTCAAAATCCGGAATGCCAACGTTTCTCGGTGCATAATTGATGAGGGGGCATCCACCTGTGTGATGTCTACTTCGGTTTGGAAGCAACTCGGATCTCCTGAGTTGGCCCCTTCCACGATCACCCTTCGAGCGTGGGACGACCACGCCTCCCAGCCCATTGGCCTTTTTCGCAATTGTCCTATCACCCTTGCCGGTAAGACCGTTTGCGTTGACGTCGAAGTCATCGACGCCCCTCTAGACTACAACATTCTATTGGGGCAAAGCTACACCTATGCCATGTCTGCTGTCCCATCCGTGGTTTTTCGCAAGATGTCTTTTCCTCACAATGGAAAGATAGTCACCATTGACCAGTTGACTTACCATGAGCCACCGTCTCAGACCTCCCCGGAGACGACCATCTCTTCTGTAGCCAATAAGCAAACCGTCGATTCCTTGACCAGTGTCTCCCCCGGCGTCTACAAAGATTCCTCCCTGCTTGGAACTTTTCCTGGTCTCCCCCCTCCTCATATCTCTGATCCCAGCTTATCGAATGTTTGCATGATGCAATCGTCTCGGGCTGCCCTTAAGCGACCCGCTTCGGCTAGTCAGCAACCTCAGACTCAACCTTGCCCACCGCAACCCGCTCCTAGCCCTTCATCTCCGCCAGCCGGACCTCCTCCTTCTGGCCCTTCTCCTACAGCTGGTATCCCTGAACCCCTTTATCCCCCTGGATTGGTTCCCCCAGGCCTTAATCATCTCGGAGCCGTCCCTCCTGGTCATTATCCTGCGGGTCAGATACCTTTCCTGGCTCCCCCTCCCGGAGTCTACTCGGTCCCTGTCATGGCCACCCTCTCTCTCCCTAACCTGACCCTAGGTATACCCGTCTGGTACCTTGACCCTCCAGCCGCTACCCCTCCTGGTCACCCCAAACCCTATCTTGCTTTGACACCGGTTCAACCGGTCCCCCTCGCTTCCTCCGTTGCTACCATGCCCCCTGCACCTCCCCAGGACCCTACCCCTGTGGTGACAGCTCCAGGAAAGAAAGGCAAAGCTCGCAAGGGGGCATCCAAAGACAAGGTCACCCCGACTGACCCGACCCCTCCTCCGCCCGCAAAGCCTTGCGCCTTGTGTGATGTCGTCGGTCACGCCACCCATACTTGTCCTGAATTGCCCCGCATTCAACCCATGGTTAAAGTCACGTTCCCTGAGTCTACAGTCCCTGACCCCTCTCTCCCGTCCTCGTCTGTAACCAAGAACCCAAAAACTATTCGCACCAGCAAACCCTGTGCTTTGTGCGGTGGCCATGGCCATTATTCCCACCATTGTCCTCACCTGACGCATTACCGCGCCTCTTTAGAAGTAGTTCAAGAGTATGAGGTTGAACAAAATCAGTCCGCCTCTCCCATACTTGCGCAGTATGCTTCAGGACAGCTTGAGGATCCCCCGGCTCCCATTGACATCCCCCCCCCCTGATGTCCAGATGACGGAGTCTACTACCACCATCCTCTACCTATCATCCTCTGTGAGACCCTTGGAGAACATTCCCCTTGAATCCTCCCCTGTTGTTTCGCTCGATCCCCCTTCAGCGACCACCCTGGGTTCAACATCATTTAACCATTTGTTTCCCTATTCTTTTTTCATTCCCTGTGACGATCCGCATGCGATCCTTTCTTCCCCCACGGATGATTTAGGTAACTTTGCCGCGTCATGTGATGTCCCTTCCACCCTTGACCCCCTCTTTTCTGCCCATACACGAGATAACTCCACCCGTATCTCTGTTGACCTCCGCAGCCCGAGTCCCTGCCATACCTCCTATAGCCCTCATATACCACCCTCTAGTTTGTATATGAGTCATAGCCATCCTGCTCATCGCACTCCCCCCCACAGTTGCCGCTCGATGTCTTCTATACACTCACGCTGCCGTCATTGTCCCTCCTCCCCCCATTTGTTGTCTTGTAACACTATTCCACAGGACCTCCCGTCCCCACCCTATATCGGTTACGCCGATGGTGCAAGTCGTTACTCCCGGAATCTAGCCTTGGCAGGTTGGGCCATTTTCACCCCCTTGCATGCCCTTGTGCTCTCAAACGGGGTCTGCATTGGTACTGCCACCAATAATCAGGCCGAATATGATGCAGTGCGTGGTCTCTTAGCCGATGCCCTCTTTCATCGCATCCTCCATCTGCATGTTCGTTTAGATTCCCTACTTCTTGTCATGCAACTAAATGGTGTCTATCGTGTGCATAATCCTATGCTGTTTAGATGATATTTATGAGTGAAACTCTTGATACGTGAATTTGAAACCATAACTTTCAACCATGTACCTCGAGAACAAAATCACTATGTAGATAGTATTGCAAACCATGTTCTAGATTGGCATTTATCACACGCATTTCATACAAGACAATAACATTCATAATCATTAACAAAGATGCATATCCATAATATGTGTCACAAAACATGTGTTTAGAGTCCATCTACTCTGATACATATGACATGCCCATCGCATGCTACAAAAACTCAAAACTGGGGGCACCACCTGCCCCTACATACACACTAGGGGGCACCACATGCCCCACACCTACTCACTATCTGGCGGATCCCGAGCCAATGGCTCTACTCCTGCAGCTCGTAGATCACGTATGCCTTGACTGGCCATCACCATGCACCGCATGACACCTCGCCATTCCGAGGGTAGACCAATACATGGCTCCACGTACTGGTCGTCTAAGTCTTGCCACCCGCGCTCTGAAACTATGGTCAGCAACCTCTCGCATCTATGGCAAATGTCCTCCATAAGGGCGGCCGCATCCTCATTGCGTGCTGCTCTCGACCCACTCGGCCCTGCAGCTCCAGATGCTGCCGGTCGTCCCATATATCCGGCTGGTTTTATCAGAGCTATATCTGAATACCAAAATTACATGAATTAGTACCCTATCTACTATTTAATAACTTTAACATGCCCATACAAGAATAGTAATTTTTCACTTACCATCGGGCCCCCATACTCGACCAGGCAGAAGTGGCAGGTCCGGATCTCCACAATAACTCATCCCACTATAGGGATAGTTGTCTATGTATAGTGGCATCTGATCCCAATGGGCAAAAAACTCAGGACGAAACACCCGTCCGACCTCCCCTCCTCCTCCTCTGCACAGTAGGTGCCCCCACCGGCGCATCTTGGGCTCCCTCGGGCCCTCATCTGGGAGCTGTATATGAGGTCGTCGGGTCGGGATCTTCTCAAAAAAGAAGGAACACAATAAAGTCCCATACGAGCAATCGTGGTTCACTTGCCGCTTGCAAAGCGACAGCTGTCGTTTTAATGACACCAACATCATTTGGGCCCACCCATAGTAGGTCCCACTCAACACACTCTCTACGATCATCATCTGCCCCCCAGTGATGTGATGGAACACCTGGCTGCCCAGGACCCGCAGCACCGCTGCGGCCACTCCTCGGGTCTCCAGTCTCTCTAGGTCCCCGATCGGTATTCGCGTCCCTTTGACTTGGAGACCCGGTCATCAATGCCGCTCCACATACTCCATGATGTTTCGCCCCCGAGGTAACACTGGCTGCGTGTTTCCCACCATCCCAAGTGGTGAGAGACCTGTTAGGAAATACACATCCTGGACTGTCAGCTCGATCCTGTGCCTCTGCACTACAAAGACCTCATGCTCTGGATCCCAATAACTGATAATCTGGGCCAACAAGGGCTCTCCATCTCTCATCAAAGGGTTCTCCAAAAACTTCAGAACCCCAAACCTGGCCAACACACAACGGACACCCTGATCTGCCTGGATCTCTGCCCGTAATGTACCCAGGTCTCTCTCTCCAGTTCACCCGTATATCTGCCATATCTGCACAAAAACATCATCTTTGTCAGCCTACAGATAAGGAATACTATAACCAAACACAAAAAACCCAACTCTCAGCCATCAAACAGCACTAAAACCCCCTCATCTTCCAGGTTGCACTTTTCTGCCAAATCCTGAGACAGGTCGCACCTTTTTTCCCAAAACCTACGTCCCAGGTCGTAGATTTTGGCCTAGAAAGTGTGACCCGGCCGAAAATATGCAAGGGGGTCTATTCTTGAGATTCTGGGCGCTAATATGAACTTTCAATCCATCCAAATGAAAGAGTAAGGTTAGGCCTCTTACCTGCAACTGACAGATCTCAATTCCAACGGTCCATTTGTCCGCTACACTCAGCGCAAGATTTAGGGCCTTCTCTCCTCTCTACATTCACCACAACAATACTAGCAAATGAGTGGATTTGGAGGGAAAACTGCCTTATTAAAAGAGAACCCTTGTTTCTTCTTTCGCCTACTACGACCACACCGTAGCTCCGTTTGACAAACCGTCTGTACCATTGGAAAGATCTCACCAAGCCCTCAAATGGGTATCTATTAGTTTTTTGAGATTTGATACTTCACCAAGACACATTTTGTCCAAAATGGGTCACTTCACCTCTCCTTAAAATCGCATTTCTTCACTTACAACACTTGTACTTGGGGCACCACTTTGCCTCCTTACTTGTCTTTGTTCGTGTTGATTTTCGTCGTGAGTTACCATCTTGTACTCATGTTTTCATGGTCCCCAACTGGACCTTTACTGTGTGGCAGCACCATCGAGTCGCCCTTGTTTAGAGCATCCAAGTGGAGTCATCATCGCTTTCATGGAGTCTATCCCGAGTCCCTTTGTACCCCGCTATAGTCCTCCATCCCTCATTGCTTGGTTTCTCTCTTGTGTCGCACATTATGGCTTTCAGTCCCACTGTCCCTTATCCCTGATGATATTGTGTCAGTCGCTGCCATGTCATTCATGCCCTTTATGCTCTAGCAAGGGAAGTCATCCATTCGCTACTCAGTCCCCTCCATTCCACCATCATCATTGGTATTAGTCTGTCCGTCGCTCTACTATTTTCTCTCGTGCCTTAGTTGAGGATCTCTCATTGCCTCACCTCCGGCGGACCTCCTTCTGTCAACATCAGCTTCTTCATTCCAGAAGACAGGTCTAGAGGGCGGTGTACCTTGGTTCCAGCTTCCACTCTTGTTCGGTGCCTCGGATCAGGCAAAGGGATCTCTCATTTCCCTTTGACTTGATTGTTTCTCCACTCCAGCTCCTTTCCGCATGATCGAGATCCGTATACTTGATGGTTCAGTGATGCAGCAGCAGCTCTTGGTGATTCCCGGGTGTGTGTGAGATGTCTCAGCCCTCATGAGGGGGTGGCCCTGCAGGTATCCCCCCACATGCCTGGATGACCTCTTCATTCCAGCCCTCAATGCAGCTCCATATATTTGATGATGTCAGCCTTAGTTGCTTGCAGCACCTCTTTGACTTGCATGTATCAGTCAGATTTTGTGAGCCCTTCCCCGATTATAGGGGGCATTTGGGTTGTATTTGTATCTCATGTACTCAGATATTATTGTATAAGTCCTGGCTGTTATCCCAGGCACAGCATGTATGTGGGATCCCTCATTGTATTTTTATATGGCTCATGTTTATGCTGGCTGTACTCTATGGTTTGGTCCCTTGATTACTGGACACACTATTCTTTTGTACTTTGTCTCGGCGGGCATAGGTATGCCTTCCCCCGCCGCCTTTAGCATAGGTACCCTCTCATAAAAAGAGACTTGTTGCACCTTCAAGTCTCATCTCCTTCGGGTCTAGTTATTCAGCACATTATTCTACCTTACATTTCTCTCTCCGGCTTCCCTTTTGATGTCTAGTGATTGATTTCTTACAACGTACTTCGGTCATACAATTTTCTCCTAACACTCGCACGCTGGGGGGCAATCTGTTACACCATTTTTTGGTCATCTAAACCTACTATCATTAGATGGACCCAAGTACACCATGTAAGACCAATTTTACCCTAAGTAAATTTCTTTCACTATCTTATAAAATAACTAATAAACCACATTTATTAGGTTGTTTATGGGGGAAACGGGGGAAACCCCAAAAAGAAATATTAAGAAAATCTATATTTTTTTATTTTTCCTCATGGAATAATTAATTAAACAATAATTTAATTATTATTCCTTATATGTTAACCCAAAACAAAAAGGAAATCAATTAAATAAATCCTTATTTATTTGATTATTTCCTAGGAATAAGTTATCTAAATCCTTATTTAAATAATATTCCTAGTTAAATTTGACTAAATCATTTATAAATAATTAAATAAATCATTATTTCTTTAATTATATTCCCACCATTTCCTTAAAATAATAAATAAATCATTTATTTATTTATTATTTATAAATAAAGGAATTGACCCAAGTCAAAAATCCTTTTCCCTTCAACAAATATAATAAAATATTCCTAAAGGGTGGTTCTAGAATTTGATTAATAATATTTTATTCATGCACCAAGTTCTAGATCGCCCCAATATTTGTTATAAATAGAAGGGTTTTCCCCATTCATTAGTCACATTTTGTTGCCTATTAGATCACTCTGGATCTATACACTTGGTCGACTTTGAGCATTTATCATTGTCATATTTTCCATTGTTCCTATGTGGAGGCTCCTTTGAGCTCTATCATTTGAGCTCTATCTTTTTCTGGGTTTTCTACAAAAACGGAGAGAAATGCTAGATTTGAAATGCGAGGACTTCCAGAATCCATCAACTGAGGAAATTGGAAACATCTTCTTGTTTTCCTCCAGTGCCCTTAATTTAAAAATTCTTTCAAAAATTGTTCTTGTCTTATACATTGGATATATGGAGCAAGCCTTTCTTTTTACTTTAATGTCTTGCTATGCATAGATCTGGTTTTTTGCGGCTCTTGCCTTGATCGACTAACTACGAATCCCGAAGATATTGACGGCCATATTTGATGTTAGGGCTGTGTTTATGCGTAGCTAAAGTGGTATTTTTCGTACACTTCGACAAAGTTCACTTCTAACGTAGGTTTACCGATATGGTTATTTTCAACTTCGTTGGCCCCGAATACTCAATTGTTCCACCTCAACCGGATGCTTCACCTCAACAGAGTTCACCATCTCAACATCACTAACCTTCTGTTGACCCTTTACCTTCTTCGCCTAATATTTCTTCCTCCATTTCTTCCTCTTCACTTGGTAAAAGCCTTGATGCTAGTAATCAGGTGGCTAAGAAGAAGAAGAAAGGGAAGAAGAAGAAGAAGAAGAAGCAAGATAAGAAAGAAGTCAACCAGCAGCAGCGCAGTGTTAGTTGTGTTGGCAAACTGTATGCATTGTAAACCCAAATTCCCTTGAAAGCTTTGTAAGGGTGACCACTTCCTTATCAATTGTCCTAGTATTCCAAAGATATTGGAAGTATGGTCAGAACAATCTCATCAACTTTCCGTTGATCCATCAACCAGTGATAGCCAGGTTCCTGGGAAAAAGGGTAAAGTTAGGATTCCTTGTAGGTTATGCAAAGGGATTCATCAAACTCACATTTTCCCTCACATGGATGAAGCCTCAAAATTGTTGGAAAACCTGAATGTTCCACAACAAAAACTTCCAACAGGTTATCGTCAAATTTCTCCCAACCTACCGTCAACTGACGGAGTGATTGATCTAATTCCAAATACAGTCAATCCCACTCTTCCATTGGAGAGTGAAACTGATATCACTCAGGTTGATGATCCATTAGTTGATCGAAGTGGTCGATTCGATTTCACATTCGATCGATCCCATTCTCCCTATAGAGAGTGAACTTCATGCTACTCAGGTTCTTCTTGTTACATCAGATTCTTCTACGCCGAGGGGCATTTCACCTGTTTCTACAGAACCCCCTCCAAGTGCTGAGGTCTTTTCATTTGATTAGAATAGACTGACAGAACCTCGTCTTCCTTCCTCCATCCCTTTCCAAATCATTGTGAAGTTGGGTGGTAGGGACATACACCACACATAGGTAGATGAAGGTGCTTCTGTTAGTATTTTATCCTCAACTGTTTGGAAAGCTTTGGGTTTTCCTCAGCTTGTGCCTATTACGTAGAATCTGAAAGCTTTTAACATAACCATTAGTGGAACTTTAGGGATCCTTCCTAAGTTTTCTATTACTTTGGAAGGTAAAACTGTCTGTATTGATCTTATGATAGTTCGAGGTCCCTTGGATTTCAATTTACTCCTTGAGCGAGACTATGTTTAAGCAATGAAAGTTGTCGTATCGACACTCTTTCGCCTGATGTCTTTCCCTCACAATGGCAATATTGTGACTGTAGACCAGCTTTCGCTCCCTAGTCTTGTTTCGACTACCAATAATCCGACAGCCCTAAATGTTCCTGATTCTAAAGTGGTATCTACCCCACCACGGGTTAATTATGTGGCAACTAGTCCCATGTTTTCAGTTACCGATGTAAGCGAGCCTCTCACTGTTTGCTTGTCTTCCTTTGACTTAGATCTGATAATTGACATGGAAAACTCTATGGGATTATTTGAACGTGATGTTCTTATCCCTTTTGAGTCCCTTGACATGTGTTCCTTCCAGAAGACTGTTCTTCCTTCTGATGGAGACCTCTTGGAAGCCATGATCAAGGTGTCTCCATTGACATGTGTTTCTTCCAGTTGGAAGTCGTGATTAGTGGTCCGAGGATAGTTCTTTTCCTGAGTCAACCTCGTTAAAAAATGAATCGGTGAGTGTGAGGATAGTTCCTTTTATTGTGTCAACCTCGTTAAAAAATGAATCAGTGGTCCGAGGATAGTTCTTTTCCTAAGTCAACCTTGTTAAAAAATGAATCGGTGAGTGTGAGGATAGTTCCTTTTACTGTGTCAACCTTGTTAAAAAATGAATCAGTGGTCCGAGGATAGTTCTTTTCCTGAGTCAACCTCGTTAAAAAATGAATCGGTGAGTGTGAGGATAGTTCCTTTTACTGTGTCAACCTCGTTAAAAAATGAATTAATGAGTGTGAGAGTTCCTTCTTTTGTCAGCCTCGTTAAAAATTAGGTATGAGGATAGTTCTTTTCTGTGTCAACCTCATTAAAAAATGAATGAGTAGGTAGATTAATAGATGAGAAATAATTAGGTTTGAGGATAGTTCTATTCTTTTGAGTCAATATAATTTAAAATGAATCAAATGTGAGGATTAATTTTTTTCTGTGTCAGCCTCATTAAAAATGAATCATTTGGTCATGAGGATAGTTCTGTTCTTGAGTCAGCCTCGTTAAAATGGGTAGGGTATGAGGGAAAGTTCTTTTCTTGTATTGACCTCATTATTAAAATAAAAAGAAAGTGATCTCATTTGGTCATGCGGATAGTTCCCATTCTTGAGTCAACCTCGTTAAAAAATGAATCAGGTATGAGGATAGTTCTTTTCCTGTGTCAACCTCATTAAAAAATGAATCATTTGGTCATGAGGATGGTTCCTGTTACTGAGTCAACCTCGTTAAAAAATGAATCAGGTATGAGGATAGTTCTTTTCCTGTGTCAACCTCATTAAAAAATGAATCATTTGGTCATGAGGATGGTTCCTGTTACTAAGTCAAGCTCATTAAAAAATGAATCAGGTATGAGGAAAGTTCTTTTCCTTTGTCAACCTCGTAAAAAAATGAATCGGTAGATTATATAGGTAGATTCTAGAAAATAGATACGAGGATAGTTTATTTTACGATGTCAACCTGCGTTAAAAAATGAAACATGTAGGGAGGATAGTTCTATTCTTTGTGTCAACCTCGACTAAAAAATGGAAACACGTTGCCGCAGGCATGGATTTCTTTTCCTGTGTCGAGCTCGTTAAAAAATGAAACAAATCATCCCCTAATTGAGTCGAGTCTTTGACTAGATCTCTTAAATGTTAAGTCATATTTAGGTTAGTTTTTGCATAATTTTCTTACAATTTTAGGTTGGGTCTTTCATATGTTCTCGTAAATGAACCTTCATTCCATCCGGCTATTAATTACCAGCAGTGTACTTAGTTGAATGAAATGAAGTTTGGGGGGCATGCACTCTAGCAGTTACGCTTAGGGGGCATCAAGCACAGTTTTCTCTCTGTTTCAAGCTCGTGTAAAAATGAAACCACTCTGAAGCATAGTTTTTCTCTGTTTCAAGCTTCTGTAAAAATGAAACCTATCTCGAGTCGATTTCAGTTATTTTCAAGACTCGTTAAACTCATGAAAATCCCGAGATTATTTTGCTATCTTTCATTCTCATAAAACACATGAAAATGCCGAGTTATTTCTGTCTTTTCATGCTCGTAAATTAAATTGAAAGTTGGCCATATGAGTACTTTTTTAATCCCTTTTTCGAACTCGTTAAAACTTACAAAAAATTGAAAACCATGAGTACACTTTTATCTCTTTTTCGAACTCGTTAAAACTTACTGAAAAAGTGAAACCTTGGAGTCCTCTTTTAAGCCCTTTTCAGACTCTCTAAAAATGAAAATATTGCCGAGCACTTGATTATTTGAACTCGTTAAAATAAATGAATGATCGTCCCTTCAATATAAGTTTATCCCTTTTACGGACTGAAATGGACTATTTACGAAAAGGTATACGTTGACTAATTACGGTCAATAGAGTTCTCTCCCGCATTATTTTATCCTTTTTCAGGCTCGAGAGATTAAATTTACGAAAAAGTACACCCATGGAGTTTTCTTAAGTTTTTTCTTCTGACTCCCTAAAAATGAAAAACACCGAGTTTCTCCTATATCTTTTGGACTCGTTAAAATTTAGCAGGTAAAGGACTTGTTTAATTTTCACGAGGCAGACCACTTATGCCAGGTTTGGATCTTAAACTAGTTGGATCATCAGAAGGATGAGCTTATAACAACAAATTATCCTCCTCAAGCTTGGCAATAAAAATAAAGAGGTACTTGCCAGAAATGGTGGGGGAAAAGAGAGAAAAATGGGCGTGTTTGTTGTATTTTGATTTTTCGAAAATCCAGTCAACCACTCTTGAACACGACACTTTCATTTACCTGGGTTGGGAAATCCCTTGCCTAACAATTAAGCAAACCACATTGAAAGTCTTCAGCCGGTTTCTGGGTATTTGCTTTGGGTCAAATGTTACCAAGCCATCTGCAGTTTCGTTATGTGTTCAAGAGGGCAGTTCAAATAAACCATTCATTTGCAAAATATCCATCATCCATTTTGACTATACCTGAGTCAGTCCTTGCCAATATATTTTCAAAACTTGATCTATGATTTCGTGTTGTGGGCTTGCCTACGACGGAACGCTTTCTATCGATGACAACTCATTATCTAGGAAGTTGATCTAGAAATTGTCAGTACCTTGAAATCTGCATGCCTTAATGGTAGGTTTCTCGCTTTCGATGACAGGTTGCATCATTGACCTCCAATCGAATGATTCTGTGACATGTTTGAATTTAGCTCATTCACTCACATTTCATGGATTGTACTGGGTACTTTGAGAGCCATTAACATTACTGGTGGTTACTCTCACACTTGTTAACATTTTACATCATTGACTGGTAATCAAGTGGATTCTACCATGTTCGACTTCAACACATTCATTCACATGGATAGAATGCTTCAGTTCGAAAGCAACGAAAATGAAGACCACGGATATAGTTTCAACCATCGAGTACAGCGGGAAGTTTATCATTTATACAATGGACTATTCATAAATAGATGACTGCGTCCATACTGTGTCTACACATGTTTATACTGTGATATATTCAAAATCATTCCTGTATCACAACAATTTGAATCATTTTCTAGTTAGTTTTGATTTGAGTATGCAAATGCCTACCTCAGTGATGATATGTACACATATATATTTTGCATTGAATGTTTTTATAGGTTCCGACTGGGGTGTCCATAGGATGATCCTTGAAATGATAAAGTACTGCACTCTTCATATATGATAGACTTCAGCTTCATCTATTCCAGACTTTGCACTTTAGGGGGCAATGCGTTACACTAAAAATTTTCACCTTGACATTATAGCATTTTACGTATGAGCTCATTATCACTCATACATACCTCTCTGATCTTACAACCTTTACTCCTCATGTCAAACCCCAAAATTCAAACAGGGAGGAAACTCACTGAAAGAGCACTGGGTGCGCGAGTAACATGAGGCTGCTGTGTTCTAACTTGGGTACGCATGTAATATGCCTTGCTGCATTTTGAAGCACAATTTTCTTTGCAATTCTGCATTGCCCTCCTCAAATTAAAAAGGTGAGAAAAGTAAAGTTAAAAAACTGATTTTAGGTCAATTACAGAAGGTTCTGGAGTGGGAACCACACAAGGATGAGTAAACTTTGATAAGGTGCATGTATCCCTCACCTTAAGGAACTAATCCCTTGATGTGAGGAGTCTATCCCTTTGAAGGAGGATTCTATCCCTTAAAAGGTGGAATCCTAACCTCCTCATCTGCTCTATAAAAGGAGGCATTGTGAAGCCTCAAGAGGTGAAGAATTTTTTGGAGATTGAGATTTTGAAGATTGAGAATTAGAGTTCAAGCTTTATGTGTGATTGAGCTAAAGTGCTGTTGAGATTTAGACTTCTTTCTGCTGAGCTTTTGAGAGGAAATATCACATACCTCTTTGTGCTCCTGCTGAGTGCAAGACTTATCAAAATAGAGGAGACCCCTGCTTCGGACCTGGGAAGGCCTTTCGAACATTAAGGCTAAGGTTGTAAGGTTCTTCTGTATATTTTAAGATTAATACAATCAAGTTCTGTTTTTCTTAATAAATTGTCGTTCAATTGTTTATTTCAATAAGCTGTCGTTTGATCGTTTATCTCATAGATTCCTTGATCACTATGATAGGTATGTTTTATGATTATTTGTTATACATGTGCTATTTAATATTTTCTTGTTTGTGATTGTAGGTTGATGAAAGATGACACTTTCTTGCGACAAAAGAAATATTGTTGCAACGGAAGGATTATTGTTGTGACAAAAGAGCTCTTGTTGTGACAAAGGATTATGGATGCGACGGAAGCACTACGACCGCAAATAAGCATTTGGATCTAAGGTAGGATCGACACCTTCATAGTATTTATTTGTAAAATGAATATACTTAGAGAAAGACAAACTTAGTTGTTCATTTTTTTCTAGATTGTCTTCTGACACTAGGGAGATCGGTCTTGTCCGCAAGAATGATTTATGCATGCGCTCTAGCAGTTACACTTAGGGGGCATCAAGCACAGTTTTCTCTCTATTTCAAGCTTGTGTAAAAATGAAACTACTCTGAAGCATAGTTTTTATTTGTTTCAAGCTTTTGTAAAAATGAAACCTATCTTGAGTCAATTTCGGTTATTATTTTCAAGACTTGTTAAACTCATGAAAATCCTGAGATTATTTTGCTATCTTTCGTTCTCGTAAAACACATGAAAATGCCGAGTTCTTTCCGTATTTTCATGCTCGTAAATTAAATTGAAGGTTGGTCATATGAGTACTTTTTTATCCCTTTTTCGAACTCATTAAAACTTACGAAAAAGTGAAAACCATGAGTACATTTTTATCTCTTTTTCAAACTCGTTAAAACTTACCAAAAAAGTGAAACCTTGGAGTCATATTTTAAATCCCTTTTCAGAATCTCTAAACATGAAAAGATTGCCAAGTACTTGACTATTCGAACTCGTTAAAGTAAATGACTGATCGTCCCTTCAGTATAATTTTACCCCTTTTACGGACTGAAATGGACTATTTACGAAAAAGGTATACGTTGACTAATTACAGTCAATAGAATTCTCTCTCGCATTATTTTATCTTTTTTCGGGCTCGAGAGACTAATTTATGAAAAAGTACACCCATGGAGTTTTCTTAAGTTTTTTCTTCTGACTCCCTAAAATTGAAAAACACCGAGTTTCTCCTATACTGGACTCGTTAAAATTTAAAAGTAAAGGACCTGTTTAATTTTCAACAGGAACGAACCACTCCTTCTTAGGGTTAGAATCTTAAACTAAGTTGGACTCATCCGAAGGATGAGCTTATAAACAAGAAAATGTTATCCTCCTCAAGCTTGTCAAAAATAAAAGTGTACGAGATTTGGGCAGGCAAGAAAAATAATTAGTGTTTGTTGTATTTTGATTTTTGGAAATTCAATCAACCACTCTTGAACACGACACTTATTTTCCTGGGTTGGGAAATCCTTTGCTATGATTAATAAAACCGCATATTGAAAGTCTTGTGCAGTTTACGGGTATTAGCTTTGGGTCAATTGTCACCAAGCCATCTGCAGTGTCATTATGTGTTCAAGAGGACAGTTCAAATAAACCATTCATCTGCAAAATATCTGTCATCCATTTTTGACCATCCCTGAGTCAGTCCTTGCCAATATGTTTTCAAAAATTGATCTATGATTTCATGTTGTGTGCTTGTCTACAACAGATCACTTTCTATCAACGAAAACTCATTATCTAGGAAGTTGATCTAGAAATCGTCAGTACCTTTAAATCTACATGCCTCAATGGCAGGTTTCTCGCTTTCGACGACAGGTTGCATCATTGACCTTCGATCGAATGATTCTATGACATGTTCGACTTCAGCTCATTCATTCACATTTCATGGATTGTACTGAGTACTTTGAGAGCCATTGACATTACTGGTGGTTACTCTCACACTTGTTAACAGTTTACATCATTGACTGGCAATCAAGTGGGTTCTCCCATGTTTGACTTCAATACATTTATTCACATGTATAGAATCGTACTGGTTCGAGAAACGGAAATCAAGACCCTGGATCTAGTTTCCACCATCCAGGCTGTGAGGAGTTTTATTATTATACAGTATACTATTCATTACAGATGGCTGCGTCCATGCTGTGTCTACACTATTGATGTAATATTAAAATCATTTCTGTATCAGAACAAGTTTAGTTAGTTTTTGATCTGAGTATGGGAATGCCTACCTCAGTGATGATATGTATACATATATATTTTGCTTTGAATGTTTTTACAGGTTCTGACCGGGGTGTCCAGAGGATGATCCTTGAAATGATAAAGTACTTCACTTTTCATATATGATAGACTTAATCTTCATCTATTCCAGACTTCGCACTTTAGGGGGCAATCTGTTACACTAAAAATTGTCACCTTGACATTCTGCTGACTGTATGAGATCATTAACACTCATACATGCCTCCTCTGCAAGTCTTACAACCTTTACTCCTCATGTCAAGCCCTGAAACAGGAGGAAAAACCCTAAAAATATCTGAACCTTTGGGTACGCAGGTAACATGAGGCAGGCCTGCTTTCCTAACTTGGGTACGCATGTAATACACTGCTTACCTGCATTTTAGAATGCAGTTTTCCTTTGCAATGCCTGCATACCCTCTTCAAAGTAAAAAAGGCGAGAAAGTAAAGTCAAAAAACTAATTTGAGGTCAATTCTATAAGGTTCTAGATGAGAATTTTTGGGGATGAGTACGCTTTGATAAGGTGCATGTATCCCTCACCTTAAGGAACTAATCCCTTGATGTGAGGAGTCTATCCCTTTGAAGGAGGATTCTATCCATATAAAGGTGGAATCCTAACCTCCTCATCTGCTCTATAAAAGGAGGCATTGGGTAGCCTTAAAGGGTTAAGAAGTTTTTGGAGATTGAGATTTTGGAGATTGAGGATTAGAGTTCAAGCTTTATGTGTGATTGAGCTGAAGTGCTGTTGAGATTTAGACTTCTTTCTGCTAAGCTTTTGAGAGGAAAGATCACATACCTCTTTGTGCTCCTGGAGGAAGAGTGCAATACTTATAAAAATAGAGGAGACTCCTGCTTCGGACCCCGGGAAGGCCTTTCAAACATCAAGGCTAAGGTTGTAAGGTTCTTCTGTTATTTTAAGATTAATACAATCAAGTTCTGTTTTTCTCAATAAATTGTTGTTCGATTGTTTATTTTAATAAGCTTTCGTTTGATCATTTATTTCATAGATTCCTTGATCACTATGATAGGTATGTTTTATGATTATTTTTTATACTGGTGCTATTTAATATTTACTTGTTTTTGATTGCAGGTAGATGAAAGACGACACTTTCTTACGACAAAAGAAATATTGTTGCGACGGAAGGATTATTGTTGCGACAAAAGAGCTCTTGTTGCGACGAAGGATTATTGATGCGACGGAAGCACTATCACCGCAAATAAGAATTTGGATCTAAGGTAGGATCGACACCTTCATAGCATTTATTTGTAAAATGAATATACTTAGAGAAAGACAAACTTAGTTGTTCATTTGTTGCTATATTGTCTTCTGACACTAGGGAGATCGGTATTGTCCGCAAGAACGATATATGCATGCGCTCTAGCAGTTACACTTAGGGGGCATCAAGCACAGTTTTCTCTCTACTTCAAGCTTGTGTAAAAATGAAACTACTCTGAAGCATAGTTTTTCTTTGTTTCAAGCTTTTGTAAAAATGAAACCTATCTTGAGTCAATTTCGGTTATTATTTTCAAGACTCGTTAAACTCATGAAAATCCCGAGATTATTTTGCTATCTTTCATTCTCGTAAAACACATGAAAATGCTGAGTTCTTTCTTTCTTTTCATGCTCGTAAATTAAATTGAAATTTGGCCATATGAGTACTTTTTTATCCCCTTTTCGAACTCGTTGAAACTTACGAAAAAGGGAAAACCATGAGTACATTTTTATCTCTTTTTCGAACTCGCTAAAACTTACCTAAAAAGTGAAACCTTGGAGTCATCTTTTAAAGCCCTTTTCAGACTCTCTAAACATGAAAATATTGCCGAGTACTTGACTATTCGAACTCATTAAAGTAAATGAATGATCGTCCCTTCAGTATAAGTTTACCTCTTTTACGGACTGAAATGGAATATTTACGAAAAAGGTATACGTTGACTAATTAGGGTCAATAGAGTTCTCTCCCGCATTATTTTATCCTTTTTCGGGCTCGAGAGACTATATTTATGAAAAATTACACCCATGGAGTTTTCTTAAGTTTTTTCTTCTGACTCCCTAAAATTGAAAAACACCGAGTTTCTCCTATACTGGACTCGTTTAATTTTAACAGTAAAGGACCTGTTTAATTTTCAACAGGAATGAACCACTCCTTCTTAGGGTTTGAATCTTAAACTAAGTTGGAATCATCCTAAGGATGAGCTTATAAACAAGAAAATGTTATCCTCGTCAAGATTTTCAAAAATAAAGAGGTACTTGCCAAAAATGGTGGGGGAAAAGAGAGAAAAATGGGCGTGTTTGTTGTATTTTGATTTTTCGGAAATTCAATCAACCACTCTTGAACACGACACTTTTTTTCCACCTGGGTTTTGAAATCCTTTGCCTAACAGTTAATAAAACCATATTGAAAGTCTTCAGCCGGTTTCTGGGTATTATCTTTGGGTCAATTGTCACCAAGCCATCTGCAGTGTCATTATGTGTTCAAGAAGACAGTTCAAATAAACCATTCATCTGCAAAATATGTGTCATCCATTTTTGACCATCCCTGAGTCAGTCCTTTCCAATATGTTTTCAAAACTTGATCTGTGATTTCGTGTTGTGGGCTTGTCTACAACGGATCACTTTCTATTGACGACAAATCATTATCTAGGAAGTTGATCTAGAAATCGTCAGTACCTTGAAATCTGCATGCCTCAATGGCAGGTTTCTCGCTTTCGACGACAGGTTGCATCATTGACCTTTGATCGAATGATTCTATGACATGTTCGACTTCAGCTCATTCATTCACATTTCATGTATTGTATTGATTACTTTGAGAGCCTTTGACATTACTGGTGGTTACTCTCACACTAGTTAATAGTTTACATCATTGACTGGTAATCAAGTGGTTTCTACCATGTTTGACTTCAACACATTTATTCACATGGATAGAATCGTACTGGTTCGAGAAACAGAAATCAAGACCCTGGATCTAGTTTCCACCATCCAGGCTGCGAGGAGTTTTATTATTATACAGTAGACTATTCATTACAGATGGTTGTGTCCATGCTGTGTCTACACTATTGATGTAATATTAAAGTCATTTCTGTATCAGAACAAGTTTAGTTAGTTTTTGATCTGAGTATGGGAATGCCTACCTCAGCGATGATATGTATACATATTTTTTTTGCTTTGAATGTTTTTACAGGTTCCGACCGGGGTGTCCACAGGATGATCCTTGAAATGATAAATTACTTCACTCTTCATATATGATAGACTTCATCTTCATCTATTCCAGACTTCGCACTTTAGGGGGAAATCTGTTACACTAAAAATTGTCACCTTGACATTCTGCTGACTGTATGAGCTCATTAACACTCATACATGCCTCCTCTGCAAGTATTACAACCTTTACTTCTCATTTCAAGCCCTGAAACAAGAGGAAAAACCCTAAAAATCTCTGAAAATTTGGTTACGCAGGTAACATGAGGCCTGCTTGCGTTCCTAACTTGGGTACGGATGTAATACACTGCTTACTTGCATTTTAGAATGCAGTTTTCCTTTGCAATGCCTGCGTACCCTCCTCAAAGTCAAAAAGGCGAGAAAGTAAAGTCAAAAAACTGATTTGAGGTCAATTCTAGAAGGTTCTAGATGAGAATTTTTGGGGATGAGTACGCTTTGATAAGGTTCATGTATCCCTCACCTTAAGGGACTAATCCCTTGATGTGAGGAGTCTATCCCTTTGAAGGAGGATTCTATCCCTATAAAGGTGGAATCCTAACCTCTTCATCTGCTCTATAAAAGGAGGCATTGGGTAGCCTCAAAGGGTTAAGAAGTTTTTGGAGATTGAGATTTTGGAGATTGCGGATTAGAGTTCAAGCTTTATGTGTGATTTAGCTAAAGTGCTGTTGAGATTTAGACTTCTTTCTGCTAAGCTTTTGAGAGGAAAGATCACATACCTCTTTGTGCTCCTGGAGGAAGAGTGCAAGACTTATCAAAATAGAGGAGACTCCTGCTTCGGACCCTGGGAAGGCCTTTCAAACATCAAGGCTAAGGTTGTAAGGTTCTTCTGTTATTTTAAGATTAATACAATCAAGTTCTGTTTTTCTCAATAAATTGTCGTTCGATTGTTTATTTCAATAAGCTGTCGTTTGATTGTTTATTTCATAGATTCCTTGATCACCATGATAGGTATGTTTTATGATTATTTGTTATACAAGTGCTATTTAATATTTGCTTGTTTGTGATTGTAGGTCGACGAAAGACGACACTTTCTTGCGACAAAAGAAATCTTGTTGCGACGGAAGGATTATTGTTGCGACAAAAGAGCTCTTGTTGCGACGAAGGATTATTGATGCGATGGAAGCACTACGACCACAAATAAGCATTTGGATCTAAGGTAGGATTGACAACTTCATAGAATTTATTTTTAAAACGAATATACTTAGAGAAATATAGACTTCGTTGTTCGTTTGTTGCTAGATTGTCTTCTGACACTAGGGAGATCGGTCTTGTCCGCAAGAATGATTTATGCGTGCGCTCTAGCAGTTACGCTTAGGGGGAATCAAGCATAGTTTTCTCTCTGTTTCATGCTTGTGTAAAAATGAAACTACTCTGAAGCATATTTTTTCTTTGTTTCAAGATTTTGTAAAAATGAAACCTATCTTGAGTCAATTTTGGTTATTATTTTCAAGACTCGTTAAACTCATGAAAATCCCGAGATTATTTTACTATCTTTCATTCTCATAAAACACATGAAAATGCCGAGTTATTTCCGTCTTTTCATGCTCGTAAATTAAATTTAAATTTGGCCATATGAGTACTTTTTTATCCCTTTTTCGAACTCGTTAAAACTTACGAAAAATTGAAAACCATGAGTACATTTTTATCTCTTTTTCGAACTCGTTAAAACTTACCGAAAAAGTGAAACCTTGGAGTCCTCTTTTAAATCCCTTTTCAGACTCTCTAAACATGAAAATATTTCCGAGTACTTGACTATTCGAACTCGTTAAATTAAATTAATGATCATCCCTTCAGTATAAGTTTACCCCTTTTACGGACTGAAATGGACTATTTACGAAAAAGGTATACGTTGACTAATTAGGGTCAATAGAGTTCTCTCCCACATTATTTTATCCTTTTTCGGGCTTGAGAGACTAAATTTACTTAAAAGTACACCCATGGAGTTTTCTTAAGTTTTTCCTTCTGACTCCCTAAAATTGAAAAACACCGAATTTCTCCTATACTAGACTCGTTAAAATTTAACATTAAAGGACCTGTTTAATTTTCAACAGGAACGAACCACTCCTTCTTAGGGTTAGAATATTAAACTAAGTTGGACTCATCCAAAGGATGAGCTTATAAAAAAGAAAATGTTATCCTCCTCAAGCTTGTCAAAAATAAAGAGGTACTTGCCAGAAATGGTGGGGGAAAAGAGAGAAAAATGGGCGTGTTTGTTGTATTTTGATTTTTCGGAAATTCAATCAACCACTCTTGAACACGACACCTTTTTTCCACCTGGGTTGGGAAATCCTTTGCCTAGCAGTTAATCAAACCATATTGAAAGTCTTCAGCCAGTTTCTGTGTATTAGCTTTGGGTCAATTGTCACCAAGCCATCTGCAGTGTCATTATGTGTTCAAGAGGATAGATCAAATAAACCATTCATCTACAAAATATCTGTCATCCATTTTTTACCATCCCTGAGTCAGTCCTTGCCAATATGTTTTCAAAACTTGATCTATGATTTTGTGTTGTGGGCTTGTCTACAACGGATCACTTTCTATCGATGACAACTCATTATCTAGGAAGTTGATCTAGAAATCATCAGTACCTTGAAATCTGCATGCCTCAATGGCAGGTTTCTCACTTTCAACGATAGGTTGCATCACTGACCTTCGATCGAATGATTCTATGACATGTTCAACTTCAGCTCATTCATTCACATTTCATGGATTGTACCGAGTACTTTTAGAGCCATTGACATTACTGGTGGTTACTCTCACACTTGTTAACAGTTTACATTATTGACTGGTAATCAAGTGGTTTCTACCATGTTCGACTTCAATACATTTATTCACATGGATAGAATCGTACTGATTCGAGAAACGGAAATCAAGACCCTAGATCTAGTTTCCACCATCCATGCTACGAGGAGTTTTATTATTATACAGTAGACTATTCATTACAGATGGCTGCGTCCATGTTGTGTCTACACTATTGATGTAATATTAAAATCATTTTTGTATCAGAACAAGTTTAGTTAGTTTTTGATCTGAGTATGGGAATGCCTACCTCAGCGATGATATGTATACATATATATTTTTCTTTGAATGTTTTTACAGGTTCCGACCGAGGTGTCCAGAGGATGATCCTTGAAATGATGAAGTAATTCACTCTTCATATATGATAGATTCATCTTCATCTATTCCAGACTTCACACTTTAAGGGGAAATATGTTACACTAAAAATTGTCACCTTGACATTATGCTGACTGTATGAGTGCCTTAATAAACACCATGTCTCGTGTGGAATGCAGCAACTTTACTATCATGTCATCCCAAACAGAGGAAAACCTCCACAAATCTCAAACTTTGGGACAAGAAAACATGAGGGCCTGGCTTAATGTGCCTTCCATCTCAAATGTGATGTATTGATGATTCCATCACGCTGAACTAGTTTTTCTATTCTCTGCTACCTCCTCTGTCAAAACTAGAAAGGGTAAATCAGCAAACTGATTTGGAGGCATTAATTCTAGAAGAATAGTTTCATGATGAGTATTTTTGGGATGAGTACGCTTTGATAAGGTAAGATCCCCACCAAGGAATCAATCCTTGATGTGAGTGAGCCCATCCTTTGAAGGAGGATTCTATCCTTGAGAAGGTAAATCTCGATATCCATCTGCCTGGCAGTGGCGTGGAGGCATCAGCCTCAAAGGGTTATATGCTGGAGATGGAGATTTTGGAGATTGAGGATTAGAGTTCAAGCTTTATGTGTGATTGAGCTGAAGTGCTGTTGAGATTTAGATTTCCTTTTGCTGAGATTTTGAGAGGAAAGATCACATACCTCTTTATGCTTCTGGAGGAAGAGTGCAAGACTTATCAGAGTAGAGGAGATTCCTGCTTCGGACCCCGGGAAGGCCTTTCGAACATCAAGGCTAATGTTGTAAGGTTCTTCTGTATATTTTAAGATTAATACAATCAAGTTCTGTTTTTCTCAATAAATTGTCGTTCGATTGTTTATTTCAATAAGTCATTGGTTTGACGTTATTTCATAGATTCTCGATCAATGGATAGGTATGTTTTATGATTATTTGTTATATTAAAGATTGATATTTTTTTGTGATTATGTAATACAGTGACACACTTTTTGTTAAAATTAAAGCTTATTATACTTAAGGATTATTGTTGCAACAAAAGAGCTCGCTGTGGTTGAAGGATTATTTGAGAGATTTTGAAGACTACTTACCCCAATACATTTGATCTGCAAGTGTAGGACTTGACACCTTCATAGCATTTGTTTGTAAAACGAATATAGTTTTAGAGAAAGACAAACTTAGTTGTTCGGTTTGTTGCTAGATTGTTTACATTTAGGGATTATCTTGTCCGTAAGAATGATTTGATGGCTACATTCAGCATGATGCTTAGGGGGCATCAAGCACAATTTTCTCTCTGTTTCAAACTTGTGTAAAAATGAAACCACTCTGAAGCATAGTTTTTCTCTGTTTCAAGATTTTGTAAGAATGAAACCTATCTTGAGTCAATTTCGGTTATTTTCAAGACTCTCTAAACTCATGAAAATCCAGAGATTATTTTGCTATCTTTCATTCTCGTAAAACACATGAAAATGCCGAGTTCTTTCCGTCTTTTCCTGCTCGTTAATTAAATTGAAAGTCGGCCACAGGAGTATATTTTTATCCCTTTTCGAACTTGTTCAACCACGAAAAAGGAAACCATGAGTACATTTTTACTTTTTCGAACTCAAAATCCCCACCAAAAATTTAAACTTTTGAGTTTACTTCTTTTAAAGCTCTTTTTCTAATTTCTTAAACATGTAGTGGATTGTTTACTTGACTGTTTTTCTAACTCGTAAAGTAAACTTCTTCCACCCCTTCAAGATAAGTTTACCCCTTTACGGAACCCCTTTTACGGATCGAAATGGACTATTTACGAAAAAGGTATACGTTGACTAATTACGGTCAATAGAGTTCTCTCCCGCATTATTTTATCCTTTTTCGGGCTCGAGAGACTAAATTTACGAAAAATTACACCCATGGAGTTTTCATAAGTTTTTTCTTCTGACTCCATAAAATTGAAAAACATCGAGTTTCTCCTATACTGGACTCGTTAAAATTTAACATTAAAGGACCTGTTTAATTTCCAACAGGAACGAACCACTCCTTCTTAGGGTTCGAATATTAAACTAAGTTGGACTCATCTGAAGGATGAGCTTATAAACAAGAAAATGTTATCCTCCTCAAGCTTGTCAAAAATAAAGAGGTACTTTCCAGAAATGGTGGGGGGAAAGAGAGAAAAATGGGCGTGTTTGTTGTATTTTGATTTTTCGGAAATTCAATCAACCAATCTTGAACACGACACTTTTTTTCCACGTGGGTTGGGAAATCCTTTGCCTAACAGTTAATCAAACCACATTGAAAGTATTTAGCCGGTTTCTGGGTATTAGCTTTGGGTCAATTGTCACCAAGCCATCTACAGTGTCATTATGTGTTCAAGAGGACAGTTCAAATAAACCATTCATCTGCAAAATATCTGTCATCCATTTTTGACCATCCCTGAGTCAGTCCTTGCCAATATGTTTTCAAAACTTTATCTATGATTTCGTGTTGTGGGCTTGTCTACAACAGATCACTTTCTATCGACGACAACTCATTATCTAGGAAGTTGATCTAGAAATCATCAGTACCTTGAAAGCTACATGCCTCAATGGCAGGTTTCTCGCTTTCGACGACAGGTTGCATCATTGACCTTCGATCGAATGATTCTATGACATGTTCGACTTCAGCTCATTCAATCAAATTTCATGGATTGTACTGAGTAATTTGAGAGCCATTGACATTACTGGTGGTTACTCTCACACTTGTTAATAGTTTACATCATTGACTGGTAATCAAGTGGTTTCTACCATGTTCGACTTCAATACATTTATTCACATGGATAGAATCGTACTGGTTTGAGAAACGGAAATCAAGACCCTGGATCTAGTTTCCACCATCCATGCTGCGAGGAGTTTTATTATTATACAGTAGACTATTCATTACAGATGGCTGTGTCCATGCTGTGTCTACACTATTGATGTAATATTAAAATAATTTCTGTATCAGAAAAAGTTTAGTTAGTTTTTTATCTGAGTATGGGAATGCCTACCTCAGCAATGATATTTATACATATATATTTTGCTTTGAATGTTTTTACAGGTTCCGACCGGGGTGTCCACAGGATGATCCTTGAAATGATAAAGTACTTCAATCTTCATATATGATAGACTTCATATTCATCTATTCCAGACTTCGCACTTTAGGGGGCAATCTGTTACACTAAAAATTGTCACGTTGACATTCTGCTGACTGTATGAGCTCATTAACACTCATACATGACTCCTCTGCAAGTCTTACAACCTTTACTCCTCATGTCAAGCCCTGAAACAGGAGGAAAAACCCTAAAAATCTCTGAAACTTTGGGTATGCAGGTAACATGAGGCTTGCTTGCGTTCCTAACTTGGGTACGCATGTAATACACTGCTTACCTACGTTTTAGAACGTATTTTTCCTTTGCAATGCCTGCGTACCCTCCTCAAAGTCAAAAATGCGAGAAAGTAAAGTCAAAAAACTGATTTGAGGTCAATTCTAGAAGGTTCTAGATGAGAATTTTTGGGGATGAGTATGCTTTGATAAGGTGCATGTATCCCTCACCTTAAGGAACTAATCCCTTCATGTGAGGAGTCTATCCCTTTGAAGGAGGATTCTATCCCTATAAAGGTGGAATCCTAACCTCCTCATCTACTCTATAAAAGGAGGCATTAGGTAGCCTCAAAGGGTTAAGAAGTTTTTTGAAGATTTGGAGATTGAGGATTAGAGTTCAAGCTTCAGGTATGTCTGAGTTGAAGTGCTGTTGAGATTTAGCCTTCTTTCTCCTGAGCTTTTGAGAGGAAAGATCACATACCTCTTTGTGCTCCTGGAGGAAGAGTGCAAGACTTGTCAAAGTAGAGGAGACTCCTGCTTCGGACCCCGGGAAGGCCTTTCGAACATCAAGGCTAAGGTTGTAAGGTTCTTCCGTTATTTTAATATTAATACAATCAAGTTCTGTTTTTCTCAATAAATTGTCGTTCGATTGTTTATTTCAATAAGTTTTCGTTTGATCATTTATTTCATAGATTCCTTGACCACTATGATAGGTATGTTTTATGATTATTTGTTATACAGGTGCTATTCAATATTTTATTGTTTGTGATTGCAGGTCGACGAAAGATGACACTTTCTTGCGACGAAAGAAATCTTGTTGCGAGAGAAGGATTATTGTTGCAACAAAAGAGCTCTTGTTGCAACAAAGGATTATTGATGCGACGGAAGCACTACGACCGCAAATAAGCATTTGGATCTAAGTTAGGATCGACACCTTCATAGCATTTATTTTTAAAAAGAATATAATTAGAGAAATACAAACTTAGTTGTTCGTTTGTTGCTAGATTGTCTTCTGACACTAGGGAGATCGGTCTTGTCTGCAAGAACGATTTATCCGGCCAACAACTATATCATCAAAAAATACTAACACAAACTTTATAAGGAATGGGTTGAAAATGGAATTCATCATCCCCTCAAATGTATAAGGTGCATTGGTAAGGCCAAAATGCATGACCAAAATTCATAATGACCCTCGTGAGTTCGAAAGGTTGTTTTTAGAATGTCTTCAGTCTTCATTCTAATTTTATGATATCCTGAGCGGAGATCCAACTTGGTGAAATAAATTGCTCCATGTAATTCATTCAATAATTTATCAATCACAAAAAAGGGAAATTTATCTTTAATAGTGAAGTTATTTATTTCCCTATAATCCAGACACATGTGCCATGATTCATCCTTCTTATGCACCAATAATACTGGATCAGAGAAAGAACTTTGACTAGGTTGAGTTATACCATCCTCTAGCATTTCTGCAATCATACGTTTAATTTCACTCTTTTCGACATAAGGATATCTGTAAGGTCTGATGTTTGGAGGTGTTGATCATATCAGCATCCTATTGAAATTTTGATAAGCATCCTTGCTTAAACCTTTCAAAACCCATTTTTGCCCTGAGAAATCCATATTCTTCTTATAGTTACCTTCCTATATCCCCACATTGCACTATAAAAGGCCGAAAATTCCAAGTTTAAAAAATATATAAGGCCTATCCCCTTCGGTCCTAGCCCTTTAAATCTTTTCCTCCACGTAACCCGGGCGCTAGACCAGGCACTAGCCTGAAAGGCACTTATCAAATGTATATTAGGCACATTTTGAGCCATCAATCTATACAAATCGGACGGCGTTCGTTTATCTACGTCGCGCCCATAGCCTGCCTAACTACTGTCCGATCAAAATGTAAAATCAACGGCCTGGAGTCTATCTATCCCAATGGTCCCCACACCCACTCACGATGCAAAACCCGCCCGGTTTCTATCGCACCGCCTTTCAGAGGTAGGCGATATTTCTCAATTTAGAGTGATTCCATATATTGTGCGCCACGTGTCCTCGCGTACGGCTCAAAAACCACTCTCCATCGCGCGTTATTGTTCGGAATTTGATGCGACGCGATATTCATATCCACCGTTCGATCTGGGGCTCTTCATCCAACGGTCATCGCACTCCGAAGATGTGCGGAAGTTAATCTAAGCCAATAGCGCCCCTGGCCCACCGAATCACTACCCTCCGATACATTTTCCACCGTCGATCTCCTCTTGAGATCGAATGGTCTAGATTTAACCCATGCCACGCCATTGACCCCGTATCTCCACGTCATCATTCCACGTGCTCCCATCGTACATTCATCCGTCTTCCCTACATATTCCTATTCAAAGGTAAAACGTCCACTGTCTATGTTAAATGTCATACATTCCTCCAACCTTTGCCAAAACATTTCTCCACCATTTCTCTGCAATTTTCACCATCGCCCCGCACTATTCCGCCATTTCATCATGCCGCATTGCTACACAGCTATCCCCACTACATCACCGTCCCCATACATTTGTTTCCTTGATGAGTTTGTGGGTTTTACAGGTTTACAGCGGGGGAAAACTATCATGATTCACAGTATCTATTACTGTGATAGAGGACACATCAAAGGACCATTTCCAGGAGTTGAAATTATGAAGAAAGGCCCGGGAAGATATGCCAACCATACTTCCATTAAAGCAATAGGGTTAAATTCTGTCAAACCCTCCAGAGTCATTCAAAGCACAGGTTGCGCAGATGGAGACATTAATGGAGCAGCAGAGAAATATCAGTGAAGGATCAAGAATTCAACGTTCAACACTAAAGATCTTAAACCATAATTCAGAGTTAGAAGGCAAAAGGTACCCCTCGCAGATAAAATACCTCAAGGATTTCTTTTCAGCACCATTTTCTTTCAGGAAAGGACAAAATGTTTATGTGATTTTACTGCTTTGCCGTGTTCCTGGAGAGATTTCTACCCAGTGCATTTATTTCAGTTAGCAGGCCACAGAGTAAAAACAACATTACAAATTCATCAAGGAGTATGGGCATGCACGTCTCCACCATTTTATTTTAATGAGATGATTAAATGTTCATTACCTACTCCCTTTTTCGAGTTTTCTTGTTCTCCTATAAAGCTCCCAAAGAACAGATGATTAAGGGTTCCAGATTTTATCAGAAAATTATGCAGTGAAAGGCTTTTTGTATACATTTTTTAGAACTCTTGTATGAAGGCTCAGAGCCCATAGGGTCTCAGTGAGGAGGAGTTCCATATGTTAAATGGGATTCTGGTCTTTGGTATTTCACAGTCTGTAACTTTCTCTTGTGTCTTATTTAAATAGATCATTTCATTTCATCCATCTTTCCTGTATCATGTTTTGGAATGCGAGTGGCTCACTGATTTTTGGTATGGATTTATCCTAGTTGATACCCATGCTCGGATTAGTTAAGCGCTTTAAATATGGCTCATGCATGATATTTTGTTCCGCTATTCATCTAAACCATATTTCTGCTATATTAGTTTCTTTAGGAGGATGTTTTTAAAACGCTATTGTCATGTATGGATTCTTAGATTGGTAAGCCCATATATGGTGGTATTGTGTATCTGGATATCAGCTCAATGTTAACTAATGTCTTCTCAATATTTCATTCACTACATACACCTTCTGATAACTTATTTCTGTGAGGTATTTTTGAATCAACCCTCTTTACAGTAAGCTGTCTCTGAATTGTCTGTTGCATTTATATTGGAGTTTTGCATGTTGCCTCTGCAGTATCCCTTTCTCTGTGTCAGTTTCTGAAGGTCTTGGTCCCATTCAGATTAACATTCCTCGTTTTACAAGAGATAGCATGAGAGCTTGTATTGATAATTTCCTCTCTTATACCATATGCTCCTTGCTAGTATAAGATGTCCTAGGCACTGTTCTATCACAACTCTAGGCTGTCTCTAGGAGTGACAACATCTTTTTGGCGTCGTTGCTGGGGATCAAAGTTGAGAAAATATAAATCCTCGGGCCTCAACAAAATATGATTCACTCTTCAAGTAGGTGAGTAGGGAGAGTTGATATTTTTATATCCCTCACCTTGGCAACTCCACATTTGTTATTAGATAAATTAATTTGCAGTCCTGGCTCCTCGTAAGCCACACCTAAGGTCAGATACGTCTCATCCAAAGACACCTTCAGTTTCTGACCCTGAAAATATCATACATAGAAGAAATTGGAGGGAAAGAAAATCAGTCCACTCTGAAATCCCTGAACTATCTATAGAAGACTTTCCATCCTCTTCTTCTCAAGAAGCTCAAGTGCCAGACCCCAACTCCACTGTGGGAGATACTGATTATTACTATTCAGATAGCCCACCTCGAGGAGGTATCAAAAATAAAGATATTTTTCACCCTACTCCTGAGGTTGAAGAGGTTAAAGAAGTCACTAAAGTATCTGTTGTTAACAGACCATTATTCCCCTCAACACCTCAGCTTGCTGTTCATTACATTCCTATTATTATTCATACTCCACTTCCACCTCCTCCTCCTCCTCTTACTCATCAAACTATTGCACTACCTACACCCCCTCCAATGGAAAATTTTCTAGGCTTCTTGCTAAATAAATACGCTCCTCTGGCATTACCCCAAGTGTTGAATGATTTGCCACAGGACTACTTGAAGATTTTACCTCGATTCAATGGGGAAAATGAGATTGATGCTCAAAAACATCTTGAGGTCTTCTGTGCTTTTGCAGAGAATTTTAATGTGGAACATTTAGATGTGGTCTTAAGGCTTTTTTTTCCAATCCCTTGATGGTGAAGCTCAGAAATGGTTTAAGACACTGGCAAACCGTTCTGTTACTACTTGGGATAATATGGAAGATACTTTTCTCAGGAAATGGGGAGAGAAGAAATACCATGGACATTATCTTACTGATTTCAATACACTCAAGAAAAGACATAATGAAGGGGTGTCAGAATTTATCAAGAGATTTAATAAATTGTATTTGAGTCTTCCTGCTGATATGAAACCACATCAAACTGCTGCTAGAGTTGTTTTTGTAGTAGCCTTTGATTCATAGTTTGGTTTCTCTCTCAAAGAAAGAGAGCCTGCTACTCCAGATGATGCTCAGTCATATGCACTAGAGTTGGAAGAAAAATTTTCCTCCACTAGAAAATCAAAGGGAATATCTGAAAAAGATACCAGAACAAGGGGTAAAGAGGAGGTGTCCACCTCTTATCAAGACAGAGATTCAACTAATGACAGAATTGAAGAAATGAGCAGAATGATCAAGAACCTTTCTGGTAAATTGGTCAAGCTCGAATTGGAGACCAAGAATTCAGCCCCCAAGAATTTCCACAATGCTCAAAACAGAGGTTACAATCCTCAGTATAGGAAACCACCCCTGCAACTATTGCCAAGGGAAACAAAAGAACAACAAGATCAAGTACCACACCCATTGTACTTGGAAGGTCCAGAAGATGATTCTACTGGAGACACTGCCTATGGACTAGAGGATGAAAAAATTACTTTTTCAAATAGTGATGGAGAAGAATGCCCTTTGCAGGGAAATGAAGGAGCTGAGTGCCCATTGCAAGAAGAAGAAAAGGCCAGAGACATAGAAGAGGCAGAAATTGATCATTATTGTAAAAAATTTGTTGATTTCATGCAAGCACAGTTCAATAGAAGATATGATCTCAGATCTTATAGGAAGAGGACTCGTACTCAAGATCAAGAAGAGGAGTTACCCTAGAAGGAAGCACCTTCTCAAAAGGAGTCTATAATGCAGAAATTCACAGAAAAAGGTAAGGGCCCTCTAAACAAACCTTTGCAGTCTAATGATCAAACTCCTTCCTCTTCAAAGGTGCTCATTCCCCCTAATACCAAATATGATTCAAAAGAAGTTAAACCCTCAGCTGAAAATAAAGAGTCAAAAGAGGTTGTAATAGAAAATTCCTCCCCTATTTTCAGTCTCCAAAAGGAACTTGAAAAGGTCAAAATCCCAATTCGCTTGACTGAACTATTAAAGCAACCTGCATATCAATACCAAGTCACCTCTTTTATGATCCCTCCAGAAGAAACACTCACCCCAGATAGTCTCAACCTTCAAGAAGAAAGAACCATGGTTGTCTTTGGTCCACATGTTGAGGAATTAGATCCTTCTACTCCTCCCTTTTATGTGTCTCTAGTGATTCATGACCTACTATTACATAATTGTATGCTAGATTCTGGACCTTCCCATAATATATTTCATTTTTCATTCATGGAACAACTAGGATATCAAATTACCCGTCCATCCAAAGACCTCTATTCATTTGATTCCAAAAGAGTTAAATGCTTGGGGATGATCAAGGATTTGGTGGTCAATTTGGCCCAAATCCCAGCAAAAAGTGTGGTAATGGACATAGTGGTGGTTGACATCCCAACTCGCTTTGGCATGTTATTGTCAAGGTCCTGGGGGACAAAAATTGGTGGGTCAATTAAGTTGGACTTAACATATGCCACCATTCCAGGTTTTGGTGGACAAGAGAGGAGGTTGTACAGGGAGACTAGATTTGTCAAGATGGTGACTAAGGCTGACAACTCTGTAAATTCACCAGTCTACAGTAAAGAAGGATAATTATCATGCTTGATGCTGGAAGAGGATCAAGATTATGCTCATGAATCGTCCTTCTATCAGATCAAGACTAAGCAGCCCTCAGAGAACCATGAAGCAGGAATCTAGAAACTTCATTTTGATGGAGCAAATTCAAGAGAAGGTAATGGAGCTAGAATATTATTGATTTATCCTACAGGGAAATGGATCCCATTATCCTTCAAGCTAGAATATGAAGCTACCAATAATGTGGTTGAATATGAAGCACTTCTGTTAGGATTGCAGACAGCCACGAACATGAACATACAAATTTTAAAAGTTCTGGGAGATTCAGAACTGGTGGTTAGACAAGTCAGGAATCAGTGTCAAACCAAACATCCATGACTGAGGGCTTATAGGAATGAAGTTTGGGACATGGTAGAAAATTTCTTCTTGGCATTCAATATCCATTTCATGCCCCGAGAACAAAATAGGATGGATGATTCCCTTGTTGTGGCCGCTAGAACATTTCGACCACCGCAGAACCCTCTTTTAAGATATGAAGTTGAGGTGCATTATCGGTCGTCAATCCCAGATAACACCAAACACTGGCAGGTATTTGAAGATGAAGAACAGATGAAGTGATTTGTGGAAACAGTAGGAGAATTCTCCAATATGGAGATTGATGCTGAAGAAGAGGTTGAGTCTGAAGATACTTCAGAAAGAAATTGGGAGAAGAAATTGGCAGGTAATAAAGTGTTGCAGTTAAAGCGAAACATTATACCTAGAGGGCTGGTGCCTCTAGAAATATTATTTGACAAGAATGATGTCCCACTATAGCCAGGAAAAGTGGTAGAAGAAAATCAAGTAGAAGACCTGAATCTTGGTACTGAGGCTGACCCCAAAATTGTAAAATTGTCTAAGAAGATCCCTGGAGAATATAAAAAGCTATATCGAAAATTATTTCAGTCTTATAGAGATGTGTTTACATGGTCCTATCAGCACTTGAAAACTTTTGATATCAGTATAATGCAACACAAAATTCCACTGAAGGGAGATGAAAATCCTCATAAGCAGAAGCTCAGACAAATAAATCCCTTGCTGCTTCCCTCTATTGAGAAGGAAATCAAGAAGTTGTTAAAGGCAAAAATAATTGTGCCATTGAGGTACCCTGAATGGGTGGCAAACCTAGTCCCTATCCTTAAGAAGAATGGGGCAATAAGGCTGTGTGGATTTCAGAAATTTAAACAGAGCATCCTTAAAGGATAATTATCCACTGCCTAAGATGGATCACATCCTACAGAAGGTGGTTGGAGCTTTTAGGATGTCAATGATGGATGGATTCTCGAGCTATAACCAAGTGACTGTAATTCCAGAAGATCAAAATCATACTGCTTTCACCACACCATGGGGTACATTTATGTATGCAAAGATGCCTTTTGGATTCATTAATGCAGGGGCCACCTTTCGGAGGGCGATGGACATTTCTTTTGTTGGGGAGCAGGATAAATTCTTGGTGGTCTACCTCGATGATATCACTGTATTTTAAAAGAATGATATCGAGCACATTGAGCATCTGCGTAGAACCTTTTAGAAATGAAGAAGGTATGGTCTCTCTCTAAATCCTGAAAAGTCTTTATTTGGATTAGAAGAGGGAAAACTTTTGGGACACATTGTAACAAAATATGGGGTGAAGATAGATCCTAAGAGGGTAGAGGTTATAAATGGTATTGATTTTCCAGAAATAAGAAAGAGGTACAAGTATTCCTAGGGCGCATCAATTTCCTGAGAAGGTTTATCCCTAACTATGCTGAAATAGTTAGACATATAATTGACATGCTGAAAAAGAATAATGATGTTAAATGGTCCCAAGAATCACGAGAGGCATTTACCAGGATAGAAAATGATTTTGCAGAAGCCCCTATGCTAGCTAGACCAGATTATGCTAAACCTTTCATGATCTTTTCTTTTGCATCACCTCATACAATAGCAGGACTTTTATTGCAGAAAAATGAGGAGGGGTATGAGCAGCCCATAGCTTTCTTCATTCAAGTGCTCTGTGATGCAGAATTAAAGTACAATATATTAGAAAAGCAAGCATATGCCCTAGTGAAATCCCTCAAATAATTCCGCGTATATATATTACAGTCCCATATCACTGCATTTGTGCCTACAACTGCTGTAAAATATATTCTTATTCAGGGGGATAGTGAAGGAAAAAGGGCAAAGTGGATTTCCAAGATACATGAGTATGACTTAGACATCCACCCTACTAAGCTGATCAAAGGACAAGGTTTGGCCAAGATCTTGTTAGAATCAAACTATCAAGCTTTGGGTATAAATTTGTTCATAATAGAAAGTGAGGTATCTGAGGAGAAAGAAGAGTGACAGGGAATTGGAGTAGCTACTCCAGAAACACATATAAAGTACCTTACCAGTCAGTGGTAAAAAGAGATAGTAGAATATCTCCTCACACTCAGCTACCCTCCAAGCTGTGATAAAGCCAAATACAGAACACTAAGATTGAAATCACAGAAGTATATAGTCGCCAATGGCTGATTATATTGGCGTGATCCCTCAGGCATCCTACTCCTGTGCCTCACAGAGGACGAGGTAGAGAACGTAATAGCCGAATTTCATGAAGGAATTTGTGGGGGTCACTACAGCTGGAGGGCCACCGCTCAAAAAATTCTAAAGGCTAGCTTCTATTGGCCCAAGCTTTTTGGAGATGTTCTTGCCCAGGTTAGAGCATGTGAAAAATTTCAAAAATTTGCTGAAAGGCAGAAGTTGGCACCTCTTCCCATGATTCCTGTGCATGTGGATGAACCATTCCGACAATGGGGAATCTATTTTATAGGTGAAATACATCCTCCATCAAGCGGTCAGCATAAGTGGATTTTAATTGCCACTGATTATTTCAAAAAATGGGTGGAAGCCATACCTACGAGGAACGCCACAGATACCGTGATAATAAAGTTCATGGAAGAAAACATCATATCCAAGTTTGGCTGCCCTGCCAGAATAGTGACTGATAATGCACAGGCCTTCAAGTCTGCAAAGTTTGTGAGTTTCTGTCAGCAATATAACATCACACTAAATCACTCTACAGCCTATTATCCATATGGAAATGGCTTGGCAGAGTCCTCCAATAAAACACTGGTGAGGGCACTGAAGAAGGCTATAAATGAAAATCAGAAAAATTGGGATTCCCAGTTGAAATTTGCTCCGTGGGCCAATAGAGTTACCATCAAGAGAGAAACTGGAAAATCCCCATATGAATTGGTATATGGGAGGGTGGCAGTATCTCCTATTCAATTAGCCCTACCGGTAGCCCGATTCATGGAAGAAATTCAAGAGGAGCCTAATGATATGACCAGGCGAATAAATCAGTTGGTATAATTGGAGGAAACTCGAAGCCAGGTGAATCAAAGGCTGACAGAGTATCAGGAGAAGATGAAATACCTTTTTGATCAGAATGCTAAGGACCGGAATCTGCAGATTGGTGATCTAGTGCTCAGATGGGACATCCGGAGGGCTGAAGAAGGAAAACATGGTAAATTCGATCCACTTTGGTTCGGTCCTTTCAAGATTGTGGAGCAGGGAGGTAACAATACTTTCAAGTTGGAAAATTTACAGGGTGACTTGCTTGATGCCCCTGTAAATGGTCAGTTTCTTAAACCCTACTTCCGATTCTAATTCAGGCAGATATATCCTAATGTATTATACTGTATATTAGTTTGTTTTCACTCTTGTTCTAAATAATTTGGGTATCGTGATGAATTATGGAAAGGAAAGGTAGAAGTGCTGAAGAGTAGAGTTTACACAGAAGATTATCAGAGGTTCTACGAAGTTCTCGACATGCTCAGGGATGAACGTGCCATCCATAGGTGGAGCCAATGTTGAACATATCAGCATCCTATTGAAATTTTGATAAGCATCCTTGCTTAAACCTTTCAAAACCCCTTTTTCCCCTGAGAAATCCATATTCTGCTTATCGTTACCTTCCTGTATCCCCACATTGCACTATAAAGGCCGAAAATTCCATGTTTGAAAAATATATAAGGCCTATCCCCTTCGGCCCTAGCCCTTTAAATATTTTCCTCCACGTAACCCGGGCGCTAGACCAGGCGCCAGCCTGAAAGGCGCTTATCAAATGTATATCGGGCGCATTTTGAGCCATCAATCTATACAGATCGGACGACGTTCATTTATCTCCGTCGCGCCTATAGCCTGCCTAACTACCGTCCGATCAAAATGTAAAATCAATGGCCCAGAGTCTATCTATCCCGGTGGTCCCCACACCCGCTCACGATGCAAAACCTGCCCGGTTTCTATCGCATCGCCTTTTGGAGGTAGGCGGTATTTCTCAATTCAGAGCAATTCCATACATTGTGCGCTGTGTGTCCCCGCGTATGGCTCAAAAACCACTCTCCATCACGCGTTATTTTTTGGCATTTGACGCGGCGCGATATTCATATCCACCGTTAGATCTGGGGCTCTTCATCCAACGGTCATCGCACTCCGAAGATGTGCGGAAGTTAATATAAGCCAATAGTGCCCCTAGCCCACTGACTCACTGCCCTCCAATAAGTTTTCCACTGTCGATCTCCTCATGAGATCGAATGGTCTAGATTTAACCCATGCCATGCCATTGACCCCGTATCTCCACATCATCATTCCACATGCTCCCGTTGTACATTCGTCTGTCTCCACTACATATTCATATTCAAAGGTCAAACGTCCACTTTCTATGTTAAATTTCATACATTCCTCCAACCTTTGCCAAAAAATTTCTCTGCCATTTCTCTGTACTTTTCACCATCGCCCTGCACTATTCTGCCATTTCATCATGTCGCGTTGCTACACAGCCATCCCCACTGCATCGCCGTCCCCATACATTTGTTTCCTTGATGAGTTTGTGGGTTTTGCAGGTTTACAACGGTGAAAAAATATCATGATTCACAATATCTATTACTGTGATAGAGGACAAATCAAAGGACCATTTCCAGGAGTTGAAATTATGAAGAAATTCCCAAGAAGATATGCTGACAAGACTTCCATTAAAGCAGCAGGGTTAAATTCTATCAAACCCTCCAGAGTCATTCAAAGCACAGGTTGCGCAGATGGAGACATTAATTGAGCAGCAAAGAAATATCAGTGAAGGATCAAGAATTCAACGTTCAGCACTGAATATCTTAAACCATAATTCAGAGTTAGAAGGCAGAAGGTACCCCTCGCAAATAAAATACCTCAAGGCTTTCTTTTCAACACCATTTTCTTTCAGGAAAGGACAGAATGTTTATGTGATTTTACTGCTTTGCCGTGTTCTCGGAGAGATTTCTACCCAGTGCATTTATTTCAGTTAGCAGGCCATAGAGTACAAAAAACATTACAAAGTCATCAAGGAATATGGGCGTGCACATCTCTACCATTTTATTTTAATGAGATAATTAAATTTTCATCACCTACTCCCTTTTTCGAGTTTTCTTGTTCTCCTATAAAGCTCCCAAAGAACAGATGATTAAGGGTTCCAGATTTTATCAGAAAATTATGCAGTGAAAGGCTTTTTGTATACATTTTGTAGAAATATTGTATGAAGGCTCAGAGCCCATAGGTTCTCAGTGAGGAGGAGTTCCATCTATTAAAGGGGATTTTGGTCTTTGGTATTTCACAGTCTGTAACTTTCTCTTGTGTGTTATTTAAATAGATCATTTCATTTCATCCATATTTCATGTATCATGTTTTGAAATGCGAGTGGCTCACTGATTTTTGGTATGGATTAATCTTGGTTGATACCCATGCTTGGATTAGTCAAGCGCTTTAAATATGGCTCATACATGATATTCTGTTCCGCTATTCATCTAAACCGTATTTCTGCTATATTAGTTTCTTTCGGAGGGTGTTTTTAGAATGCTATTGTCATGTATGGATTCTTAGACTGGCAAGCCCATATATGGTGGTATTGTGTATCTGGATATCAGCTCAATGTTAACTAATATCTTCTCAATATTTCATTCACTACATACATCTTCTGATAACTTATTTATGTGAGGTATTTCTGAATCAACCCTCTTTACAGTAAGTTATCTCTGAATTGTCTGTTGCATTTATATTGGAGTTTTGCATGTTGCCTCTGCAGTATCCCTTTCTCTATGTCAGTTTTTGAAGGCTTTGGTCCCATTCAGATTAACATTTCTCGTTTTACAAGAGATAGCATGAGAGCTTGTATTGATAATTTCGTCTGTTATACCATATGCTCCTTGCTAGTATAAGATGTCCTAGGCACTGGTCTATCACAACTCTAGGATGTCTCTAGGAGTGAAAATAGGAGGAACACTTCCTGGAATCAAATGAATAGCATGATCATGATTAAATATATGTGGGAGTCCTTTGGGAGTTTCAAACACCTTGGAATTATCGTCCAATACATTTTGGAGATCTAAAGAAATAGATGATTTTGATGTTGGAACTTCTAGTGAGCATAATTGTGCAATTACACCTAGTTGTTCTTTATTCAGAAGATTTGTCATGACATTAGAGCTTATTATCTTTCCCGACTTCCCTGTGATACCATGTAATTAAACTTCCTTTCCTTCCTTAAAAAAGTTCATAAAAATTTCTTGCAAATTAAAAGCTACTGTCCCCAAAGATTGTAACCATTTTACTCCTAGTACAAAATAAGAACCAACCATTGGAATGGAAAGTATTGGACTATTCAATACATATTCTCCCATGGTTAGCTTGATATTATGGCACTTTTGATAGAAATTTATAGTTCCTCCATTTGCCACCATCACTTGACACTATGGCGCTAGGTATAGGAAGAAATTAAATTCCTTGGCTACCTTACAATGAATAAAATTATGGGTACTACCCAAATCAATAAGCATTATTACATTTTTCCTCTTGATATGTCCTTCTATCTTGAGAGTTTGAGGAGTGGTAATTCCTGCCAATGCATTACAGGATATGGTCAGTTTCATTTCTTCTTCCTCTAGGGTTTTTTCCTAGTGTATATCCTCTTCCTTTGAAGTTTCTTGTTCCTTTTCTTCCTCCTCTTCACAATCTATGTAAAATAATTTCTTCTCATCACACTTATGACCTTTAGTGTATTTTATATGACAACTATGAAAATCCATTTTTCACTTTTTCTTCCAATTGTTGTGGTGTCAAACTTGTAAGATGTGGAAGTCTAGGAGTAGAAACACTTTCATATTTATAGTTGTGAGTGGTAGGCTTCCTTGTCGCCATAATTTTTCTTTCAATGTTTCTTGCCAACTTGAAAGCCTTCTCCAATGTATCGGGTTCCCAAAGGAAAACCTCATGTTGGATGTTCTTCTTTAGATTCCCTATGAGTACATCAATCCTATGTTCCTCTGGAATATTATTTACCCTTATATTTAATTTTTTGAAATCCTTAATGTGCTGCATCATTGAACCCTTTTTTTTGAGATTTATTAATTGGCTAAAGAATGTTTTTCTCTTTGTATCCTCATAATTTTCTATCATTTCCTCTGTAAAAATTGACCAAGTGACCAGTCGTTTACAAGAACAAAGCCATCGATACGATACAAACTAATTTTTTTCTAAATATAAAGGTTCAATGCATACCTTTTGTGTGTTTTATGTATTATGGAGCGCAAAATGTTGCTCCATTTGTAATGTCCAAGTTATCAATTCATTGCCACCAAACATCCTCATATATATCTTTGGAATATGGTGGGTCTTAAATCCAACATTAGAGTCTATGAAATCATGATTAAATTTTTTTTTGTTCTCATCATGAGTTTCCTCTACTATTTTCCATTAGGAAGCTTTTATTGTAGCAAATGTGTCAAACCTTCCTTCAAACCGTCCATGTATTTCTTCAAATTTCCCATGGGATCCTTTCCATCAAACTTCCTCATATCTATCTTTGGAATATTATGGGTCTTAAATCCAACATAAGATTCAATGAAATCATGATTAACATTTCTTTTTTTCTCATCAAGAGTTTCCTCTACTACCTTTTCACCATTAGGAAGCTTTTCTTGTAGCAAAATCTCCAAAACTTCCTTAAAATCTTCCATGTATTTCTTCAAATATTCCATGTTTCCTTCTATACCATCCATATTAGATTCCATGACATTCTTCAAACCATCCATCTTAGCTTCCATGACACTCTTCAAACCATCCATCTTAGCTTCCATACCTTTCTTCAAATCATCCATCTTATATTCCACACATTTCTTCAAACCATCCATATTAGCTTCCATTTAATTTTTTGTTACTCTTTGTGAGAGAAAACTTTGTTGCACTTGGTCTTGTAATTTTGATATATCATATTGCACTTCTTCCTCTTCATGAGTCATAATAAAGCTTTCTGAGGGCTTAATGGGTGTTGAATTATTTTTATGACGCATTTTAGAACCCAATACTGATTTCTATGCTTCAATATGCCCTTGTAATCACTTCAAACTGGTTTTCAAACAAGACTTATGCAATTTAAAAAAAATACACACCTTTTTCTTGATTTTGAGGAGCTTGATATTGAAACTAATGTATCTATGTAATTTAGGATCCCCAAGATTTCATCTTAAGTCCTTTAGTATCCCTCTGGATCTTCTTTCAAATACCATAGGTCTGAACTTATTTGGATTCTTCAAGCAAAAGTTATGTCCAATCTCTCACAATGACCTAATTATGAACTGGTTTAGTAAATCGAACTTGTATGGCATTACACATGTCAATGTTTCCTCCTTTGGCTCTGAAATTGATACAAAGTAAGCTAAAGTCTATGTAATTTCATCCACTTTTTACAGAATTCCAATCTGATGCTCAAAGAGAGAGTTATGACGATTTTCCCAGGGTCAACTCTTTGAGATGAAATTCGGGAGCCTGCAAAAACCCTAACTACCATAGTTCATATCTCCGAAAAGATTGCGAAGCAAGATATAAAATATTTCCACGAAGTTCCTTTGGATTTTGTCGTTTATTTTAGCTTCTGAACCTTTGTAGATAAAAAAAATATAGAGAAAATTCCATGATGACCTATTTTAAGTAGTGAAACCCTAGAATCTAAAGCTCTCATACCAAATGTTTTCAAAACAACTCACAAACTAGAATAAAAGAGAGATCAATGACTTATAAATCAGCCACTTCAAGGGGGAAACCTCCTTTACATTACATAAATAAAAAATTATTAGATTATTCAAATGAAAAAACCTACTTTCTATATGTAGGAATCCATGGGTCGCAATATAATCCTAGCCGCCCTAACAATAATAATGTAAGGGAAAAACAATAACAATAGTGGGCTATTATGAGGCACACTGAATAACAATATGGGGACTACATGGGTACATCAATAACAATAAGGGGGCTATATTAACAACAATAAGGGACTACATTAGTAATATAAGTATCTAACATGGTTGTTAAACAAAGGTGATAGGGTAGAGCTCTATGATTTTAGAGCTTTGATCTCATCCATGGGATTTTATCCCTTAGAAAATGGACCTTCCTCCTACTTTCATGGGCTCCCAACCTCTTCTCCCTTCTTATAAATTGGTCCCCATCCTTCCATTATTGTTTGGTCATTGTTGGGTTGGTCTGAATTCTCGTTCCCTTTACATTCTAGCACTATGATAACACCTAAGTCGTTTAGGAGAAGGAATGCTTTAGAGCTTCGGTGAAGAACTTATATTTTCATCAAAGGGAGGCCTCCAACATCAAGGCCTAGGTTATAAGCTCTCTCTTTTACATTCATTAATAAAACATCTAATGTTTTCTTTCTATATTTGTCTAATCATTTATGCAAATATTCTAGTACTCCTTGATCTGCTAGATAGCTAATGTTTAATGATTATTATGTATTGAATTACATTTATTGTTTCCTCTTGATCATCTGCATGTATTCTCATGCCACCAGTAGCAAGGAGAGATCATAAAAGGATCGTGGATCAAGGCCATCATCATTAGGGGAATTTTGAGGTCTAAAATGGGCCTTCTAAGAAAAATGTACAATCAAAATAAACTTTATAAGAACCAATATGATTTAAGATGATGATGTCAACCATGGGGGATGATTCACCATTTTTTAATTAAAAGGGTAAAAATATTAAAAAATAGTAAAATAATAAAACTACTTTTTCAACTCGTATTTTCAACTTATCTCCCAAAGTTTTTACTCAAATTTCGAGCAGGAGTACTCGTTGGATGCAAAATTTAATTCCTCATCCAAGGAGTACCATGTTGTATACTTTTGATGGACCCTGTTATGCAAAAAATGAGAAATACATGAAAAAACGTAATTACAAAAATGCTTTTCATGTATTTCTCATTTTTTGTCTAGCAAGGTCCATCAAAAGTATGTAACATGGGTACTCCTTGGATGAGGAATGAAAATTTTCATCCAATGAGTATTCCCGCTCGAAATTTGAGTAAAAGCTTTGGGAGATAAGTTGAAAATACGAGTTGAAAAGGTAGTTTTTTTCTTTTTTTCCCTCTAAAATTTGATGATGTCATCGAATATTATTTTATTATTTCTACTATTATTTTATAATTTCCTTAAGAGGCCCATTTTAGACCTCAAAATTCCCCTAATGCAATGAGTTCAAACATAGCATCATGAAAAGGTACCTCTATCTCCTTTCTTGTCGCATTTTGAATATTAGCTAAGAAATATTTGCATTAGAAAGTAACTCAAGTTGGTAGACCAACTCTAGGGCTAGAGAGATCGACTCTGTCTATAGAGGGGATTTATTTTTGATGAGATAGACTTAATTTTTATTGGTATATGGAAAGGAAGAGGTGATTCCAATGGAGTATATTGTGCATAGTATTAGAATCACAACAGTTACAACAATGATGTGATGGAGGAAATATTGGAACAACTGCTCGCACTAGAGGAAGATATGTTCATCTCTAGCTTTCACCAATAGGTGTAGAAGGAGAGGGAAAAGGCTTGGCATGATAGACATAATAAGGGGAAGACTTTCAATAATGGAGACTTAGTTCTTTTATATGACAGTAAGTTCGTGAAGTTCCCTAGTAAGCTACAAGTGCATTCGTTAGGCCCTTACATCATCAGGAATATCACATATGGTGGTGGAGTTCAGCTCTTGAAGCTGAATGGTGTGTTGTTTCCTAGACGTGTCAATGGTAGCAAGTTAAATTTATACATGGATGACTTCATTCCTGGAACTTCGCATTGAATATATGGCTAGTTAACAGTCTTATTAATACACACACTATTATGAAACCAACTCCAAAAATAGAATAAAAGAGATATCAACGCCTTATAAATAAGCCACTTCGAGGGGGAAACCTCCTTACATTACATAAATGAATAATTCTTGGATGATTCAAATGAAAAAACCTCCTTATATATATAGGATTCCACGACATCACAATATAATCCTAGCCGACCTAACAATAATAATGTAAGGGCACAATAATAACAATATTGGGCTTACAGGGGTGCAACAATAACAATAAGGGGGTTACACTAACAATAAGGGACTACACTAGTAATATAGGGACCTTAGATGCCCCTCTCCTTCAAAAAAATGTTGTCCTCAACTCTTGAGTAGCTCTAGATGCTTCTGTATAAAATTCTCATCCTCCCATGTAGAATATTCAGTGGGTAAGTTCTTCCACCTGATGAGATATTCTGAAATTGATTGATTTCATAGCTGTCGAGTTCTTGTTTCCGTGACTACTTCAGGTTCCAATATGAAAATGAACAAGAAAATTCAAAAGAAGAGGATATACACTAGGAAGCCTACCACTCACATCTATAAATATGGAAGTGTTTCTAATCCTAGACCTGCACAACCTACAAGGTTGACACCACAACAATTGGAAGAAAAAATAGCAAAAGGGATTTGCCACAGTTGTGATAGAAAATACACTAAAGGTCATAGGTGTCTTGAGAAGAAATTATTTTACATAGATTTTGAATAAGAAGAAGAAATTATTCTGACTGTATCGTGTAATGCATTGGAAGGAATTACCACTCCTCAAACTCTCAAGATTGAAGGACATGTAAAGAAGAAAAAGGTTATAGTGTTGATTGATTCAAGTAGTACCCATAATTTTTTTCATTGCAAGGTAGCGAAAGAATTGAATTGTTTCCTATACCTAGCACCAAATGTCAAGTGATGGTTGCAAATGGAGGAACCATACATTTCTCTGATTCCAATTGTTATGAAACTAGCTCAAAAAATATAAGAAAAGAGAGATCAATGCCTTATAAATAAGCCACTTCAAGGGGGCAACCTCCTTTACATTACATAAATGAAAAATTCTTGGATGATACAAATGAAAAAACCTCCTTCTATATATAGGAGTCCATGGGGTCACAATATAATCCTAGATGACCTAACAATAATAATGTAAGGGCACAATAATAACAATATTGGGGTTACAGAGGTGCAACAATAACAATAAGGGGGTTACACTAACAACAATAAGGTACTATACTAGTAATATAGGGACCTAACACACAGTTGAAATAGAGCACATGACTATAAACTACTCTATTGAAGGAAAGCTTCGTTGAAGAAGAAGTGTTGTGTGATATGCAGAAAGATGGAACAACTGGAGGGAACCGCGCCATAAGTGGACAGATTGTGACAGAAAAAGGAGTTTGATGAATTTCATCAAGAATATGATTGTTGGAGTAGGAATAGTTAATTTGACAAGGAATTTACTGTTGAAAGGAGCGGGAGGGATGGATTTAATGAGCATATCTAGGAAAATCTATCACCAAATACGCATTTATGAGGCGAATCTAAAGGGGATCATGGAGTTCGAATTTCAAATTTGTTATAAATATGGCATCCCACTCCACATTCAGACACTTTGTGCTCTAAGAATTACAATTTTGATTTTTTTTCTGAGATAGAGCTGAGCATTCCACATCATGTCAGATTATAGTTTTGAAGCACTCAAAGAGGCATTTCTCAAGGAAGGAATAAGCCATACAATGACTGCTACGCCACCAGCGAATGTAACAGGGCCAATTTCGCCTAGGAAATAGATTGTTGTAAGAGAAGCACAACATAAGAAGTCGAAGAAGCTTGTGGTTCAAACGTCTCCCAGGAAGAAAATTCCAAAAGAAAAACAAATTAAGGCGATGCAGGATAGGAAAAAGTAGCCAATTGAGGTTGAGGAATCCAAAGACGAAGAAGTTCTACTTGAGGGATTCGAAGATATAGATGCAGAGGATGTGGATCCTGTCTCCAGGTTGCCACCATATATACCTAGAAGGAATCCTACCACTACGAAGCCCACAAAGGACTCAGACGCAGTAAAAATCAAGATATTTACGTCCTTTCTCCCTCAAGAAGTGTCATTCGAGGGAGATCTATTGGCAAAGGTGCCCTAGTTTCGCATGGAAAACTAGGATTTCAATGATGGCAGCAAATATCCTCAGTTTGAGCTGAGAAAGTACCCCGACTCAATTTATTATGAATATGTTTTATTGATAAGAGTAGATCCACTTAGGTGGGCGACAAGACTTCAGACAACCAGATATTTGAACATGATCTATGTACCATAATTTGGGTGCAATAACATCAACACAATCTATGTGTGCCAACTAATGGCCCTTATGCATGATGATTGTCTTTAGCTGGGGGGGAAATTCCACATTGATGAGATGTTTCCGAAGGATCACTACGTTACCACGTCAAGGATTAGACCCCGCTAATGCATTTTTCGTGAAAGATCAAGATATGAAGCTGGCCGAAAAGATGAAGCAAGACTATGGCCTAAAAAAAGGATCTCTAGGGTATGCTATTAAATATATTAAGGATAAGTCATTGTGCTTTGCTACACATATTCTGGTGGGGAATATCATGTGGAAGTTTCGTGCAAAAGAATTCTCAGCACCAGTCGTATATTTGGTTGTGCAGTGCTGCAAAGGAGTCTAGTTAAACTGGGTTGTATATCTATGAAAAGAATTTTTAGAGGATTGTAGGGAAGCATAGGAGGAAGGTAAGAAATTCCCCTATGCATGGTTATTTCTCCTAATAGTGCTAAAGGCATGGAACGAGCCTAATGAGTCACAGTTCCCCACTGTGGACCCGGACATCTGCGAGGCTGTGAGGTACACTTCACTTTGTAATTCAAAGGAACCAACATGCACGATGTAGAACAAGTTATTTTGGGTGGGTTTTGAGATGAGTTTGTGAATGGTGATCAGTCAGAAGCCAAGGCTATCACCAATTATATTTGAATAATATCACCAGATTGCTGAGTTTAAGGAAAATTTTCACCATGTTCATATGTGTGAAGAAGGACCTTACATAGGTATGGTACGAGCTTCCATACTTGGTGATCGAGGATGACATTGCCCACATTTTCAGTCACTGACCAAGTGACTAGTTAACTCCATCCACATAAGGGGTAGAGAAAGAGTAGGCATGCACCAGTGGTGTGAAGGCAAGTACCTTAGGTACGCAGACTGGGAAGAAAGACACCAGGAAGCAGCCTAAGAAGGTCACCTTTGTGATCGATAAGTAAGGTGAAAGAGAGGTAGAACCAGAGACAGAGAAATATGATCAGGAGATAGGAGGAGATGATGATCAAGGTGGCACCGACACTTTATAGATCCAGTAGGAGCTACCTCCCCTTACATTCTTAAGCGATGAAATAAACTAGTTACAAGAGGTGTGCAGAAAGAGATGAAATTGGATAACTCTGTTGGAGAAAATTTGATGGTCCTCATTGAGGGGGACTTCGAAAACATTGGTGATACTTTCTAGAATGTGACCAAGAATATTTGGGGAAATATCAAGGACGAATACAAAGGTGTATTGGAATAATTCCATAAGGGCCTCAAAGAATTATAGATGCATAAAATCGCAGTTCAAGCGAGCGTAGCTCAGGCGAGCATGTTTCAATTGAGTGGGGCACCAACAAGTGTGAGTACAACAAGTTAGGAGCTGACGATTGCTACAAACATTCAAGATCTATAGATCCCTATAGGGGCCCTACATTTTGACACTATTGAGAATCAGGTGTATGCATCGCACTGGAAAACACTAGATTAAACCTCGTGGCACTCCCTTTAAAAGTGTTGCATGATTTCCACAAGGCCGAACAGAAAAATTACAAATCCGCAAGAAGCGTGCCTTATTACTTATCTAGGACGTCAATCAGGAGAGGAAGTAGATGGTGAAGGAAAATCAATAGGTCATGCAAGAATGCGATGAGGAATTTGCGCACAGACGTAAGTTGTAGGAATCCATCACCAAGTTTTGCAACAAACTTCTTGAGCTAGAGATTCAAGCCGTAGTTGTGCCAGAAGAAAATATTGAAAAGCTTGCGATGGTAGTCAAGGACTCCAAGGTTAAAGTTGAAAAGGTCAGGCTTGACCTTCAAATGAATATCATTGAGCTATGGATGATATTTCATCATGCTACTCAACCAGAGGTTCGGGAGCAATGCGGAGAAGATATTAAGGCTGCACTTGCTAATATTGACACCACAGTTCAAGATTGCAACAAAATATTTTAAGATGGTATGGAAGTTTGTGTAATATCCCAAAATGGGGAATGCAACAATAGCAATGTAAATAAAGTTATGAACAAAGAATTGGAAATAGCAGTGTAAATAAATTTATGAACCTTGGAGACCAATATGGATACAAAACATCATGTATTAGATCAGCAAATCATCAGTTGTGAAACTAGCTCCAAAAATAGAAGAAAAGAGATATCAATGCCTTAGAAATAAGCCACTTCGAGGGGGAAACCTCCAATACATTACATGAATGAAAAATTATTGGATGATACAATTTACAAAACCTCCTTTCTATATATAGGAGTCCATGGGGCCATAATCTAATCCTAGTGAGCCACAATGTAATCCTAGCCGACCTAACAATAATAATTTAAGGGCACAATAATAACAAAATGGGGGTTACAAGGGTACAATAATAAAAATAAGGGGGTTACACTAACAACAATAAGGGGCTATACTAGTAATATAGGGACCTAACATGCCCCTCTCCTTCACAAAAGTGTTGTCCTCAACGCTTGAGTAGCTTTGGATGCTTCTATATAAAATTCTCATCCTCCCATGTAGAATCTTTAGTGGGTAAGTTCTTCCACTTGATGAGATACTCTGAAATTGATCAATTCCGTAGCTGTCGAGTTCTTGTTTCCATGACCACTTCAGGTTCCAATATGATTTTTACTTCCTCATCAAGTTCTGGAAATATTGTTTGAACTGGAAGATTTTCACCTATAACCTTCTTTAAGCATGAAACATGGAAAACTGGATGTACTCACAAAGAAGAAGGAAGCTCCAATTTGTATGCCATAGTACCAATATTTTGCAACACCTTGTAAGTACCATAGTACATTGGTGATAATTTATTATCCTTCTTAGCTTGCTTAAGGGAAATTTTTTTGTATGGTTTTAGCCGTAAAAATACCTAGTCTCCTACGTCAAAACTTCTCTCACTATGATGTTGATCTGCCTGTTGTTTCATTCGATTTTGTGCCAAATTCAGGTTATCCTTTAAGAGTTGGAGAAATTCTTGCTGATGCTCAATGTGATCTTCCACTTCTTGAACCTTCGAATTTTCCCTTAAAATGACGTGATGGATGGTGGATGATATCCATAAAGTGCCATAAATGGGTTCATTTTTTCTGCAGTATGGAAGGAAGTATTATACCACCATTCAGCGACAGGTAACCACTTGACCCATTGTGTTTGTTTATTAGATACAAAACAACGAATATATCCTTCCAAACATTTATTTAGTATCTTAGTTTGACCATCAGATTGAGGATGATAAGATGAGCTATGAGCTAATTGAGTACCCAAACAAGAAAATAACTCCGTCCAAAAATTTCGAGTAAAAATGGGATCTCTGTCGCTCACAATAACTCTTGGGCTTCCATGTAGCTTTTGAATTCTGTCCATAAATGTACTAGCAACTATACTTGCTTTAAATGGATGAGATAATGTACAAAAGTGTGCATACTTGGTAATTCTATCAACTAAAACCACGATGACACTCTTTCCTTCGGACTTAGGTAAACCTGTGATAAAATACATTGAAATCTCCTTCCAACATTGACCTGGAATGGATAAAGTTTGTAGAAGTCCCAGGGTCTTAATTGTCTCAATTTTATTCTGCTGGCAACCCAAACATTCCACCATAAAATTTTGAATCTCAGATTTAAGGCCATCCCAAAAAAATTCTTTCTTCACCCTGTGGTAAGTTTTTAAAAATCTTGAGTGTCCTCCTAAAGGAGAAGTGTGCAATTCCATAAGAATATTTTGTTTTAGTTGGGAATTCTTACAAAGATATAAGTGATCTTTGTACCATAAGGAATCATTTTTCCAATTAAATGTATCAGATGTACTAGGATCTTGTTGCAACTTTTGAATGAGTTTCCATACATCTTTGTCCTTCTTCCATTCATCTCTTGCTTCGGTTATCCAATTTGGTTGGATAATAGAAATGGCACAAAGCAATGCTTCCACCTCTTCATTCTTTCTTGAGAGTGCATCTGCAACAACATTAAGATTTCCTTTTTTGTAGATTATTTCAAAGTCATAACCCAATATCTTTGTGACCCATTTTTGCTGCTCTTCTGAAGATAGTCTTTGTTCCAAAAAGTGTTTAAGACTATCATGATCAGTTTTTACCTTGAAGTGTCTTCCCATTAGGTAAGTTCACCATTTCTTTAGTGCATGCAGTATTGCTAACATTTCCTTCTCATAAATAGGTTATTGTAAATACTTTCCTTTGATTGGACGACTTTCAAAAGTAATGGTTCTTCCTTCCTGCATTAAAACAGTAGCAATTCCATTTCTTGAGGCATCACATTCCACAATAAAGGTTTTTGTGAAGTTTGGCGTAGCTAAGACCGGTGCTAGGCACATTGCCTCTTTAAGATGTTCAAAGGCCTTAGTTGCGTCAGGAGTCCATGAAAATGCATCTTTCTTTAATAATGTTGTTAGAGGTGCTGTTATTCTCCCATAATTCTTAAAAAACTTGCGATAATACCTTGTTAACCCAAGAAATCCTCGCAACTTCTTTATGGTTGTGGGGACTTTCCATTCCTTAATGGCTTTAATTTTGTTAAGGTCTACCTTAACACCCTCATGAGATACAATATAACCTAGATATTCCACCTCTTGTACTCTAAAGAAACATTTGGATGTTTTTGCATATAATTGTTTCTCCTGCAATAGTTTGAGCACCCTGTCAAAATGTTCAACATGATCCTTCCAAGACCTGCTGTAAATTAGTATATCATCAAAAAATAATAGCACAAATTTTCTAAGGAAGGGTTTGAAAATGGAATTCATCAACCCTTGAAATGTAGAAGGTGCATTGGTAAGGCCAAAAGGCATGACCAAAAATTCATAATGACCCTCATGAGTTCGAAATGTTATTTTTGGAATATCTTCAGTCTTCATTCTAATTTGATGATATCCTGAACGAAGATCCAACTTGGTAAAATAAATTGCTCCATGTAATTCATCCAATAATTCATCAATCACAGGAATGGGAAATTTATCTTTAATGGTGAGCTTATTGAGCTCCCTATAATCCGGACACATTCACCATGACCCATCCTTCTTGTGTACCAATACTACAGGAGTAGAGAAAGAACTTTGACTAGGTTGAATTATACCCGCCTCTAACATTTCTGCAATCATACGTTCAATTTCGCTCTTTTGGATGTAAGGATATCTATAAGGCCTGATGTTTGGAGGAACACTTCCTAGAATAAAATGAATAGCATGATCATGATCACAAATAGGTGGGAGTCCTTTGGGAGTTTCAAACACCTTGGAATGATTGTCCAAGACTTGTTGGAGATCTGCACAAATAGATGATTTTGATGTTGGAACTTCTAGTGAGCATAATTGTGCAATTATGCCTCGCTGTTCTTTCTTTAGAAGCTTTGTCATGACATTAGAGCTTATTATCCTTCCTGGCTTCCCCGCAATACCCCGTAATTCGACTTCCTTTCCTTCTGAAAAAAATTTCAAGAAAAGTTCTTGAAAATTAAAAGCTACCGTCCCAAAAGATTGTAACCATTGTACTCCTAGTACAACATCAGCACCTCCCATAGGAATGGAAAGCATTGGACTAGTCAATACATATTCCCCCATGGTTAGCTTGATATTATGGAATTTTCCAGAGCAATTTATAGTTCCTCCATTTGCAACCATCACTTGACATTCTGGTGCTGGGTATAGGAAACAATTTAATTCCTTGGCTACCTTACAATGAATAAAATTATGGGTGCTACCTGAATCAATCAACACTATTACCCTTTTCTTCTTGATATGTCTTTCTATCTTGAGAGTTTTAGGAGTGGTAATTCCTGCCAGTGCATTACATGATATGGTCAGATTCATTTCTTCCTTTTCTAGGGCTAGTTCTTGGTGTATATCCTCTTCTTGTTCATTTTCTTCTTCTTCTTCACAATCTATGTAAAATAATTTCTTCTCAGCACACTTATGACCTTTAGTGTATTTTCTATCACAACTGTAGCAAATCTCTTTTGCTCTTTTTTCTTCCAATTGTTGTGGTGTCAACCTTGTAGGTTGTGGAATTCTAGGTGTAGCAACACTTCCTTCTTTATAGAATTGAGTGGCAGGCTTCCTTGTCACCATAATTTTATATTCAATTTTTCTTGCCAACTTGAATGCCTTCTCCAATGAATCAGGTTCCAAAACACGAACTTCATGTTGGATGTTATCCTTTAAAGTGCCTATGAAGAGATCAATCTTGTGTGCCTCTGGAATATCAGTCACCCTTATATTCAATTTTTGGAAGTCCTCAATGTGATGCCCCACTAAACCCTTTTGTTTGAGATTTATCAATTGGCTAAAGAATGTGTTGCTCTTTGTATCCTCATAATGTGCTATCATTTCCTCCGTAAAAATTGACCAACTGACAATTTTTTTACGGGAGCAAAGCCATCGATACCATACAAATGTATTTTGTTCTAAATGTAAAGTTGCAATGCGTATGTTTTGTGTGTTTTGCAGGTTATTGAGATCAAAATATTGCTCCATCTGTAGTATCCATGTTACAGGATCCTTTCCATCAATCTTCCTCATATCCATTTTTGGAATATGGTGGTTCTTCCTGCAAACAATAGAGTTTATAAAATCACGATTAACATTTATTTTGTTCTCATCATGAGGTTCTTCTACTATATTTCTACCATTAGGAATCATTTCTTGTTTTAAGCTTGTCATCAAGCCTTCCATGTATGCTTTTAGATCATTCTTCATTTTTTCCATGTTGTCTTTCATGTCATCCATCTTAGCTTCCATGCCCAATTCCATGCCATCCATCTTAGCTTCCAAACTATTCATCTTAGCTTCCACGCCTTTCTTCAAACCATCCATCTTAGTTTCCATGCCTTTCTTCAAAACTTCCATTTCATTTTTTGTTTTTCTTTGCGAGAGCAAAATTTGTTGCACTTGCTCTTGTAATTTTTATATGTCATGTTGCCATTCTTCATCTTCATGAGTCATAGTAGAGAATTCTAAAGGCTTAATGGGTGTTGAATTCTTTTTAGGGGCCATTTTAGAATCCAATACTGATATCTATTCTACAATATGCCCTTGGAATCAATTCAACTTGATTATTCAAACAAGACTTATGCAATTCGGAAAAATGCACACCTTTTACTTGCTTTTGAGGAGCTTGATATTGAAATGGAATTATCTGTGTAATTGGGGATCTTAAATATCTGAAATTCAGCCCTCTAGTAGCCCTCTAGATCTTATTTCAAATGCCACAGGTCTGATCTGATTTGGATTCTTCAAGACAAAGTTATTTCCAATCTCCCACAATGAGCCAATTTTGGACTGGTTCAGTAGAGTGAATTTGTACGACTTTCCACATGTCATTGTTTCGTCCTTAGGCTCTGAAATTGATAGCCAAGAAACTACAGTCTGTTTACTTATGGCCACTTTTTACGTCACTTCAATCCGATGCTTAGAGAGAGATTTATGAATCTTTTCCCACGATCACCTCTTTGAGATGAAATTCTGGAGCCTGAAATATCACTACGTTCCACAGATCATATCTATGAAAATATTTAGAACCAAGATCTGAAATATTTTGACGCATTTCCTCATGATTTCGGCTTTGCACCCTAAAAATTTCAGATTCTGAACCTTTGTAGAAAAAACGTTATAGCACAAATTCCACGATGACCTGTTTAGGAGCTTGAAAAAAGACCTAACTTCCACAGATCATACCTCCGAAAATATTGCGAACCAAGCTTTGAATATTTTTGAAAATTTTCCTCAGGATTTTTGCTTCGCACCCTAAAAATTTCAGCTTCTGAAGCTTTGTATAAATAAATTTATAGTGAAAATTCCACGATGACCTATTTGGAGCAGCGAAACCCTAGAATCCAAAGCTCTTATACCAAATGTTGTGAAACCAGCTCCAAAAATAGAATAAAAGAGATATCAATGCCTTAGAAATAAGCCACTTCGAGGGGCCAACCTCCAATACATTACATGAATGAACAATTCTTGGATGATACAATTTACAAAATCTCCTTTCTATATATAGGAGTCCATGGGGCCATATTGTAATCTTAGTGGGCCACAATGTAATCCTAGCTGACCTAACAATAATAATTTAAGGGCACAATAATAACAAAATGGGGGTTACAAGGGTACAATAATAACAATAAGGGGGTTACACTAACAACAATAAGGGGCTATACTAGTAACATAGGGACCTAACATCATCATAAATATTGAGGCATAAACCATGTACAATGAAGGAACAAGCCTCCCCTAAACAATCACTCCACAAATAAGTTGTTGTCACAATAAAAAAATGTCAGAATAATACTATAGCGTAGTTAAAAACATACTTCTACATAAAAATAATGTACAAAATATGTAGGGTTTTTATATGCCTCAAAAATATATGCCCAATACAAAACTAGGCTTGATACAACTCCTACAAAGAACTCGGAAAGGGTTTTCAGAAATAAACTCTATACAAGATGGGATCTAAAGCCCAATGGCTGAAGATTCACTGAAAAATAAATAATATGAGTGTAGAAGGATGAAATATAATAGATCTTATGTAGATCCCCTCAAAGGTCTCCTCCCATGAAAGGTTTAACCCTTCAATCACAAGAAAACACTCCAAAGGAGCCACAAGATCCCTCACTGAAATTTCCCTCCAAAATAACGCAATCCATGGATGGAATGATGTTGGAAATGATGGGAAATAGTTGGCCTTGTTAGAAAATTAAATATTACAGAGCAATGAAACACATAAAAATATGCGGAAAATACAAGCACACAAAACACATAAAACCAGAGAGACACAGATATAGGTGTTTCACCCAGTTTGGGCTACGTCCACCCCGAACAGCCAGTCCTTCCTTTATATTATCCAACAAAAATGAAGAGACAAAACCTACAGCAGATCCACTGTAATATCCTATGTTCTCTCTCACAGTCTCCCTCTCTGTTTCTCGCTCCGAGAATACACTCATACTACACATCCGCAATACAATGCCCTCATATATGCAAGGGGGTTGCCTTCTAGGGCAAAAAACCCTAATCTAAATATAACTTCTACCGTCAGATCATTTGCCTAATGAATGGCCCAGATTGACTAGAAATTACTATACTTTTACAAGGCAATTTTACATCTATTTTTAGCTTCGGGGGCGCTGCCCCCGAACCCCCGCCAGGGGGGGGCTCCGAAAAGCGCTGCTGCCCCCCCCACGGAAGCGATTAAATTTTGGGCGGCGTTTCCGCCCCTTTTAAGTTACAGGGGTCCAAAGCTGTGATACAAAGTAAACAAGATAATCACGCTCCACACCCAACAATCTCCCACTTGGAGACTGATTGTAGCAACTCCATCGCTGCTTCATTTGCTGGCAAATGACTCCTCTTTGGACATGGCTGTTCCTCATCTTCATCGTCATCCTTGAAGACCAATTTAAACTGAGTATGTTCTCAGTTTCTCCCTGGTTACAACTTTTGTTAGCATATCTGCAGGATTCTGGCTAGTGTGTATCATTTCCAGCTTCAACTCTCCATCTTCCAATACTGACCGTATGAGATGGTACTTGAGATGTATGTGTTTAGTCCTGGAATGAAATGCTGAGTTCTTTGCAAGATGAATAGCACTTTGGTTATCACTGTATAGTGTGCCCATATCATGCTTCTTACCCAATTCATCCATAAACCATTGTAACCAAATCATTTCTTTAGTAGCCTCTGTAGCAGCAACACACTCAGCTTCTGTTGTTGAAAGTGCAACAACACTTTGGATTTTTGAAACCCAACTGACAGTTGTTCCACCTACAGTAAATACATGTCCTGTAGTGCTCCTCCTATTATCTCTGTCACCTGCCATATCTGCATCAACATATCCCTGTAGAGCAATGTTTGAACCACCAAAGCATAATGCTTTATTTGTGGTACCTCTCAAATATCTGAGAATCCATTTTACTGCCATCCAATGTTCTTTTCCTGGATTGTTCATATACCTGCTTACAACTCCCACTTCATGTGCAATATCAGGCCTTGTGCAGACCATTGCATACATTAAACTTCCAACTGCTGATGCATATGGAACTTTAGACATATAATCCATGTCTTCTTGGGTCTTTGGGCACATCTCCTTACTAAATTTGAAATGGCTAGCAAAAGGTGTACTAACTGGTTTTGCATTCTGCATGTTAAATCTTTTCAACACCTTTTCTATGTACTCATTCTGAGACAGTGTTAACTTGCGATTTTTCCTGTCTCTAGTTATCCTCATACCAAGGATTTGTTTTGCAGCTCCCAAATCCTTCATTGCAAATGAATTTGCCAATTTTCTTTTGATCACATTTATTTTCTGCATGTTAGACCCTGTAACAAGCATGTCATCTACATACAATAACAGTATAATATAGGTGCCATCATTTTGCCTTTTCAGATAAACACAATGATCAGAGTGACATCTAGTATAACCTTGTTCAGACATAAACCTGTCAAATTTTAGATACCACTGCCTTGGGGCCTGTTTTAAGCCATACAAGCTCTTCTTTAACTTGCACACCAATTTTTCTTTCCCTTTTACCTCATATCCTTCTAGTTGCTGCATGTATATCTCTTCCTCCAAATCTCCATGGAGAAATGTTGTCTTTACATCTAACTGTTCAAGATGTAAATCTTCCACTGCTACAAGACTTAAGATAGTTCTGATTGAATTCATCTTAACAACGGGAGAAAATATTTCATCAAAATCAATACCTTTCTTCTGTGCAAACCCCTTCACCACAAGTCTAGCTTTGTACCTCTGTTTTCCTCCATCTTCTTCCTTCAGCCTGTAAACCCATTTATTCTACAATGCAGTTTTACCTGCAGGCAACCTGACTAAGTCCCAAGTCTGGTTATGCTTTAAGGAGTCCATCTCTTCTTCCATGGCTAGCTCCCACTTCTTCCTACTTTCAACCTGCATTGCTTCTTCATAACATTCAAGTTCACCAGAATCAGTCAACAATAAATAATACAATGAAGGAGAGTATCGTTTAGGGGGTCTACTTATCCTGATAGATCTTCTAACACCACTTTCAGGTGTTTGAGGTGCCTGCTGCTGTTGTGGTGGTTGCTGCTACTGTGGTTGTTGATTATTATTATTTTCAGGCACCTTTATTTTTTCAGATATCTCATCAAGAACCGCGTATTCCTTGCTTTCTTTTTCTTTTTTCTTTTCCTGCAACTGATTCTTATACAAGACCTTTTCATTGAATATTACATCTCTGCTCCTAATGATTTTGTGATTTTCATAATCATATAAGTGATAACCAAAATCATTAGCACCTTATCCAATAAAGGTACATTTCTTTGATTTTGCCTCAAGCTTTGTTATGTTTTCTTTATTAATATGGACAAAGGCTTCACAACCAAAAGGCTTTAAAAAAGAGTAGTTTACCTTTTTACCTGTCCATGCTTCCTCTGGAATACCACCATCCAAGGAACTTGAAGGCCCTCTGTTTATTAGATAAACAACAGTATCTACAGCATCTGCCCAAAATTGTAAAGGCAATCCTGCATGCATTCTCATGCACCTTGCACGCTCCATGATTGTTTTGTTCATCCTTTTTGACACACCATTTTCTTGTGGTGTTCTTGGAACTGTCTTCTCTCTACGAATTCCATGCTCTGAACAGTACCTATCAAACTCTTTGCTGCAATATTCACCTCCATTGTATGATCTGAGACACTTCAACTTCTTTCCTGTCTCAATCTCAACCAAAGCTTTCCATTTCTTGAAAGTATCAAATACATCAGATTTATTCTGAATACAATAAATCCATGTTTTCTAGTTGCATCATCAATAAAAGTAACATAATAACGAGAGCCACCGAGAGATGATACCTGAGCAGGTCCCCATACATCTGTATGCACAAGCTCCAATTTTTCGCTCTTCTTTTCTTTCCCAACTCGGAGAAATCTGACTCTCTTCTATTTTCCATAAATGCAATTCTCACAGAAATCCAAATCAACATTCTTCAAACCTGGCAACAAGTTTCTTGAGTGAAGAATCTTCATTCCCTTCTCACTCATGTGTCCGAGACTATGATGCCATAATGCTGCATCTGCTCCTTTGGAAGTTAAAGCATTAACAGAGTTAGAAATACCATTGCATAAATACAATGTACCAACCTTTTCGCCTTTTTCTATTACCAGCGCTCCTTTGGTGACCTTCCAAGTTTTATCTGTGAAAGTTGTCACACAACCTTCACTGCCTAACTGCCCTGTTGAAATCATATTTTTCTTCAGATCTGGAACATGCCTTACCTCCTTTAGTAGCCATTGGTTTCCATTCTGTTGTTTTACAAGAACTTTACCCATTCAAACAATTTTACAGGGTTTATCATCACCCAAACGAACTTGTCCAAAATCTCCTTGAACATAGTCATGAAAATATTTCTTATCAGGTGTGGCATGGAATGAAGCCCCCGAATCTACAACCCAAGAATCAGTAACATTTTCGAAAGAAAGAATCAAAGCATCTTGTAACACATCACCTGTCACATTTGCTTCATGATTTTTTTCTTGCTGTGTGTCTCCTTCTTTTCCCTTCCGAGATCTACAGTCTTTCTTTAGGTGTCCTTTCTTTCCGCATTTCCAGCACACTATCCCCGATTTGGACTTGGATCTGCCTTTCCTTGATTTACTTCGATATCCTGAGCTCTTTCCTCTTTCCATTCTTCTTCCCCTAGACTCTGCACTCAAAGCATTACCCGATGTCTCACCCGAGCTTTTCCGTCGCATTTCCTCGCTAAGGATAGCACCGACAACATCATCAAACTTTAAAGTACTAGATCCGGAGACAGAGTTACTAATGGCCATAACCAAACCATTCCAGCTTTTTGGTAATGAGCATAAGAATAATAGAGCTCTAACTTCATCATCAAAGTTTACCCCTATAGAACTTAACTGACTAGTAACTATATTAAATTCATTTAAATGGTCTGCAACAGATCCACCTTCCGACATCTTCATATTAAATAGTTGTTTCATAAGAAATACCTTGTTTGAGGCCGAGGGTTTTTCATATAGTTTCGCCAACGTCTGCATCAAACCCTCTGTTGTTGTTTCCTTCGAAATATTGAAGGCGACTGACGCCGCAAGACACAACCGTACTGTTCCGAGTGCCTTTCTATCGAGAATGTTCCATTCCACGTCTGTCATGGTCGCCGGCTTCTTTGTTTTTCTGCTCAATGGTAGGTACAGATCTTTCTGATACAGATAATCTTCCATCTGCATCTTCCACAGCGCAAAGTTTTGGCCGTTAAATTTCTCGACCCTAAACTTACCATCGTCCTCCATTGCTCCCACTCGAACCAGGAACCCTTTTTTCCTGCGAGTTTATCAGCCAAATATACCTTCGGCTCTGATACCAGTTGTTAGAAAATTAAATATTACAGAGCAATGAAACACATAAAAATATGCGGAAAATACAAGCACACAAAACACATAAAACCAGAGAGACACAGATATAGGTGGTTCACCCAGTTTGGGCTATGTCCACCCCGAACAGCCAGTCCTTCCTTTATATTATCCAACAAAAATGAAGAGACAAAACCTACAGCAGATCCACTGTAATATCCTCTTTTCTCTCTCACAGTCTCCCACTCTGTTTCTTGCTCCGAGAATACACTCATACTACACAGCCGCAATACAATGCCCTCATATATGCAAGGGGGTTGCCTTCTAGGGAAAAAAACCCTAATCTAAATATAACTTCTACCGTCAGATCATTTGCCTAATGAACGGCCCAGATTGACTAGAAATTACTATACTTTTACAAGGCAATTTTACATCTATTTTTAGCTTCGGGGGGCGGCAGCGATTAAATTTCGGGCGGCGTTGCCGCCCCTTTTAAGGTACAGTGGTCCAAAGCTGTGATACAAAGTAAACAAGATAATCAGGCTCCACACCCAACAGGCCTAATTCCAAAGATCTGAAATATTCCCAAGATCTCTCCAAACAGATCTCCCAAGAGAAGGAAACCTTTCTCCTATGAGAAAATAGCTCAGAAAGTGGGTTTCTAATCCCTCCACTGCAACACCCTGCAACACAGCACAATAACTTGAAGAAACTGCACTGATGGAGAAATTTGTAGCTTGGCCTGAAAACCTAAATGTGGAAATGAATGCAATAGTCTTCCACGAGGCCTCACAAGGAAAGAGGTGAGGTTCCCGCTTGGGAACACCCAGTGCTAAACAACACAGCAACCCTGCTAAACAACAAGAGGAAGCAAGAGTATAAGCAGACCGATATCAAAATAATAATCTAAAACATGATCCCATATGGTTGCCATCCTTTTAGGTCATTTCCTTCATGAGATCCATCTCCCTCCAAAACTGTGTTATTCTTCATTTAACTCGAGTCCTCCATGACAGCATTGTTGACTTGGTCAAAGTTGACTGAATCAACATGATCCAACCCCTATTCACACTTGGAGGTGGTTTATTTAGATGCCAAAAAAGGTCTCCTTTCACACATGAAGTGATTTTATTGTTGCTTAGGATACTTATGGGCCTTCCTACCCATTTATTCACCTACCTAGTGATAAAAAAAACTATAATATTCCATTTAGCTGAAGGCTAAATTTTTGGAATATTACAGTCCTCCCCTCTAAAATTTTTCTTGTACTCAAGCAACTGTATAAGGAGAGAAAAATTCCTCCCCTCCTCCTCTCTTGGCCCCCTCATCAATAGTCCCACCACTGCTCAAAATAATCTGCAATAATTCTTCCCTCCAATGTTTCCTCCCAAGTATGAAAAACCAAATGACTCACATCATAAAAAGTTGGAAGGTGTAAGTGGAAACCTTCTTGCTTTCCAATGGCCTCCTCAAGGTAGGAATTATGAAAATCATAGGGGATCTCATTCCCAATTAGAAACTCCCAAACCCATACTATCATCCAAATTAAATGAGCCATTCTAGGTAGCTCATAAAAAGAATCCTCAACCCCCAGTTCATGAAATATATTGGGGCTATATGGAGAGATTAAATTCTTCCACCAAATTTGTTTCTCTCTCCATTTATGGTATGTATGGGGCTACTTCTGATATTGGGCTAAAATTTCATGGCCTCCAAGAATGGCCCAAGCTACCCCACCAAACAAATCAGCCATGAAGTGCCTCCTCCAAAAACTCGAGTTCTCCAAGTAGCTCCTCCCACATGAAGACAAGAGACATACTGTGGCAATCATGGTTTGCCCATTATTTCTCCTGAAACATGCAACATATAAAATAGGGAGAATCATACCCCCAATGGGAACCTCCAACTCTTGTCCCACTCTCCAAAAAAGGCTTCCCATGAACATAGGAACATCAACAATATATAGAGGAAAAAACCAATGAAGACAAGTTTCCATATGACAACCGGAAAGTGGATCATAGTTCCACACATGGAACCAGTGCAGTGCATCCCCTACCTGTCTCAAATCAAAGAATAACAAGTTCTTTTCCAGCCACTTTTTTTTTCCACAATCATCCGATAAGATATGATCATGAATGTAAAATCTGGTGTCAATGGTGCACACCAAGAATCATGTGGCTTCCCTCACAAACCACCAATAGGATATCCAATCTCAATGCTAAATTTGGCCTCAAGTACATCATAATATAATGTATAAGAAGGAATGACCCTCCTTAGTACAACATGATGCACATATAAAGTAAAGAAGTGAAAATCATAATGCAAATGTGTACCTTATCTACGATGTACTTTGGTCCTTGAGCTAAAATGGTGTAATATCCCAAAATCAGAAAATTCTACACTATTAGGAATATCTTAAGATATTCCAAATGTGGAGATCCAGCAATATGTAAAAATAATAATGAGAGAGAAATGTTGCATTAACTTCAAAAAATTATAGGATAACTCATAGCCATCTTATTATATCATAGCACCAAAATGTGTGTACAATATCTTGAGGAAAAAGCTACTCAAGAGAGGCAATGATCAGCCTCAAGAAACAAGTATATAAATGATGACAAACACTGCTAAACAAGAGTACCCAAGCTATGACTGCATAGTTTATATGAGACACTACAACATGAAAAATGGTAAGACAATGATATGCCAATATTAGCTCAAGAAATGTGGGGGAGCAAGCTCTCAACCCCTGAAAACAATAGTACAACAATCCTTAGAAGGAACGGCTGAAATATATATACAAATGGAAAATTTGCAGAAATGTCGGAGTTGCAAGGTAGCATATACAACTAAAAAACTGGAAATATAAGGAGATGGCTGAATATGATATCCAATCTAAAGCAAACCTCCTCCAATATATTTCTCAAGTGATAGATTGATCCTAACACTGAAGATCTCACCCTCCGAGATAATGGTGCAAACCCCCACTGCAGATATACACTGAAATAATGCAGTCTAGAGAAGGGAATGCACTGTTTATGATGGGAGAAGCTTTTCCAACTGCTAAAATATGAAAATTAGCTCTGAAAACCTTCCTCACTAACCTTTCCAAGGAATAGAAGCTCCATCCTCTGAAAGATGAGCCAAGGAATGGTGTTGTGGAACCCTCCACTGCAACACCCTGCAACACAACATTATACTTCAGTAGAAATAATGCTGTGAATGAAGGAATGGCTTTAGACTTGAGCCTATATGTGGAGAAATGAAGTGAAATCCTTCAAGAGGCCTCTCAATAAGGAGAGGAAATCCTAAACAGGAATCCCTCGTGCTAAAGAACACTGCAACTCAACTAAACAGTCGGAGACTACAAATAGTCTACTAGACCAATAATCAAATACTAAAAACATGTCCCTCTATGGTTTCCTCTTCCTCCTTTTATGAAAATGAATGTCTCTTTGACTTGGAACCCACACATTAGGGTTTCTTCCACAAGTGATCCTCCTCCCTCTCAAACTGTGTTGTCTTCCCAAGCAAGCCACACCCTCTTAGGCAGCACTATTGACGTGGTCAAACTTGACCTTGTCCTCATGAATTTGCCCCTTTTCACACTGGAAGGTGAAAAATAAAGCTACTCCATTGATCCATTTCACACTATGAGGGATTTATTCCTACTTATGGGTCTCGTTACCCATTTTATTCACCTCCTAGATGATATAAGAAAAAATTAATATTCCAATTTGCTGCATGAAAATTTTGGAATATTACAAATGGCTTAACTGAAAATTCTCCCTCACCCCAAATGAGTAGGGAAGTGGATGTGAAATCCTCTCTATCACCATCTAGGCTATGCATCTCTCCAAATGCTGATATATATCCTGTTGGATGCCCTCCCAAGTGAACTCCTCCATCAAAGAATAAAATGCATCAAAGTGCATGGAAAGAAAGTCCACATGTGCTGCATGTAGTAGCTTCCTCTTGAGCTCGGAAACTCTAGTCAAGAAAAATACACAATAATAATAGAGGACCTCTCCAACCACCATATATCTATCATCTCCCTCCAGGTCATCAAGAATCATGCAAGCATCAGGATCCTTGCAGTACTCTACCGAGAGTTGAGACCTCCAATATGTATCAGTCCTCCTAAGAGACAGCATTGAAAATATGAAATGTGGAACTCCCCACCTACTGTTGTCTTCTCCTTTGACATCCCTCATGCCAAATTCATCCTCCAAATTGCTTCCATGCCCATCATGCAGTTTCTCATGCTCAAATAGAAGTGGTGACTTTTGGAAGTTGGCCTCCCATGAGAAGCTACCATCCAAAAAGAACCTCTTGATCTTGACCAATGTAAGCATGAGTGCCCTCCATCTACTCCAATGTATGGAGGATTCCTTCCTCAAAGGAAGTACCCTCTGTTTCTCCAAATACATGGATCATCTCCCTTGCACCATGAAGGTGCCATCCTCCATCATTGCAACAACTTTTGTCAGTGTAGTATATGTAGTGAGAGTGGGTAATGCTGAAAATGGGATAATGTCTCCCTCCTCCTTGACTCTATCCCAAACTCTTTGCACTGTAATAGACCCCTCCAAAGTATCCACCCCTCCAAAATCTAAGAGTGATGCTATCCAATTTGAAGCATTCCTCATCATCTCATGATCTGGTGGTCTCCCCGGTGGAATGCCTCCATGTAATGAGACATCAATGTCAAGAGTAAACTGCACATATCGATGGAAAACTTTGTCCCTGCCCTCACAGCGCAAATCAATCTGCCTATTCTTTGCATTAACTCTCTAAAATAGATATGGGTGTGTGCTCCTCATCAAGTGATGCTGACCTTCCTCCCTACCTTCTCCTCCCATCTTCAATGTTTCACAATCATGTTGTTAATTGATTGTGCCTTGACCTCCATATATGAGATCCTGGGGAATTCCTTGCAATGATACAAGAATCCCTCTTGTTGGAGGAAGTTCTCCATATACCTCTGCATGAGGTGCTAGATGTGCTCTAGATATGATAACGTTGTTGCCCCCATCCTTCTCTTCTTATTCAATATGAATGGGAGTTACCTTCTCAATAAGAGGATCCTCTTTTAAAAAAGGGATCTTGATGCCTTCTTGTCCAAGGATATGAGATAGAGATCTTGCCTCTAGCAAATTATTATGCAAGATGTGAGCTTCTCCAACAGTTTTCTAAAGTAGATTTGAGTGTATAGGTTCCTCCATCATATGCAAAGGTTTTGTTTGTTTTGGTTTGTTTGGTTCCACCAATGATGTTTCAGAATGTTTTCCATCAAACATTTCCACTAATCTCTTAGTGAACTTTGCATAAGAAGAAATATTTGCATTTCTTAATGAAAAAGACTTAAATATCCACCAAGCATAGGCCTTACCTCCAAAATGCAGCACTACAACTCTGATGGCTTCATCTTCAGAAACTTGGTGCTGCTGCAAATAGGTGTGTAACTCCTCCACCCAAGCTCTAACTGAACATGTTGGTGACCCATCAAAAGTGGATAGGAAAAATATACTCATGTCAAGATTATTTCTCCTCTCCACTTTGATTTTGAAAAAATCTTGGAAAGTGATATGATCTTTGAACCTCTTAGTTTAAGATTCATATTCTTGCAGATAATCTCTAAGAGTCTCCCTCCTAGGCATTCTTCTTTTTCCATCTCCCTCATAGCAGATATAGGCATATGACTGCATTGTGAATCATAGTGTGTAGTTTCATGCTCACACACATCATGTGAAAATCTAGAGTTGGCTTTAGATCCAAACTCTTTTGGAAATTCTCTCTCTCTTCTCATCTTCTTGAGATCTCCTTTAATGCTCTATATAGATTGAAAAAGAAGCTTTGCGAGCCTCTCTTCCTTCCTTCTTCCAAATAATCGAGTCTTCTCTTTGTATTTTCTGTACATCTCTCCTTCTTCTTATTCTCCTGATAGCATAATGGCTGAGATCCACAGGCTGAGCCAAGATTATGCTCTGATACCACTATAATATACCAAAATGGGGAATGCAACAATATATGAACAAAAAACTAGAAATAACAGTGTAAATCAACTTATGAACATTGGAGACCAATATGGAGACAAGACATCGTGTATTAGATAAAAAAATCATCATAAATAGAAAGGCATAAACCATTTACAATGAAGGAACAAGCCTCCCCTAAACAATCACTCCACAAATGAGTTGCTATCACAATACAAAAATGCCGGAAGACTGCTACAGTGCCATTAAAAACACACCACTATATCAAAATAATGTACAAAATATGTAGGGCTATTATATGCCTGAAAAATATATGCCCAATATAGATCTAGGCTTGATACAACTCCTACAAAGAACTCGTAAAGGGTTTTCAGAAATACACTCTATACAAGATGGGATATTAAGCCCAATGGCTGAAGATTCACTAAAAACTAAAGAAAATGAGTTTATAAGGCTGAAATATAATAGATCTGATGTAGATCCCATCAAATTTATCCTCCCATGAAGGCTGAACCCTTCAATCACAAGAAAACACTCCAAAGGATCCACAAGATCCCTCATTGAAGCTACCCTCCAAAATAATGCAATCCCTGACTTGAACAATGCTGGAAATGATGGGAAATAGTTCACCTAATGCCAAAGATCTAAAATATTCCCAATATCTCTCCAAACTAATCTCCCAAGAGAAGGAAACCTTCCTCCTAGGAGAAAATAGCTCAGAAAGTGGGTTTCTAATCCCTCCACTGCAACACCCTGCAACACAGCACAATAACTTGTAGAAACTGTGTTGATGGAGAAATTTGTAGCTTGGCCTGAAAAATTGAATGTGGAAATGAATACAATACTCTTCCAAGAGGCCTCTCAAGGAAATAGGTGGGATTCTCGCTCGAGAACACCCGGTGCTAAACAGCACGTCAACCCTGCTAAATAGCAAGAGGAAGAAAATTCTAAGCAGACCAATATCAAAATAATAATCTAAAACATAAACCCATATGGCTTCCATCCTCTTCCTTAAATATAATATGAGCTTACTTTCCCTTGGCCCCACTCAATTAGGTCATTTCGTTCATGAGATCCATCTCCCTCCAAAACTTCGTTATTATTCATTTAATCTCCACTCCTCCATGACAGTGTTGTTGACTTGGTCAAAGTTGACTGAATCAATGATCCAACCCCTGTTCACACTTGGAAGTGCTTTATTTAGCTGCTAGAAAATTTCTCCTTTCACACTTGAAGTGATTTTATTGCTTCTTAGGAGACTTATAGGCCTCCCTACCCATTTATTCACCTACCTAGTGATAAAAAAAAACTATAATATTCCATTTAGCTAAAGGCTAAATTTTTGGAATATTATAGTTTGGGCCTCATTGCAGGAGGACCCCCATGTGCAAATTATAGAATTATAAATCTATGAAAAGTTGGAACAATTTGGTAACATCAAGGTGATAGCACAGACCTTAGCACTAGCACAGTGTTACACTGGTCTCCAAGAGGGAATTTTTTTGCAAGGCCAAATTGATGAGCTACAAAGAAAGGAACATATTATCAACCCTAGGGTGCAACCATGGGAAGTAGAAGCTAGTCAATTTTCGTAGACTGTGGATAAACAACTGAAATAATTGTGCCAGATGCAGAAGGAAGTTTCTCAGAAGATAGTAGGGTTAGCCATAGAGAATTTGTTGACTGAAGTGTGTGAAGTAGAGAAGTAGTGCACCGAGACAATCCAACCACTGAAGTAAGCATTGATAAACATCATAGTGAAGAATCGGGGCACACCAACTGAGTGACTTGGGATGAGTTACATATTTGTGTAATATTCCAAATTTTACATCTGTTTATTGGAATATCAGAGTTCTCACTTATCTTGGTTAACTAAGTAAATAAATGGGTGGAGGGACCCATAACCCCTTAAGATGAATAAATCCACTCCTAAGGGTGTGAACATGGTTAATTAGCTAGTAAACCTACATCATGGAATAGTGGAGAAGCTTATTAATAAATTAAGAGTGGGGATCAAACATCATTAATAAGAAAGAACATGGAGAGATGAAGGAGACAAATAAGATCTAGGAGGAATCAAAGTAAGATCATATAGCAATAAATGATTAGATGATGGAGGAAGTGCTGCATTAGTGCACACATGATGGAGAGGGTGAAAATTAAATTCAGAGGTCATGGAGATCATGGAGATACAACGTAGTCAACATGAAGACCTATGTCCACATATGCAACGCAGTTATTAGGTGGGCCAAGGCATGGGAAGGATCACAAAGCTTATAAGGGAGATGAGGCAACATTGTAAAGTAGAATTTTGGTATTATTGATTTGATATTTGTTTAGATCTAGAATTTTTAATGGACATTCCAAAGCACGCTTAAGCTATTTAGCTAAGTTTGTAGTGTTGTTTAGCACAGGGTATTCCCGAGCGGGAATCCCACCCTTACCCACGAGGGACTTCAAGTGCCTACTGTGGGAAGGTTATTCTGAGCTGCCATTCATCATCAGGAATTTGTGCAAAATTATTCCTTCTTAATGCAACCCATACATTTTTAGGAATTACGCATTCCTGCAATAAGGTTTGAGAGGAGGAGGTTGCCCTTCAATATTTCAGCTGAGGAACTAGTGGAGGATTTATCCTTTCACCTTTAACTTCAACATCAGCGTTCCAGTGCTTCAGATCCATATCAGGCATCAGGCCAAACATATCATACCACCATGTAGCAGCAACCCCATCAAGGATTGCATAGTCCTATCCTATAGATCCATTAGAGGAGGGAATTTTCTAGCACTTCAGCTGGAAATCCTGTGAGGGATATTATCCTCACTTTGTACTTATTGTTTCCATCATTATTGAGCTAATCAGACATATTTTTCACCAGGCATCAGCCTCTCCCTCCCAGATAGTGTAGTTTTTCCAGCTGTTGTGTATGAAGTTGTTGTCATCTTGAGAGGAGGAAGAAGAAGCTAGATCTCAAGCTTCTAGCTTGGAGATTTGCAGCAGGGATCAGCCCTCAAAGCATAGATCTAACCTGGAACACATTGCAACCATATTAAATTAGTTCATGCTTAAGATCTGCATAACCCAATAGTCAAGGGATCAAACCCTAGGAGGGTGAATTTATGATCTTCTTAGATCTGGATTTCCTTTCTGGGTTATCTTGGGTTTCCATCATAGTGCCCAGATCTGCAATATTGGAATCATTAGAGCTCTAGAGCACCATAGATCTACACTTTCCATTTTAAACAACAATTGTTAGATCATCATCAGCTGAAGGGATAGCTCAGTATACAACTTCCATCAACTCCAGTTACGCAGTGTCTACTTTGGCATGGTTTCACAGTCATTCTAGGCCATTTCTTTGGCTTGAGTGGTTCTATTTTATGCATTGTTGTATGTGTCATTCATATCCAAATAATAAAATGGCTCACCTATTTTGTATATTTCTGCGTTGTTCATAACTTATGTGTACATAATATATTGTTTCAAATATTGTGTTTTTTTATTACTGCATTCTCCCTTTTGGGATATTACAGTGGTATCATAGCATGATCTTTGGCTCAGCTTGTGGACATTCTTGACATCATATGAAAAGAAGATAGTATATATCTGTAAATTATGGAGGGATTAAGTTTTTTTGCATCTCTCTTTAGAACTATGAAGGATCTCTCCAAGGAGATCAATGAAATGAAGAGATAAAGGAAAATAGAAACCTCAAGAAGGTTTTAGAATGAAGAAGGTCCCACTACCTCTTATCAGTAGCAAAGAAGACTAAAGAAGCATAAAGCTCCTCAAATATCTACTATGAAGAGGAAATTGAATGGTATGGAGATAAAAGAAATCTGGACCCTGAATCTCATGAGACTCTCAGTATATATCTTGAAGAGTACAAATCATAGTCTAGAGAATTCAAGGAGAATCTAACTCTCCAACAATTTTTCCAACTCAAGGAAGAAAGGAGATCCTACAACAGTAATAGAAGAAAGAGGCACAATATATTATATTTTCCTACATTTTATGGATCTTCCTCAAGCACTACAAAGGCTTGGAGGAAAGATTTGGATGTATTCTTCATGCTACATCCTGTAGCTGAGAAAGAGGTTGTTCAGATTGCAATTATTCACCTTCAAGGTGAGGCAAATGAATGGTGGTTTGGTCACATGGAGCATGCAAAGGTGACTAAATATTCAAAATTCTTTCAAAGGATAAGGAAGGAGTTTGATAGAAGAGAACCAGACACATTTCCTAACCAGCCAAGGGAGAATTTCATTCTTGTCACTCTAGACAAAGTTTCACTATATTCACCACTAGCTACAAAAGTAGTTGTATCAAGAGGAGAGACAATTGCATATCTGCAAGGAAGTCTTAAGCTCTTGACATATAGAGTCCCATGCATGATTTAGGATATGCATGAGGAAGAAGAGGCAGATTCTAATGCTAGTACATTGATAAAAGAGTAGCCATCACTCTTACCAGTAGTTGGAGAGGTCATTGCACTGGTTGAAGGAACTCTTGGGTTCTTGCAAGATGTTACCAAACATTAGTTGGTATAAGGTTTGCAATCATTTCCATCCCATATTGTTTCATTGCCTCTTATTGAAGCTTGTGGAGACATTCCATCAAGGCCATTTCATAACCAAGGATTAGAGAAACATGCTGATTTGAGGTAGCAACCTATCACTACGTAGAAGACCCTTGATCTAATCAAGGAAAATATGAAGAGTTGTCCTAGTTTTTCATTGTTGAGCTACACTCAACCCTTTGATTTGAAGTGTGGAGTTTCAAAATATGGGATAAGCATAATCCAATGTACAATGCAATATTATGAGTTTGGCATTGTTCCTTTCCATGAGGCAGCCGATACATCATCATGGAGATCAACAGTGTTGTACTTGAGTAGCGGTGATGACAAGAGGACCCATTCATTGTTGGAGAATTCTAATGGAACCTACACTCGTGAAGCATTGGAGAGATAGATGATAGATGGTAGGCATATTAATATGGGAAATATTTTTCCTTTTCAAGATGACACGTTATCGTTGAGCATCTCACATCTCAAAGAGAAACTTCTACCTACAGCAAATTCAGAACTTGTTGATCACCGGTTGTCATTGATGTCAACCCAAGCAGCACCAGGGGCTAACCTAATATTTAATGAGAATTTTGACCTACCAAATTAATATATTCTGCGTCAATAATTATTTTGATGTTTTCTACTTGTCGAGATGTTTCCGTTGATATATGGCACACCATGTAATTCTTCACGGTTTGAGAGATATTCATGTTTGAAGTTTGTACCCCAGTTAGTGGGCTAAAACCCCATGGGGTTGGGGCATGGGTCATTGAAAATTCATAATTAATATTTTCCAAGCTCCTAAAATACCTCCCATGTTCACTTGTTGAATCCCCTCTCAACTTAAGCATTCATATATATTGTGATCTTCATTTCCTCCTTATGCAACGGATTCGGCCATCTGAAACAGATCATCGTGGAATTTTTGCTCTAACATTTTTTCTGTGAAGGCTCAGAAGCTGAAATTTTTATGAGGAGAATCTGAAATCCTAAGGAAGCTGTAGTAAAAATATCAGATCAGGCTGCGTAATATTTTTGGAGATATGATCTGTGTAAGTAAGTGTTTTTGCAGGCTCCTGAAATTCATCTCAAAGAAGTGACCTTGGTAAATTCGTCATAAGTCCCTCTCTAAGTATCGGATTGGAATTCTGTAAAAAGTGACAGATAGTGCATAGTCTATAATTTTCAATCTATCAATTTTAGAGACAAATGAAGAAACGGTGACATGAGGCACGTCGTACAAGTGCGCTCTACTGAAACAGTCCATAATTAGGGCAGTGTGAGAAATTTGGTATAACTCTCTCTTGGAGAATCCAAATTGGCTCAGACCTATGGCATTGGAAAGAAGACTTAGAGGAATACTATAGGACCGAAAATCAGATATTGAGGCTCTAAAATAACAGAGATACACCAGATTCAATATCGAGCTCCTAGAAGGCAATAAAAAGCTAGATCATGTGTTGTCAAGGGTTGCAAAGGACCAGACTTTCTACGGCAGCAAAGCAAAGAAAGGTGCAACAGAGAGTTGCATGACAAGAGCAGCAAACAAGGTGCATAATAGCAGCAAGAAGTTCATCATATGAAGTATTCAAGTGGGCATCACTGCATACAATCATTGTAAAGGTATCATTGTGCTTAGTCATTGTAAATACATTATTGTACAAATTGTACTAGTGTCTATCTGCCAAGGGTAAAAGAGGCAGTGGTCATGTCAAATTTGGGGTTATGGTCTAGTATATCTTCTTCTTCTACATCATTCTATATCATTTTAAAGTGGACCATTTTCTCTGGTATGAGAGTCCATTCTTATTTTATTCTTCTATAGGGTGGTAGGGTGGTGCTAGGGTGAGTTGTAGCTCATTGGGTGTTGGGGCATCCATTCAGTGACTACTGAAGAATCTCGGGCATTGGAGCATCCATCCAGTGGGATCTGGAGAAGAATGATTTTCTAGATTCTAGGAATTTTTAGCTTTATTTCAATTGAAGTTGAAAAGAATTATTAGAAAAGCATTAGGTGGTTTTTGTCCCGGAGTGGGTTTCCACCTTAAAAATTGTGTGCATTTGTGTTCCTCTTGTTTGCTGCTATCATTGTACAAACACTGATAATAATTGAAGATTAACTATTGCTCTAATTGAAATAAATACTTATTCACCCCCCCTCTCAGTATTTCCAACAATTTGTATCGGATCTTGGTTCCTTCAATAGTAGTTTAACAGCTGGAAGAAGGTCATGAAGCATACCAAGAATGGTGTACCTCTATTCAATGAAAATAATTATGCACTTTGGAAAGGAATAATGGAGGTCTATCTCTTGGAACAAGGTTACGAAGTATGGGACACTGTTCAAAATGGATTTACATCAACCACAGATGAACAAGGTAAGAAGAATTTGGTAAATGATGCAAAAGCAAAGAATATTATTATCAGTGGACTTATTGAATCTGCTTATCATAAGGTGTTGGGTTGCAAAACTGCCAAAAATGTATGGGGCAAAATTGAGAATATATATGCAGGTGACTCAAATGTCAAAGAAGCAAAGCTTCAAATCTATAGAGAAAAATTTGAGAAACTCAGAATGAAAGAATATTACAACATTTTTGCATACTTTCAATACATTGATGAAATAACCAATACTCTAGAAGGATTGGAAGAGCCAATTGACGAGAATAATATTATACAGAAGATTCTTAGAACGTTACCAGGGAGATTCAACCCAAAGGTATCGGTCATAGAATACGGTGAAAATTTGGACAAACTCAGCAAAGAGGAATTACATGGAGTTCTCATAGCATATGAAATGAGACTTGATGAAGAAGAGGGTACTTCGCATCTAGAAACTGTGTTCGTTGCATCTAAGAAAACCAATAAGGATAAAAAACCTTGAATTGAAAAGACATGCACCTGCAAGTGTGAAGAAAAGGGAGATGATGAAGAAGGTCTTTCAGATGAAGAATATGCTTACTTCACGAGAAAACTACAAATTGGTAAGGGAAAATTCAAAGGTAAACTTCCATTGATATGTTTCAGCTGTAATGAGGTTGGGAATTTTGTAGCAAAATGTCCAAAAAAAAGTAATGGCAACTCAAAAAGAAAGAAAGGCTTTAATAAATTCAATGAGCAAGGATCCAAAAGGAACTTTCTCTCTAAAGAAGATATCTCATCATCCGATGAAGACAATGATAGTGAAGAAGAAGCCAATGAGAGAGTATTGTTTATGGCCAAGCACAATAAACCCTAGCACAATAAGCAAGAGGTATCAAACAACGAAGAAGAAGGATGGACCATAGACGAATTTTATGAGGAAGAAATCAAGCTTATAAAAGATCTCAAGGCAGAGAAGATCTGTTCTAAAACTCTTGAAGAACAAGTTCAAGGTCTCAAAATTGAAGTTGAAGAACACAAATGCATTGAAGATTCACTTCAAAAGAAGTTGGAAGAAAGCAACCAAGAAAGGGAAGAATTAGAAGCCCAAGTAGTCTCGCTCCGTGAGGAAGTGAATAAAAGAAAAACTATCCAAAACTATGCCAACAGCTCAAGGGCATTGGAAGAACTCATCAACAATCAACGATCTTACAATGACAAAAAAGGCATCGGTTACAAAGAAGAAGAAGCAGGACCTTCTACAACAAAATACAATGAACCTATGAGATCTGACATGCATGAATACTTCATTGGACAATATTCACAAGAAAAACCTTGGAAGACAATTCCTTGATAAAAATTTCCATCTGGGTACCAACATATTTTTTATGGCTACTGTTATTCATGTGGAAAATTTGGTCATAAAGCTGTATAATGTTGCACGTACCCTAGGAACGAATACAATTCTAGGAGATCTGTCAAATATGAACTTCCCAGGGCTCAGCGAAATATCAATAGATTTGAACATTTAAGAAATAATATCGAATGTTACAAATGTCGAAACTTTGGACACATAGAAAAAGACTGCAGACTTGAAAATCCTCCAGAATAATCCTCAAAGCCATAGAATGAACGAACATGGAAGAAGAAGAAGAATGATAATTGTGCTCTCGCTCTCAAGGCTCAAAATAACAAAGATGTGTGGTATGTTGATAGCAGTTGCTCAATGCATATGACTGGAGATAGAAATAAATTTGTGTCTCTGAAAGAGAAGAAGGATGGAACCGTGTCCTTTGGAAATGATGGATCTTCAAATGTTATAGGATCAGGTACTGTCACTTTCGGAAGCAAAGATGGTCTAGCCAAGAATGTTCTATTGGTTGAAAACATGAATCACAATCTTCTCAATGTTGGACAAATGTGTGATCAAGGACACACAATACTATTCAACTCCACAAAATATGAAATCAAGAAAGGTGTGTATGGTGAAATTGTGGCTACAGCAAGTCAAGCTCCAAACGACATATATGTTCTGGATGAAGCAACTAAAGCATGTCTAATAGCTAAAGAGGATGATACAACATTTGGTAGCAATGATGATCGTCTAAGTAAGAATTTTGCTACAAAGGTGCAAAGTGATTTCGAGATGTCTTTACTTGGTTGCAAATTGAGCATAGATGACTCATCTAAGGATGTGGATCAAAGGTTGTATAGATCTATGATTAGTAGTCTTCTATATGTAATAGCCTCCCGACCAGATGTTATGAAAGAATTTGGACAAGTAGCAAGATTCCAAGCAGCACCAAAAGAATCACATATCAAATATTCGCCAGCATTGGAATATCTTCGCCAAAAGCTTGGGATTTTCCCAAGTTCTCATTAGATTTTCCTTTTTCAGAATATAAAGGGGGAGTGGAAGTGTGTACAGGTCTACAGGATGGTTGTGTGTCAGCGCGAGTGGAAGTGTGTACAGGTCCAAGGGATGGTTGTGTTTCAGGAGGAGTTACCCTTTGCCATTGATGTCAAAGGGGGAGAGAATGTTGTAGGAAGAGGTGTCATGATCGCAGGGGGAGTACTTGTGTTTCCATCAATGCCAAAGGGGGAGATTGTTGATTAGCGATTGTCATTGATGTCAACCCAAGCAACACCAGAGGCTAACCCAATATTGAATGAGAATTTTTACCTACCAAATTAATATATTCCACGTCAATAATGCTTTTGATGGTTTCTACTTGTCGATATGTTTCCGTTGATATATGGCACGCCATGTAATTGTTCACGGTTTGAGAGATATTCATGTTTGAAGTTTGTACCCCAGTTAGTGGGCTAAAACCCCATGGGGTTGGAGCATGGGTCATTGAAAAGTCATAATTAATATTTTCTAAGCTCCTAAAATCCCTCCCACGTTCACTTGTTGAACCCCCTCTCAACTTAAGCATTCATATATATTGTGATCTTCATTTCCTCCTTATGCAAGGGATTCGGCCATCTGAAACAGGTCATCGTGGCATTTTCGTTCTAATTTTTTTTCGACGACGGCTCAGAATCAGAAATTTTTATGAGGCAAATATGAAATCCTAAGGAAGATTTAGTAAAAATATTATATCAATTTGTGAAATATTTTTGGAGATATGATCTATTAAAGTAAAGGTTTTTGCAGGCCCCTGAAATTCATCTCAAAGAAGTGACCTTGGTAAATTCGTCATAAGTCCCTCTCTGAGTATCGGATTGGAATGCTATAAAAATTGATAGATAGTGCACAGTCTGGAATTTTTTCTCTATCAATTTTAGAGATAAATGAAGAAACGATGACACATGGCACGCCGTACAAGTGCGCTCTACTGAAACAGTCCATAATTAGGGCAGTGTGAGAAATTGGGTATAAATATCTCTTGGAGAATCCAAATTGGGTTAGACCTATGGTATTCTAAAGCAGACTCAGAGGACTACTAGAGGACCGAAAATCAGATATTGAGGATCTGAAATAGAAGATATACATTAGATTCAATATCTAGCTCCTAGAATGCAAGAAAAAGCTAGATCATGTGTTGTCAAGGGTTGCAAAGGACCAGACTTTCTACGTCAGCAAAGAAAAGAAAGGTGCAGCAGAGAGTAGCATGAAAAGAGTAGCAAAAAAGGTGCATAATAGTAGCAAGAATTTCATCATATGAAGTCTTCAAGTGGGCAGCACTGCATACAATCATTGTAAAGGTATCATTGTGTTTATTCATTGTAAATACATTATTGTACAAATTGTACTAGTGTCTATCTGCCAAGGGTTGAAGAGGCAGTGGTTGTGTCAAAGTTGGGGTTATGGTCTAGTATATCTTCTTCTTCTACATCATTCTATATCATTGTAAAGTGGACCATTTTCTATGGTACGAGAGTCCATTCTTCTTTTATTCTTCTATAGGGTGGTAGGGTGGTGCTAGGGTGAGTTGTAGCTCATTGGGTGTTGGGGCATCCATTCAGTGACTACTAAAGAATCTCGAGCGTTGGAGCGTCCATCCAGTGGGAGCTGGAGAAGAATGCTTTTCTATATTCTAGGAAGTTGGAGCTTTATTTTTAATTGGAGTTGAAAAGAATTATTAGAAAAGCATTAGGTGGTTTTTGTCCCGGAGTGGTTTTCCACCTTAAAAATTGTGTTCATTTGTGTTCCTCTTGTTTGTTGCTATCATTTTACAAACACTGATAATAATTGAAGATTAACTAATTCTCTAATTGAAATAAACACTGATTCACCCCCCCTCTCAGTATTTCCAACAGAGCCTTATGGGTTTTGGAGGGCCAATGATGAGAGGATCTCATGGAGAGATCTCATGGGAGGTGCACTTCAACATAGCATGGAGTGAAAATATCTTCAACAGTTTGAGGAGGTTGGTGTCCTACAATGGGAGGATACCAAGTTTATGCAGAATGAGATCCATCACCCACATTCAGCTGAATGGATGTTGATGTGGAGAAAGGGGCTACAAATCCACTTACATATCTATGATACAGACCAACAAGAAGGTTGGTTGCTCTAGTTGCTCTTGGCTGAGTATGGTTACTATCAAACAACACACCTTTCCATGATCCATGCCTTGCAAAACACTGATGTAATGAAGGAGGAGGCATGGTTGCACTGGCTACTATTGGGTGAGTATGGTTACTACCTAATAGCTCTTATTTCTTTGACCCATGCATTTCATATCAATGATAGATTGCAACAGAAGAAGGCATGGTTACTTTGGTTGTCGTTGAGAGAGTTTGGCCATCACATGAAATCTCCCATGTTTATGTGTTTTGTAGTGTTTGGAACATGGCATAACACTCTCATGATGTGTAATAATGAAGTTTTTTTATATTGGGCTTATATGATATTCCACATGTCAATCAGTATGTTGTTTCTCCATGATTCACATAATTATGTCAAGAGGCAGCAAGATATCTTGTTGCTATGGTTACTCTTGGGAGAGTTTGGCTTGACATACTCCCTTAATTTTCATGGTAATAATGGAAGATGCAAGCAAGAGGAATTCCTCTGATGGCTCTTATTGGGAGAGTATGGACACCATACTTGGTATGATGATGATTTTATGGGGCAGCAAGATGCATTTTTGTGGTGGATCCTCTTGAAAGAATATGGCCAACCCACATGGTATGATGATTGTATGGTGTGGAAGCAAGAAGCTTCTCTGCAATGGCTTCTATTGGGAGAATATGGTTTGACATCTTTCATGTCTTCCCATATGTCACTACTTCTTATTTTCCACAATGTTGGGATGATGCTTGGATCCAACAAGGACAACAGGGCTAAAGATGAAAGCATGGAGAAACATAGTCTACTTCATGAAGCATCGGATGGAGAAATGTTTTGTGAATTGGGGCTTTCCTTTTGTGGGAGGAACCACTTCATTTCATGTATCTCATGTATTAATTATGATGTTGGACAACTGTGGTTGTCACTTGGAGCTTCATTGAATATGAGGGACATCTAACTATGCAGTTGGAGGTCACTCTAGACATTCTAGAGAGGCAACTTTGGGTCTAGACATGCATAACACATTGCAGTAGATGGGGAGGCCTTCCTTGTGTGGATGACATTGGAAGGAGATAGATGGATGGAGCATATTATTTTGAATTTTCTTGAGTACAAGCAAAATTTTGGCAAGGAGGACTGTAATATTCCATATTTTACATCTATTTATTGGAATATTTGAGTTCTTACTTATCTTGGTTAACTAAGTAAATAAATGGGTGGAGGGACCCATAACCCCTTAAGATGAATAAATCCACTCCTAAGAGTGTGAACATGGTTAATTATCTAGTAAAACTACATCATGGAATAGTGGAGAAGCTTATTAATGAATTAAGAGTGGGGATCAAACATCAATAATAAGAAAGAACATGGAGAGATGAAGGAGTAAAATAAGATCTAGGAGGAATCAAAGTAAGATAATAGAGCAATAAATGATGAGATGATGGAGGAAGTGGTGCATTTAGTGAAAATTAAATGCAGATATCATGGAGATCATGGAGAGGCGCCGCAGTCAATATGGAGACCTATGTCCACATGTTCAACGTAGTTATGAGGTGGGCCAAGGCATGGGAAGGCTCACAAAGCATATAAGGGAGATGAGGCAACATTGTAAAGTAGAATTTTGGTATTATTGATTTTGAGATCTATTTAGATATGAAATTGTCATTGGACATTCCAAAGCATGCTTAATTTGTTTAGCTAAGTCTGTACTGTTGTTTAGCACAGGGCGTTCCTAAGCGGGAATCACACCCTTACCCATGGGGGACTTCAATTTCCTACTCTGGGAAGGTTATTATAAGATTCCATTCATCATCAAGCATTCATTCCACATTTTTCCTAATCCTCGCAGCCCATAAATCTTCAAGAATTACACATTCTTGCATTAGGTTTTGAGAGGAGGAGGTTGTCCTTCAGTATTTCAGCTGAGGAACCGACATAGGATTCATCCTTTCACCTTGAACTTCAAGAGCTGCCTTCCAATGCTTTAGATCCATATCAGGCATCAGGCCAAACATATCATACCTCCATGCAGTAGCAGTCCCATCAAGGATCGCACAGTTCAGTCTTGTAGATCCATTGGAGGAGGGAAGTTTCCAGTACTTCAGATGGAAATCCCATGAGGGATCTTCTCCTAACTTTGTACTTATTTTTTCCATCATTCTTGAGCTAATCAGACATATTTTGCAGCAATAATCAGCCTCTCCCTCCCAAACAACGTGATTTTTCCAGTTTTTGTGTATGTAACAATTGTCATCTTGAGAGGATGAAGAAGAAGCTAGATCTCAAGCTTCTAGCTCGGAGATCTGAAGGAGGGATCAGCCCTAAAAGCATAGATCTGATCTGTAGCACATTGCAGCCATATTACATCAGTTCATTCTTTAGATGTACATAACCCACCAGTCAAGGGATCAAACCTTAGGAGGGTGAATTTATGATCTTCTTAGATCTAGATTTCCTTTCTGGTTATATTGTGTTTCCATCATAGTGCCCAGATCTACAATATTGGCATCATCAGAGCTCCAAAGTACCATATATCTACACTTTCCCTTTGAGCCAATAGTTATAAGATCATCATTAGCTAAAGGGACAGTGTAGTATACAGCTTCCAACAGCTCCACTTACGCAGTGCCTTCTTTGGCATGGTTTCAGGGTCATTCTAGGTCATTTCTTTGGCTTGAGTGCTTCTATTTTATGCATTTTTGTATATTTCATTCATCTCCACTTAATAAAATGGCTCACCTATTATGTATATTTATGTGTTTCTCATAACTTATTTCTACATAATCTATTGTTTCAAATAATTTTTTTGTGTATTACTGCATTCTCCCTTTTGGGGTATTACACTTTGTTTTGAGGGCTTGTTGGAAAGGGTACCCCTAGCTCGAAGATTTTGGAAAGAATCTACATTTTGAGGAGCAGAGTGCATTGTGCACATTTTTTTAAGAGTCTTAGGGGCTTTGAGGCAGATCAAAGCACCTTATTTTGTAAAGGGATGGGAATAGTTTGAGATTTTTAGCTCCGCCCATGGTTTTCAGAGCATGGTACTGTAAAAGGAAAAAATATATAAGGAGTCTAGGGATATCCCTTCATATCATAGAATTCATATGGATGTAATGCTATATATGAACTAGATTCTGTATTCTTTTGTTTTGTTTGAAAGATAAGGCTCCTGCAGTTGAGTGTGAGGAGACCTTAGAAAGTCTGCAGCTAAGTGCGCAAACCCCTACAATTGTGTGCGCAGGGCAAAAAGTATTGTATTGAGAGGATATGAACTAATTATATAATACTTTGAAGACATATTTGTGTTCATTACCTGTATGTTTGATTTATCAATGTTTTGAGCTTATCTGTATATTAGGTTTTTTATCTATATTTCCATCACGAATTCATGATTATAGTTTAAAATGATGATTATTCAATGATAAAGTAGAATTGTGTAGTGCGTAAGTTAGTCAAGTGGAGTTGTTGGATATCATCTATCTATTAAGAATAGCAGGTCTGTGAAGCTTTGAATAGGTCTTCAATGAAGATAAGCACTAAAGACGCACTCCATAGTCCCTCTAGATGCAAAAACTTGGTTCTATCATCCCCTAATATTGCCTTGGGTGTGACTTCCGTCTGCGCAGTAGATCATTGCCGAAAAGGCCAGTAATAGAGGGTTTTGTTGGTTCATGCAACCATCTCTGAACCTAGGTCTAGGCCCCCTCAAGCCAGCATAATTCAATGAGATTAAAATATATAAGTACATTTTCACCACACATTGAGTGGGATCAAAGGCAATAGGCATGTCAATATTTGTCATAATCAGAATGAATTTATTTTAACATCCTCATACTCTCATCCTCTAAGTTTAATATTATACACTAGTGGTCATCATTATTTCTTCATAAATCAACATTATAGATGTGATAAAATTGCAATTCCCCTCACCACCTTGCTTTTGAAATGATGTGGTAGGTCATGTGTTTCAAGCTTTAGAAAAAGTTTTGTATTCCCCATATTTATGCCATGCCTATCTTCAATGTGTATTCCATAGAATTTCATATTAGAATGTGACACCTCTAGTATAATTATTAGGGTATTTTTAATGCAAGAGTGATTCTCTTTGGCCTTCACTCCTAATAAATTTTGCTATAAATATTTGCAAAAATCAACCTGTGAAAATAAAATGATACTTATTATTCAAGTATTTAATATGTGGCATCCTTACACGATGGTTCCATACCAATTTGAAATATTCCTTAGAATAGAGATTATCCTACCTAGAGCAGTGAAATTGGATTACTAAAATGTAAGGATATGATTATGAGATCATGTACAAAAAGGAAAAGGAGAACATGGCGGTAGATGCTCTACCTTGATAATATGAGGAGGAAGGATCTCTATTTTCTTTATATTTTACTAGTGTTTTATTAGATAAAGGAATTATGTCAATAATTATTAGAAGATGTCAAGGTGCCATAAATTATATAGCAATTATAAATAACTCACATGCCCATTTAAGCAGACTTTTCATAATGACACTGTTATCACTATTAAAATCCTCTAAATTTAGTCAGCTCATACTTGTTCTTAAGTCATGGTATTAGGTAGGGTCTGAGTCATTTCTATGTTTTATAGGGTCTAAGTCATAGTTTTAGAGTCTCATTTCATCACCAAACCAAGTTCATAAACTTTGTTTTACACTTTAGTAGTCTCATGCCATGTTTTGAAACCCATATTTTAAGTCTTTTTCAAAAAAAATCGAATAAGCCACAAAACCACATTGTCATAGCACGCTCAGTGTAAAAAACTTCTTCTGCGCTACGAAAACGCTGGTCTTTTTGTAGCGCAAAATCCCGAAATAACACTACCAATGCTACGAAATCGAGGTTTCAGAATTTTCATTTTAGCTGTCACATCCATCAACTTGGGGTTAAATTTTCATGATTATATTGTCAATCCATGATCATGGTGTTAGTCCACGAATCCTCCTTCACACATGCAACCATCCAAAGTAGTTATGAAATCATTATGAGATTCATTAGCGGTCATTTGTCATTGGTCCTTTGCAAATTTGAAAAGGGAATTGGTTATTATTGTTTTTATCTCATGCAAAGAAAGCACTGCGTGCATATATACTGTTGAAAGAGAAGCTCATGATAAGATACTAGAGCTCTCATTAAGTTTTCAAGCGAGGCAAAGTTTTCAATCAAACAAGGCAGAATTCAATTGGTGATTATGTCAGCAGTTTCGATTGCAAATATATTAATTTTGATAATAGTTGCTAACTGAAAAAAGGTTTTAAATCAAGCGAGGCAGAGTTTTCCATCAAGAGAGGCTGAACCAAATTCTCAAGCGAGCCAGTTTATCCAACAAGGAGGTTTAATATAGTTTTGTTGAAGACACAGGGTTTCTAGGAAGAATATGGCAAAATAAAAAAGAAATCACTGGTTGGGTCACTGCCTGAGGACAGAACCTGAAGGTTTAGAAAATCTCACCAGGGATAAATCTGTTGAATAAGCCTTCAAGAAGATAGGGTGTTGGAGGTTCTATGAAAATCCTCAAGGAGGGCATAATCAGGTCAGCAAAGAATTTTCTACCAACTTCACAGGGTCAAACACAAAGGTTGGTTTTCTCAATTTACCAATTTCTCCTGAAGTTATATTAGCAGTCACAGAAATCCCAAGAGGGGAGGAAATATGGTTTAAGAATTTTAGGTTTGAAATGCAACCCTACAAAATCTTTTTGAAACCAGAGTTAATGGATACTGATTTGAATAAAGTTGTGCCAAGAAGATATGTCAAGGATGCATTTTCCAACCTGCTCTACAATATCCAAAGATACTTCACCTGCGAAGGGAGATATCATAAGGTGTACACTTATCACTTTAAACTCTTATTTCATTTCATAGGAATAATCTCTCTAGACTTACCTTTCTTTCTATTTTGAAGTTTGGCCAAGACGGTAGACAAAGTTCAGATGAAAAATCAGGCATCTGAAACCTCTTTATTTCATCATGGTCTAGTCAAGTTAATAGTTTTGCATGAGCTTCAGAAAGTGAAAAGAGAATGGTCTACATTTATCTTTTTTAGTGGAATAGGGTTTGAAGGAACAAGTGCTAGCCCTCAAGTCAAAGAAACATCTTCATCAAAGACTACTGAACCTGCAGAAACAAAATCAAGGAGGTTTTTCAAGCTTAATCCTAGGAAACAGGTTAAGGTACCTATGATAAAGACATCACTAAAAATCCAAAGGACTCCTCAATCTGCACAGAAGAAGAGAACTGAGGTCAAAAAAAAAATTCAGGAACAGTCAATTAGTAGAATAGCTTAGAAGAAGTTGAATAGGAGTCAAAGGTCAAAGGAGAAGTGTAAGGCTGTGGTCACAAATGAAAATTTGCAATTAAGAGGTGACTTGAATGATATATTACAAGCTATTTACATTGAGGAGTCTCCCTTGGTTCCACAGAGTTCATAAATCTAGATACAGGTGGCAAATCTAATAAATTGAAAACATACAAAAAATTAGACTTTGAGGATGAGGTGTCGGAGTTTTTTTTTAAGCCTAGAAAACCACAGACTAGGAAGTCTAAGAAAATGCAGTAGCCAGACATGGAGATAGACCAAATAGGAGGTGAGGATGCAAGTGTTTTTGAAGAACCCATTAATACATAATCTCAAATACTTGAAGAAGACAAAAAAAAAGTATTTAATACTCAGAGAGAAAGGAGTAGTTATGAGGAGGTTAAAGAGAAACTCAGACTTGCAAACATTGAGATTGATAAATTAAGGAAGAAAATGAGAATGCATGCTGTGGAAAGGTCAAACTTTGAGAGGTTGAAAGGTCTGTGGGAGTTGGAAAAGGTTTCAAACAGTGAGTCAATCAACAGTCAGGATCAATTCTTCATATGGACTATCCCTGCAATCAAGAAAGAAAATTTCATAAGAATGGTTAACACCAAACTGAGGGCTAGTAACAGAAGGCTTAAAAGGCAGGTTGAAGACCTTCAAATACAACTAGCAAAGCCTGAAGATCAACCACAACAAAAATCTGTGAAACAGTAAATGACATCTCCTAACACATTTTTGGAGTTTGTGGAAGGTTTCATTTTTTAAAATAGTTCAAAGTTGATTATTGAGAGCTTATATATAACTTCAAGGATGGTATTAAAGGTGGGAAACTCAAATTTTTGGAAACAAGATGTGAAAATAAAAGACACAACAGTTTTGGAGCGCACTATGAAACTGCTGTAGGATGCAATTTGATCGATTTTGAAAGTTTTAAAAAGGTAAAATGGCATGTTGATTAAAATTTAATGCTGTTGGAGGATGTATAAAGACCAAAAATGAAGATTCAATGGCAAAACATAGAAAATTGAAGGTTTCAAATGAAGTTTTCATAGGTGAAGTTCTGCGCTACGAAAACAACAGACAGTTTCGTAGCATAGCAATGTTAATAGTTTTTGGAACTTCTTCAAAGTTTTTTTTTGGGAATAGCTGGGAGGACGAAGTCACAAGAGTTTAATAGAACTTTTCCACATTTTTTGTGCACAAATTGGTCATCAGATGTGGTGAACAAACATAAATGAAGCAATACACCTATTTTGCGAGGAGCATGTTCCTATTTTTCAGGGCAGATAAGAAGAAAATCATTACAGTTCAACATCAAAGAGATGGAATTCATCAAGGTCGAAGTTTATGAGGAGCAACTGTCAGATAGAAGATTTAATGCTTAGAAAAAGTTGTTAAGTTATAATAAAGAGTTTTAATCCTAGTTGTGTTAGGACTCTAGAACAGACAATTTAACTGTCAGATGTAATTAAAGTTTGTTTTAGCAGTTGATAGGTGTTAAGCTAGAAAATTCGAATTCTCTCAAGTGTTTGGAGAGAATCCAAGAAATGTAATGATGAATCTATAAGAGACAAGAAGTTGAATTGCATAGGGTTGGCAATTTTCATAAGAAAGCATACTGTTGTTGTAGCAGAGAACTGTGTTTTTATGTTAATATAGAGATATTGGTTTCATCACTCAGGATTTAGAAAGGGTTATGGTTGTGTGATATTCTCATAGTTTTCCTCTTTAAATTACTTGTAGTGGCATGAATGTATGTTACTTATAATTCACTTAAGGTGTTCTAACTTCCTTCATATGTTCATGTACTATGTTATTTTCTGTCCTATTGTTATTTTGATGCATCTAAAGCCTGAAATGCCCTGACCTCCAATTGAAGTTGATACTCATGTTTTGTGAAAATACACTTGACCCCATAAGCCCAATAGATGTTTGTTGATTATTAGTACAACCAATTATCCATTTTATCCATTTTACTCATATATTTATCCATCTAATCCTTATTTGAAAATCATAAACTTATTGAGAGAGCCCTCTCAGGTTGAGGAGGCTAAGCCTCAACTAAAAGTTTGGTTTGAAATAGTTACTCAAGGTCTTCTTGATCAGTAGCCTATCAGGGTCTGATTTTGAGATAACAGACACTTTAGACTATAAAGGGACTATTTTTTATGTCAAGAATAGCATTTAAATTTTTTGGTCATTGATTAAAATCTTCTCCCATAGTGGGTCAAAAAGTGTTTCAAAAAATAGATGAATAGATTAAGCATACATTATTTTTAGGAATCATGAAGAAATATTTATCTAACTTTTTGGTAGAATGCGACACAAGACAATAACACAAGAGGGAAACAATGAAGTCACCAATTACCTTGGAATATTTACTACTTCCTGTTAGTCATCAGTATTTTTCACTATATTTGGATGACTAAAGGTTGTTTGTAGATTTCTGAAAACAATATTCCTTGAATATCTTGAGTTTCAGAAATCTCACTACCTTCATTATCCTTATAAACCTATTTTCACTATTTATCAAGTTTTCCAACTTTGAGTCACCCTGTTGCTCCTAAAAACTCCTTATGGGCTTAGACCTCTCATTTTCACCCTCCTTTCATGCCTATAACCTCACTGCCTCATATTTTTCCCTTGTCACTGAACTCCACCTTCTCTCTATGGTTTTCCTATAGCTAACTCATTACCATGTTCTCTAGGTTCCTCAATCATTAATGATATCAAAACTATCTCTGTAGGCTATTTAGATAAATCAAGTACATTAGATTTTATATCTTCAATACAACACTTTTGACCATACTTTGTTTTCACTTGAAGATCTCCAGGTCAAATTTTAGTCAAAATCAGGTCAAAGGAACCTCCCACTAGGTCATTAGGGTTTTTACATGTTTTAAGGTCATCATTGGATGTTTCAGGCACTACTTTTCCTTTGCTAGAATCTGGCTCAGATGTAATAAAATGTCAAGACATGGTTATTAAAGAAGGACCTAAAGGATTTCCAAAGAATATTACTTCATCAGTTCAAAGTTTTCAAATGAGAAAAATGGAAAAAGTTTGGTACTTCTGCAGGAGTGTTGAAACTTGTGTCAGCAGAAGTTACTTATGAGATAGACAATCTACTCCTTAATGAAGACAACTTGCAGCCAAGGAAAGGGGAACACATTCGTCTTGTAGAGAACTAGGGTTTTAAACTTGATGGTAAAGTTGAGTGCCAAAACAGTGATCACTTGCGGAAATGACATGGAGGAGGCACACAAGGCCAAACATGAAGAAAATCTATCAAAAAATATTGAAGAGATATGGAAAAAGGTGAGGTGAACTAGACAAAAACGAATGAACTTGAAAGGGCTATAGATAACTTAGAAGACAACTCTGATGATTATTATAAAAGAGCTGCAGACACCTAGGGTTTTGAAGAATATGGTCAGAGAAGGTAAAAAGCATGACTTAAACTCCACGGTGGAAGAAAAGGAGGATTTTGAAGATCCTACTGTATGTTTGAATCCCAAAGTTGTCAAAAATGAGCTTATTAGGCCTCAAGAAGCAAAAGAGAGGTCAAATTCATCACTTCATAAAATCTGCATGAAAAAACTGTAAAAAGGTTAGTGAGAATAGAAAAAGGGACTTTGACATTAGAAATGGGGTTTTCAAAGTTAAATTAAACCTACATGTCTATAAAAATCCCATATCGCACTTCAATGAATCATTGTTATCCTTCAAAAGACCAAGAGCACTCAAGAGAGAAAAAATTGTGAGTTTTCTAAGTGAATTTGGGCAAATTCTTTTGGTGTTGCATGCTCAGACCAGTGCTACACCCATGGAAGCTGGCGCTGCACACTTGGAATTTCTCCTTCGTTTAATTTGTGAAGATGCTACATGCCTGGCAGAGCGTTGCGCTCTTGCCCGACTGGACCCAGCAAAGACTGCCATGGCACTGTGTGCTTAGAACCGGCGTTGCATCCTCAGTATTGGCACTGCGCACGACATGAAGGTTTTCTAAACCATCTAACAACTCAATCACCTCAAACTGCTTCCAAGTCTCTGCCAAAGTTCCTCCAAGCATATTGAGGGGTAATTACATGTCATCAACCCATCTTCAAGCAATTTGTTCATCACTTAATTGAATGAAAAGGAAACCCTAAATCAAATGCTAATTTTAAGCTTGAAGTCACTAATTTTTCCATTACTTCATCTTCCTATAAAGAGTATCAGTCAAAAAAAAAATTTATTACAGTGCTCAAGGGCTGTCATCCATATAAGCTTACTCCTACACCCATTCCTTTCATTCACTCATTCCATTCACTTGCAAAGCTTCCCTTTCATCGCCTTCCCTTCATATCCTTTCACATCAGTCCAATGGTTTCTAAAAACTGAGTTTTTGACATGTCTGAGGGAGAGGACAGTGGCAGTGGTGGTGAGGCCCAAATTCCAAGAAGGTGTGATCATAAAGGAGGCAAGATAAATAGATTTGAATCCCTCAATACAAGAGAGCTCATGGCATCTCCCCTTACTATTTCTTGTTTCAAACATGTAGGTTGCTATAAATTTTGTGAAAAGGTGCAGCAGGTGCAAAACCACCTTGATCTAACTAGACTATTTATCATTAACTTGCATGACAAACAAGTTAATCTTGTAGGGGTCACCTTTGAATTGTCTACAGATGCCATTTCTAGTGCCACAGGCATACCTAGTGTAGGGGAGAAATGGTTCAAGAAAGTTAACCTTGACATGAGTTACTTTGAACCATACCTTAAGCTCAAGTATAAAGACCACAAAAAATCCGTCTTTCATTTCTCTCACCTACTTGATAGATATGAACCTATGATGAGAATAATCATGAATTATTTCACATGTGAGGGAAGGTTCTCTCGTCTTTACTCATACCACATCAGGCTTCTTATGCACTTTACTAGAGTGAGGATGTTTCACATACTCTATTACCTTTACCGAAGCATTGATAAAATGGCATACATAGTGAAAAAGAGAAACTAACCTCAGCAAATGCAAATCCTATTCGATCACTCACTTATCAAAATGGTTTTTATGCACCAATTACAACAGAAAGGAATTCCATAGGAGACCTTCATTGACAAGGAGGTGTTCACTACTCCACAAGGTGATCATCAACAAGATATACATTCCTCATCCCATCCTCTAGAATCCATTCCTCCATCACTTCCTATTTTTCACACATCTCCACTCACTCGCATTCCTTCACCCCATGATGATCCTCCTTCATCATCTTCCCACAACCCTTCACCCTCATCTCATGACATAACATCAAATAGTGAAGAAAGCAGTGAGACATATGGTATTGAGATGGTTTACATATAGTATTTTCCTTTGACCTATAAAAGAGTTCATAGGCATGTGTTTTCTCCATAGATTGTGGAAGGGGCCCTTCCTTCATCATCAACAAAACAACTTGATAAGCGTAAGGAAAAGGTCATAGAGAAGGTAATTATTGAAAAAGAGGATGAGCATTAAACTAAGCAATATTTTCAGCTAATTCACCTTGTCAGTGAGAATGAGGATGAGGAGAGGATCACAAACATGTTGCTCAAGAGAAAGGATGCATAGATTAGAGAGCTACAAACCAATCTTGACAGGGAAAATAATGTGATCAACTTCCTTGAGGTGGAAAACCAACAGTTAGAGATAGAGAAATCCATCAGTGAGGTTAGAGCCATCAGAGCTTGGAAAGAGGCTGGAAAATCCAAGGCTATGCTATATGAGACCTTGGGCACTCTTGATGTGTAATATCCCCAAAAGGGAAGATTCAGTAATACCTGCTAGAATAATGCATTTTTCAGAAGTATGTGCAGTGAAATGAATTTGCAGCTCATGGATCCTTTAGATCTAGATATCTAGCATCTAAATCCAAGAGGATAGAAAAAACAAATTAAACTAGGTGAGGTAAATAGACCTCCTACACCTAGTATGGTTGGCAAACACCCAAGAAAGGGGCTGTAGCAATATGCAACAATACTGCAAGAAAATAACGCAATTTCATTGAGAAATATTAGGAGGCCGATAAGAAGGCTCAAAATTCATATATACATCCATAAATCAGATCCATAATGAGTACCATACAATGTATAACATGATACAGAAGACAAGAACAGAATAAATTCCTCAAAAGGAGGTGTTGCAACACATGTATTGACTGAAATAAGGCATGAAAATGTTATTTTTAAGAGCCGCAGCAGCTGTATATTAAACTCCAGATCTAGAGCAGATCTGTGTACAAAATATTAGATCTATATCAGATATGTACACTAAAATAGCTCCTCTGCAAATTCCCCTTGGGATTTTGAACAAAACATGAAACACAAAGAGTAGATCTGAGATCTAAAGTTGCAGATCTGCAATAATATTCAAAAATTTCTGAAGATAAATACAATAGTGAGTAGATCATATCTAAACATAACATGGATTAGATATGTAATCCATGGATCACCACAGTGAAGGGTAGAACCCCAACACTAGAGATATGTTCTCCAAAAGTATGTCAAAACACCCTACAACTATACACTTGCAAATAACGCAGTCCTGGAAGGTAAAATATGCTGTAGGATCTAGCACTAGCTTGACCTGATGCCAAGATCTGGAAATACAGATCTAAAGATATAATATTGTCCTTGTAGGTTTTAAACCTGAATAGAAATTATCTACACACGAATCTTATAACAGAAAAAAAAATATCAAGAGCATAAAACATAAAACAGATAAACACAGATATTTTCCCCTGGATCCCAAATTGGGACGACCAGCTTGATTTTTCATTATATTCCTTTTAGTGTTATAACACATATATATACATGCCGAAGCATACATAAACCCCAATCCATTAACCCTGGATTAGAACATAACCGTAGTTCCCTTGACCGGATCTACAAAATACCAGGGGCCGAAAACCATCGTACCCCAAAACCATGTGCAAACTCATGCACAAAAATGGGTGGGTCCGCACACCAAAACAATTTTTCGCCGGGGTGCTGCCCCGGACCCCAACAATGTGGGCTGCCTCCCTACTTGTGAACCCCTTGATGCGCTCGGCTTAACGTACAGCGCATGGGGCTAGTCATGGAAAGAATATAACACATATCGAACATTCTCCCACTTGTTGTTTTCTTTCCATAGGGGGCCACATGAGAGCTTAGACATTGGGCCAATTCTTCAACACCCATTGTTTCTCTACACCAAGAGAACTTCTGAGTGCTCACAGAATTCGTCAATGCATCTGCAACATTCTTCAAAGTGTCCACCTTTACCAGCAACACCCTTTTAGCCTCAAACATATCTCTAACAAAGTGATATTTAACATCAATGTGCTTTGTCTTTGAATGGTAAGCAGGGTTCTTAGCTAAGAAAATTGCACTTTGGCTATCACAGTCTATCCTTATAGCTTGCTGTAACAACCCCATACTTGAACACAATCTCTGCAACCAAATTGTTTCCTTGCTTGCATGAGTGGCTGCTATTTATTCTGCCTCTGTAGTTGAAAGAACCACTACAGACTGGCTTTTACTCATCCAACTAATTGCACCTCCAAATAGGCTAAACACATACCCACTTGTAGATCTTCTTTGGTCCAGATCTCCAGCCCAGTCTGCATCAAAAAAACCATGAATTTCCAACATTTTTTCCAATCCTGGTCTTCCTTGGTAGCACAAGCCATAATCACTAGTGCCAAGTAAATACCTGAAAACTCGCTTCACTACTGTCTAGTGCTCCTTTCCTGGGTTTGACCTAAACCTACTCAATACTCCCACTGAATGTGCAATGTATGGTATAGTATAGACCATTGCATACATCAGGCTACCCACTACACTTGCATATGGAACATGGAACATATACTCCTCTTCTTCTTGTGTCTTGGGACACTGTTCAGTAGAAAAATTTACACCTACAGGAATAGGAACATTGACTGGTTTACTATCCTGCATATTGAACCTCTGTAATATAATCTTGACATACTTCCTCTGGTTTAACCAGAGTGTCCTCTTTGCCCGATCTCTCTTAATTTCCATGCCCAAAATATAGTTTGCAGCACCAAGATCCTTCATGTCGAATTTGGAGAATATCTGGGTCTTCAAATCTTGGATAATTTCTTTATCATTTCCAATCAACAACATATCATCCAAATACAAGACCAAATAAATAACAAGGTCACCAATTAATTTAAAATAAACACAGTGATCGTCCTTGCTTCTGGTGAAGCCAAGTCCCCGTATATAGGTATCAAATTTCTGATACCACATCCTTGGTGACTGTTTTAACCCATACAAAGACTTCTTCAACATGCACACCAGTTATTTCTTACCCTTCACCATAAAGCCTTTAGGTTGCTTCATGTAGATCTCCTCTTATAGATACCCATGAAGAAATGTTTTCTTCACATCCATCTATTCTATCTCAAAATAAAATGCAGTAGCAACAGATAAAAGTAATCTAATAGAAGTAACTTTGGCAACACGAGAAAAAATATCACCAAAATAAATTCTCGGCACTTGGGAATAACCTTTTGCTACCAACCAAGCTTTGCATTTCTCCACCTTGCCTTCTACATTCATCTTCTTCTTAAACACCCATTTTCTCCCAATGGGCTTCCTTCCAGCCAGCAACTCCACCAGATCCCATGCCTCATTTTTTTGTGTTAACCCCCCTATAAATTTTTGACAAGAAAACGGAGGGCTCAAATGTTTTTTAGCCTTCAAGGAATGCATTTCCTCTGAAAACACATCATCCTTGAAGCCTCTTGGTGCCTTTTTCCATTTGGTAAAATCCTCTCTGCTGTATCCATCCAAAAAGCCTCTCTAATTGTGACAAATTGTGTTCCTAAAGGCCTAAATTTATCCCTTGTATCCCTGCAAAGTGTCCGTTTTCAACCCTTTTACCCCCTTTGTTAAAATCCCCCTTTTCACCCTAAATTCCTCCCCTAACCCATCTAAAATTTCCCAAAATCCCCTTTAAACCTTCCAAATACACTTTGTTTGGTCTAAATCCCCTTTTTCCCTCTACCATTACCCTTTTCCTGGCCTCAAATCGCATTGAAAAGGATGAAGAACCCACATTTTGACATATATGGGGTTTAGCCCCCTTCAAGCCAGCCCCCTTTATTTTCCCTCCACGTGACCTGGGCGCTAGAACTTGGCACTAACCCGAAAGGTGCCTATTGAAAATTTATATCGGGAGCATTTTAAAACCGTCAATCTGTATAGATCGGGCGGTCATCACATCCCCATAGCGTCCATCGTTCAACCTTTTCACCGCCCGTTCATCGCATCTCCACCGTTAATTTATCCGCTGATCCGACGGCCCCGAGTTACCCACCCCGGTGGTCCCCACGCCAACGTGCCCTATGCAAAAAACCGCCAGTTTTTATCACACCACCGTTGGAGGGCTGGTGGTAATTTTTATTTTGGAGATATGCCATTCACCGCATGACACGCGTCTTGGCACTATTTGAAAACCGCCCCCCCATTGCGTGTTAACATTCGGCATTTGACCCGGCACGATATGCACATCAACCATATGATCTAGGGCTCTCCATCCGATGGTCATCGCACCACGAAGTTGCACGGGCGATAGCCAAGTCAAATAGTCTCCCTGGCCCACCATCCGTTTCCCCCTGATGCATTTTCAGCCATCGATCTCCTCTTAAGATCGGACGGTCAATATTTAAAATCAGCCCCGCCATTGCGCGGGTCCCACCACGTCACCATTCCACGTGTTTTCATCACCTTTTCACCCATCCCCCTATATAATTCATTCAAAGGTCAAATTTTAAATGATTTACGTTAAAATTTCCACCTCTCCATCCTCCACTGTTCGATGCATTTTCCATCGTCAACTTGCAACTATTCCACCATTTTTCCAACCTGCATAGCCATTCCCATTGTCCCCGCTGCATTGACCATCCCCAATGCATGTTTTTCTTAATTTGTTTTTATGTTTTGCAGGGTTATAGTCAGGTGGGAAACCGCCATGATCTAGTCACCGTTACAGTGACACAGCGCACAAAGGAAGCTAAATTTAGAGCATGATATCACAGGAAAATGTCCAGAAAGGTGTCTGCAACATAAATTTCATCAAAGGATAGAGTTCAAACTCTGCAAAACCTCTCCAACACCATTAAAGCTCATATTGCATGAACAAAGACAGTACTGGGACAGCAGAGAGTTCAAGGCACGTAACAGAAGATTCTTGAGCCTTTTAGAAGGAAAAGGTACCAGTTCAAAGACATCGTGGATCGCATGGAAGGCCCAGCATGCAGAAAACACTACTATCAGGGTTTCACATCAGCATTATGTCCTTTCCACAAAGGAAAAAGTGCCCATATTATCTCCATTCTATACCGTGTTCCTGAGGAAATTCCAGCCCTGACAACAGTCCTATGCTATCATAAGTATTTGTTACACAGTATGGCAGACCTTAGCATCATTATTCTACCTTTTTCTTAGTTCACCAGAGTGTTATAGCAAGTACATCAGAGACATACCTGGACTAAATGGAAGCCTGACGAAGACCACTCTTTTATCCAAAGAGTACCAAAGATAAATGCTCAAAATTTAAAATAGAACGAGGCCTTGGCCCTCTTCCTCTTTTGAGATTTAACGCTGCATTTAGTTTTCACCTACCTTCTCTACTCCACTTGAGCTATAAATTCATGAAGAAACTCATTGTAAAGGTTGTTGATTGGTAATCAGAGAATAGCAAGTTATTTCTTTGAGACATAGTCTCTGTGTAAAGTTGTAAGATAGGTTGAGGAAGATGTTTTCAAACTGAATATCCCGCTATTGGTAATGTTGTACTTGACTAGTGTTACTCTTTAATATGACAAGCACATTTCTTTAGATCCTGATCTAAAGCAGTGGTGATGTTTTCCTGTCTGTATTTGTTTTTAACTTGCAGTTCATTTCATTTCATTTCTACTGGCTTGCATCAGAAATCTGGCATAGGATTTACCCTTGTTAGGTACCCTATGTTTCTGCTCTCCTTGCCTTTGATGTTTTCTACTAAATGTGTTATCTAAGAGTTGATTTCAGTTAATTTAATCAGTGTAGTGGATGTCATTACCTGCTAGCTGATGTATGAATTAAATGAATCTGTCCTTAGATGTTCTTGTTAGGATTTAATTGAAATAATTGGGAACACTGGGAGGTCTAGAACTCTGTCTCTATCTCACTAGAATCCTTTTCAATCAATTGAACCTTTCTTAGATCCCTCAAGCTAGAGGCCGAAGCATTGAGAGTTCAAAGTCTCTCTTATCTCAAGTCTTTAAATTTGTGTTCTAAATCTTTATTTTTTTCCTCCCCTCTTACCATTTCATGCCACACTATGATCTTTAGGATCCAATGCTTTAGATGACTAGCCCAACTGAAAGCCTGCATATTGAATAGCAAGTAAAGCCTTTCCTGACTCCATTGCCCAATGGTCTTGAATGTTCCATGGAGTATCTCTCCTTTGCCTAAATTCATCTTTGCTCATCCTTGTCTTATATTGAACCCTTCTCTCCTGATTTCAAACAACCAAACATACATCAAACAAACAAACCCGAGCCTTATAACTAGCCTAATATCTTAACTTTGAGCTTCAAAGACATAATACCTTTGACATATATAGAGAGATTCCTCTCTAGACCCAGGAGGGCTAGATCTTGAGGTCTGAAAGTGGTTCTAATGTTGTCTCATCTTTTGGTCTTGCCAATCTGGCCAAAACATGGGAACCCCAACATAATGGCGACTCTGCTGGGGAATTCTGAGAGCCTATAACTGATAAAATTTTCCTGTCTCCCATTGTCATCACCCACATAATGGTGAATCTGCTGGGGAATTTTGAGAGCCTATAACTGATAACATTTTTCTGTCTCCCATTATCGTCACCAACATAATGGCGACTCCGCTGGGGAACTCTAAGAGCCTATAACTGATAACATTTGTCTGTCTCCCATTGTCATCACCAACATAATGGCGACTCCACTGGGGAACTCTGAGAGCCTATAACTGATAACATTTTTCTGTCTCCCATTGTCATCACCAACATAATGGCGACTCCACTAGGAACATTCTGAGTATTTTTCACCTTACTACATCATAAGAAACTCAGAAACCTAGAAACTCTGGTTAGGTTGGTAGTTAAACACTCCTATTCACAGATCAACCTCTATACCTTTGTTGTGTTCTCCCACACTCTTAGACAGAGTCTGGAAAGGGCTAGGTAGCCTCCGGATCTCACACTCTTTCAGAGGTGACATATCTGGTAAACGCCCTCCCATTCAATCTCTAGTTAGAGTTTCACGTGTTTTGAAATATCCTTGGAAAGGGATATCTCGTAAGCACTGTGGTGGACAGTGTACCCCCTAGAAGCATCCTAAATCCTTCACTTGGTGACTACATAATTCCTAAATTATTTAAAGACTCCACTGGTGATCAGTAGGCCTACTGATTATCCTGGTTCACATTAGACTCCACTGGGAGACCAAAGCCCATTAAAACATCAGCCATAATAGAAGTAACAATTAGGGTTAAGATGCTTGGTCAGAAAACAACATTCTAGCTTCAAGAACCATTCACACAAGAGCTTATCCCAACCCAAAACCCTTTGAAATAGTTGACAAACCTGAGAGCATCCTCAATAGATCTCCTACACCTAAACACTCAACTATTTCCAGCCACATCCATAGAGCTAACTCTACACCAGAAGACTTTACAGCTCTATCAGACCCATTTTTTGGCCTAGACCTACCAAACAGATTACCAAGAAATAGGTCATTCAGTGTCCTAGACCAACTAGACCGTGAGTTCCCTGGTTCACCACCTCAAAGTGGTAAACACCTTTGGGATAGACAGACCCCTCCATCTACACCTCCTGATATTCACTTCATTCAAAACTTGGGGCTCTGCCACCCTAAATTTGCTCATCAGTCTTCTGCTGGTCATAATATCCCTTTCATCCATATACCAGCTGCTCAAGTTAACCCTCTACCTCACCAAAATGTCACCATGGTAGCCTGGTATGCACCTCTGTTTTTAGCTCAGCGTCTAGTACCCTTACCCAATGATTATCAATAAAAAATCCCACACTTCACTGAAAAAGAATCTACCACAACCCAACACCATGTAGATCAGATGGAAGATTCTTTTAACTACATGGAAATAGATGATGATACAGTCAAAATGAGAATCTTTTCCCAGAGCCTAGGAGGTGATGTGAAGAAATGGTTCAAAAGCCTACCTCCTAATAGTATCCAAGACCTTCCTGCTTTATATCAGACCTTCATAAACAAATGGGAAGTTAAGGCCAACCCTCTCCAAATCCTAGCAGAATATAAGAACCTGAAAAGAAATGTAGGAGAGATTGTCCAGGACTACTCTACAAGGTTTAACATCATTTATAATGCTCTTCCACCACACATGAAACCTCCCCAAGGTATGGTTCTATTGAAATATCCTGAAGACTTAGATACTGAAATGGCCTACCAGCTTAGGGAGAGGGATTACAACACATTGGAAGAAATGCAAAAGGGAGCAGTGAGTGTAGAGGAAAATCTAATTGAGAAGAAAGCAAGATTGAGAGCTGAGAAAAGGGTGACATATAGAGATGACAATGTAGCTTCCACATCTGACCCCAATTATGACCGCATATCCAAAAACATGGAAAAACTACAACAAATGATGGAAAAAATGGTTGTCACGGTTAGTAACCAAAACAAGAACCAAAATCATAACCAGAACCAGAACTTTAGAAAAAACAACACCACTCCCAACAAACAAAGAGAATCAGATCAGCAAGTTATTCCCCCATTCCAAGAGAAATTTCTTGATGAATATGAGGGAATCATATAAGAGTCTGAGGGGAACACAATAAAAATGTTTGAAGTAGAAAACTCAATCCACAGCTATTCCACAGAAGAAGATCAGCCCTCACCCTCATATTAGGATGAGGAAGGATTAGAATCTGAGGATTATAGGCTATGATTTGAAAATGCCATGATGCAGGTCAAAGAAAAATATGAACTTAGAAGAAAAAAGAGCCCAGACACTTCAAAACCAAAGGCTTCTGAGGTTACCATCAAGAAAATGCCTGAGAAAACTTCTAAAGTAACTGCTGAAAGTAACAAATCAACAACTGAGAGTTCTGGGAAGAAAAAAGTAAAAGACAACCAAAACACTGATACACAAAGTCTACCAACTAGTAGCACTAGCACTATAGTTAGTGCTTCTGATAAAATGGTTTCTAACACTGTACATAGTGAGAATCAGCCCACTGATTCTACCACCAAGGTGGTGGCTAACAAAACAAAGCTGAACATTCCAAAGAGTCAGTCCACTTTCAATTTGGAGAGTGAGATTGCAAAAATTAAAATCTTTGTCCCACTCTCTGAGCTGGCCACTCAGGATGTATATAAAGGCCAAATTCTGAAAGCATTGAATTTAGGTGAGAATAGTGACACGGTCAATTTGAGTGATGATCAACCAGCCCTTCTGTTTGGTCCCAAGATAGAAGGGAAATTTCAAGAAGGGGTAGTACCTCCTTTTTATATCAGTCTCAATATCTGTTGAGTCTCAATTCTGCATCTTTTCCATACACTTTTCTATACCTTTTTCACTCACCTGAACCTCCCAAGTTGTCAAATATCATTGTATATCAATTGCAAATGAGCATCTAACATGGTTTTTAATTATATTTTTGTGTTTGCTATTTGATTTAGATTTTGTTCATCTAGCTGCGGAATCCTGCCACTTTCCGCAGCTGTTGCAACTTTCTGCAGCTATTTTGTGAAACTCTATGTTACAAGTGTCTACAGGAAAAACGAACCACATGGGCAATTCAAGAATGATGTGGACATGGTTCGTGTCCTATTGGTTCAAGCAAACTCATCTAAAGAAGCCGTGGTCAAAGGCGTCCACATGGAAGTCAACCATAGAGTCTTACAACGACAGGACTCTGTTCAGTGTCACGTAAAGGTTCATATGGTTGTTTCTGAGCTTGCGGAGGACAAGTCGACATCTGTACATGGCTCCATAGTCGAATTCAAGCATCCACTTCTCATAGATTTATTTTCCAACACGGCCATGATCCTAGATCCGTGGACGTAATGGTCTACGTGTTCTCCACCAGCATAAACTTTAGGAGACAGTTATATTTCTTTTGTTATATATAACGCGTTTGCATACGCATATAGAGTTAGTCTCGATTAGTCTCTGTTATCTTTTATTAGTCTGATCTGTAATGTAATTATGCTGCCTTAGTGTCGTAATACTACCTTACTGTTATGACTGTATTTTTAATATAAGAAGACTCTGTTTTCCAACTTAATTCGTACTTGAAGATCGTTGCCAAGGCTGGTGTAGAGGGCCCCTGCTCAGCTAAGGTTTTGTGCATTAGTGTATAGTTCTTATTTTATTTCTTTAAAGCTCATTGTGCCATAATCCATTCACATGTTTATACACTGCATTTTTCATGATACATATGCTTCATTTCTGTTTATAAACTTTCCTGCTTTCCATTTCACTTCTGTCTTTCATGTTTTATGTTATTAATCACTGATCAGTGCTCTTGTTTCAGGTTATAGATAGGCAACCCGGGCATTTTCATAGCTTTTTGACTAATGACATGGAATTAACATTGTTATGCTGCTAATGTGTTTTTCTTAGTTTCTGTTTAATTTCAGTATTGCTTTGTTTAATTCAGTTTTGTTCATTTGCTTCAGTAGTTAAATTTAGATATATTAAACTGCTCATAGCATCTTCAGTTGCCTCCGAAAGCCACAGCTGGACTGATGGTGAGGGATTGTATTATGAAATGTGTAGTTTAGTATTAGTTTCCTTTCTGAAAATTTAGATATATTAAACTTCTCATAACATCTTCAGTTGCCTCCGAAAGCCACAGTTGGACTGATGGTGAGGGATTGTATTATGAAATGTGTAGTGTAGTATTAGTTTCCTTTCTGCAAATTTAGATATATTAAATTGTGCATGACATCTTCAGTTACCTCTGAAAGCCAGAGCTGGACTGATGGTGAGGGATTGAATTATGAATGTATGGTTTGATATTAGTTTACTTTCTGCAAGTTAGATATCAGTTACTCAAGTTGTTTTTGGTTACTTCCGAAAATCATAGCTGGACTAATGATGAGGGATCAGAAGACAAGTTGATGTAAATTGATTTAGATTTACTTTATTGCAGCTTTTGGATTTCTTTCAGCATAATTTATTTTTTGTTTAGACAGCAGCAAGAATAGTTTGGTTTCATGCTCACTAGTTCACTGTTTTGATTTATTAGATTAGCAGCACCTTTTCATTTCAGCAGCATATTTTCATTTCCTTTCAAGTTTTGTCATTGTAATTTTCAAATTCCTTTTTAAGTTTTAAGTTGGTAAATCATTATAGAGGATATCATTTCCTTGAACAAACATAACCATACTTGTTTTCATTTTAGAATTTCCATTTCATCTTAGAAAACCAAAAACGACAAAAATTTAAGAAATAGGTTATCTTGCACATATAGTGCGCCGCACTTCATCAGCTTACGAATCTCGAATTGACAAATTAAATGCAGGAATTTAGGACACACTAAATTGACCAAACATTTTGGCGCCGTTGCCGGGGAAGTGTAACTAGGTAGCCAATTTCTTAAAAAAAAAAAAAAAAACACACACACAAAATCATAAAAGAAGGGAAAACTTGATAACTTCTTGAAGTATGCTCTCCTCTTGCACCTAGTGTGATCTGGAGGATCAGAAAAGAGAGTTATTGGTTCAGTAATTTCTTAAGTATGCTCTCTTCTTGCACCTAGTGTGACCTGGAAGATCAGAAAGAGAATTATTAGCCCAACTTAAAAAAATAAAAATAAAAAAAAATGACATGCATAGAGCAAGAGATTCTAGGGGAAGGTTTATAGCTAAAGCCAAGAGTTCGATTTTCACAACTCCATCTTCTTCAAGGCATAGACCATATTCACCACCATCTACCCCTAGCCTTAAGATTTTTGGAAGTCAAGGAACAACTGAATTAGAGGATTCTCCTATACCACCTACTAAAACCCATTTAGAAAACAAAGAGACTCTCTCTCATCCTCCCTTGGTAGAAAAACTAGAGGACTTTAAGGACTCTAAAGAAACTATCATGGCAGAGGAAGTAATAGATGGAGGTAGAGGTAGAGGTAGAAGAGGAGGAAACAATGGAGACAACAATGGTGAAGGAAATAATGGTAGAAATAGGGAAGGAGACAACTTGTTTGGATTTCCTATAGTTGATGAGGAAACTCATGCAACAATGAAAAATATCTCACCACCTGTCCTCCCTAACTTTTATGGATTGCGAAGTGAGGATCCTAAAACATTTCTGTTTGAGTTTGAAGTTGTGTGCCGAACCTATGACTATATGGAAGACTCTCAAAAACTCAAACTGTTTCCTTCAACTTTGAAGGGATCTGCTTTGAAATGGTTCATGGGATTAGCCACTCAATCTATTAGGACTTGGAATGATATGAAACAAACATTTTTGGATATATACTTGGACTATTGTATGCCCACCAATCACAAGGATGAGGTATTCAAAATGATGCAAAAAGAAGATGAAAACTTGGAAGATTTACTTGAAAGATTTCAATACAAATTGAAAAGAGCAAAGATGAGCAACTTAGATGATGAAACCTTGAAAGCCCTCATATCAAAATCCATTAGAGATGAATGGATAGATATTTTAAACATGATGGGGAAAGGAGACATTTCTCAACTTCCACTTCGTGACATAACAGAACTATGTGTCCATCTCTCAAGAGGAAAATCTAAAACAGAAAAAGGGCCTAGGGATCCTTCTCTTATTAGGGCTAACAAATCTGCAACTGGATCAGTAAGTAGGGCAGAGATTGGTAACATGCTTGATGAGTTCAAAACTGATATCTTAGGGAGCCTTAGTGAACAACTGGACACCCTTAAAATCCAAAACAAGCAGAAAGCAGAAACATATGCTTTAGCCATCTTTTGTCCGAAATGTAGGAAGAAACATGCTTTAAGGGAATGTCCCTTGGATGAAAAAGTTGTAGAAACATGTATGATTTTCTCAGAGAATCATGAGATCAAGGATTTTCCTTCAATTCCTGGACTCAAAGCTGTCTTTCAAGAAGACCCAAATTCAGTAGAATCTCTCTGTTTTGTTGCAAGGACACCTTGGCAGGGACAACAAACTCAAGGGTTTAAGAACCCCATGAATTTTCAAACCCAACCAAATTGGAATCCTTGGCAACAACCTTGGCCCCAAAATCAAAATTCATATCAGCCATGGGTACAAGGGATGCAAAATCCTTATGGGAGATTTGCTCAATTTTATCAATATCCTCCATCTTTTCAAAATCAACAAGCTCCACAACTTCCAAATCCAAATCCACAACTTTCATTGCCATTTCCACAACAACAACCTTCTCAAAAAAATCCAAATCCTCAACTCATGCTTCCATACCAAAAAAAGACAAATCAACTTCCAGCTCAGCCATTGCCAAATCCTAACAATAAGAATCCTCAGAATACTTACATGGTAGAAGGACAACAATTTCCTACCTATATGATTGTTCCTCTCAACGATGTACAACTCAGATCTGGTAGAGTTTTAGAAAAACCTTCTATAGATATTCAAGAGCAAGATACCTCTGAGGAGGACTCTCTTCAAGTCTATAAAGGTTCTGAGGAAGAATCTCTTCAAAATCAAAGCATGCAAAAAGAAAAAGAAAAGTTAACACCCACAACTCCTATAGTTGAGCAACCAACATCTTCATCTACACCTCCTTTTCCTGAAAGACTACAAATTGACAAGGGGGTGGAAAAACAAATCTTGTTGCCTAACTATGACTTTCTAGATGAATTGAAGAATGTTTGTATCAAGATTCCCTTGCTACAAGCCATTCGATAAATTCCTATTCTAGCAAAAACCATAAAGGAGTTGAGTTTCAAAAGACCAGGAAGGAAACTAAAAGACACAAGAAGAATCCACCTGGTAGGAAAGATTGCATATATTATGATGGGAAAAATTACCATGCAGAAGTATGTAGATCTAGGAAGTCCAATTGTCAAGACACATATAAATGGGATAGAAATTCCAAAAACATTGATTGACTTAGGGGCTGCTATCAACATTATGAGTAGACAGACTATGGACCACCTAAAACTTCCTAACCTTCTTTTTACACCTACTTTACTGCAACTTGCAGATCGATCAGTTATTAAACCAGATGGTGTATTAGAAGATATTTCAGTCTCCTTAGATTCTTGGGAATATCCAGTAGATTTTATGATTTTGACTCCCAAGAGTAATCTAGGAGGACACCCACTTATCTTAGGAAGACCTTGGCTAGCCACAGCTGATGCTTTTATTAGTTGTAGATCTGGGGACATGTACATTTCTAATGGTAATTCGACAAAGAAATTCGCCGCGCTGTTTTTCATTTCCACCGGTTTTGTGCCCGCACCGCTTTCCGCGTTAAACGGTTTTCTCCCGTCGGCCAGCGATTCCACCCGCTGGCCGACACGTGTTCTCCACCTCACCCCAAAAACTGCCGTGCCATGTCTATTGCCCGCACGTTAAACTTCGTCCTATGGCCCCGCATCGGGATTCATCCCCACCGTCGGATCTGGGCCCTCCCATCCGACGGTCCCTGATCGACTTTTTTCGCTCACCCTTTAACGAACTCGCCCGCCCGTTAAGTCTTCCCCGGCGCATTCAAGAGCCGATCCCCACCGTCGATCTCCGCGGATCGACGGCTCTCATTTATTCTCCCGATTCCGTTGTACAGTCCACCCTTTTCCCCGTTGACTGTTCAATTTGCTCCCAACCGTTGATCGCGATACGATCAACGGTTCCGATCTCTCCATTTTCCCGCATGACTTCCGATGCAGTCTATCCATATAACGCAGGATTTCCTCATTTTTCTTGTATTTTGCAGGTTTTTAAGGTTTTTCTTCGTATTCTATGAAAATCTAAAGGATGAGGGTGACGACTCCAGACCTTCCGATTTATCCAGGGAATCGATCATACGGAGAAGAACAATGATATCTACAAAGTTTCATGAGCTTTGGTTGCCGCACGTCCCTGTAAAGCTTGAATAATGCCATCGATATCAGAACAGAGAAAGAGTATCAGATTTTGAAGACAGAGTGAAACAGAGCAGCAGTTTTATGAATAAATTGGCGGGGATTACGGCTAAAACGGTTATCAAAAGCCTAATCCCTGGCTCAGAACACGGATTAAAGCAAAACCTAAAAGTGTTCGTCAGACAGTTGCCTCTACCACCATACTTTGAGGCAAATTGATTCCTCAACCACCACAGTGCCACCTATTGCCTCAGAAAGCTCAATCAGAGGATGAATTTATTGAAAGAGATCAGATATTATGCCTCGGAACAACCAAAGAAGTTATTACTGCAGCGGATTTCAATGACAGAATGTTTGTAGAGTAACCCTAACAGTACGCAGAGCCTCAAAGGTCAACACAAGCTCCCTTCGAGCTTACTTCATCAGTGTAAACACATTAATGTAATATAACACCTGTAGAATTTCTTCATCGAACCTCATGGGGTCAAGAAGACATTAATTCTGCATTGATTGTGTTGGAGATCTTTTTATCAGATCTCACCTCCTCATCCTTCTATAAATACTCCAGAAGAAGATGAGTGAGGGGTTGGATTAGTTGGTTGTCAATGTAATTGCTGAAGCGCTGTAGCTATTTCTGAGTGGAAAACTCTTGACTGTAAATAGTGGTTTCATAGGCTCTTGGAGCTCTGCTTGTAACAAATAGGTTAGGTTGTGAAGAGAGATGGATTAAAACATTTGGACTTGAAGATTGTAACCGTTTTGAAGCAATCAATACAAGATGATTTATGGGATCCTGATCTATGCTAATGGTGATGTTATTCTCACTGTAACTCGTCATTTTATTTCTGTTTTCAATTTGTTTCATTTTCCACTGTAAAGAACAGTTTAAACAGTGTTAGAGTTTGTTGTATATCAGTGACCTTCTCTGGCTGAAAAATCTTTATCCCAACGTTTTCTCCTAATTGTCTTATTTAGAAATGATTTAATTCAGTCTAAGCACAGAGATGCTGGCGTTCCCTCATCTTTTCGTCACTGCTGGATGTTATTTTTAAATGTTACTTTCATATATGTTGTGTGAGGAATGAATTGAGGAAATCAAAGGTTAGCCCTGAGTCCCTTTCTTGCTTGCTCAACTATTTGTCTGTTTCCCTTAGGATGTGTCAAAAGCTGACTAGTTTCAAAGTACTTATCAGATCTTGGGCCATTCTGTGTTATCTTGGTGATTGTCTTGGAAGCAACTAAGTAAAGAAGAACTAAGATGAGGAGAAAGGTGAGCCCTGCCCGCTAGTTTCTGCTCCAAAGGTTGCCTTCAAGTTTCCCTTTGTTTTTAATCTGTGTTCTATTAGAAGTGTATCAAAGGCTGGATAGTTTCAAAGTACTTACCAGATCCTAGTTTTCTTCTATGTTTTTCTTAAGTGCCTGGTCAAAGGCTAGCTAGTTTCAAAGTACTTACCAGATCCTGGGCTGCTCTTTGTTCTGCATCTGTTAATTCCCTTTCTTTTGTAATCAACCCATTCCATAAATCAAACTTCAAAGAGATCCTTAGGCCTAGATGACTTGCCCCATAGATTACTCTTGAACCTGGATGCTTCAATTAAATTCTCTTATGACTCCATAGCCCAATGGATTGAAAACTTGCCATCATTTTTCTTTAGAATCAAAGCTTATTTTGTTCACTTGCAACTTCTCACCTTTGAACCTATTTGCATATAGATCTTTCCGTCTCAGACAGCAACTATGTTCAACCATCTGAGAAAACCAAACAAAACCCTTGGCCTTCGTAACTAGCCTAATATCATCACCCTAAACTTCAAAGACAATATCCATCTTTGTACATATTGGAGAGATCCCTCTCCGGATTCAGGAGGGCTAGATCCTAGAATCCCAAAGTTGGTTGAAATGATGTTAACTCTGTGATCGGACTTTGCCAATCTTGCTTGTTACAGAGACCTAACAGATGGGTTTCTCCTTTGGTTATAGTACCTAAAAATAATGGTAAATGGAGGTATGCATTGATTACAGGGAATTGAACAAAGCAACTTTGAAGGATCACTTTCCTTTGCCTTTTATCGATCAGGTATTAGACACATTAGCGGTAAAAAGTACTTTTCATTTTTGGATGGTTTTAGTGGCTATAATCAAATTCAGGTAGCACCTGAAGATCAAGATAAGACCACATTTACTTGTCCATGGGGAACTTTTGCCTACCGAGTGCTTCCTTTTGGGTTATGTAATGCACCCGTAACATTCCAAAGAGCAGTACTAGGAATTGTTTCTGATCTAATCCATGATTGTGTAGAGGTTTATATGGATGATTTTACAGTTTATGGTAATTCATTTGAAGAGGCATTAGAAAATTTGGAAAAAGTTCTTACAAGATGTAAAGAAACAAACCTTTCATTAAGCCATGAAAAATGCTTTATGATGTTTACTGAAGGGATTGTTTTGGGGCATCATATTTCAGGAGATGGGATTAAGGTTGATAGATCAAAAGTCAAAGTCATCTCCAAGTTGCCTATTCCAAATTGTCAAAGAGATGTTAGAAGTTTTCTAGGATTTACTGGTTACTATAGAAGATTTATAGAAAACTTCACTAAAATAGCATCTCCACTCTTCAAATTTCTTACAAAAGACTATGAATTTAAATGGGATCTTGATTGTCAATCAGCCTTTGAAACTTTGAAAACAAGAATATCTGAAGCACCTATCTTGAGAGGACCAAATTGGAAACTCCCTTTTCATATTTCTACGGATGCTTCAGATACAGCTCTAGGAGCTGTGTTGGGTCAAAAAGATTTAGTTCCTTATGCCATTTATTATACCAGTAAAAATTTGACTCCCACAGAGTTGAATTATACTGTGACTGAAAAAGAGTTTTTAGCCGTTGTTCATGCAATTAATAAGTTTAGACATTACATAACAGGCTATGAAACTTTTATTCATACTGACCATTCTGCAATTAGATATTTGATGAACAAACCTGTTACTAATGGTAGAGTGACAAGATGGCTTTACTTTTGCAAGAATTCAATATTACTGTGTTGGATAGACCAGGAAAAAAAAATACAGTAGCTGATTTCTTGTCTAGGATTCAAAATACTAAAGAAGATTCTCCTGTAGAGGATAAGTTTCCTGATGAATACTTATTTGCAGTAACTATTAAGACACCTTGGTATGCAGATATTGCTAACTATTTGGTTACAGGGAAACTACCTTCACATTTATTTCCAAGTGAAAAACGAAAAATTATTCAAGAGAGTTCAAAATATTCATGGATTTCTAACGAATTGTTTAAAACAGGGCCAGATCTTGTGATCAGAAGATGTGTCATGGAAGATGAAATGCCTGATATTCTTAAGGCATGTCATGATGAACCATGCGGCGAACACTTTGCAGACAAAAGGACGGCCTATAAAATCCTCTCTTTAGGATATTATTGGCCTTCCCTCTTCAAAGATGCAAAACAATATGTCAAAAGGTGTGACAGCTGCCAAAGAGTAGGGAAACCTACCCTTTCAAGTGAAATTCCATTGCAACCACAGGTACTCATTGAACCCTTTGAAAAATGGGCTTTATATTTCATTGGACCTATTAATCCACCATCCAAGCAAAAGAAGTATATATTGGTTTGTACTGATTATGTTACTAAATGGGTAGAAGCCAAAGCATTAGTATCTGCTATTGAAAATTCAGTTGTTCATTTTCTTTATGAGGATATTTTTACTCGCTTTGGTGTTCCAAGAGAAATTGTGACAGATCAAGGAAGCCAATTCACATCCAACCTGGTGGAGAAGCTGATGGAAGAATAAAAAATCAAGCATAGAAGATCTACTCCTTACCATCCGCAAGCAAATGGTCAAGTGGAGTCTAGCAACAAAGTTCTTGAAAGTATCATCACCAAAACTGCTCATCTACATAGAAGAGATTGGGCAGAAAGGCTTCCTGAAGCCTTGTGGGCCTACAGAACTACATGGAGAAATACAACAGGACATTCTCCCTATGAACTTGTTTATGGGAAAGAAGTCTTGCTCCCCATTGAGTTCCAAGTCAAGACCTTCAAGATAGCAGTTCAGTTGGGGATGGACTTATCATAAGCCCAAAAGCATAGAATGGAGCAATTGAATGAGCTAGATGAGATCAGACAAGAGGCAATTCTAAGAACTGATCTAGTTCAATATCAAAGAGCTAAATGGCATGACAAGTACATCAAAGAGAAGAAGTTTCAAGAAGGAGACTGGGCATTGTTATTTGATTCCAAGTTTAAATATTTTCAAGGAAAATTTCAGACTCATTGGCTTGGGCCATATGAGATTGACAAGATCTTTAGCAATGGAGTGGTAAGAATCAAGACCATTGATGAGTTTCAAAATCCTCTTATTGTGAATGGCCATAGATTGAAAGTTTATCATAAGCTACTCTCAAAAGAGGATTTTGTCAAAATGTTTCAAGAAAGTTCTGCAATCAGGCTGGTACAGAAGAATTCTTCTTCTCCACCAGCCTAGCTTTTGTTCTTTTCAGTTTAAAAAAAAAAAAAAAAAAAAGGGTATAAGCCTGAAAACCAATCACTGATTGGCAGTCTTATACAGAAAATATAGGGTGAAAATCAGGAACACCTGACACTCTATTTTTCCGAAAAAAAAAAAAAAATAAAAAAAAAAATAAAAAAAAAAAAATAAAAAAAAAAAATAAAAAAAAAAAATAAAAAAAAAAATAAAATAAAATAAAATAAAATAAAATAAAATAAAATAAAATAAAATAAAATCTCTCTTTCATTTCACAAGCCTTGTGACCACTCACTCCATTTCATTCCACTTCATTCCATTTCATTTCACTTTATCTCACTCCATTCCACTTCATTTTATCTATTTCATTCCATTTCATCAATAAAAATATTTTTCATGACCATTTCCATCTGGTCATTTGTCATCTGTTCATTTCCATTCATCCAAGTAATAGCTGTGTCAGTTTCCGCAGCTGACATCTGTTTCCGCAGTTGACTTCAGTTTCCGCAGCCAGAAGCAGATTCCGCAGCTACAACTCTGTTTTCAAAAGAATGTACAGTCAGAAGTTATTTCCATAATCATGAAATAAAATGCATGTGAGAGGATAAAAAATGAAGACATGGAGCATTCAAGACGCCAATAAAGAGCAATTAGTTGAAGACCAAGGAAAAGGAAAAGATTCCAAAGGTATGAATAAAATTTATTTCAAATAGCATTAAAAAACACATTTTTATATAGTTCTGAACCATGAGCTCCATCCATTATGTGCAATGATTATATTGACAATTCCGTAACCTCTCACGATCTCCATATTACCCTTTCTCATTCATTCTCAAACGGTTCCATCATTTAACCCCCGATCTTCACTCATGTTCCAATATCCCACCGGTGACAATGAGACGTATTTGATTTGACCACGAACTCTTACAGCCGCATAAATCCATAACCGTTGTTGAAACGTGCTCATATTTATTGTGCAGCCACCAAAATTCAAAACGCTGCCGAATGTGTTATACTTTGTTAATCTCTCTGTCGTGTCTTTGCCGTGTTTACGAAACCCCACTCTGTTATGTCTCACTCCATTTCATTCATTGTGCTCATTCCCATTCTCTGATATTTACCCACAGTCATTGTGCTTATCTCTGTGCATCCAGCCGTTCTATTTCCATTTGAACCCTCACGCAGGCAAATTTGTGAAGAGCATAAAGAAAAAAAAAGGGTAAATTGCTAAGAGCAGAGCCGGAAGGACCTAAGTTTATAGAGGGATATCCACAAGTAAAGGAGATATTGAAGAAAGAAAATTGGCTGCGGTTTATCCATAAATTCAGAGGTTATCATAAAGAATTCACGAAGGCATTCGCAAGGTCGTTTGATGGCTTGGAAGCAAGGATTGGAGACCTTAAGTTTGCAGTCAATGGAGCATCTATAGCAATAGCCACGGAACTTCTTCAAGAGGGTGAGTGTTGGTTTAAAAATAAAAGCATCAGTGATGAAGCATGGAGAACAATCTTACGAAATCAAGGTATGGACATAACTGTTTTTAAAAGAGGAATTCCTGTGCATGCATTGAAAGAGGAATGGGCTACTTTGCTGCTAGTTGTTCAGAAATTCATTACATGTGAAGGCCGTTTTGGGTCCATGTATATGTACCATACCAGGTTACTGATGAATTTTCTAGATAATCAAACTCTCAATCTCCCATATTTTATATACAATAGTTTGAAGAAAATGTATGTGACTGTTCAGAAACATTTAGGAGATATAGAACCCCATCTATATCACCACGGCCTTGTAAAAATTTTGATTGAAAAGGAGTTAAAAGAGAAGAAAGACACATGGGAACAATTTTTGGTTAGAAATTTCTTTGAGGAACCTCAGGAAATTCCTGAAGGTAGCACAACAATAAGAAGTAGGAGAAAAAGAAAAATTGATGAAATCCAAAATACTCCTACTACTGCAATTGAAAGAACTGATAGGGAAGAGAGACTGTCAAAGAGGAAGAAGAAAGAAATCAAGGGTAAGAAGCCAATAACACCAAAAGAGAGAAAAATTATTGAGGCTGTACATAAAACTCCTTCTTCTGAAGAAGAAGATAATTAAGTGTTATCTGAAAGATTAGTTTATCTTCAAAAACAATCATCTATGCCCAAGAAGACAGAGAAAGGAAAACAAAAACAAAAGGATAGTGTACCACAGCGTGTGAGAAGAAGTAGCAGACTTAAGGGGAAATTGAGGAAAACACAAATAAAGGGTCCTCATTTCATTGACTTGGGAGAGGAAACATCTGAACAGTCCTCAGCTGACCATAGTCCATCTCAGTCAGTTAGTGAACCTGGTTCATTTCATTCCCAATCAGACATTGAACATACTCCATCCCATTCTCAGCAAGATATTGATGTGAGCCTTTCTAAGCCAGATTTTGAAGATAACTCTCCTTCACGACATTTGGGGACAGCCCAATAAAAATGACACCTGAAATAAACCCCAAACAGCAGGAAGTATATGACTATATAGAATCTTTGGAAAAGGCAGCAACAGGTCATAGTACTTCGTCCATTCAGCCTCATACAGTACAGGATGATTTAGTCCAATCACTAAAACAGGAAATTTTTGAGCTAGAGCTTTTAAATAGGCACATCAAAAATGAAAATGAGACATTGAAAGAACAAGGAAAACTGGACAAAATCATCCATGATAATACAATGCTACATCTGGGAATATGGCAGAAGAAGAACAAGAAATTGAAAAGGAAATGCCAGAAATTGAGCAGAGCTCTGGTTAATATCAAATTTAGGTGCTTAATGAAGAAACCTAGAATGTTGGCAGCACCAAGGAAGAAAAGGAGAGGTTTGGATGTGCTGGCTGAAGTGTCAAGGCACATGAACTAAGGAAGGAATATCAAAATTTTGGTTGCATGAGGACATGCAACACCTTCAAAGTGGGGGTATGTTGAGTCTCAATTCTGCATCTTTTCCATACACTTTTCTATACCTTTTTCACTCACCTGAACCTCCCAAGTTGTCAAATATCATTGTATATCAATTGCAAACGAGCATCTAACATGGTTTTTAATTATATTTTTGTGTTTGCTATTTGATTTAGATTTTGTTCATCTAGCTGCGGAATCCTGCCACTTTCCGCAGCTGCTGCAACTTTCCGCAGCTATTTTGTGAAACTCTATGTTACAGGTGTCTACAGGAAAAACGAGCCACATGGGCAAGTCAGGAATTATGTGGACATGGTTCGTGTCCTATTGGTTCGAGAAAACTCATCTAAAGAAGCCGCAGTCAAAGGCGTCCACATGGAAGTCAACCATAGAGTCTTACAGCGACAAGACTCTGTTCTGTGTCACATAAAGGTTCATATGGCCGTTTCTGAGCTTGCGGAGGACAAGTCGACATCTGTACATGGCTCCATAGCCAAATTCAAGCAGCCACTCCTCATAGATTTACTTTCCAACACGGCCATGATCCTAGATCCGTGGACGTAATGGTCTACGTGTTCTCCACCAGCATAAACTTTAGGAGACAATTATATTTCTTTTGTTATATATAACGCATTTGCATACGCATATAGAGTTAGTCTCGATTAGTCTCTGTTATCTTTTATTAGTCTGCTCTGTAATGTAATTACGCTGCCTTAGTGCCGTAATACTACCTTACTGTTATGACTGCATTTTAATATAAGAAGACTCTATTTTCCAACTTAATTCATACTTGAAGATCGTTGCCAAGGCTGGTGTAGAGGGCCCCTGCTCAGCTAAGGTTTTGTGCATTAGTTTACGGTTCTTATTTTATTTCTTTAAAGTTCATTGTGCCATAATCCATTCACATGTTTATACACTGCATTTTTCATGATACATATGCTTCATTTCTGTTTATAAACTTTCCTTCTTTCCATTTCACTTCTGTCTTTCATGTTTTATGTTATTGTTAACTGATCAGTGTTCTTGTTTCAGATTACAAATAGGCAGCCCGGGCATTTGCATATCTTTTGACTAATGACATGGAATCAATATTGTTCTGCTGCTAATTTATTTTTCTTAGTTTTGTTTAATTTCAGTACTGCTTTGTTTATTTCAGTCTTGCACATTTGCTTCTATAGTTAGATTTAGATATATTAAATCGCTTGCGCATCTTCATTGCTCCGAAAGCCACAAATTGGACCGATGGTGAGGGATTGTATTATGAAATGTGTAGTTTAGTATTAGTTTCCTTCTGCAAATTCTAGAGATATTAAACTCGCTCATGTACCTCACATGCTCTCCGAAAGCTTGCCACTGACCGATGGTGAGGGATTGTATTATGAAATGTGTAGTTTAGTATTATTTCCTTTCGCAAATTTAGAAATATTAAATTGTGCATGACATCTTCAGTTACCTCCGAAAGCCACAGCTGGACTGATGGTGAGGGATTGAATTATGAATGTGTGGTTTGATATTAGTTTACTTTCTGCAAGTTAGATATCAGCTACTCAAGTTGTTTATGGTTACTTCCGAAAATCATAGCTGGACTAATGATGAGGGATCAGAAGACAAGTTGATGTAATTTGATTTAGATTTACTTTATTGCAACTTTTGGATTTCTTTCAGCATAGTTTCTTTTGTGTTTAGACAACAGCAAGAATAGTTTGGTTTCATGCTCACTAGTTCACTGTTTTGATTTATTAGATTAGCAACACCTTTTCATTTCAGCAGCACATTTTCATTTCCTTTCAAGTTTTGTCATTGTAATTTTCAAATTCCTTTTTAAGTTTCAAGTTGGTAAATCATTATAGAGGATATCATTTCCTTGAACAAACATAACCATAATTGTTTTCATTTTAGAATTTCCATTTCATCTTAGAAAACCAAAAACGACAAAAAGTTAAGAAATAGGTTATCTTGCACATATAGTGCGCCGCACTTCATCAGCTTACGAATCCCGGATTGAAAAATTAAATGCAGGAATTTAGGACACACTAAATTGACCAAACGATATCCATGATAAGATCCTCCACAATGCAATGCATGACTCTGGGGCCTCACACAACCTAATGCCTAAGATAGTTATGGAAAGATTAGGTCTAGATATAACACGTCCCTATAAATATTTTTATTCATTTGACTCTAGCAGAGTAAAATTTCTGGGCCTAATCAAAGACCTATGTGTAAGACTTACCCAGATTCCAGCAAAATGTATGGTCATGGATGTTGTGGTGGCAGATGTGCCACCTAAGTATGGTATGTTGTTGTCAAGGTCATGGGGAGCCAAGCTGCAAGGAACAATGCAAATGGATAGGGCTTATGCCACAATTCCTGTTTTTAGCCAACGTAGAAGACTATACAGGGAGGCACAAATGAAATTCCTGGTTAGTAGCCCCGAAAAGCCTGAAAATTCACCTTTACACTCTGTACACACAGATCTTGACTCCTTCATTCTATGCAATGATGAATCTTCGGAGGATTCAGGATGAAAAATCAGAGATACACACAATGAAACAGAGCTATGGAATTTAACATAATGGCTACTCTAGACTCAGAGGAGAAAGACGTAGAAAAATTTGAACAGTGCACTGGAATGAAAACTCAGAGTAAACGAGAAATAGAATGCAGTCAACCAATTAGTTACACTCCGCAAACTCATACACCACATCAAGAACAAAACAATGGTAAACCCGAGAACGAAACTTTATGGGAAATGAATTTCAATGGGTCATGCACCAAGAGAACTACAGGAGTAGGAGTGTGGGTGCATAACACAGAGATTGACTACGCAGAAAGCCATGCATGTAACCTGCACTTCAAATGTATGAACAATATCGCATAATATGAGGCTCTGATCCTAGGCTTAACTCTGTTGAAAAAATTAGGAGCTCATAGGATAACTATGCCTGGAGACTCTAAGCTGATCGTTAAATAGGTGAATGGTGAATACACAGAAAAACATCCCAGGCTGAAAGCCTATAGGAATGACGCCATGGATCTATTGAAAACCTCTGTAGAATACGATCTGGTGTTTGTCACTAGAGGTCAGAACGAAATTGCAAATGGACTAGCCTGCATGGCTAGTTCATATCATAAGCCTCCCAATGACCAACAGATCATCATTCAAACCAAATTTAGACCCACGGTGCCAGATAATGAAAAATATTGGTAGGTCTTTGAAGGCGATAAATAGATTGAAGATTTCCTAGTAGGCAGAGACGAGTTTGAATTTTCTGATTCAAATTCTGAATCTGACAGTAGCTGCCTAAGTGAAAAGTCCTCAGATGAAGAAGAATCACCCTGTAACATAGAAATGAACACTTTGAATGAACAGATTGGAAATCCAAACGAAAAATGTGAAAACTCAGATAGTGAAGAAATAGAGGTGCTGTAGACCAAAGATAATAACTTACCTCGAGGTCTGGTGCCTTTAGAAGACCTTTTTGACTTTGATGATGAAGTAAAAAAGCCCACTATAGAGCATGCAAACGCTGATATCGAGGAATGCAACATAGGCACTAAAGATAAGCCAAAAATAATCAAATTTGCTAAGTCCCTGCCTACAAACGTGAAAAGGAAATACATTGACCTATTCAAGGAATTCATTGATGCGATTTCTTGGAGTTATGAGGACCTAAGGGCCTATGACACAAACATCATACAGCACAAAATACCTTTGAAAGAGAATCAGAAACTCTTCAGACAAAAACTTCGCATAATAAACCCAAAAAAATTGCTTGCAGTGGAAAAAGAGATTAAGAAGATGTATGAGGCTGGCATAATTGTGCCTGTAAGATTCTCTGATTGGGTATCAAACCTAGTGGCTGTGAGAAAGAAAATAGGGGAGATTAGGTTGTGTATTGATTTCAGGAATCTTAATAAATCCTCACTCAAAGATAATTACCCTTTGCCAAAAATGGAACACATCCTTGAGAGGGTAGTAGGTTCAAAAAGGATCTCCCTACTAGATGGTTTTTCAGGTTACAACCAAGTTTTAGTAATCCCAGAAGACCAGCTCAAGACCGCTTTTACCACTCCATGGGGCACTTTTATGTATGTAAAGATTCCTTTTGGACTGATGAACGCTGGTGCAACCTTCCAAAGAGAAATGGACATAGCTTTTTCAGATGAAATAGGACACTTCATTGTCATTTATCTGGATGAATTAACAGTCTATTCCAATACTGAGGAAGAACACCTAGAACACCTGAGAAGAGTATTTGAAAAATGTAGAACTTTCGATCTGTCATTAGACCCACAGAGAGTTGAGGAAATACTACGAATCACACACCCGAGAAACATCAAAGAGTTACAGTCCTTCATTGGGAAAATTAAATTCCTCAGGAGGTTTATTCCCAACTTAGCTGGACACCTCAGGAATATGACAAACATTTTAAGGAAAGGTGTAGGAATTAAGTGGATTATTGAGGCTAGGAAATCTTTTGAATCAGTGAAACTTGCACTCACCCGGGCTCCTGTCTTGATTAGCCCTGATTTCTCAAAATATTTCCTTATATTTTCATTTGCCTCTAAGCATACAGTAGCTACAGTTCTGCTGTAGAAAAATCTAGAGGGAATGGAACAACCCATTTCTTTCTTCAGCAAAGCTTTGAGTGATGCACCCTTGAAATACAACATACTGGAAAAATAGGCCTATGCTCTGGTTAAGGCCTTGAAAGAATTTAGGGTGTACATTCTGCATTCCCACACCATCACCTATGTACCCAACATAGTGGTTAAAGACATCTTGTCCCAAGACCCAGATGGGAAAAGGGGCAAATGGATTGCTGTGATCTTAGAATACGACCTTGAGATAAAACCCACTAAATTGATCAAATTTCGGGGCTTAGCTCAACTAATGGCTGAATCAAATCTACAAGCCCTTGACATTAACATGGTAGATTCCTTGGATGAGCAGCAGGGATTGCCTAATCCTACTGTTGAGGAGAAATTTCAGAGCTCTCCTTGGTACTCTGACATTCTATATGTGCTTACTCACCTCAATGCCCCTCCTGAAATATCAAATACCAAGGCCATATTCATAAAGCTAAAAGCTAGAAGCTATTGCATAGTGAATGAAGGATTATACTAGAAAAATTTAAATGGCCTACTGCTTAAATTTTTGCTTGAATCTGAAGCAGAGAGAATTAAACAAGAATTCCATGCAGGAGAGTGCGGAGGACACTTGAACTGGAAAGCCACTGCAAACAAAAGACTTAGAGCTGGCTACTATTGGCCTACACTTTTCAATGATATCCATAAGATGATAATTGCCTACCACAAATGCTAGATTTTTGAAGGCAAAAGAAAGCTCCTCCCCTTACCTCTACAACCCATCATTGTTGAAGGTCCCTTTATGCAATGGGGCCTAGATTTCATAGGAGAGATTCACCCTGCTTTTTCTGCACAACACAAATGGATCTTAACAGCCACAGACTACTTCACTAAGTGGATAGAGGCCATACCTACTAGGAATGCCATGGATTCAATCATAATCAGGTTCCTAGAAGGTCATATCCTCTCTCAGTTTGGCTTAACAAGGAAAATAATCACTGATAATGCTGCTGCTTTTGGATCCAAGAAAATGGTTTATTTTTGTCACAGGTATCAAATAGCACTTGGTCATTCAACTGCCTATTACCCACAAGGTAATGGCTTAGTTGAATCATCAAACAAGAGCCTGGTGACCATCATAAAAAAGCTGCTAGAAGAAAACAAAAATTCATGGCATAACAAGTTAGTGCATGCCCTGTGGGCTGACAGGCTTACAACAAAGAAGTCCATTGGCATGTCACCATATCAGCTTGTCTGTGGAAAAGAAGCAGTGTTTCCTACCAGCCTTGGAATACCAGTGATTAAACTTGTCCAAGAGATTCAGACAGAAGAAGATAGCATGGTGAGGAGAATAAACCAAACAATTCATCTCCAGCAAACAAGGGAAGAGGTATATAACATAGCTCTAAAGGTTTAGGAGAATATAAAGAAGTTATTTGACAAAAGAACCAAAGCTTCTGATTTCAAAATTGGAGATAAAGTTCTGAAGTGGGACTCAAGGAGAGAAGACAAAGGAAAGCACAACAAGTTTGACAGTTTGTGGCAAGGTCCCTACATCATCTAGGCCACTGTGGGTCTGCCTTTTTTCTACAAGAATTAGATGGTACAAAGCTGTTTGGGGATCCTGTCAATGGCAGGATGCTCAAACACTACTACTGCTGATTTCCAATTTCCAGTTTCCATTTCCATTGTAAATACCATTACGGTGTTTTGCTTTCAAGAAAAAGAGAAAATTTTTCAAAAAAAAGAGAGAAAGGAGAGGTTCAGACATGCTCAAGACATGAACCTATGGAGTGCAAAATATTGGCTCTAATATGATCAAAAATTGAGCCAAAGAAATAAAACAGCTGGTTCTAACATGCTCAAAATCTGAACTAGCAGGAAAAGAAAGGGATCAACTCTAACATGCCCAAAACCAGAGTTGAATGAAGAAGAGACAGTGACTCTAACAAGCTCAAAACTTGAGTCACAAAAGAAAGAACGATGCTTCAAAATTTCAGATTTCAAACCTTCAAAATTTTGTTCGCAAATTTCTACAAGTTTCCGTCCATGTGCAACTATCTTTATGCCTTGGATCCACAGCAAACTAAATTTTCTAATCCTAGTTTGACTGTTTTTAAATTTCTGTTGTAGAATGTAGAGAATAAATCTGCTGGACAGTTTAATCCCAGCAGATGTTAGAATAGGTAGAGAAACATGTGAGACCAACAGTTTAATCTGGTCTCATGGAGTAATAAGGGTAGAAATAGAATAGGTTTATTTTGTTCGCAAATTTTTGCAAGTTTTCGTCCATGTGCAACTATCTTTATGCCTTGGATCCACAGCAAACTAAATTGTCTAATCCTAGTTTGATTGTTTTTAAATTTCTGTTGTAGAATGTAGAGAATAAATCTGCTGGACAATTTAATCCCAGCAGATGTTAGAATAGGTAGAGAAACATGTGAGACCAACAGTTTAATCTAGTCTCATGGAGTAATAAGGGTAGAAATAGAATAGGTTTATTTTCTTGTTTGTAAAAAATAAAAATGATGTAAAGGATCTGCTAGTTCAAAGAAAAAATGCTAGGATTGTAGGATGGGTAGGTAGATTGTTTTGGAGAGCTTTTCTGCTAATTGATGTCTTCACAATTGTGGTAGCTGAAAATCAAAGAAGAAAGGTGGCTCAAGCACAGGCATCTGGCTTACACCAAAGATCATTTTTTGAATTCTTGACTCCTTCAAGAAGAAGCCATCCCCATGTGGAGCCATTGTTAGCCCCCCTATAAATTTTTGACAAGCAAATGGGGGGCTCAAATGTTTTTGAGCCTTCAATGAATGCATTTCCTCTGAAAACACATCATCCTTGAAGCCTCCTGGTGCCTTTTTCCCTTTGGTAAAATCCTCTCTGCTGTATCCATCCAAAAAATCCTCTCTGATTGTGACAAATTGTGTTCCTAAAGGCCTACACTTATCCCTTGTATCCCTGCAAAGTGTCCCTTTTCAACCCTTTTTCCCCCTTTTTTAAAATCCCCCTTTTCACCCTAAATTCCTCCCCTAACCCATCTAAACTTTCCCAAAATCCCCTTTAAACCTTCCAAATACAATTTGTTTGGTCTAAATTCCCTTTTTCCCTCTACCATTACCACTTTCCTGGCCTCAAATTGCATTGAAAAACCTGAAGAACCCACATTTTGACATATATGGGGTTTAGCCCCCTTCAAGCCAACCCCCTTTATTTTCCCTCCACGTGACCCGGGCGCTAGAACCTGGTGCTAACCCGAAAGATGCTTATTGAAAATTTATATCGGGAGCATTTTAAAACCCTCAATCTGTATAGATCGGCCAGTCGTCACGTCCCCATAGCGTCCACCATTCAACCTTTTCACCACCCATTCATCGCATCTCCACCATTCATTTATTTACTTATCTGACGGCCCCGAGTTACCCACCTCGGTGGTCCCCACGCCAACGCACCCTGTAAAAAAAACTGCCTGTTTTATTGCACCATCGTTGGAGGGCTGGCGGTAATTTTTATTTTGGAGCGATGCCATTCACTACATGACACGTGTCCCGACACTATTTGAAAACCGCCCCCCCATCACGCGTTAACATTCGGAATTTGACCCAGTGCGATATGCACATCAAACATATGATCTGGGGCTCTCCATCCGATGGTCATCACACCATGAAGTTGCGTGGGCGATAGCCAAGGAAAACAATGTCCCTGGCCCACCATCCATCTCCCCCCAATGAATTTTCAACCGTCGATCTCCTCCGGAGATTGGACGGTCCAGATTTAAAGTCAGCCCCGCCATCACCTGGGTCCCGCCACATCACCATTCCACATGTTTTCATCACCTTTTCGCCTGTCCCCCTATATAATTCATTCAAAGGTCAAATTTTAAATGATTTACGTTAAAATTTCCACCTCTCCATCCTCCATTGTTTGCTACATTTTCCGCCATCAACCTGCAACTATTCAACCATTTTGCCAACCTACATAGCCATTCCCATTGTCCCTGCTACATTCACCATCCCCAATGCATGGTTTTCTTAATTTTTTTGCATGTTTTGAAGGGTTACAGTCAGGTGGGTAACCGCCATGATTCAGTCACCATTACAGTGACACAGCGCACAAAGGAAGCTGAATTTAGAGCCTGATATCACAAGAAAATGTCTGGAAAGGTGTCTGAAACATAAATTTCATCAAAGGATAGAGTTCAAGCTCTGCAAAACCTCTCTGGTGCCATTAAAGCTCAGATTTCATGAAAAAAGATAGTACTGGGACAACAGAGAGTTCAAGGCACGTAATAGAATATTCTTGAGCCTTTTAGAAGGAAAAGGTACCAGTTCAAAGACATCATGGATTGCATGGAAGGCCCAGCACGCAGAAAACAATACTATCAGGGTTTCACATCAGCAGTATGTCCTTTCCGCAAAGGACAAAGTGCCCATACTATCTCCATTCTATACCGTGTTCCTGAGGAAATTCCAACCCTGACAACAGTCCTATGCTATCAGAAGCATTTGTTACACAGTATGGCAGACCTTAGCATCATTATTCTACATTTTTTTTTATTTCACCAGAGGGTTATAGTAAGTACATTAGAGACATACCTAGAGTAAATGGAAGCCTGAAGAAGACCACTCTTTCATCCAAAGAGTACCAGAGATAAATGCTCAGAATTTAAAATAGAACGAGGTCTTGGCCCTCTTCCTCTTCTAAGTTTTAACGCTGCATTTAGTTTTCACCTACCTTCTCTACTCCACTTGAGCTATAAATTCATGAAGAAACTCATTGTAAAGGTTGTTGATTGGTAATCAGAGAATAGCAAGTTGTTTCTTCGAGACATAGTCTCTATGTAAAGTTGTAAGATAGGCTGAGGAAGATGTTTTCAAACTGAATATCCAGCTATTGGTAATGTCATACTTGACTGGTGTTGCTCTTTAATATGACAAGCACATTTCTTTGGATCCTGATCTAAAACAACGGTGATGTTTTCCTATCTATGTATTTGTTTTTAACTTGCAATTCATTTCATTTCATTTCTACTAGCTTGCATCAGAAATCTGGCGTAGGATTTACCCTTGTTAGGTACCCTATCTTTTTGCTTTCCTTGCCTTTGATGTTTTCTACTAAATATGTTATCTAAGAGTTGATTTCAGCTAATTTAACCAGTGTAGTGGATGTCATTTCCTACTAGCTGATGTATGAATTAAATGAATCTGTTCTTAGATGTTCTTGTTAGGATTTAATTGAAAGAATTGGGAACACTGGGAGGTCTAGAACTCTGTCTCTATCTCACTAGGATCCTTTTCAATCAATTGAACCTTTCTTAGATCCATAAAGCTAGAGGCCGAAGCATTGAGAGTTCAAAGTCTCTCTTTGATCTCAGGTATTTAAATTTGTGTTCTAAATCTTTATTTTTTTCCTCCCCTCTTACCAATCCATAACACACTATCATCTTTTGGATCCAATGCTTTAGATGACTAGCCCAATTGAAAGCCTACATATTGAATAGAAAGTAAAGCCTTTCCTGACTCCATTGCCCAATGGTCTTGAATGTTCCCTGGAGTATCTCTCCTTTGCCTAAATTCCTCTTTGCTCATCCTTGTCTTATATTGAACCCTTCTCTCCTGATTCCCAACAGCCAAACATACATCAAACAAACAAACCCGAGCCTTATAACTAGCCTAATATCTTAACTTTGAGCTTCAAAGAAATAATACCTTTGAAATATATAGAGAGATCCCTCTCTAGACCCAGGAGGGCTAGATCCTGAGGTCTGAAAGTGGTTCTGATGTTGTCTCATCTTTTGGTCTTGCCAATCTGGCCAAAACATGGGAACCCCAACATTTTGCAAGGATGCCATTTCATCAACCATGGCCTCCTTCCAGAGTTTTCCATCCTCTGAATCTACTACCTCCCTGATAGTTTTGGGATCATCATCAGTTATATTTAAGGCAAAGCCTGAACAAAAAGTAGATGGACTATACCTTTCTGGTTGCCTTCTTTCCCGAGTTGATCTTCTCACAGTTGGAGTTTGTGGCTCTTCCTCTTCTGAGTCTTCTTCTGTTGTAGAGTCTGATTCATCCTCCTTTAGCTCAAACTCTATCTTCTTAGGTTCCTTTGGTATTATTTCATGTTTAAAAACGTCTTTCACCTCTCTAAGCACCACATCTCGGTTGTACACAACCTTCCTTGTTTTCGGGTTCCAAAGCTTGTAACCTTTTAAACAATACTTATACCCAATAAAGATGCACCTTTCAGATTTATTATCCAACTTGGTCCTTTTCTCCTTTGGAACATGTACATATGCATCACATCCAAATACCCTTAGATGTGAAAGAGAGGGTTTCTTACCAGTCCATACCTCATGTGGAGTCTTATCCTCCAACGCTGATGAAGGTGGTCTATTAACTAAGTAACATGCAGTCTCCACTGCCTCTGCCCAAAATTCTTTTCCTAACCTGGTACCACTGAGCATGCTTCTTTCCTTTTCCATCAGCGTTCTGTTCATTCTTTGTGCAACTCCATTTTACTGAGGTGTGTATGGAGTATTCTTCTACCGTGCTATACCACACTTCTTACAGAACTCTTCAAATTCCTTCTTGCAGAACTCCCCACCATTATCTGTCCTCAGCGCCTTTATCTTCTTCTCTGTCTGGTTTTCCACCAGAGCCTTAAATTCTTTAAATCTGTCAAAGACTTTAGATTTATTCCTCAAGAAATATATCCATGTATTCCTTAAGAAGTCATCTATGAATGAAACATAGTACACAAACTTTCCCAGTGATGGAACTGACACATGTCCAAACACATCACTGTGCACAAGTTCTAATATCTTGTTCGCCCTCTTAGCACCAAAAGGAAAACTCACCCGATTCTGATTCCCATATACACAATGTTCATAGAAATCTAAATCCAAAGAGAAATTAGACATACCTTCTACCATACCATTTCTATGTAGTATCCGAAGGCCCTTCTCTCCAATATGTCCAAGCCTTTGATGCCATAACATGGTCTTTTCTCCAGAGACAGCTAGGATTTCCGCTCCACTTTTAGGAACAACATAACTATTACACCCATCAATAATAGTGCTACCTTGTAGCTTGTACAGAGTTCCAGTCCAAACTCCCCACATTAATACCAGTGCTCCCCGAACCATCTTGCAGGCGTCTTTCTCGAACATTGTTTTTACAGCTGCATCATCCATCTTGCTTACAGAAATCAGATTTCTGGCCAATGCAGGAATATGAAGAAGACCAGGAAGTGTTCTAATCCTTCCACCTTGTAGCTTCATCTTGAACTTTCCACGTCCAATGATTCTGGCCTTCCTATCATCCCATAGGAAGACATCACCATCATATTTCTCATACTCACAGAACCATTCCCTATGGGGAGTGAAGTGAAAGGATGCACCTGAGTCAATCAACCATGAATCATGATCTACATGTGTATTTGAAGAAGAATCCAAATACACATCCCCACCTTCATCCAAGGTGGTTCTTGCCTCTACAGAAGGAGGATCATCAGATCTCTTTCCTTTCTCAAAAGCTTTAGATCTGCAGTATTTTTGTAGTGCCCTTCCTTTCTGCATTTCCAGCATAACTTTACAAACTTTCCAGGAGATTTAGATCTCCCTCTAGATTTGGATCTCCCACTCGAAACCTTATGCTTGTTTCTGTTTTAGGACCTTCCTCATATAGATAAGGAATCTCCATTCTAGGCCTCCATATTTCTCCGTCTCATTTCCTCCGATAGCAAGGCTGAGACAATGTCATCAAAATTCAAGGTAGTTGTATTACTACCTATTGCAATAACCAGACTATCCCACGAGTCTGGTAGAGAACACAAAAAACTGATGCACTTATCTTCATCTAAGATTTTAATATCAACAAATGACAACTAACTTACCACAGTATTGAAGGCGTTCAGATGCTTTGTCACTGAGTCTCCATCCTTCATCGTCAGGTTATACAACTTTTTCCGCAGGAACAACTTATTCACCATAGACTTAGATTGGTACAAAGTCCAAAGTTTTTCCCACAAATTCTTCGTCGTAGCTTCCCCAGATACATTCAACAATACTGAATCTGAGACACACAACCGTATTGTGCTTTTAGCCTTCCGATCCAGTTTCTTCCAGTCTTCATCTAACATTGTTGTTGGTTTAGTACCTAGATCTACCATGATCCACTGATCTTTATCCACCAGCAGATTCTCCATCTTGAGCTTCAAAACTCTGACCATTAAATTTCTCGATCTCTATCTTTCCACCACTCGCCATCTTCTTTCACCACAAGAATCGATCCCGCAGATCTCCCACTGAATAGGGCCTACCTTAGGCCTGAGAAAAAAACCCTCAATAGCAAAGGCGTCCCCTTGAAGCTGAAACAAATTTGATACCAAATATAGGTTTTAACCATGAAAAAAATTTATCTACACACGAATTTTATAACAGAAAATAAACAATAGCGAGAGCATAAAACATAAAACAGATAAACACAGAGATTTTCCCCTAGATCCCAAATTGGGACGACCAACTTGATTTTTCATTATATTCCTTTTAGTGTTACAACACATATATATACATGCCGAAGCATACATAAACCCCAATTCATTAACCCTGGATTAGAACATAACCGTAGTTCCCTTGACTGGATCTACAAAATACCAGGGGCTGAAAACCATCGTACCCCAAAACCATGTGCAAACGCATGCACAAAAATGGGTGGGTCCGCCTATGAGTGGGTCTGCACACCAAAACAATTTTTCGTCGGGGCAATGCCCTGGACCCCAACAGTGGGGGCTGCCTCCCCACTTGTGACCCCCCTGCTGCACCCGACACAATGTACAACGTGTAGGGCTAGTCGTGGAAAGAATATAACACATGCCCAACACTCCTGTCAAGGGGATAGAAGGATTTCCCACTGAAAAGAGGCACTAGATTGGCCTAGATATGAGTATATATAGCCTCCACTTGCTATAACTTACAAGGAAAACCAAACCCTCAACAAGATCTGCATTCTAGTTGGAAGAAGAGCTTGGAAAAATGCCAGATAGTGGACAAGATTAGCAAGACTCCTCCAAGAGAAACTCAATGGAAGAGGTGGGATTCCCGATCAGGAACACCCTAGTGCTAAACAACACTATTCTCAGCTAAACAATAAGAGAATGATATATTTCTAAATAGAAAATATATTCAAGAATATACTCAATCAACAACCTTCTTCTGATGTCCCCCTCTTTCGTTTATAATATGAAAGTCCTACCAAGCCCTAAACCATCTCAATGATTTAGCTCCTTTCACATTTGTAGCCTCCAATGAAAACTACACTATGCATATAGGAGACTCACTGTATCTAACAGTGCTGTTGATTTGGTCATGGTCGACTTGGTCAAATGATCCAGACTCTTTCACACCTAAGTTTGCTTATGTAAATAGCCCATATTTAGCTTTTTTCACATGTGGTATTGATTTATTTTGCTGATTTGGAGTTTTATTGATCCTCCTTTACAATTTTATTCATGAAACATAAAAATGAAACAAAATTGTATATTCCCATTAGCTTGGGCTAATGGGGAATATTATAGTCCTCCCCTCCAAAATGTTGCTTGTCCTCAAGAAACTGATAGGGTTAGTGCTACAACACTTCTCCTTCTCCATTGGTGACACCATCAAAGATCAAGCTTTCTTCACAAGCTGAGTGTTCACCAATCCAAACCTCCATGAATTGTTCCTCCAAACTTATTATGAGATGTACATAATCCATCCCACAAGGAGTCGAGAACTCAACTGAAAAAAACATGGCTGAACCGATACTCTCTCTAAAACATGTAGCATAAGGTACATAGAGAGTTTCCGTCCCATGTGGTACATACAAGCTTCCCATCCTCCCTCCATACAATCCCATAAAAAGTACAACTATATCATCAAGGTATGGAAGAAAAATTACATATATACAAATAGAAATTGGAGCATGAGGAGGTGGTTCATAGCCCCACATATGGTACCAGCGCAGTACATCTCTTTCCTGCATCAGATCAAGGTATGGTAAGTGGTCTCATCGCCACTTACTTGCTGCACAAGTCATCTCATCATGGCTGAAAATGTGAGATATGTTTGGTGCCTTTGGAAAGCACCCATCATGGAAGAAAATCTCTCTTTGCAAAAAAAAGGAGTGGCCAAATTTAGACATTGTAGTGGCCCAATGTATGCCATGAGACTCATATGATACATCACTCCTCCTTGGAGTCATGGCCTACATATACATGGTGAAAGAATATGTAAAATCAGAAAATGAATGTAATATTCCAAAATTTGCAAGCAGCAAATTGGAATATTAATTTTTTCTTATGTCATATAGGAGGTGAATAAAATGGGTAAAAGGCCCATGAGTAGGAATAAAATTCCTCATAGTGTGAAAGGGATCTATAGAGTAGCTTAATTTTTCACCTTCCAGTGTGAAAAGGGGCAATTTCATGAGGACAAGGTCAAGTTTGACCAAGTCAACAGCGCTACCTAAGAGGGTGTGGCTTGCTTGGGAAGACAACGCAGTTTGAGAGGGATAAAGATTCTTTATGGAAGAAACCCTAATGTGTGGGGTCTAGCGAAAAGAGGAATTCACTTGCATAAAATGAGGAAAGGGAAAACATAGTGAGACATGTTTGAGTATATTGATATTTGTTTGTTTAGACTATTTGCAGTCTCCGGCTATTCAGCTAAGTCGCAGTGTTGTTTAGCACGAAGGATTCCTGTTTAGGAATTCTTCTCCTTCTTTAGAGGCCTCTTGAAGGATTGAACTTCATTTATCCACATACAGGCTCAAGGCCAAAGCCATTCCTTCAGCTACAACGTTATTTCTGCTCAAGTGGAGGGTGTTGCAGTGGAGGGTTCCACAACACGATTCCCTGTCTCATCTTTTAGAGGAGGGAACTCCTATTCCTTGGGAAGGTTAGTGAGGAAGGTTTATAGGGCTGATTTTCATATTTTGGCATCAGGCCAAGCTTCTCCAATCACCAACAGCGCATTCCCTTCTCTAGACTGTGTTATTTCAGTGAGTACCTGCAGTGGGGGTTTGCACCATCATCTTGGAGGGAGGGATTTCCAGTTCTAGGATCATCCTTGTACTCGGGAAATCCATTGGAGGAGTTTTGCTTCAGATTGTACATCATATTCATCCATATCCTTCTATTTCGGTTTTGTGTTGCAGCTGCTACCCTGCAACTCTGGCATTTCTGCAGATTTTCCAATTTCACTTGTATTGTAGCCAATCCTTCCAAGGATTGTTGTATCATTGTTGTATTAGTTTTTTCAGGGGTTGAGAGCTTACTCCCACATATTTCTTAAGCCTGATATTGTCATATCATTATATTATCATTTTGTATGTTTTAGTGTCTCCATTAAACTGCACTAATATAGCCTTACGTATTTCCTGTGTAGCAGTGTTCTCATAATTTTTGTACATGTCCTATAGAGGCTTTCATAGCCAAGCTTGAGTGATTGATTCCTCAAAGAATTATACACATTTGCTGCTATAATATCAAAAGGGATGGCTATTTGTATCTTCGTGTCTCACGGCTACTAATAATAATGTTTTCATTCCATTATATGTTCATGCATTGTTGCAATCCCTTCATCGGGCACTTTTTGAAGATAACTAGGTGTGGGAGATCTGTTTAACCCACCTAGAGGGATTTATTTTGAGCCTCCACTTGGATTTTAGTATTATATGCATTGATCTAAGGGATCCAGGTCTTGGTTTCAAATCTTGTGGCAGCCATTCCTGGAAAATGCATTTTCCAGTCATGCCTTGCTAGCTATTCCAAATTTGGAATATTACAATGAAACTTACTTTACATGATCAGATTCTTCACCAACAATGTCTGATTAGGTGATCATGTCATAAGTTGAAAAAATGATCAAAAATGGAATTGCTCAGAATTGGTTGAAACCTGAACGACCGGATAGGCCTCGTCGCTGTGATTCTGGTGCCATGAACGACACTCAAATCTGACATCATATGAGAAAGTTATGTAGGTTGAAGTTTTTAGTATCCTTCAAAAATTCAGTTTGACCAAGGTTCACTTGAATTTGGAAAATATTTTAAAAAAATAATATTCCAGGAATATTCCCTACGGGCCTAACACATTTTGACAAATGGCAAAATCTTGTTCATTGGTGGTTTGACTTTGTTTGATTTTGGCCTATCAGAGGTTGCCACGTGGAAGGCCCGAAGACCGCCACATGGCCCCAGGCCATGGAAAATTTAGCGTATGTAAAAATTTTTATGGGTCCCGAGGTTTCGAACCTTGGACCTCACCGTTGACAGCCGGACACACTAACGTTGTGCCACACACATAATATTTAATATATATGGCGGAGAAATGTTATTTAAAGTTTGTATTAAAAGTCGTTGGGTAGCAAAGGGGGCCAACTCCCACATGTGATATGACCCCAGGGCCAAGAACCAAGGCCTAAAGGCCTTTAACTAGAGGATTTGACATGATTTAAACGGTCAATGTGACCACGTAATATTAAATGCGACTGCGAAAAAAAATATTATGGTTAATGTAGAACCTAACGGTTCTGCCGACGGTTTGGGCGGAGGTCCATGTGACCCTGCCAACTGCCTAAAATTTAATGCCATATCTAATCACCCAGCTAAACTAGAGGGTGCCACCAAATCTGGCGGGATTTGGCCATTTTGTCGAACTTATCTGCAGTTAGCCCATTTTTAGTGGGTTTTTTACTTGACATTGGGTAGAATATTGTTTTAACCATATCTTCTTCATTATTGAACCAATTTGGACGAAATTTTGGTCAATTTTGGGTATTATGAGCATTCTGTAGCCATTGGGATAGGTTAAAAATCCAACAGAGGTGTTTTTCAGCCATGTTTTATTTAGGTAATCTTGGAGAGCCATCAGGGCCATGAGGGAAATGGAGCTGTATTGGGCTATACTTCACTGGTTGAGGTGAAATAAAAGTCATTCTTAGCTTTTTTCTACCTTTTGAATTCATTTTCATAGCTGGTTCTGCCTTTATATGCATTTTTCTCACTATAAAACCAATTTAGCATCATAATATAGCAAGGACATGCCCATTGAGAGCCTTGGACCTGGCATATGTAGCCCAGGAGGGGTGAACTACCTCATCATGTTGCTCTATGCTTATGGTGAAGTTATTCTACTGTGTGTTTTAGATTAAAGTTTTTAAATAGTAAATTTAATTAACATTCCCTCACACTTAAACTCATAAACAGTTACCACGAAAACTTTGTTTTACTTGCAAGACATTACAAACACTTTGCACACTTAGTTTAATGGAAATGAATACCTTGAACAACAATACAAATAGTTTTATTTTCAAATCAGATGGTATCAAAGCTTAGGATTTGAGTATTAATATTTTTACTCTGCATTTGTTTTGCGAAAATATATAGTTGATTGTTTGCAAGTTTTTATGCTTACTAGGCTTAAAATCAAGAGAGGTGAAGGACCCTTGGTTAGTGTAAAAAGTAATCCATAACCAAGAAGGGCCAGAGAGCCACCTCCAAGAGCCATAGAAGTAGCTTCAATCATGTCTTCAAGAGAGAGAGAAACTCCTAAAGATATGGATCCCAAAGAAGAATAACGGGTATTCTGAAAAGCATTCCTAGACATGACAGAGATGGTAAGGATACTCTACCAAGAAAGGAATGATAGGCTTGTATAAGAAGGGTATAGACACCAGAAAGAAGGAGAGGGTTCTTTAGGAGGAAAGAAAAGTGTTGGCGAAAAGTCAGGTCTCGCGGGCAAGACCCAGGTTCAAAGGGTTGTGGCCAACAAGGGGTCCGGTGTAGTCTAGGAACACGCCGGCATTTTCACCCTGCTCTTGGAGAGCAGTGCGTCTCACCCGAGGCGTGCCGCGACCACATGTGTAAGGGGATGAGATCACGGGTAAGAAGTAAACCCGCAACCAAGGAAAGAAAGCGCACCCATTACATATACCAAATTACACATGCAAGATCATTAACTAAGTATTCAGACAGTCGCAACTTAAAATTTTTAAATCAGTGTAAACACATCACAACGCATGAACAACATATTAAGACAGCAATCCTCCCTTATATTATTCTTCTGGCCAAATACATGATTACATAGCTTTCTTCTCTGATAACTCACAAGTCAGATACAGATGGGTTTGAGAACAGAAAGGAAGACATAGACAGTAAGAACCCAGAGGAAGAACAAGCACAATCCTCCTGCAGCTGCTCTGCATACCCTTCCTCAGGTCTTTATCCTCACGACGCATCTATTCAACCTTCAACAACCAATAACCAACCAACCAACCTCTCTTTCTTCAGTCGGGTGATCGCCTTTTATTCACCCGCCTGTCGCGACTGGCAGCTTCTTTGTGTCTTCACTCTGGCTTTTTCCAGCGTCTCTTCTGATGTCTGCGTGTTCTACCTTCTGTTTTCTGCTTTGTTTCTTTCATCTGCACTTATCTCTGTTCAATCTCCAGTTATCAAGTGCTTCCGCGCCACCTTGGTAGCTCCGCAACTCCTGGTCGCTGCGGCGCGGTCGCGGTTTCTATGTGCATTTATTCCGCAACTAAAAAAGAGTCAAAGTTCAAAATGTCTTGGCCAACAGTTCAAAACTTAAAAAAAAACAAGGGCCCCAACAGGCCCCGACCACAATCCTTTGACTCGTCCGCGAGTCAATCGCAAATGACAGTTTCTACCTCCATACCCCCGCTGGCTTCCACGCCCTGCTCTGCTGTTCCTTCTTCCGCTACCCTTTCCTGTTGTACTCCGCCACCTGCTTGTTCAAACAAGGGCCCCAACTCCGGGACCCGGCGGAGTGCTGAATCTCAAAGCTCTGTGAAGGTCGCCACTGCTTGCTGCCATTCTTGCATAAGCAGGTCGGCGTCTTGAGAGATTCGGTTAGCGGCGGCTTGGTCTATGGGCGTCGGGGCAGCCCCGAACAGCGTGGCGAGATGGGACTCGGCCTTGGCATCCAGCTGGTGCATTGCGTCAGCATGGGTGCGAAGGGGCGGCCGCATCTCCCGGAGGATGTGCTTAGCCGCTACTGATTCGGCCTCAGTCATCTGCATGTGAAGTTCCAGCTCGTCCGACTGGGCGTAGAGCTAATATAACCTTGCCGGGTCCGTGGTCGCCCAAATTTCGCTGGAGATCTGTTGCAGCTGGGCAGCAATGGGCTACGTCTTGACAGTTAACGCGAGTGAGCACTCTTGCAAACTGCGTAGAAGGGCAGAAGCCGCGGTTGTCGTGGAATGGAGAGTTGCTTGTAGATTAACTGCCTGCACCTGTTTGGCAGTTACCTGTTCTGAATAGTCAGTAGGTGGATCTGGAAGGGTGGGCCGTCCGGCTAATGCCACTTGTAACTCCTGGTTCTCTCTGCAAATAGTAGTGAAAACTTCCCCGAGCTGGCGAGCCTGTAAAGCTATACTGTCCTCTTCTATGCGAGCAGGGAGTGGGGCATGGTGAGCCTGTGCCTCCGGCCATACGCTGGAGAGCGCCTGATTAACAGTGTTGGCCTGCTCCTGGAGGTAGGTCTTCTCCTGCAGCAGCTGATTGCGCTGTTCAGTAAGCGCCGTGATCTGATTTCGCTGCTCGGTGCACCGCCGCTGTAGCTCAGTGTGAATCTGCTCGGCTTTGATGGCAGCCCGCTGAATGAGCAGATACAGCTGTGCTGGACTCAGTTGTTCTGCATTTGTTGTGCCAGGTGCATCCTGCTCGGGCGTCTGTTCCTGCGAAGATTGGCCCATGGCCGCTGCTCTGCCTGAAGTCTCTGGAGGATGGACCGGCGTTTGCTGTTGCACCGAAGTGGCCATATCAGGCTCTGGCCGGTCCTGCTGCGTGGTTTGCTATGTGGAAGGGGCGGCTGAATCAACCCCAACTGTGGCTGGCTGGACAGATATAGTGGCAAGGGAATCCCGGGATGTGGCCACGGGGTCAACAGGTGGTACCACGGCTGCAGTACTGGAGGTGACCTTCGCCCCGTGGTCACCGCCGAAGAGTTCCCGGATCAAAGAATCAGACACAGTGGCTGATGAAGTGGACAGATTGGGGGAGGTGGCATGGGGTCGGCTGGTGGAGGGGGCGGTGGATGGAGTGAACGAGGTGGGAGGGAGACGAATGTTGAGGAAATCTGCTGGATCAATCAGCGGTTCCTCCGGAATCAGAGTTGCTGTGGGCGGCGTGACTGGTGGATCATCCTCCGTAAGGTCCACCACGGGATCTGTGGCCGTAGTGCGGGCCTTCTTGGATGGAGGTGGGCCGGTGGAATCGAGTTCGGGGCCCAGTTCACCCATTGTCGTGATGATGGGGGTGGCAGAAGTGAACGGGTTAGTGGGGATGGGGGAAGTGAGGGGGGTGGTGTTGGAGAGACCAAGGGACCGATTAATACGAAATTCATTAAAAGAAGGAAATATAGGGGAGCCACTAGAAACAACCTGGGTTACCACGTTGAGTCTCCGGGCCTGGTCGTTGAAATGCTCGACGATGGGGACCAGCGATTCGGGCAGGTCCGCTGTGGTCCCCGCTGCCTCTGGGGTTGTCTCCACCGCAACTTGGGAAGATCCCCCGGCACTGGTCGCGGCAGGCTGCTGTGCAGCCCGCATCCCATCAAAATTGTAGCGGACGACTCCGTCGCTAACGTGCTGGACAACCCCTAGCCATGTAGAAACCTCTCTGTGGAAGACATTATCATTCAGCTGGAAACGCAAGGGCGCCATATGAAACGTATGGTGCGGTACACAAGTCGGCCGGATGAAAGTGTGGTTATGGCTGACGCCAAACCACACCTGTTCACTGTATTCATCCAACAGGTTTCGGGGTACCCGTTGCTGGGAAGCGACCACATCGGTCATCATCCCATACCATTCTTGGAACGCCTCTGCGTTCACCTGCCTGCTGCTGGGGGCCATAGACACCTGCCAGGGGGAATATCTCATCGCGAGCGGTTGGCTCACGGTGAGCTCCGCCGGTGTCCGTATCGGGGGAAGATGCCATTTCCACATGGCGAACGCTAAGAGCAAGTACCCATAGATGAAACTGGTAGTCCGCCTGTAATTGTCTTCGCAAGCCGCGAAGAGTTCCTTCAACACAAACGCGCTCCAATTCAACCTGGCCCCCTGGACGCAGTGCTCTGCAATGGAAATTGTGTCCAGAGTGCACTCTCCCTTTGTGTAATGGCGCATGGTCTTGCTAGCGATCAGGTAGCAAGCAAACCGGATTGTTGGGACATTTATCAAATCTATCTTGGCACCTTTGCCGCCCCGGCGAGTGCCATACTTGGTGTAGAGGTCCGCATCAGCCGACTTCCAGGCGCGCTTGGAGGATGTCTGGCCCGCAGAGGAGACATCTGAACCAGTTTGGGAGAGCCCTGTAAGCCGACTAATTTCTGCTGCATGTATTGGAATTTCTTCGTTCAGCCACAGGGACCCGTTCTACACCCGACTGAGGAGGAACCGGGTACATTACAGAATTGGTCCGGTGGTGCCGAAGACGGGAAGACTCCTCAAATTCATCAAAGTTGACTGCTGTAGGCTCCGGAATTCGTCCCGCATTCGACTGTTAGAGCTGTTACCTGGCGTATAATGGTGCTCCATGAACTTCTGCCAATGGAGATGAGGAAACTCAGCCGGGTCGGACAAATTGGCGTCCATACAGGGTGCATTGTCGTACTTGCCGACCAGTGACTCTACTCGGTGAATTCTGCGATCTAGCGCTGGTTCAGGGACTGAGAGAAGAGCTCTCGGCATCTTGGCGCGTCTCTGATATACTTGGACGATTCTTCTGTAACTTCCTGCTAGGTGCTGAGTGCTCTGGTACTGCGAATGCTCCGGAGTCGTTGAAACTTCCAAACTGAATTGGTCCGTCATCCCTGTGCTGATAGCCTTCATGCAAATTGGGCCATCTGCTGGCACGCGCGGGGTTGATGAGACTCCATAACGACAATTAATTCTTGCTATCTTTCTTGCCTGCGATAATCGTGCGATCAATCGCAGGCCTGTGTGTAATCTGACAGTTGCTGACGGCGTCATTGGGAGATGGGCGGACCCGACGGCGGAGAGAACTGCGGCTGATGGTAAATGATTACGGTATGATTACTGTCCATTAAGGGAATTTATGACCAAATTTGAGCTATCCTACGAACTGACGAAAGGACTGACGGATATGACCTGGACTGACACTGGCACGAGGATGGATCCTTCGTGCATGTCACGCTGGACTGGAGCGGTGACATGCTGGACTGGCGCGCCGACACGCTGGACTGGCGTTGCGACACGCTGGACTGGCCCGCCCTGACTACAGTCGGTTGCGGCAATGTTCCCGCAACTAACTGGTTATTTGACTGAGTGCCGACAATTGGAAAAAGACTACCTACATTCATCCCGGTTGCGGGAGAGTTATTCAACTACGCTACTCTACGGGTTCTCTCGGTTGCGAGAGTTATTAATGAAAAGTGAGAAGTACCTACTCCTGGTAGGGCTTCAGGCGTGCGCCATTCACCCATCCCGGAAGAACTGTGCCGTCCAGTTGTGCCAACCGAATGGCTCCTGAGTCGCGGATCTCGATGACAAAGTATGGTCCCAGCCAATGCATCTGGAGCTTGCCTGGAAACTTCTGGAACCGGCTGTCGTACAAGAGAACCTTGCCGCCAACTTGAAAAGCTTTAGTTTTGATGTGGCGGTCGTGCCACGCCTTCTGTCGAGCCTTCTCAACCCTCTGGTGGAATTCTGCGAGGAATCGAGCCTCATCCAGCTCCTGTAGCTCCTGGAGGTGTTCCCTAAGTGACGCCTCTTCTGAGAAGTGGAGGGTCGTTGCGATCAAAAGGCTGGGCACGGTGAACTCGGCGGGAATCACCGCTTCTCGGCCATACACCAACTGGAAAGGCGTCTGGTTGGTCAAACGTTTTACCGTGGTCTGGTAAGCCCATAATGTCGCTGGTAGCCGCTCATCCCAATCGTCTCGCTGAGCATTGCAAATTTTAGTCAAGCCCTTCTCAAGAATCTTGTTGAAGGCTTCCACCGTACCATTGGCCTACGGGTGGTATGGGCTGCTTTTATGATGCTGAATCATAAATGTGTCTAGTAGTGACTTGACCGTGGCGTTAATGAAATGCGTACCCTGATCGCTGGTTAAGCTCCTTGGGAAGCCAAAGCGGCTGATGATGTGTTCAAAGATGAACCGGGGCAGCGGTCTCTGCCGAGCAGTCACGCACCGCTGCTGCCTTAGCCCACCGGGTGAGGTAATCCGTTGCGGTGATGATGTACCGAGCTTTGGAATGGCGGGCGATTGGTGCGATGGGCCCTACGAAATCAACAGCCCACTTCTCAAATGGCCGCAACACATGCACCAGATGTAGCGGAAGCTCGTCCCTGTGCGAAGGCCTTCTCGTCCTCTGACAAATATCGCAACGTTTCACATAGGCCTTACAGTCTGCATGTACCATCGGCCACCATAGGCCAGCTTGAAGCACCTTCCTTGCGGTGGGTTTAGCGCCCACGTGTCCTCCCGCAACACCGTTGTGACACTCCCACATCACTGCTTCCCGCTCGTGGTCAAGAACACACCTGCGCAACACCTCATCCAGGCCTAGTTTGTACAGCTGCCCTACGATCAATTGATAATCGGCCGCCCGGACAACCAACTGGCGTTTCTGAAGAGGGGTGTAATCCTCAAGGCACTGTCCTGTGGTCAGATACGTGGCAATGTCAGCCAGGTAATCTGGTACTACTTCAACTCGGAATAGGTCAGCATCCGGGAGCTGATCGTCCAACAGACCTTCATTCTCTCCCGTCTCCAGCCTGGACAAGTGATCGGGACCAACGTTCAACCTGCCAGGCTTGACAATCACCTCAAACGTGAACTCTTGGAAGAGTAGAAGCCATCGACAGATTCTTCCTTCCAACACCGGCTTATTGACCAGATATTTCAATGCCGAATGGTCCGTGAAGAATGTAAATTTTCCGCCCAAAAGGTAGTGGCGGAACTTCTGAAGAGAGTACACCATCGCCAACGCCTCCCGCTCGGTCATGGTGTAATTCTTCTCCGCATTCGATAATCGTCGGCTGGCGAAGTACACAGGGTGGTCGACTGTCGTTTCCCCGGGTTGCGCCAACACAGCTCCAAGTGCAATACCGAACGCATCAATATGCACATGGAACTGCTTATCCCAGTCAGGGTGAACAAGTATGGGTGTCGTCGCCAACTTCTCCTTCAATGTGTCGAGTGCCTTCCGGCACTCCGCCGTCCACTCAAATGCTTCTGACTTCCGCAACAGTTTCTCCAAAGGGGCAGTGATTTTGGCATAGTTGCGGATAAACCGCCTGTAGTATCCTGTGTGCCCGAGCAGTGCCCGCAACTGTTTCACAGTCTCGGGGGCCTCCATGTGGACGATGACCGCGACCTTGGCAGGATCAACGCAGACCCCTTGCTTACACACCACGTGACCCAAGAGTGTGCCGAATGGTACTGCAAAAATACATTTTTTCAAGTTCAAGGAAATCTGCAACTGGCGACATCGATCAAACATAACACGCAACAGAGAGGCATGTTTCTTCAACAGGCTGTAAACAGTCCAGTCGTCCATATAGACTTCCAGGAACTTATGAATGTACTCCCGGAAGGCAGCAATGACAATCCGGGAAAACACAGCTGGTGCGTTCTTCAGACCAAACGGCATAACGTGGTATGCGAATGATCCCCACTCAGTTGTGAATGTTGTCTTCGCCTTGTCTTCCTCGGCGATGCGCACCTGATGGTAGCCCGAAAACCCATCAGTGAAGGAATAAGCTTCGTTTCCCGCGACATGATCTAGAACTTCGTCGCTGAAGGGAGTGGGAAACGGATCATGAATACAAGAATTATTCAAACTCCGATAATCTACGCAGACACGGATTTCCACTTTGTCCTTCTTGTTCTGGATGACAATGGGACTTACCCACTCAGCTTCTTCTACTGGAAAGATGAGACCCGCAGCCAGCATCTTGTCGATCTCCATCTTGACCTTCTCTTTGATACGTGGATTCAACCGGTAGGGTCAGTGCTTCACCGGCCTGGCTCCTGGTTTCAGTGTGATGCGCATCTCGCCCAGATCCCCCTTGATCCCCTTCAGGTCCGCAACCGATGACGGAAATAAATCTTCATACTCCCGGAGGAGGCTGAAAATTTCTCTTGTCGTCTCCTCGTCCCAATAATCTCCCACCGTTGCCAGCTTAGGTTTCTCCTCCGTTCCAATGTTCAGCTTCTTTGTCTTTAGGGGCTGCAAATGGACTCCTTCTGTCGTCGGCTCGTCACGGACGCTCCGCTCGCCCTCCTTTTCCTCAAAATAGAGATGCCTAAGGTCCTCCAAACTATCATCCTCCGGATCGCCGTCAATCCGTTGGCAAACCATTTCGCGCTTGACCCCGGAGCGTGACGCCACCGGGCCCTCAACAGGCTCAGGATGGCGGAAAAACAGAACCTCCTTGATGGCTTGTAGGGCCTGAGATTCCTGCGCCGTCTCCCCTTCGAACGAGAAGCTCTGGACGAACTTTTCCGCGACTGCTTGCCAGGAGCGGGTTCCCCGTTTCCGCTCTTCCTCCAGGTACCAGGCCTGGGGAATTGTACCCAGGGAGTGGACAAACCTGTGGACCCACAACTCCTCAGGATACCTTGCGCTACGCCACTGTTCCTCGCACGCTTGCAAATGTTGTCGCGGGTCGGAAGCTCCATGATGTTTAAATGTAATGCAGGGCCCTTCATCCTCTTTGAAGCGTGCCCGTAGAGCATCCGCCACACACTCCCATCGCAACAGAGTGTTGCAGTGATTGTTCCACCATCGTCCCGATGTGGACTTCAAGGCCACATCCAAAAGTGGTATTCGACTTTCCTCTGGGACCCGATCTTCCACCTTGGCAATAAAATTATTCACTGCTTGCATGTTTGATAATGTGGGGTATCCGCGGATCTCAATCCCTACCCACCGGACCTGAGCGATGGAGGCACATCTCCGTGTAGTGGTATCATACCCCCCTTGCTACCAGTCTTCCCACGCAAGCTCGGATCCGAGCTCCGAGCTCTGCACACTCCGCCAACTGATAGACCCTGTTGCGGTCGGGTTGATGTAATCGTCCCGCTTCCCTGCAGTCATCTGATAGAGATGGTCCATCATCTGAGCATCCTCCTGACTGTCCACCGGTTCTGTGTATTGCGGACCCTGATACGGGTCGAGAGGCTGAGTGACCCTTACCTCCCCATCCTCAAAAATCATCAGTTCCTTCTTGAGGTCGATGATCGCGTAATTCTCAAAAGCCCAATCAATGCCAAGTAAAGCAGGATAGGGGTCCTTATCGCCCATGATATCAATAACCTCAAAGTCGGTGTATGTCTTCACCCCCGCAACGTTGACCTCGACACCCTCAAGTCGGCCGATTGGCAAAATACAGTACTGGTTCGCCATCCTGAGTTGGATTGGGGAATAGGCGAGCCGTGGCTTTCCAAGAGCCTCCCATGTCTTTCGTGGCAATATATTGACGTCAGACCCCAAGTCCAACATGGTGTCGCTGATTTGGAATCCCGCGACCTGCGTGTTAAGCCGGAATTATTTGCCTGTTCGTTGCTTGTTCCGCTTGACACGTTGCACATATTGAGGTCTAGCGTCCGCCGGATTTCTCGGTTCTGCGTGCCCCTGCAGCGCTCCACTTAAAGCATGCTTGAGCTGCTGCCGCAGCCCAACGTTATCAACAATCCTGAGGAATAGCCGGAGCCAATCCTCGACCACAGTATCTGTGGCGTCCTGTGCACCGGATTCCGGCCGCCAGGGCTCCTCCAGCCCTCCCTCGTTCCGCAACTGGGCGAATGCCTCAACCGCCTCCTGGAAATACTTCTTCTGGACATCGGGCCTGATCAACTTCTTTGGGGATGCCGGCCGAACCACTCGCGCCGGCTCCTTCTCATGGGCATCGTCTCCAGTCTTCTTTCCACCCCGTGTTACTATCGCAACGTTCTGCATGTCAGGGGTTGCGGTGCTGCGCGGTTCTGAGTTTATCAGATTCGCTCCCCTCTGCCTCACCCGTTCTTCCCATTTCTTGATGAGCTCCGGACAGTCTTCTGTAGCATGGGCGTTGACCCGGCACTGGGAACACCAGGGTCGTCGCGGAAGGGGACATTCTCGAGCCACATGACCCTCCTGGTCACAGTTGTAGCACTTTACTGGACTGCGTCCTCCCGTTCGGCCTCCTCGCATGCCGCCACCTCTTCCCCTTGTAGCCTCTTTCACCCTGTACGAGGGACGATCCAGTCAATCCGCAAGAGCGTCAAGCGCCCTGCACTGCTCCGTGTTGTGAGTTGTAGATACATAGAATTCGCAGTATACATTATTCGGCACCGTGGAGTACTTCTGTAATATCGGGCACATCCGAGGAGGATGCCCCATCGTCCGGCAAATCTCACAGTACTCGGTGGTGGAAGACCCCGGTTGCGGAGGGAACCCCGCAAAGGTCTGTTGCGGTTGGTAGACTCCCTGCGGGTTCATCGCCCCGCCACCCCCTGGTGGTGGACCCCCCTGAATTGCTGCAACTGAGGCCCCAACTCCTGCACCGCGCAACCGAGGACATTCGGTTGCGACGTGTCCCTCGACCAGGCAATGAGTACACCAAACATTCGGTCGCGCTGGTCTTGCTGGCTGAATTTCCTTGAGCTTTTCGGTCAAACTGGCGATCTGATGTTGCAAACCTATCAGAGAAGGGTCTTGCGGGGCCATTCCCCCCCTGTATTCCTGGGGGTATCCCGCCATGGCTTCAATCTTCATGGCCTGCTCCAAAGCGTCCTACAGATTATCAATCTTCTGCTGTGTGATAGGGGTTCGTGTCAAGGGGAGCAGAGCCTTGATGAACCAGTCCCTCTGGTGGTTTGGATCGATCGGGTAACTGAGTTTCCCGATCGCGTCTTTAAATCGGCACATCAACTCCCACGCGGTTTCTCCCTCTTTCTGCTTAATTTCCCACAGCTCTGACAGGCCCTACTGGTCTGTCTGGGGAAGCTTGAATTCACGGACAAAATCTCGCTTCACGTCCGCAATTACAGGGTTAGGGTGTGCCTCGGACCACTTGATGAACCAACGCAGAGCTCTCTCTCTGAGCGTGGTTTGGAACTCTATTAGCTTCCCTGCATCTGGCGTCTGTCGAGCCCTCCAGATGGCTTCGCACAGATACCAGTGTTGTTCTACGTCGTCATTTCCCCGGCCAGAGAACTCGGGGTACCGGGTGAAAGATCCAGCCATGTATACTGGTGGAGAATTAACCAGGATAAAACCTCCGGGTCCTGGTTGCGTAACGGTCCCGCTAGGGAAAATACCACTACTAGTGACGCTACTGCTACTGGGTGTTACCGACGCCGCTGAACTACTATATGACTGACTTAATGCTCGTAACTGAATAAAAATATTTCTTAAAGGTTGATAAAGTACCAGGGGAAGGTCGGGATCCTGGCCATGCGGAAGGTGGGACGTAGGGCTGCCTGGAGGGGTGGGTGCCGTCTGATCCTGGAACATCTGCTGCATCACGTCGTGCCATTCATCATCGGAACTTTCTTCGGGCTGCATCTTTCCATTATCTTCGCTAGTCGTTACTTCTCTTTCTCGCGTCGCTGGGCTCCCATGCACCCACTGTACGTCCGCTGTTGTCCCGTCCCCCGTCCGGGTATCCAAATCCATGGTTCTTGTCTTCTGAGGCGCCTCCTTCTGATTTCTCCTCTCGATTTCCCTTCTCTTCAAATCTCTCATTACCCTTCTTCGCCACCTATCGGCGATCTGTGCCCGCCGATGTGCACGTGACTCCTGCAACTTGCATGCGGCTTCAACGTCCATCCCCCGCTCCCCACTCTTACTATCTACACAGCATCGGTCCCCTCAATCCTTCCCCCAGTACGGGTGGTTTACGCTTCCATACTCGTTTTGTGGAATTCAATCAACCCTTCGTCCACCATTAGGGCTTTGATCCACAGCGGAATCTCCTTCAACAGCTTTCCCCTCAGCCCTGAGTAAAAAAAAGCCTCAGCCTTCGAGAAGGATTGGTAGCACTCAGTGGCAAAATCCACAATGTATCCTTCTAACGTGGTCCTTACCCAAAAGTCCACTGCGCGGGTCAGTTCAGTATCTACCCGATGCAGCGCTACTAGGTCCTCGTGTGCCCACCTGCGGTTTATCTTCCGCGAGCTTTCTTGGGGCACCGTCGCTCGTAACCTTCGCAACCAATTGTAGAGGTCAGTAGGGAACCTTCCCCAGAAGATTTCGTACGTATCACTGGCCGAATCCGAGAAAAGAACGATCTCCTTGATCGCGGCCTCCTTTTTCTTGGTCAGCTCCGCTTGCTGAGTAATGAAATGGTCAAGATGATCATCCCACCATCGCCGTATTGCTCCTTCAAAAATCCTCGAGACCATGATCTAGATCTCCTCAGAACATGCAGGTCCCGGCAACGGAACCATTTGTTGGCGAAAAGTCAGGTCTCGCGGGCAAGACCCAGGTTCAAAGGGTTGTGGCCAACAAGGGGTCCGGTGTAGTCTAGGAACACGCCGGCATTTTCACCCTGCTCTTGAAGAGCAGTGCGTCTCACCCGAGGCGTGCCGCGACCACATGTGTAAGGGGAAGAGATCACGTGTAAGGAGTAAACCCGCAACCAAGGAAAGAAAGCGCATCCATTACATATACCAAATTACACATGCAAGATCATTAACTAAGTATTCAGACAGTCGCAACTTAAAATTTTTAAATCAGTGTAAACACATCACAACGCATGAACAACATATTAAGACAGCAATCCTCCCTTATATTATTCTTCTGGCCGAATACATGATTACATAGCTTTCTTCTTTGATAACTCACAAGTCAGATATAGATGGGTTTGAGAACAGAAAGGAAGACATAGAAAGTAAGAACCCAGAGGAAGAACAAGCACAATCCTCCCGCAGCTGCTCTGCATACCCTTCCTCAGGTCTTGATCCTCGCGACGCATCTATTCAACCTTCAACAACAACAACCAATAACCAACCAACCTCTTTCTTAAGTCGGGTGATCGCCTTTTATTCACCCGCTCGTCGCGACTGGCAGCTTCTTCGTGTCTTCACTCTGGCTTTTTCCAGCGTCTCTTCTGATGTCTGCGTGTTCTACCTTCTGTTTTCTGCTGTATTTCTTTCATATGTACTTATCTCTGTTCGATCTCCAGTTATCAAGTGCTTCCGCGCCACCTTGGTAGCTCCGCAACTCCTGGTCGCTGCGGCGCGGTCGCGGTTGCTATGTGCATTTATTCCGCAACTCAAAAAGAGTCAAAGTTCAAAATTTCTTGGCCAACAGTTCAAAACTTAAACAAAAACAAGGGCCCCAACAAAAAGTGATGACAAGTCAAAGAAAGGACACGAAGGAAATGGTGATCCACCATCCCCATCTTCATCCTCTTCCCCTACATCATCATCCTCAACTTCGGTGAATCAATCTCACAAGTCTAAAACCGCTGGTAAAAGTCCATTTTTAAAGCTTGATGTTAAATCTGAGTTGCCTATGTTTAACGATGAAGTCAATTCAAAGAAACTTGACAATTCGATAAGATAGTTGGAATTTTACTTGAGGATACAAATCCTTCATGAAGACAACACCAAGATTCAGTTAGCCTCTTTAAGAATGGAAGGAGCAGCATTGGTATGGTGGGAAGCCAAGACCAAGGATAAAATTAAGAAACATGGTAAGATTACTTTATCATGGGCTGAATTTATTTTTGTAATTAAGAAACAATTTTAGCCATTAGCTCATTTACAAAAGGCTATCATGAATTGGCAAAGTTTTAGACAACTTAAGGGACAAAGTGTTCAAGATTACACTCAAGATTTTAGACGAAGGGCTTTACTACTTGGAATTGAATTGCATAGTCAATATAGCTTGCTGAAATATATAGGTGGTTTACACACTTATCTTATACATACTATCCTTATGCTCAATCCTACTAGTCTAGATGAAGTTTGTGTGCAAGCTACCCATTTAGAGGCTAGAGGTAAATAATATTTTGATGGGAATATGGATAGTGAATTTAAAGGAAAAGGGAGGAAAATAAATGAAAACTCTAGGAAAGAAAAAAGAAATTTATTTTGTAAAAAATGTTCCAAAACAGGCCACGATGAAGACCATTGCTGGAAGCTTCATCCGGAGCTGAAACCAGAGAAATTTAAAAACAAAGATAAGGCCAAAGAAAAGGGAAAAACTGTTGCAACTGTTGAACAAGAATTATGGTCTAAATCAGGTGACAAAGCTAAAATCATAGCCATGGTACTGAGGAACATAAAGGGAAAAGATATTGTTAAGGAAACAAATCCCAGTTCTAGCACTTTAAACTTTCACATAGAAGCTTAAAATGAAGAGAGGAGGATAGAGTTGTTTCATGTGAGGATAATAGCCAAACACACAAAGATAGACACATTTTGATAGTGGGTCTTAAGAAAATATCATCTCAGAAGACTTAGTCAAGAAGTTGAAACTTGAGACCATACCTCATCCAAATCCATATCCACTTGGATGGATTTACAAGGATGCTAATTTACAAGTCTCAAGAATGTGCATGTTGCTCTTTGCCATAACAGCTCATTATGTTGATTGGGTTGAATTAGACATGGTACCTATTGACATTACAGGTGTTTTGTTGGGTAGTCCGTGTTTATGTGATAGAAAACTAGTCTTCCATTGCCATGAGAACAAATATCATCTATTTAAGGATGGAAAAGAGTTTATTTTGAGAGCACATCAGAAGAAGCTAGAATCTTCTTTAGTCCATGCAGGGCAATTGAAAAGGCTTGTCAATGAAAGTCAAAATTTTACTTTGTTGATGGTTAAGCAAAAATATTTTGTACATAAACCTTTTCATGTTATTTCTGATGTAAATAATGATATGTTTCAACCTGAAAGTAGGTCATCTTTGGAAGAAGACTAGATGTTGTAGAAAGTGCCTTTGGTGTCGATCGGTGTAAAGAACAAAGTGTCGGTACAAGGTGGTGCAAGAATCCAAGAGAGGATAAAGCATGCAAGCAAAGAGGGCACAAATTTTAGCATGGGTCAATGCTAGTTTCAGAATGGAAATGTGGTATGATGAGAAAACTTGGTTGGGATTCGACACAAGTACATGGCTCATTTGTCAAAAATTCGCCATGAGGACAGTTGACAAGGTGAATCTCAATTTCAGTTTCCTTTGAAGTTTGACCATTGCAGAAACAATATGTATTATGCAAATTTCAGTTGTTGTTATGAAAATTTCAAAAATTTTCATCATGACTCAGTCAAGGTTAGCAACGGTCGGTCAGCGGATTCAAGGAAGAATTTATCTTTTTTATGAGAATCTCAATTTGATGAAGTTAGGAATATTTCAGTGGTTCAAGGTTGGAATAGTGGAGAATCAGTCTCCTCATCTTCAATTTTTGTAAGTCAGAGAGCTTTTAGGGTCCAAAATCTTCCCATTTGGGAGCTGTGATCAGGTGATCATGTCCTAAGTTGAAAAAATGATCAAAAATGGAATATCTCATAATTGTTTGAAACCTGAATGACCAGATAGGTCTCTTCGCTTTGATTCTGGCACCGTGAACGACACTCAAATCTGACATCGTATGAGAAAGTTATGCTGGTTTGAATTTTTCAGTATCATTAAAAAATTCAGTTTGACCAAGGTTGACTTGACTTTGGAAAATATTAAAAAATATATATATATTGAGAATATTCCTCAAAATATTCTAGGAATATTCCTCAAAATATTTTAGGAATATTCCTCAAAATATTCTAGGAATATTCCTTGAAATATTCCTCAGAATATTCCCTGCAGGCCTATCACATTTTGACAAGTAGCAGAATCCTGTTTGTTGGTGGTTTGACTTTGTTTGATTTTGGCCTATCAGAGGTTGCCACGTGGCAGGCCCGGAGGCTGCCACATGGCCCCAGGCCATGGAAAATTTTGCGTATGTCAAAATTTTTATGGTTCCTAAGGATTTGAACCTTGGACCTCACCGCTAGCAGCTGGACGCACTACCATTGTGCCACACACATAAGACTTAATATATATGGTGGAGAAATGTTATTTAAAGTTTGTATTAAAATTCATTGGGTAGCAAAGGGGACCGGCCCCCACATGTGATATGACCTGGGGCCAAGAACCAAGGCCTTAAGGTATGTAACCGATGGAGTTGACGCAGATTAAACGGTCAATGTTACCACGTAATATTAAATGCCACTGCGAAGAAAACCGTTATGGTTAACGTAAAACCCAACGGTTCCGCTGCCGGTTTGGGCGGAGGTCCATGTGACCGCACCAACTGCCTAACATTTAATGCCATATCTAACCACCTAGCTAAACTGGAGCACACCACCAAATTCGGTGGGATTTGGCCATTTTGTCGAACTTATCTGCAGCTAGCCCATTTTTAGTGGGTTTCTTACTTGACATTGGGCAGAATATTGTTTTAATCATATCTTATTCATTATTGAACTAATTTGGATGCATTTTTGGTTAATTTTAGATATTCTGAGAATTATAGAGCCATTGGGATAGGTTACAGAGCCAACAGAGGTGTTTTTCAACCATTTTTTCTTCAGGGAAGCTTGGAGAGCCATCTGGGACATGAGGGAAATGGAGCTACATTGGGCTATACTTCACTGTTTGAGGTGAAATAAAAGTCATTCTTAGCTTATTTCTGCCTTCTGAATTCATTTTCACAACTGTTTTTTCTTTTTTAGGCCTTTTTATCACTGTAAAACTAATTTTAACATCACAATATAGCAAGGACATGCCCATTGGGAGCCTTGGACCCGACAGATGTAGCCCAGGAGGGGTGAATTGCCTCATCATGTTGCTATGTGTTTATGGTGAAGTTATTCTGTTGTGTATTTCAGATTCAGGTTGTTAAAAAGTAAATTTAATTAAAATTTCCTCACACTTAAACTCATAAAAAATTACCAAGAACACTTTGTTTTACTTGCAAGACATTACAAACACTTTGCACACTTAATTTAATGGAAATGAATACTTTGAACAATAGTAAAAATACTTTCATTTTCAAATCAATGTCTCTCCTACACATGGATTCCCTTGGCTACCCCAACTCCACATAGCTCATGCATTCTAGAAAATGTTGATGTATCTCTCCTCCAAAGCCTTCCCATTCAAAGAATCTCATAATAGTGTTGTAGATCTTCATAAAATAGGTAGGGCTGAAACAAAACTCTTTGTAGGCCCTTTGTAGCATCCTCTCCTTGAGCTTGGAGGCTATAGGTAAGAAGATCATATCATGATGATAGATGAATCCCTCATGGACTAGATAGCCCTCTTCATGAAGCTGCTCATCAAGCATCATACAAGTGTCAATATATTTGTAATAATCCACCAACAACTGGGATTTCCAGTATAGATCTACACTCCCCAACATTGACAGTGCTGATGATACATCAACAAGAATGTCTGTCATGTTGCTGATCTCCTCTTTGACATCTCCTATGCCAAAGGTACATGTAGGAAGGACATACCTTCCCTTCTACTCCTCCAATAGTGCAGAATTATAAATAAAGGTGGGCGATGATGATGAGAGAAGAAATTCTCCCTCCTTGTGCTTGCCAAAACCTTCCAGTGCTATAGTTGTGTCTTCTAATGCTCCCATCCCTCCTGGATGTGATTTTGGAGCATCAAGCAATGAGATATCTCTCACCAAAACTGAATCAGGTGGCCTCCCAAATGGTTTTCCACTAGATAAGAGTGTCCCTTGCAGAAATCTCATGAACATAATAGATGGGACAGTGAGGTCCTTGCTTCCACTGCGCAAATACATCTTTGTTTTCTGTGTGGAAGTGTTGTGTGAGGGGTAAGTATGCATGCCTTTGATCATTTTAGGTGCACCACTCTTCTTCTCCACCCATTCAATTTTTAAAGCCTCCCAATCAGTGGTGAATTTCCCCAATGTAATCAACCATTGAACACCCAAAATAACATTGGTGTCTAGTATTTCAACTACAAAGAAGTGATCCACCAATGTGTAGGATCCCATGAAGACTGAAAGTGATGGGACATAATGCATGCATTGCATTTTTCTATCTCCTAGGAACAAAACAGAGAATCCCTCAAAAGTATCAGTGGGTATTGCACTCCTTTGCACTAGATGGGCATCAATGAAATTGTGGGTAGCCCCACTATCAATCAATAAAAAAACCCTTTGATTCATGATTTAACCTTTAACTCTTAAGGTTAAGAACTTAGGTACTCCCCTCAAAGATGTAAGAGTTCCTACAATAGGACAAAATTCTCCATTCCCATCTCCTTATGGTGTTGGATCTCCTTCGACATTGTCAACGCTATGATACCTTCTGGGTTCATCATGTTCATCTTCTTCAAGATCTAAGAAGACCTCTATATAATGTGCTTTACCAGAAACACATCTATGGCCAGGTACCCATGGTTCTTGGCAAGTGAAGCATAGTTTCTTCTTTCTTAAATCTCTCTGGACTTCAATTTCAAGAGGCTTCTTGAATGAGCCCTTCTTTGAAGGAGTAGCTTTCTCTTCCTTTCCATTAGAAGGAAAAGAGGGCTTATTCTAAAAGTTTTCCTTTGCTTTTGGCAAGGCGTCTTGAAGGTCTTTAGTCCTCTCAATGGCATCATGCAAGGTAGTGGGCTTGATAGATTTACCCAACCCATGTAGAGGTTCATATAAGCCATCGATGAACAAGTACACCCTTCTTGTTATAGACAAATCAGGAACCATAACATATAATCTCAAAAATTCAGAAATATAAGACTTTGTATTACCTGACTGCTTCAAATTTGCAAGGCTCATGAAAGGTGCTTCTGGATCCTTTTTGTCAAACCTCTCCACCAGTATTCTAGTGAACTCAGAATAAGAAATCACATTGGCATGACCCAATGTAGACAAGCCATGGAACCACCAGTTGTGTGCTTCACCTTCAAAGTGCAGCGTTGCAATATTGATAGCTTCCATCTTAGGGACTTTGTTCAAATGATAGTAGATATCCAATTTTTCTACCCATGCTTTGGTAGAACAAGTGGATGACCCATCAAACTTGGGTAAAAGGAATCTACCCATAGAGTTATTTCGATCATGATTCTGAGTGAATCCACCATTTCTATGTTGATGCCTTGGTCTTCTTCTTTTAGCCTTAAGGTGACAAAACTCTTGAAAACTCAAGTGATCCTTGAATGTCTGATTCTGAGACTCATATTCTTCAAAGTAGTCTTCAAGGGATGCTTGCTCTTGACACCCTTCATTTTCCACAGCCAAAAAAGTACGCATGGTAGATCATTGTGGGGCTTGTGGCTGGTTCACTGGTTGATCATTCCAGTGATGAGACATGCCAGATATTTCTCCAAGATGAAATCTATTAGGGGATTCATTAACTCTATCCATTATCATCTCTTTGATCTCTCTAACAAGATCTTCCATGGCTTTCAAAAGGTTTTTTGCAAAATCCTTTCCATCTTCATCACTTCCAGATTTAGGGGCTTTTCCCTTGTCTTTATCATCATTGGTGTAATCAAATTTCTTCTGTATTATTTTTAGATACCTCTTCTCTCTATCAATGAGAGGCTCATCTTCTTCTGAAGACATATTGGTTTCTCAAGAAATTAAATCACAAGCTGTGCCAATATGATTGCTTTGATACCACTGTAATATCCCCAAAAGGGAAGATTCAACAATACCTACTAGAATAACACATTTTTCAGAAGTATGTGCAATGAAATGAATTTGCAACTCATGGATCCCTTAGATCTAGATATCTAGCATCTAAATTCAATAGGAGATAAAAAACCAATCAAACTAGGTGAGGTAAATAGATCTCCTACACCTAGTATGGCTAGCAAACACCCAAGAAATGGGCTGCAGCAATATGCAACAATACTGCAAGAAAATAATGTAGTTTCACTGAGAAATAGTAGGAGGAAAATAATAAGGCTCAACATTAATATATACATCCATAAATCAGATCCATAATGAGGCCCATACAATGTATAAAATGATACAGAAGACAAGAATAGAAGAAATTCCGCAAAAGGAGGTGCTGCAACACATGTATTGACTGAAAGAAGGCATGAAAACATTATTTTTAAGAGCTGCAGCAGCTCTATATTACACTCTAGATATAGAGCAGATCTGTGTACAAAATATTATATCTATATCAGATATATACACTAGAAGAGCTCCTCTACAAATTCCCCTTGGGGTTTTGAATAAAACATGAAACACAAAGAGTAGATCTGAGATCTAAAGTTGCAGATCTGTAGTAATATTCAGAAATTTCTGAAGATAAATACAATAGTGAGTAGATCAGATCTTAACAGAACATGGATTAGATATGTAATCCATGGATCACCACAGTGAAGGGAAGAACCCCAACACTAGATATCCCTTCTCCAAAAGTGTGTCAAAACACCCTGCAGCTGTACAATTACAAATAATACAGTCCTGGAAGGTAAACTACACCATAGGCTCTAGAATTGGTTTGGCCTGATGCCAAGATCTGGAAATATAGCTCCAAATATCTAACACTCTCTTGTCAAGGGGATAGAAGGCTTTCCCATTGAAAAGAGGCACTAGATTGGCCTAGATCTGAGTAGATCTAGCCTCCACTTACTGCAACTTACAAGGAAAACCAAACCCTCAACAGGATCTACATTGTAGTGTTGAACCCTTAGTTAAACTGAGAGAGGGGGGTGAATCAATTTAACACATTCATCGTCTTTTAAAACTTTTCATTAAACCTTATTTACACCTTCATTTATGTCCAACTTAATATTTGAGAAATCTTAGAATGTGAGTAGCAAGTATTAATATAATATAACAGTAGAATTAATATGAGAGCAGCAGATATAAAGCAGATGATATAAATCAGATCAACACATAAACATCATGCATAGAGACACCAGATATAAGTGGAAACCCATAAAGGGAGAAAACCACATCTTATTATTGTTGTGATGCAAAGGCAAGCTCCAACTCCCTCTCACCACTATTTTTCTGCAGGCACCAACCTACAGGAGGATCCAACCTCAATTCTGCAAGCTTCAACTTGCAAGGAAGCACCAAATCCCTTCAATTTTCCATAGGCACTAACCTACAGGAGGCTCCAACCGCAGTCAGCTACAACTAAAAGCTATCAAGCTGCAACTTGATAGGGAAGCTCCAACTTCCTCAATTTATCAAACTGAATGTTTGCTGATCTACCTCAGATATCAGCTCTCTTTTGTAGCATCTCTTTCGGCTCTTGTTTTCTTAATCTTTTCCGCCTCACTCTTCTATACTCTTCATTATCTATATTTTCTCTCTCTAACTTCTCTTATTCATATCCAGTTGATATTATATATAGAGTTCCTCACATGAATGTTTGTATTTCACAAAGAATTTGGAGTGAACAGTCATGACTCTTTGGCTTCTGTCTTCTCATTCCTTTTATCTGCTCGTTCAATAAATATAACTATAGGTATCAATTTAACATTACAGTGGGATATTTTTTCTCTTCCGGAGACTTACCAATGCATCACAACAATATAAATCAATTAAAAAAACATTTACATTCAATTACAATGAAAATTCCAGCTCACTCATTCAGCCTCTTGGCTAGCTGTGCATTTATCTTTTCTTTGACTGAGTTTGTCCCTTTCTTTCCTCTGTATGCCTTTTTTTTTTATGACTGCTGCGTAACCCTTGTATTTATGTAACTGCTGACATTAAATCTGGGCAAATTCCAACCCTTTACACAGCAAGTGTCTTGTTGATGTGGTGAGTTCCACCAGCAGAACATACATACACCACGGCCTTTGTTTTATGGCCCGATGCGATTCCACACATCGCAATCGAATTATATTAATAATCGCCCTCCACCTTAAGCCAAGGCCCATGGGTCCACAGACCACGTGGCACATTTCAATACAATCGCAACAATCGCTTTATTTAACAATCACAACAACGTTTTATATATAACAGCACCTTTTATATATATATATATATATAACCCACATTCATTCTTCAACATAGTTATACAGACTTCCTTTTAATCAACTCTCGGCGTAAATAATAAAACCTATTTCAACATATAAAAACCCCTTTCGGGCCCACCTGACACGTTTTTCGATGCAATATACTACTCCTCCAGCGATTTCCGATTCCGATTGATTTGATGCGATGCGATTAATCACAATTGCAAAATTTTATTTGCATGTTCCGCTGCTTTGTTTAACTCTGATGCGATTGACTTGGTGTGATGTGATGAATCGCTTACAAATAATTCCAATTACGATTAATCGCAATCGAAACCTTTTATTTGCATGTTTCGATGCCCTTTTTCTGATGTGATCAGTCCCTATTCACTTAAGTGTGCCGATTCGATTAGAACTGGAACTCAAACCAATAAAATCATAATTTATAGACCCATCGGGTCCGGAACTCAATCGCAATCGCAATCCTTTATTGTCATGCTTCGATGTTCTGCTTTTTTTCGATGCGATTGACCACTGTTCACTGCATTTTGCTGATGCGATTGGAATTGGAGCTCAAACAATTGTTAATCATGGTTTATAAGCCCATCGGGTCTGGGCTTCAATTGCAATCGCAATTCTTTGTTTATATGATCCGCTACCAACTTTTTCTTCGATGTGATTAGACTGATCCGATGCGATTATGCCGGACTTCAAATACGTTTGAATCATAATTCATACACCCATTGGGTCTAGAACTCAATCAGAACTCTTGTCAATATGTTCCACTGCCAATTCTTTCTCTAATGTGATTGGAAAGGGTCCCACCTTATAAGCCTTTTATTTTTTATAGAACCTTTGGTTATTTAGATCTTGCGCTACATATAAAAGTATATGCTATGGACCTTTACAAATATATGTGGTGCATCATATGTATCTCATTGCGCATATATATAATCTTGCTTCCGCTTCGATCTTTAGTGAATCTTCCAGTGGGGGTAGCGATTCTTGGAATTTGTTTGTATATATATATACTTGCCGCTTGGGGTAAGCGATTCCCGAAATTGGGTCTATGTATCCTCCAGCTGGGGTAGCGATTCTCAGAATTTTCTGCTCTGCCTCTACTTGTGATAACGGCTTTGCCTCTACCTCTGCCTCTGCCTCTGATAACCTACTGTGATAACAGCTCTGCCTCTGCCTTTGCCTCTACCTCTGATAACCTGCTGTGATAATATCTCTGCCTCTACCTCTGCCTCTGATATAACGTATCTTTTGCTTCCTTCGTTCGCTTCTTTGCTGCCTCTGCTACTTCTTTGTCTCTTCCTTTCTGCTATATCTGCTGCCTTAGTTTCTTTGTGCTCCTTTCTCTGTTGCATATATAGAATCCACTCCACCTGTTATACTTGTAGCAAATCGCATGAGGCTCTTATCTTCTACGCCTTCAATTCAACATTTATTTTCCTCAACTTCAAACTCCGCTATGTTACCAGAGTTCTGTTTCTCATCTTGATTTAATTCTGCAGAATGAATTGTGATGTATTCTTCCCAACAGTGCTTCACAGTCTTCCCACTTGAATAAATGTTCCTCATTACTCTGTCTCTCCAGTTATGCTATTAAATGGCCCTCTTCTACTATCCTCACTAATTTGCAGCACCTCATCTGACTCCTACTGCCTTTGTTCCTTCTATGCTCTACTTGTCTGCTTATTTTCGCCTTGTCGCTGTTTCAGGTGTTCCTCCTTTGCCATCTCCTTTGCCATCAATGAAAAAATTACCAACAGTCTCCCCCTTTGGCATTGATGGCAACACATCCACCAATAATCCAATGCTTCCTCCAAGTCTTTCTCTGACTGGCTTCTTTTAGAAGATCGTTTCTTTTATTACCTGCTTTTCCTCCCCCTTTGACATCAATGGCAAGTGGTTTGAATTCTTAGTGTAGCTTCTATTCTTTGATTCTGTGATTTTATCCTTTTCCAATATTTCATGCATTTCCTCTCTTTGAAATTCTCTGACTTTGTTACGCTGCTACTCATGCTTCACGTCAAGTTCACGACTCTTCCGCTGCACCGCTGACCCTTTCACCCTTTTATTGATTCTTTTATGCTGAATGTATTCTTGCCATAATCCTTTTGATCCTGAGGACCTGTTTTCATGCTTCCCTTGCTAGTTGATCTCCCCTTGAGAATGATATCTTCGTTTCTGTTCTCCCCCTGAAATTGTTCTTTCTCTTTATATTAGAGAGTAGCATCTACAGATACTACCCCTAGTCTGTCTCTCAAATATTCAAATGGTTCTCTTCCATGTGGTTTAGTAAATATATCTATTGTTTGTTCTTTTTTTGGTACATAATCCAGTTTCACTATCTTCTGAGCCACTTGTTCTCGGAGAAAATGATACTTAATTGGGATATGCTTAGTTTGTGAGTGAAGCACATGATTTTTAGATATACTTATAGCACTTGTATTATCACATTTGATTGAGATAGGTTTATCAATGCTTACCTTCATGTCTTGGAGGGTTTGCTTCATCCACATGACTTGTGTACAACATGCTACTGCTGCTATATATTCTGATTCTGCTGTAGATAGAGAGATAGATGTTTGTTTTTTGCTTAACCATGCCACCAGACTTTCTCCTAGATAGAAAGCACCTCCACTTGTGCTTTTCCTGTCATCCACACATCTGGCCCAATATGCATTTGTGTATGTTGTCAAAGTGAATTTTTTTCCTTTAGGATACCAAATTCCATATTTTGTTGTTCCTTGTAGATATCTAAATATTCTTCTGACTCCCAGAAGGTGGTTTTGTTTAGGTGCTGCTTGATATCTAGCCACTAGTCCTACTACTAGCATGATGTCTGGTCTTGATGCTATTAGATACAACAGACTTCCTATCATGGATCTGTAGAGTTTTTGATCTATATCTGTAGACCCATCATCAGCACACAGCTTGCATCCCATGATCATGGGAGTTGACACAGGTTTGCAGTCCTCCATTTTGAACTTTTTCAACATTTCTTTTAAGTATTTTTCCTGTGAGATGAATGTGCCTATGTTATTTTGCTGAATTTGAAGTCCTAAGTAGAAACTGAGTTCTCCAATCATGGACATCTCAAACTCTATTTTCATCTCATCAGCAAACCCTTTTGCTAGTTCTTCTCTGTTGCTTCCAAACATAATGTCATCAACATATACCACAACAATCAGGAGTTCATTTTCATGGGCTTTTATGTATATATTGGTTTCTACTCTGCCTCTCTTAAAGCCTTGTTTTTGCAAATATTTATCCTACTTCGAGTACTAAGAGTGAGGGCCTGCTTCTACCCATAGAGGCTTCTTCCTACCAAGTACACATAGTATTCTTTGTCTATCAATGAGAAAAATTCTGGTTGTTCCATGTAGACTTCTTCTTCTAAGTCTCCATTCAAAAATGTAGATTTTACATCCATTTGATATACTTTGAAGTTTTGGTAGCAAGAAAAGGCCAGAAACATTCTGATGGCTTCCATTCTGGCTACAGGGGAAAAAATTTCATCGTAATCAAGTCCTTCGATTTGTGAATATCCTTTGCAGACCAGTCTAGCTTTATTCCTGATTACTTGTCCTTGCTCATTCATTTGGTTTTTGAATACCCATTTTGAGCCTATGACATTTTTCTCAATGGGTCTAGGAACTAATTCCCAGGTATTGTTTTTCTCAATTTGGTCCGATTATTCATTCATAGCATTTACCCAGGACGTGTCCTTGCTAGCATCTTCAAATTTCTTTGGCTCTATTTGTGACAACATGGCTATGTTTACCTCTTCAGTTTGTTCTGTTAGCTTCCTTATTGTTTTGACCCCTACTCTCTTGTCTCCAATGATCTGATCTTCAGGATGGTTCTTCTGAGTATATCTTGAGAGAGCTTTAGAACTTAGCTCTGTATCTTCAATTGTCTTGCTTGATTCCTCATCATCTTGGTTTTCTTCTTCATTGTTGTCTAATGGACTGCAACAGTCTGTATTTCTTGTATCGTTTGGAAGTTCTTCATCAAATCTCACATCAATGCTTTCTAATATTTTTAGAAGAGTCTTGTTGTAGCACCTGTACCCTTTACTTTTGGATGCATATCCTAGAAATATCCCTTCATCTGCTCTTGCATCAAATTTCCAAATATTTTCATCATTATTCTTTATGTAACACTTGCCTCCAAAGATTCTAAAATGTTTGATTGAAGCTGGTTTCCCATGCCATAGTTCATAGGGAGTCTTGTCACTTCTTGGCCTTAAGTGAGCTTTATTAAGGATATGCACCGCTGTGTGTACTGCTTCTGCCCAGAAGGTTTGAACAATATTACTGTCATGCATCATGGCTCTGGCTATTTGTTGTACAGACCTATTTTGTCTCTCTGCTACTCCATTTTACTGAGGTGTTCCTGCAATAGTAAATTGTTTCTTTATCCCATGTTCATTGCATAGGTCAGCAAAGTCATAATATGTGAATGCGCCTCCTCTGTCTGATCTGATGCATTTCAGCTTGCATCCTGTTTGATTTTCTGCTAATGCTTTGAAGATATTAAATTTTTTCAGAGCTTCTGATTTATTCTTGAGAAATGCAACCCATGTCATTCTGGAGAAGTCATCTATTATCAACATGAAGTAGGATTCTCCACTTGGAGTTTTAGTTCTTTCAGGTCTGCACAGGTCCATGTGCACAAGTTGTAGAGGTCTTCTTGTTGATAACTCATCTTTGGCCTTGAAGGATGTGTGAGTCTGTTTGCCTAATTGACATGATTTGCATATGGTATTAGAAGGCCTCTTTATTTTTGGCATGTCTCTGACAGCTTTCTTCTTGCTTAGTCTGATTATGTGATCGAAGCTGAGATGTCCCAACCTTTTATGCCATAACCATGACTCTTCTAGTTTGCTAAGATGACATGCTTCATCTTCCTCTTTCACAATGTAAACATTACTCTCTGTTCGAACTCCTTTGAGCAGAGTCTTACCTATGGTGCTTGATCTGACTTCAGAATATTGTGCTCTAAAAAGAACTTCACAACCTTTGTCACACATCTGACTGACACTTAGTAAATTTTCTTTCAGCCCATCTACAAATAGTACATCTTGGGCCTTTCCTCTGCCATTGTCTATGATGATTGAGCCTTTTCCCTTAATCTTACATGATTTATCATTGCCAAAAGTAACATTTCCAGATTTTTTTTCATCAAGAGTTATAAACTTTCTTTTGTCTCCTGTCATGTGTTTAGAGCAACCACTATCCAAATACCATTGACTTTTCAAATCTTGAGCAGTTAGAGCCAAGTCACATTTATTCATCTTCTTTATCCACTGGAGGCACCCTTTTGTTTGGTATCTTTTGTGAGGTGATGAATTACATCTTCTTAGAGGACATTTGGAGGGTATATGTCCAACTTGATTACATACACCACATTTGATCATAATTTTTGTAGAATTATAAGTATGAACAAAATTTCTTTGATTCATAAACTTCCTTGAGGTGTTAAACATCAATCTTTGTCCATACTTTCTACACTCAATGATTTTATGACCAAATTCATTACAATAAAAACAGTAACCATAGAAACTATTTGCATACCTGATGTAAGGTTGTCTCTTCCATTTGTTTGCTTGAGGCAGTCTCTTCAATGTTTGCATATTTTGCTAGTTTTAATTACTCCTCCTTGCATGGCAATATGAAGCAATGTGTCCCAGCTTGTGGCAAACATAACAGGTGGCATTCTTCATAGGAGGGAAGAATCTCCTTTGATGGCTTCCGAATGTTACATATTTAGAGACATATGTCCCTTTCTCTGTTGTCTTAGTATTTATTGCCTTCTTTGTTATTAGAGGTTTCTTCTGATCTCTGTATTCCTCATTACAGGTTTCTTCTTTTGAAGGAATTTTTTGAGTTGCTTCATCATTCTTCTTTTCTTTTACAAAAATAATCCCTCTATTTTCTTTTTCTTTGCTTTTACATGATTCTCCTTCATAGCCTATTCCAGTTTTTATCATAGGGGATCTTTGAGCAACTAGAATTTCATTCAACTTACTAGAGCTTGTTGTTTGAGAAGAGCTTATAACCACTTTCCTTTGAGCATTTTCTAGTTTCTTCTTGAGACATACTACTTCTTCTTCCAACTTCTCTTGTTCTCGGGTTTTATCATTGATTTGATGAAGTAACATGTCTTCTATCTTCTTGGCTTCTTCAAGTTCTACCTTCAGCTGCATGAGAACTTCTGAATTCTGTTCTTCTCGTACAAACTTGAGGAGAATGTCCTTTTGTTTTCTGCATTTCAGCTTGAGTCTGTCAATATCTTCTAGAGCACTTCTTAGCTCCCCCTCAAGGTCGACTTCACCTTCTTCTTCTTCATCTTCTAGCACGATACCTTCAAGTTCTTCTATAGCCATCAATAAAAATTCAGAGGTTCCATATTCACTTGAGAGTTCATCTGGGTCTTCAGATGTAATACTGTCTTGTTGAGCATAGAAGGATTTTCTACTGAACTTCTTTCCCTTCTGCCAGTTCTTTGATGTATTTTTCTCTGACTCTTGAACTTGATTCCTTACTTTCTTGTGAGGACACTTAGCAGCATAGTGTCCAAATCTTCCACAGTTAAATAATTTGAAAGGAAGTTTACCTTTGTATTTACCTGAACCTCTATCCAATTTCTTGACAGATTTTGCTTCTTCTTCATCCAAACAAGAGCATATGTCTTCATCTTCTTCTTTCTTCTTTTCTGTTTTAAAGGTAGCCTCCATCGAACTTGGCTTCGTCTGTGGGAGCCTCATTTCATATGCTGTTAGATTTCCAAGTAGCTATTTCATGGTTAAGGTCCCCCAATTAGTTGTTTCTTCTATAGCAGACACCTTGGGATTAAACCTGGGTGGAAGAGATCTTAGAATCTTTTGTACAATTACAACTTATTTTATGTTTTCTCCTAGAGCCTTCATGTTATTTACTATTTCTACAACCCTTAGAAAGAAGTTAGCTATATCTTCATCATCATTCATTGTTAAGTTTTCAAACTGGGCTCTATAGACTTGAAGTTTAGCAGTCTTTACCTTCTTGTCTCCCTCATGGACATTCTCCAGAGTATCCCACATTTCTTTGGCATTGTTTTTGTGCATTACTTTGATAAACTCTGCTTCACACAATCCATTTAATATGGCATTCATGGCTTTTGCGTTAGCTACAAAGTATTTCTTGGCTTCTTTCTCTGAGGCAGTTTCCTTCGGGGCATATCCTAATCCCACACCATCCCAAATTTCTATTCCTAGAGACATTATGTATGTCCTCATTCTGATTTTCCAGAAGGCATAATTTGCACCCGTAAAGAAAGGGGCTTTATTGGTTGAGCATCCTTCTTTACTATCCATCCTGAGAACCTAGAATCTCCTTTCAGTTCTTAAACTGGTACAAAGGAACTTGGCTCTGATACCAATTGTTGAACCCTTAGTTAAACTGAGAGGGGGGGGGTGAATCAGTTTAACAAATTCATCGTCTTTTAAAACTTTTCATTAAACCTTATTTACACCTTCATTTATGTCCAACTTAATATGTGAGAAATCTTAGAATGTGAGCAGCAAGTATTAATATAATATAAAATTAGACTTAATATGAGAGCAGTAGATATTAAGCAGATGATATAAATCAGATCAACACATAAACATCATGCACAGAGACACCAGATATAAGTGGAAACCCATAAAGGGAGAAAACCACATATTATTATTGTTGTGATGCAAAGGCAAGCTCCAACTCCCTCTCACCACTGTTTTTATGTAGGCACCAACCTACAGGAGGATCCAACCTCAATTCTGCATGCTACAACTTGCAAGGAAGCACCAACTCCCTTAAATTTTCCGCAGGCACCAACCTACAAGAGGCTCCAACCTCAGTCAGCTACAACTGATAGCTATCAAGCTGCAACTTGATAGGGAAGCTCCAAATTCCTCAATTTATCAAACTGAATGTTTATTGATTTACCTTAGATATCAGCTCTATTCTGTAGCATCTCTTTCTGCTCTTCTTTTCTTAATCTTCTCTGCCTCACTCTTCTATACTCTGAATTCTCTATATTTTCTCTCTCTAACCTCTCTTATGCATATCCAGTTGATATTATATATAGAGTTCCTCACATGACTATTTGTATTTCACAAAGAATTTGGAGTGAACAGTCATGACTCTTTGGCTTATGTCTTCTCATTCCTTTTATCTGCTCATTCAATAAATATAAATGTAGGTATCAATTTAACATTACAGTGGGATATTTGTTCTCTTCCGGAGACTTGCCAATGCATCACAACAATATAAATCAATTAAAAAAACATTTACATTCAATTACAATGAAAATTCCAGCTCACTCATTCAACCTCTTAGCTAGCTGCGCATTTGTCTTTTCTTTGACTGAGTTTGTCCCTTTCTTTCCTCTGTATGCCTTTCTGTTTATGACTGTTGCGTAACCCCTGTATTTATGTAACTGTTGACATCAAATCTGGGCAAATTCCAACCCTTTACACAACAAGTGTCTTGTTGATGTGGTGAGTTCTGCAAGCAGAACATACGTACACCACGACCTTTGTTTTATGGCCCAATGCGATTCCACACAGCACAATCAGATTATATTAATAATCACCCTCCACATTAAGTCGAGGCCCGTGGGTCCACAGACCACACGGCACATTTAAATACAATTGCAACAATCGCTTTATTTAACAATCGCAACAACATTTTATATATAACAACGCCTTTTATATATATATAACCCACTTTCATTCTTCAGCATAATTATACAGACTGCCTTTTAATCAACTCTCGACGTAAACAATAAAACCTGTTTCAACATATAAAAACCCCTTTCGAGCCCACTTGACACGTTTTCCGATGCGATATACTACTCCTCCAGCGATTCCCGATTTCGATTGATCTGCTGCGATGCAATTAATCATAATTGCAAACTTTTATTTGCATGTTTCGCTGCTTTGTTTAACTCCGATGCGATTGACTTGATTCGATGCGATGAATCGCTTTACAAATACTTTCGATTGTGATTAATTGCAATCGCAACCTTTTATTTGCATGTTTCGATGCCCTTTTTCCTATGCGATCAGTCCATATTCACTTAAGTGTGTCGATTCGATTAGAACTGGAACTCAAACCAATAAAATCATAATTTATAGACCCATCGAGTCTGGAACTCAATCGCAATCACAATCCTTTATTGTCATGCTTCGATGTTCTACTTTTATTTGATGCGATTGACCACTGTTCACTACATTTTGCCGATGCGATTGGAACTGGAACTCAAAAAATTGTTAATCATGGTTTATAAGCCCATCGGGTCCAGGCTTGAATCGCAATCGCAAGTCTTTGTTTATATGATCCGCTGCGAACTTTTTCTCCAATGCAATTAGACTGATCCGATGAGATTATGCCGGACTTCAAATACATTTGAATCATAATTCATACACCCATCGGGTCCGAAACTCAATTGAAACTCTTGTCAATATGTTTCGCTGCCAATTCTTTCTCCGATGCGATTGGAAAGGGTCCCACCTTATAAGCCTTTTCTTTTTGATAGAACCTTTGGTTATTTAGATCTTGCGCTACATATAAAAGTATATTATATGGACCTTTACATATATATGTGGTGCATCATATGTATCTCACTGCACATATATATAAGCTTGCTTCCGCTTCAATCTTTAGTGAATCTTCCAGCGGGGGTAGCGATTCTTGGAATTTATTTGTATATATATATACTTGCCACTTGGGGTAAGTGATTCCCAGAATTGGGTTTATGTATCCTCCATTTGGGGTAGCGATTCTCGGAATTTTCGGCTCTGCCTCTGCTTATGATAACAGCTCTGCCTCTGCCTCTGATAACCTGCTGTGATAACGGCTTTGCCTCTTCCTCTACCTCTGATATAACGTCACTTTTGCTTCCTTCATTCGCTTCTTTGCTGCCTCTGCTAATTCTTTGTCTCTTCCTTTCTGCTATATCTACTGCCTTAGTTTATTTGTGCTCCTTTCTCTGTTGCGTATATAGAATCCACTCCACCTGTTATACTTGTAGAAAATCCCATGAGGCTCTGATATTCTATGCCTTCAATTCAACAGTTCTTTTCCTCAACTACGAACTCTGCTACATTACCAAAGTTCCGTTTCTCATCTTGATTTAATTCTGCAGAATGAATTGTGACGTATTCTTCCCAACAGTGCTTCACAGTCTTCCCACTTGAATAAATGTTCCTCATTACTCTATCTCTCCAGTTCTGCTATTAAATGGCCCTCTTCTACTGTCCTCACTACTTTGCAGCACCTCATCTGACTCCTGCTACCTTTGTTCCTTCTATGCTCTACTTGTCTGCTTCTTTTCTCCTTGTTGTTGTTTTAGGTGTTCCTCCTTTGCCATCTCCTTTGCCATCAATGACAACATTTCCAACATGTAGTTGAAAGATGATCTTGGCCAAATACCAAATAGTGGACAAGGTCAGCAATACTCCTCCAAGAGCTACTCAATGGAAGAGGTGGGATTCCTGATCAGTAACACCCCAGTGCTACACAACACTATTCTTAGTTAAATAGCAAGAGAATGATATATGTATAAACAAAAAATATATTCAGAAATATACTTAATCAACAACCTTCTTCTATTTTCCTCCTCTTCCTTTTATAATATAAAAGTCCTACCAAACCCCAAACCATCTCAATGATTTAGCTCCTTTCACATGTTTAGCCCCTAACTAAAACTGCGTTGTGCATCTAGGAAATTCACTGTATCTAGACAACATTATTGATTTGGTCATGGTTGACATGGTCAAATGATCCAGCCTCTTTCACACTTAAGTGTTCTTATGTAAATAGCCCATATTTAGCTTTTTTCACATGTGGCATTGATTTATTTTGTTGATTTGGAGTTTTATTGATCCTCCTTTACAATTTTATTCATGAAACAGAAAAATGAAACAAAATTGTATATTCCCATTAGCTTGGGCTAATTATGAATATTACATGATGAAATTGAGGATGAGGAAGAACATCTTCCTAGGAAGAGGCCAAGGACAATTGGGTTGAAGAAGGCCTTATCTCGGGAAAGAGAGAAAGAGAGAGAGTTGGCGGAGCAGCTCACTCCAAGTGAGCTGCTTGCCATGGAGATCAGCTATGACAGAGAAAATTGGCTAGAAAGAGCCAATGTAAACCTATAGGATCAACTTGAGAAGGAAAAAATAAACATTGACCTTCAGAAGAAGATGGCAAGGCATTATGCCTTAAGAAACAGGATTTTTAGGGCCAAGCTCAAAAAAGCCCTTACAAAGATTCAAGCACAAAAGGAGGAAAAGGAGAAGGAAAAGATAAAATTCCTTATTTATGTATCCCTCCAAGCCTCCCAAACATGATCAGCAAGAAAAAATCCATTTTTTGCATCATTTTGCAAGTTTTGAGTTTTTGACTGTTTGGCGAGCAAGAAAAAGGGCCAAACGCGCAGCGCCACTGGATTTGTGCTCTTTTTGGGCCACTCAAATGGAAAAAAATTAGAATTTTCATGTTTCCCATGCCTAGCACAACATCCACAGAAAATTTCAGCTCATTTGGAGCAAAACTGGCCCACCAAAAGGGCCAAAAACCACCTAAAAAAGCACCTTTTTGCCCTATTTTTAACATTGGTGTTGCGCCCTTAGCAGTCTTGGGAGAATTGATTTTTTAGTCGAAAAATCGACACAATTATGGGAACCACAGGCATATTTTGAAACTAGATAGGACAAGATTTCTAATGAGCTATCATGGAGCTCATTTGGACATCGTGAAGGCCTCCAAAATTCAGCTGCAAAAGGGAAATTTTTCCAGTTTTTGCGTTACGCCATTGGCCTGGCACTATGCCCTCAGCCAGTGGCACTGTGCCCTTGCCAGAAAGTTAACAAAAGACACAAGAAGTTATTGAAAAATATATTTTGAGGGCTTAAAGGATAAATATCTCTAAAATTAGTTGAGGAGTTATGTTAGAATTTATTTTTGCAATGAATGAGTTTGGGATATTTGTGCCTTCGGCCTTGCATGGTCTCAATGGTCAAATGCATTAAATTTGTAATTGATGACATTTTTAAACCCTAGCTAGGTTTTACCACCTTACTTGGTGTTGAGCATTGGAAAAGGTATGAATTCACCATGTATTTCTTTATCTTTTTTCCTTTAAACATAACTCTTTTTATTCTAGAAAGATGATATATTGAAGGATTATGATAGAATTTCAAAGATTAATGTTTATTGTGAAATTGGCTAAATATTGTCTTTTATTCTAAACAGGAGACAAATGAAGTAGGAAACCACCATTTGAAAGGCAAAGCTAAAGCAAGATTAACTGTTGTTCCTCCAACAAAGGGCCATATCTAGACAAGAAGGATGAAATTAGAATGCATAGTCAAAGAAAGGCAAGGAACAGCACGGCTACAACACAAGAAGATGAAGCATTAGCTAAAAGAGGAAAATAGAGCGAATCCCTCAGGATCTTTCGATCCTGAGGGATCGTTGTTCAAATTTTATCTTTGTTTCTTGTATTGTCCTTCGAGTTTTTATAAAAGGCAGTGCCTGTAGAAATAGAGGGGACAATTACCATTGAAAATTCTTCTGTAATTCTATACTTTTATTGACTCTCGTGATTCAAGCAGAGATCGACTATTTGTAAAATGTTTTTATGCATGATTAATATATGATTTATTTAGCGTTCCATCACTTGACTCTGGAGTAGCTCAGTGGTGTTTCCCTAGCGGCTAAGGGACCGGCCCTGGTGGATCCACTTGCTCTTTTGTATCATTATCCTTCGATTACAGTTGTGTGACAGTTTGCATTTGTTTTCATTACAGTTTCAAGTTTAATAGTTTACTATTTTATTGCTTTATAATCTTGGTATGTTTCATTTTTGAATTGCGTTGACGTTCCTTTCCAATTTAACAAGAATCTTGATCCTTGTATAACTTATGCTTTAATAGAGCTTCGCTGTTTAGCATCTGCTGTTCCATTCCAGTTGCTGTTGCATTCCATTTTTTGTTCCATTCTGATTGCTGTTCATTTTAGTTTGCTATTTAATATAATTTGTTGTTCAATTCCATTAGATAGAGTTTGCTGTTCATTTCTATTGGTGTTCAATTCTAGTAAAGTAGGCCTGTTGTTCATTTCAGTTAATTAGTTTACAGTTTATTTCATACCTGCAAAGAGTTTTGTTTTGGCTTTAAGAGCTTGCTTAGTTTACTTTCATTAGTAGCATTAGTGATTTAGTTCAGCTTCCATTTAATTTATTTGGTGTATAGTATAAGATCATCAACTGTAAAGGACATTGGTTATTGTTACCTACTTTCTTAGATTGATTATATTGTTCTTATTTGATTTCATTTACATTAGTTTCCAAAGGAAAGAGTTATTACCACTGCATCCTTGACTGATGATTATTGAGTGAATGATTGGATTTCAGAGCATTTAATTTCATGTCATTGTAGTTAGATGTCATTTCCAAGCATTCTTTTAATCTTGTATCTGTAACATTGTACTACATATTGGAAAGCATTACTCTTAGATTGAATTTCAGCCTCAGATAGAGTACACTCTTGAAATAAAAAATCGTACTTGGATTGATAATTAATGTGAGATAAATAGGAGTTAAAAATACACCTTTTAGACCTCAACACTTGGTAGTTAAATAATACATGTAAGATTCATTATTTTTGTTGGCTTATTATTGAGCTCAATAACATAGACTTGGAGTTGTGAAGAAATTGGCTTTGGAGTTTTTTGAATGTTTTGATTTGAATGGAAATGGAGCAAGCACATTTGCAGGATTCATGAACATGGCTAATGGTGATGTTGTTCTAATCTAGTACTTGTCTTCTTATGTTTTCCATATTGTGCATATTTCTCTTGCAATAGAATAGAGAATTTAGCTTTAAGATATGCTATTAGAGGAACCTTAATTATATCTGCTTCTATTGCTCTAATGTTTTCCTCTGCTAGGTCAGATTAGAGAATTGTTAATTGTTCTCTAGTTCCACTCAGTTTCTTTGTCTTAAGAATGGTTTAATGGAGTCATGCCAAAGAATTTTACAGTATACCCTATCCTTTGGTGTAGCTTAAAAAAAAAAATTTAGGCCTTTTCTTTGAAGTTTACTAATTAGGGTTTGGCTAAAGAAGTTTATGGTTTGCCCTATCCTTTACTTTGAAGGTATTTTATAGTTTTATTAAATAATTTAGGAGTTCCCTACTCTTTTATCATCACTTTTTTCTCATCTTAAATGCTTTCTTTCTCTGAAGGTGAATAACTAGAGAATTTAGGAGTTCCCTGCTCTCTAGGATTTGCTGGAATGTTTTTTTTTAAGTTTACTTGGTGAAGTTTGACCAAAAAAGTTTAGGGTGTGCCATGTCCTTTGGTTATTTCTTAATAATAGTGATCTTGAAGGCCCTTCTTATTATAGCATTTGTTAAAGGATTCTTGATTTCCCTTTAAACCTACTATGTTCACAAATTTAATGTTCATCTCACTCAAATAAGCTACTAAGATCCATTTGGCTTTGTTAGCTTGCCCTATGAAACACCCTTGATTCATTGTTGTCCTTTTCAAGCCTTTTACATACACCATATCCCAATGGTTTGAATCTTTCTTACTCTATTTGTTCTTATTGACAACCTACCCAACCAAACAAAACAAAACAAACAAACCCTATCACTTTAACTAGCCTAAAATCAACATCCTAAAAACATAAAAGTCATACCTTTTATAGAAATATAGAGAGAGCCATCTCTGAGTCCAGGAAGGCTAGGTCCTAGGACTCCAAAGATTGGTTTGATGTTACCCTTATCTATTCGATCATTGCCAATCTGCCAAATTACATAAAATACTAACATAATGGCAATCACGGTGGGACCTTAGTAAGTAACAACTTAAATATTCCTTCAAAACTAAAAAATCCCCTGTCAAACTTAGATAAATCAAGTGTTATCCAAGAATGATATCTAGTTGATTTTCCATACTAGCATCATGAAAAACATACTAGGGAACACTCATTAAAAATCTTAGTGTTACATAAAGAACTTAGAAGACCCAAAAATATCTCTAGATTGGTTTTCAAATGTTGATGGTGGACAAAAAGAAAATCCTCAAACACTTAGCATCATCCACCTGGTGACTCCATTGTTTCTCACAAACTCCCCTAGGAATGCACTAATCAATCCTAACAACATAGAGCCTAGTCACATACTATGTGAATTCAATCTTTTTACAGATTGGTTTTGTTTTCAAAATTCTTGTAAAATTTCAGCCTCTCTGTGTTGTGGGTCTGAAATCTGGCTTCACAAAGAATCAACACCAGATCTCACCCTGACCCAAACCATCCTGATATAGTTTTTGACCCAGAAATTATCCTAACAAAAACTTCTAGGACTGAAGATTCAACTACTATCAGACCAATTCACAAAGCAAGCTTTGTTCATGAAAACCTTAAATTATTTCAAGATACCCAATTTAACTTACACCATAGAAGAAACATATTTGGAACTAAGTCTCAAAATTGGATAGAATAGACAGACCTTGAGCCTACAAAATTACAGCAGAGTCCTAGTAGAGAATCCTCTCCTTCCACTCCTCCTGATTTTCAGCTTCTCCAACACTTTGACTCATTTCGTTCCAAATCTGCTCCATCTCAGCTAGCTAGTCCAAGTACAGCTGCTACCCCCACTCATACACCCACTATGAAAACCACTCCATTTCATCCTCCACCTCCACTCATAAACCCTCCTCTTGTAAATCCTCCTTGAATTCCATTACCTTCTATCATGGCAGCATGGTATGTCCCATATTACTACCACAACCTTTATTGCCTATGCCACAATACTACCAATCTAAAATCCCTCACTTTACTGGAGTTGATTCTACCACTACCCAACAAAATGTAGACAAGATGAATGATGCTTTTGAATACCAATAAATAGAAGAGGAGACCATAAAAATGAGAATGTTTGCCCAAAGCTTAGGAGGATAAGCAAAGAAATGGTTCAAAAACTTAACTCCTAACAGCATTCATGACCTCATTTCCCTTTATCAAACATTCATAAATAGGTGGGAGACTAATAAAAATCCTCTTCAGATCCTATCAAAGTATGATAACCTTAAGAGAAATGTTGGGGAATCTGTCCAAGACTACTGCACTAGGTTCAATAGTGTATACAATGCACTCCCTCCCCACATGAAACCCCCACAAGTCCTAGCCTTAGTAAAATTTCCAGGTGGATTTGATCCAGACATGTCTTATCAATTAAGAGAGAGAGATCCCCTCACCTTATAAGACATGCAAAGGGGAAAAGTAAGTGTAGAAGCCAACTTAATTGCTAAAAGGGCTAGCTTAAGAGCATAGAAGAAGGTTACATACAAAGAGGAAACTATGGCCTCCACATCTGATGCTAAAATTGACAGTCTAGTTAGGACAATGGAAAGGATGATGGAGAGAATTAACTTGAATGAAAGAGAACCTCCAAGAGAAAACCAAACAAACCCTCAAAATAGAAATAGAAACCAAAAATTTAGGAAAGAAAACTATGTAGATGAAGAGGAAAGAGAGATTGAAGAGCCAGAAGAAAACCATGTCAATCTAATAGAATCCAATAACGAGAACAATGTTTTTCTCACAGAAGAAGAACAAGGTATGTTTTCCTCAAAAAAAAATGAAAGAACATATGAGGATTCTGAAGAATACAAACTATGGTTTGAAAATAATATCATGGAGGTTCATAGGCAGTATGACCTCAGAAGTAGGAAAACATGAGACATCCCCAAGAGGAACAAACCAGAAATTTCTGCTAGGAAGACCCCTGAAAACATTCCTAAAATAATAGCAGAAAATACCAACATAATGGCTAATACTCCTGATCAAAGCAAAAGCAAAAACAACCAACATGATAGTGACCAAAGTTGCCCTAGTACATCAACTAGTGGCCCTGAAAAATATGCTTTAACTGAGATCCCAAAAAAACATTAGCAAGCTAAGGTTGCTAAAAATACCATGTATGATAAAACTGATGTAAATATGCCAAGAACACAAAAACCATTTAGTATTGAGGGAAAAATTGCAAAAATCAAAATATCCATACCCCTTACTAAACTAGTGACTCAAGATGTTTATAGATCTCAAGTTTTGAAAGTTTTAAACATAGGAAGTGATACCAATACTCTACATCTAACTGATGATAGGCCAGAATTGTTGTTTGGACCAGAGGTAGGAGGAAAGTTTCAAGAAGGAGTTGTGCCTCCATTCTATGTCAGTTTGAACATTCATGACAAAATCTTACATAATTCCATGCTAGACTCCAGTGCCTCACACAACCTCATGCCAAAGGTATTGATGGAGAGATTAAGCCTCGAAATAACCAAACCATAAAAGGGCTTATACTCTTTTCATCCTAGTAGAGTTAAATTTCTGGGCTTGATCAAATATCTGTGTGTCGATCTGGCACAAATACCAGCTAAGAGCCTATTCATGGATATTGTAGTGGCTGACATTCCCCCGAAGTATGGCATGCTTTTATCTAGATCATGGGGAGACAAACTCCAAGGAAACCTCCAAATGGACATGAAATATGCTACCATCCTAGTCTTTAACCAAAAAAGAATATTTTGTAGAGAATCTCACATGAAATACATGGTAAGTAGCCAAGATAGTCCAAACAACACCCCTCTCTATTCTATCCATTCAAACCTTGACTCATTTATCTTGTATAATGAATATGACATTAATGAAAAAGTAAACAAAAAAAGAGGAAGATCTAGACCTATCAAAATAGTCAAACCAAGCACAAAATGAAGGACATGATAGCCAAAACCCTAGCAACCATGAAAAACAACATAATGGCGAATCTAAACTTGAAACACTTTGGAACATGAGATTTGATGGATCTTGTGGCAAAGCTAGTTTAGGAGCAGGTGTTTCGATACACAACACCAATGAAGGTCACTCTTACAGGCTAGATTTTCAATGTACAAACAATATTGTAGAGTATTAAGCTCTTCTCCTAGGGTTACAATGTTTAAAAAACATAGGAGCCAAGATTATTTATGTTCAAGGAGATTTCGAGCTAATCATTAGGGAAATCAAAGGAGAATATTCATCCAAAAACCCTAGGATAAGAAAATATAGAAATCTTGCCTTAGAACTCCTCAAAACATTTGAAAGATATGAACTTACCTCTATCCCAAGAACTCAAAACAGCCTTTCTGCAATGAAATAGCCTCTGTTTCCAACACTTGACAACTACCTCATTCCAATGAACAATACATGGTAAAGGTCAAAAAAAGACCTACAGTCCCTGATAACATAGAATATTGGCAATTTTTTGAAGGTGACAAACATATTGAAGACTTCATGCAATCCAAAAATGAATTTGAGATGCCAAAATCAGACTTAGAACATGAAGAGGACTACTCTACTGAAAAACAAACACACAAAACTGAGCCACCTTATGATGTTGATGTAAATCTGCTAGAACACCCTCTTGAGGAAAAATTGTTTGAAGACCAAGATCAAAAAGACCTTGAGGTATTGCAATGCAAAGATAAATTATTTCCAAGAGGTCTTGCCCCCTTATAAGAGCTATTTTATTTCAATGATGTTGCTATGAAGCATAAGATGGAATCCATCAAAACATATGTAGAAGAATCCAACATAGGCAGTGAAGAAGAACCTAAAATGATAAATTTTCCCAAAACATTTCTAGCTCTTATAAAACAGAAATACATTGAGCTTTTAAAAGAGTTCAAGGATGTGTTTGCATGGGGATATGAGGACTTGAAGTCCTATGACACAAACATCATTCATCACAAGATTCCCCTCAAAGAAAACCAAAAACCATTCAAGCATAGATTGTGTAGGGTAAACCCTATTCTAATGCCCCTAGTTGAGAAAGAAAACAAAAAGATGTATGATGCTCGAGTAATAGTCCCACTTAGGTACTCAAAATCGGTCTCAAACCCTGTGTCAGAAAGGAAGAAGATAGGAGAAATTAGTTTGTGCATAGACTTTAGAAATTTGAACAAAGCCTCCCTGAAAGAAAACTACCCTTTACCTAAGATGGATCACATAATGCAATGGGTAGTGGGTTCCAAAAGAATATCATTGCTTGATTGTTTTTCCAGTTATAACCAAGTGCTAGTCCTTCCAAGTGATCAACGCAAAACCACCTTCACTACACCTTGGGGCACCTTCATGTATGTTAAAATGCCTTTTGGCTTAATGAATGTCGGGGCCTCTTTTCAAAGAGCCATGGATATTTATTTTTCCAAATAAATAGGCTACTTCATTGTGATATACCTTGATGACATCATTGTTTACTAAAAAACCGATGAAGAACATCTAGCTCACTTAAGAAAATTCCTTGAAAAGTGTAGAAAGTATGGTTTATCTTTGAATCCTAAGAAAAATCTATTTGGCCTTCAAGAAGGGAAACTTTTAGGCCACATCATATCTAAAGAGGGAATCAAGATATACCCAAAAATTATTGAAGGTATATTGCAGATCAGCCACCCTAGAAACATCAAAGAGCTGCAATCTTTCATTGGAAAGATCAATTTGTTAAGAAGGCTCATATCAAACCTTGAAAAACTCCTAAGAAACATTAAAAACATGCTAAAAAGACAAATAGGAGTCAAATGGACCATAGAAGAAAAAAAATCCTTTGAACTGGTAAAAAAATGACTTACCCAAACACCAGTTCTAATCAGCCCTGACTTTCCCAAGGACTTTTTCATCTTCTCATTTGCATCAAAACACATAATTGATGTAGTATTGCTACAAAAGAACATGATGAGACAAGAAAATCCCATAGATTTCTTCAGTAAGTCTCTAAGGGATTCACCTATGAAATATAACATCATGGAGAAACAAGCTTTTTCCTTGATCAAAGCCTTACAAGATTTCAGAGTTTACATCTTGCATTCACATGTCATTGCATTTGTTCCTCATGCAATTGTTAAGGAAATACTAACTCAGGATCCTGATGGTAAAAAAGGTAAGTGAATTGTTGTCATATTAGAGTATGATTTTGAAAACAAGCCCACCAAGCTAATAAAAGGGTAAGGACTAGCCAAACTAATGGTTGAAGCAAACTTTCAAGCATTGGACATAAACATGATACATTCCTTGGATGAACAAGAGGAGCTGGCGACCCCAACTATTGAAGAAGAATTTTTGAACTCACTCTGGTATGCTAACATATTGTATGTGCTTTTTAATCTAAATTCTCCTCCTAATTTATCTAAAACAAAGGCCAGAGTCTTGAAACAAAAGGCCGTAATTTTTTTCATCTTAGATAAAGCTTTATATTGGAAAAATTATGTTGGTATCTTGCTTAAATTTTTATTTAAAAATGATGCAAATAGAATCATGCATGAGTTTCATGAAGGAGAATGTGGAGGTCATCTCTATTGGAAAACCACTTCCAAAAAAATCTTAAGAGCTGGTTTCTATTGGCCCACTCTTTTCCCTGATATCCATAAGCTAGTGGTGACTTGCCATAAATGAAAAATCTTTGAGGGAAAGAGAAAACTATTGCCTTTACCTTTACATCTTATCAGTGTTGAAATTAATTTTCAACAGTGGGGTTTATATTTCATTGGAGAAATCCACCCTGCTGTAGAGCTATAAAAAGGGTCTCTTTCACCTCTAATTACCTCACATTAATATGTCAATCCGGGAGCGTTTTGTTATTACAAAGAGTGACTCAATCCGAGGCTATCATTTGTCAGAGTAATTGTAGTAGTATGTTGCCTAAGAATTACAAGAGTAAACTGATGTTTGACTATAATTAAAATTACTTTCAAAGAATAAATCACACACTCAGAAAACTCAACAGCTTATCAGTCAAGGGTTCGGCAGTGATAACCCATCCCTTCGGAAACTGATGGAAAGGAAACCAAATCATAGACCATCCATGAGCCTGGGAGCTAGACAGGGACTGCCAATACTCACTACAGCCTTAGATCATCTCTCACACCAAATGCAAGTAAATGGAACAGCAAGTAAAGGATTGAACAACAATTCTGAAATGGAACAGCAAACCTATAATGGAACAGCAATTGAATAACTACGTCCTGCGGGTTGTAACCAAACTTAATCCATTAAATCAAATGCACTCTTTGCAATCAACTAACATTCTTTCACTCTAAAGGCAATTCACTCAAATCACACTAATGGAACAGCAATAACGATTAATGAATTATGGAACAATACTGATAAATCGGAAACGCGCACAATACATTGGAATAACAATCTGAATCAACGGAAATACGATTGTGCTTTCAAATAGAACGCTATTGTTACCGAATCCAACGATTATAAAGACACTGCCTCAACAAATGTATGACACGAATATTCAATATAACAGCTCTGTAACAAAAACAATAAGAACATGCAATTAACTCTGAAAAGGATTAATAACTTGGTGCAGGGTCAACACATGATTCTGTCTGTAAAAACCTCAATGATTCAATCTTTAACAGAGCATGTAATATGAACTTTATAAAGCATATCAAATTACCAAATAACACTGATAAACAAACCACACAGAAGTCAAGTCGTAATGGTACAAAAGCAAGTGTCCTCCGGGGCCGGGCCCTTAGCCTCCAAGGATACACCGCTTTAAGTTAATCCAGATGCAGAGATGGAATAATCACCAAGCTTTCATTAACGCATCGGTCAAAAATACATTGAACCAGTTCTCAACGAAACTTAATAATCAAAGCTGATGTCTTACAGAAAATTACATAAAAGCGTATTCTCTATCTCCCTCAAGCTAACAGTGCTGTCCCTTTATATAAAGGTGACGGCGGAGATGTCTAAGTGACAAGATAAATAAAGCAGCGATCGCCAAACTGTTAACTCTTCATCCTGTCTTTTCTTTTGCGCCGAGCTGGTGTCTTCACCTCCTTTTCCGGGCCGATTTGCTTCAATCTGTTTATCCTTGTTTGCATTCGGTTCTAGTCCAGAGGGACAGCAGTTATCTCGACTTTATCCTTTCCTTTGGAGCGGCAATTGCTTGTTTTCTCCTTTTCCTGTACAGAAAATAACCATTATCAGTGGCTAAGTCTTGCATGTCAATTCTCACATGTTTTGTTATAGTTCCTTGTTATTTTCCAAATTCGTGATACAAAAAGGTTCATAAATTCTATTAAAAAGCCACTGAAATAATCATCAAAAGCATACCTTTTTAGTACTCCACACACCCCCCTGCTTACCTTGATTCATGTCCTCATGAAAACATTGTAGTTGACATGCAAGGCAGTGAGAGAATATGCTGGAGAAGGAGTCTCATGCGGAGGCCTACAACCATGTTGAGTGATTAGATAGTCAAAGAACTGACCTGTTTGCCCCTTAGGCATATCATACAGGGCCTGGTATCCGGGTGCAGGGTGCCAAATAATTGGAGTGCGAAATCTATATCCTAACCAGGATGACCCTGCTTTCAGAATGCTCTCGCCATAGAGGTTCAAACAGTCGGCAGCTAACTCAAAGTTCTCATACTTAAATGGTTCCCTGAGCTGGATGTTTGGATCAGAGATTCGGTATCGAAATTTGGCTGCATTAATGGCCAAGTCTTTGATGGAAAGAAAATACTCTAACCCTTCCCGAATAAGTGCCTCATGCGTGGGTCCTAAAGTTTCAATGGCACCAGGAGCCCTTATAAGATTTCTATGAGCTTTCCACAACTGTACTGGGTTCCTAGGCTCAGCCCTAACCCGTAAATCTAGACCATTTTCCTGACTCTGGAAAGTATCATAGGCTTTGAGCCACTTAATCTGATTAACCCCAAATGAAATGAATGCTTGGAATTGGATGTCTCCAATGAAAGGGCCAGGGTTTAACTCAGTCTCCTGATTTAACACAAGGTCGTGCAAATAAAGTTCACACAACAATCTCTGGACTTTCACTCCATAATGTTTACAGCAGTCTATAAAGTCATTGACAGTGTTGATTTGTATAGGGGTGCCTGCTTTAACAGCTTTTATTTTTAATTGTAAATACCGTTCTAATAAAAAAAAACATAGTTTTTAGCAGGGCCCCTACATGCTAAAACATCATTGTATAAATAACATAAGTCATTCATCTGTTTGATAACAGTATCTAGTCTGCGGGTTACCTGTGCAACTTCCTCTTGTTCCTTTTTCCACCCTTCAAAGGCCTGGCTTTTGGATTGACTGACGTCCCTTAATTGCTGCTGTAACTCTTCATATTTTTCTCGGGGAACCGTTTGCTCTCTAAGTTGCTCGGCTTCTTGTTGGGCTTGCTTCACCATCTTATGCAAGGTTTTTGTCTTCGGATCTTTTTTCCATAGGTCAGTGGAGGTCGGGAGTTTTACCTGAACTTTCTTATTATGCTGTTTAGAGTTCAAAACCCTTATTACCCCTGAGGGTGGTGCCTCTGTTTGAATTTTCTTATCACTGATCCTTATCTCATCCTTTTCTGTTTTAACGCGAACATCCGTCTGTTCCCGTTCCTCAGCATCATTTGGAACGACAGCTGGATTCTCAGTAGGGTTTTGAACAGCAGGCCGCTTGTTGGCCTTCTTTTTCCTCCCTCCGGTCTTTCTTACCTTCTGGTTCTTTTTCAGAATCCTAATTTGTTGTCTGAGTTGGGTTATCGTATTCAAAAATTTATTCCGTTCCATCCGCAACTTCTTAATTTCGAGCGTTTCATTCGAAGGAACAGCAGTCTGTCTGCTGCGGACTGGATCATGACCAGTTGCTAAATCTTCCTCTTGGGGTTCTTCCTCACTATTCTGCTCTGGCTGTTCTGGGGTAGGAACCTCGACTGGTTCTGTCTCTTCCTGAGCAACTGCTGTTTTCGCTCCTACTCCCTCTAGAATTTCCTCTTGTGACCTGGGAACAGATTGTTCCCGTTCAGTATTTTCCTCCTCTTCATCATGAACAGGCATGTTTTCTTCTTGGGGTTTGTCATGGGGGTCCTCTGGATTAGAAGGTTGGCCATACTTACTCATATTGGCTAGGACTGCGGCCAAGTCATCATCTTCCAGTAGGTCTTGTAATGGGCTATCTTCCTGCTGTCCCACTTCTTCCTCCTGTTCAGGTTCTGCTTCTACTTCTATTTCCGAAGGCTCGGCTGCTTCTTCTTCGGGTTGCTCGTCTTCAATTATCACTGGTTGGCTGGTGCTTCCCTGAAGCTTTTCCAACCTTCCTCGTATCCGAGCCAACCGGGCTGATTTTCTGGGCTTATCTATGCTTCCTCTCATCTGAGCTAACCGAGCTGATTTTCTGGGTTCCTCTGGTTGCTCGAGTGGATCAATGGCATGCTTGCGCTTTGCCGATTCCTGAGATATCTCTGGTCGTTCCGATGTACTAGCAACAGGTTCCTACTGTACTAATTCTCTGCGTTTTGTCGGACGCTCTGGTGTGCTTATAGAATGTCTACGTTTTGGGGATGGCTCTGTCATTCCCCCCTCAATCATTGCAATCAGTTCTTCCCAGCTGCTCTGCTGCTGGGTGAAACCATAACTAACAACTAGTCGTATCAACCCATGGTGACTAACGACTGACTCTACGTGCTGTGCCTTTTTTATACTTTGTGCAGCATCATGCAGTAAGGAGTTCAGGAGTGCAGGTAAATTTACAGAGCATTTCTGCTTTAAAACAACTAAAAGTTTAAGATGTCGTGGTCTTACCACGTCTTTCCTTCCTTCGCAGGTGATGTAGCTCTGCACTATTCTTGCTAACTCCGTCCAGGGTTCTCCTAGGGTTGCTGGCAGAACTCCCTTCCCCTTAATTGTCAAACTCTGGCCTTCGTCCTGGAAAATTTCCATGACCTTCTGTAATCGTTCCTTTTTTAATGTCCATACCGGTCCGGTGGCTGGTAGTCCTGAAACTTCTGCAATTATGTCATCAGTGACCGCTATCCTCTTCCCCCTTACTGTGGAGTGATCATCCTGTAGGTTCTGCAAAAATTCCATCGCTACTGTTTCATTAGACTCCTGTAGGCGATTGAAATAATTCAACCATCCTACTCTTTCCAGGATCTCCCGGGCAGCAGCGGAGATCATCAACTGTTGAGGCTCGCTTCGAATTGCCCTTCCTCCCATGGTTTCACTGCGAATTCTAAATGGAACAGCAAAAACGTTTTCTGTTTGAAACACAGAGAGGATGATAATCGCAAGGTTTCGAGAAAGAAAACACAGAGTATGCAACAGTGAAACAGAAAGCAACTTGTGTGAAAATAGAAATGCCATGCCGTTAAAATATGCCAAACCGTCATATACTAGTTTTCCCGAATGGTGAGTTGAAACGTAATACAGGGAATGATGAGGTTAACCTCCCCCCCCCCCCACAGTGTGATAGGCTGTCCCAGCCGGCAAATAAAGGAGCGGCACCCGGTCTGCAATCAAGTCAGAAAGGAACAGCATATGGAATTATGCCATGTTGAAAAGGACAACGAATTACCGAAATCGAGGCGGAGAATTGATCGCGTATTATATAAGAGGCTGCTGTGTTATGATATGAGGATGATGGATAAGACATGTATCGTACTTGCCAAATCTCAAGTGGTCATGGTCACTTTCGTTGCCATGATTGGTAATGATAAATGTTCATGCGATGTATAAATCGGGAAATGACATATGATTAGTTCCTAGGATATAAGAAACAAAAGAGTATTAGTATCTTACCCATTGGTGTAAGCAAGGTGACTTCAATACCATTAACAGTTCTCTGCTGCCAACAGGTGTCCATAACCTTAGCAGAGTTGTTTTTTCACCCTCGGAACCATGATCCTTTGTGTATACTTAGGAATGCTGTTATGTCAAAATGTAGACCATTATGCTGGCTTGGTGACCAGTTAACCATAATGCCATTCACGAGGACAGAGCGAAACGTGGGCAGGTCGGCTCGTGATGAGACCTCTTGTTCCAAGGTTCGTTTATTTGATATACCTTTTGGACCATATCCCTGGTGTGGTGGCCATAATGGGAATGCCACTTCACTTCCATCCTCATGATCATGGTAGGCTGGCTCTCGATGAGACCCCCTATCCTGCATTTGACACTTCACATATCATGTTCACATATGTTTTATTTTTTTATAGAATACTTTTCCTTATTTATACACAAAGGGTGGTTCAACACTCCTTAAGAGTAGGAATGGTGGAAGAAGTCTTATTATCTCAATAGGAAGATATAAGCTCTTTGCTCTTATTCCCAAGTTTTAATCAAAAAAAAAATTAAGGGAATCAGCATGATAAAGATAACCAATCAGGGCAAAATTAGTCAAACCATGTCAACAAAAGGTAAGAAATAAGTATGTCCTTCCATTTGTCCTCTTACTAATGCAAAGCCTTATAGATATAGTGATTTATGGTTTGCAGATTTCGGTATGTTGTGATTTTATATTTCATTGCACAAATACATAGATGTATCTTAAAGACTAGAAAGAAGACGGGCAAGAAGCATTCTCAATTTAGATCAGCAATAGGGATAAGCTGTTTCACAAGGAGAGCAAAAGTATGCTAGAGGTGTTTCTTTGAAAAAGAAACAACGACGGATGATAGAAAAAAAGAACAGCAAAAATGCAAATGTCGTTCCTTTTGAAAAAGGAACGACAAAAATAAAAATACTATAAAAACACTCTAAATGCCAACAAAGAACAATAGTAATAAAAGAACGCTGTTTCTTTGAAGAAAAAGGAACAGTGGTAACCAAAAGGAACAGCAGAAAACGTAATAATGCCGTTCCTTTGAAAAAGGAACAGCAGAGATCCCGAATGTTGTTCCTTTAGAAAAGGAACAGCAAAAGGAACAGCAAAACAAGCAAAACCAACATCATAAGAAACACGCAAATGCTATTTTTAGAAGGGCAAAAATCGAACTTTGTGAAAGAAAAGGAACAGCAAAAAATGACAAGAAAATATTTAAATGCAAACTTATGTACAAGAATCACTCAAAAAAAAAAACTTATGTACAAATTGCAAAAAGAAATGAACCCTTAATGAATTACAGGTGAGGAAGATTTCTCCTCCTCTCCTAAGATCTCCATATCAGTGTCTCGGCGTAGCTGCTGGCAGAAGGATTCCCGAGTGAGTGGTTTGCGATAGAGACGGACTCGGTGGCCATTAACTTTGAATGCATATCCAAAACCGTCAATGGTAATTAGAGTAAGGGTTCCGTTGTCATGCACCTTCTGGATTTCGTATGGTCCCAACCATCGAGTCTGAAGTTTTCCAGGGAAGTCCTGAAACCGAGAGTCGTATAACAGAGCCCAGTCTCCCTCATGGAAGACTTTGTTTTTTATGAGCGCATCATGCCATTTAGCTCGCTGCTGTTGAATTAATGCTGTATTTTGTAATGCAGAGAGCCTAACTTCGTCTAATTCATTGATCTGCTGCAGTCGATTGATTTGTGCCTCGCTTAGATCTAGGCCAACTTCCTGTGTTGTCCATAATGTTTGGATTTCGAATTCTATGGGAAAAATGGGTTGTTTTCCAAACACTAATTGATAAGGTGAGTAACCGGTGGTGCTCCTCCATGTGGTTCTATAGGCCCAGAGTGCTTCAGGTAGTCGGGTAGCCCAATCACGCCTATGTGACGCAATGGTTTTGGTTAGGATTGATTCTATTATCTTATTGCTACTTTCTACCTGCCCATTCGCCTGTGGGTGATATGGAGTAGTAATTTTATGCTGGACGTGATAATTGTTGAGTGTTGCAGCTAATTTATGCCCAACAAATTGTGGTCCTCCATCTGTAATTACTTCCCTAGGAAGGCCATAACGAACAAATAGATGGAACAGGAACTGTATGACAGAGTCCTCTGTGGCTCTTGGCAATGCTTCTGCCTCAACCCATTTGGTGACATATTCCGTTGCCACCAAGATATATGTTTTCTGATTTGATGAGGGGTTGATGGGTCCAACGAAATCAAGAGCCCATCGCTCGAATGGTTCGATGACTAACTGTGGTTTCAGAGGCATCTCATCAGCTTGACCAGGTCGTCCTGCTCGCTGGCAGCTGTCACAGGCTTGGACAAACTTCTTTGCATCTTTGAAGATCGTAGGCCAGTAATATCCTGTCTGTAATACTTTATGTCCAGTTCTACGCTCAGCGAAGTGCCCTCCACACGGTCCATCGTGACAGGCTTTTAGGATGTCAAAGATTTCATCCTCTCTAACACATCGCCTGATATGCATGTCTGCTCCTGTGTGAAACAAATAGCCTCCAATCCACGAAAATCGAGAACTTTTCTGAATAATCTGCTTGCGCTCATTAGGAGTTAAATGTTTTGGTAATTTACCTACTGCGAGGTAGTTGGCAACATCAGCGTACCAGGGTGTTTGAACGGCAACAGCAAACAGGTGCTCATCCGGAAATTGATCTTCAACTGCTGCTGCATCGCTTGATTTTGGTATTCTCGAAAGAAAATTGGCTACAGGGTTTTCTTTGCCAGGCCGGTCCTTGATTGTGATGTCGAATTCCTGCAATAAAATTAACCATCGAGTTACTCTGGCATTTGTGACAGGCTTATTTGCTAAATATTTTATAGCAGAATGGTCTGTATATAAGATAACAGGATAGCCTGTAATATAATGTCTAAATTTATTGACAGCATGTATTACGGCTAGGAATTCTTTTTCAGTAACAGTGTAATTTAATTCAGCAGGGGATAAATTCTTGCTGATGTAATAGATGGCATATGGTTTTTTATCCTCTTCCTGTCCAAGGACTGCGCCAATGGCTGTATCGGAGGCATCAGATGATATCTTGAATGGTAGGTCCCAGTTTGGTCCTCGAAGGACTGGGGCTATGGATACAAGCTTCTTTAGATCCTCTAAAGCACGGTCACATTTGTCTGTCCAAAGAAAATCAACGTTACTAGTTAGTGCATATAAAGGAGCAGCAATGTGCGAATAATGCTCTATAAATCGTCTATAATAACCGGAAAATCCAAGAAAGCTGCGTACCTCTGTTTGAGTAGTAGGAGTGGGAATAAGCAAAAGTATTTGGATTTTGGCCGGGTCTACCTGAATGCCGGCTGCTGAAACATAGTGTCCTAGGATAAGTCCTTCAGTCATCATCAAAAAACATTTTTCGTGGCTTAAGCAAAGCCTGGTAACAATGCAGCGTTGTAGGACTTTTTCTAAGGTGTCTAGAGCCGGATCGAAATCATCTCCATATGGTGTAAAGTCATCCATGTAAACTTCAATTCCATCATTTATTAAATCTGCAAAAATGCTAAGGATAGCCCTTTGGAATGTGGCAAGAGCATTACATAGGCCAAAAGGTAGAACTCGATAGGCAAATGTTCCCCAGGGACAAGTAAAAGTAGTTTTATCCTGGTCTTCAGGGGCAATCTGAATCTGATTGTATCCACTGAAGCCATCTAGGAAAGAAAAGAACTTCTTCCCTGCTAAAGTATCCAATAATTGATCTATGAAAGGGAGAGGAAAATGATCTTTCTGTGTTGCCTTGTTTAGTTCCCTATAATCCACACAAATTCTCCATTTTCCGTTCTTTTTTGGTACCACCACGAGCGGAGAGACCCATTTACTATCAGAAATAGGGTAGATAAAATTAACATCTAAAAGTTTCTGAAGTTCAGTTTTTACAACATCTTTTAGATGAGGATTAAGTCTCCTTTGCGGCTGACGCACAGGTCTGGCATCTTTTTCTATATAAATGTGGTGTGTACATAAGTGGGGATCAATTCCTTTCATGTCAGGGTAATCCCATGCAAAGGCTTCTTGATATTTTGTTAACAAATGGATGAGCTTAGTTTCCTGTTCAGGTGTGAGATTAGCATTGATGTTTAAGGTTTTCCCCGGTGCAATTTCCACAGTCTTACTATGTGCAACAGAAGTAACAGGTATCGTTTGGTCATGAATATCTTTCAAGGGATCTTCTTCCAATTCGTTATCAAATGTTGCTTCTATCATGTGACACTGTGTGCGAGGTTCAGTTTGAGTAATGAAATTATTAATGGCATCGTCTTCTGTTTGATCTTTAAAATCGAGTGCCTCTTGTATAGTTAATGGAGATCTGATGTTATCAGTAAGGTATGATACAGGGTGTTTATTAGTTTTCATCATTGTGAGACTTGGCTGCGCTGGAGGATATAGAACTAAATTTTTGCTATTCGGTCCTCTGGTTATGGTCATATTTCCCTGCCGGCAACCAATGTAGGCATCGGCAGTGGCAAGCCAAGGTCTACCTAAAATTAGTGGATGTCCATCAAGTCGGGTTTTTGGATTAATTATCAGGAAATTGGTTGGATACTCCCAGGATTCTACAGAGACCATGACATCATGTAGAGTACCCTCTCGTCTAACCATAGATCGGTCAGCCAATTCCAACAGAGTAGAGGTGGGTTCTACAGATGTAATGCCGAGCTTTTGGCAAGTAGTGGTTGTTAAAATATTAATTGCAGCCCCTAGATCAACTAAGGCATTAGACAGGGTCTGACCATAAATTTGAACAGTTATAATTGGATTCCCAGGGTCTTCATATTTAAGGGGTGTTTCTCTTCCAGACAATAGATCAGATAAAGTACCGACTACTTGGACTCTTGGGTTATTTGTTATATTCCTCCTTGGTTTCTTTATGCACAATTCTTTGATAGTTTTTGCGTATATGGGAATGTCTTGAATGGCTTGGAGGAATGGAATTTTTATGTACAGATTTTGTAATTCTCCCAGAATGTCAAAGTCAGGATATTGTATGGGTCGTGGTATGGTTAATCGTTCTGGGAATGGAGGAGAGGATGTGGTTGTTTGATTATGAGTTTGCTGCTTATTTACATCCTCTTGTTGTGACTGATGTTCTCTGGGTAACTGATCTTCAATATGAACTGTTTTATCTCCCTCAGTTTCAATTATACGTCCAGATCTTAACTGAAGATCATTGCACTCTCTCAGGTCAGGTCCTATTTCTGGTGTTTCTATGATTTGAATAGATTGGACCTGTCTGTTATTTGGATTGGGATCGGGTTGGGCTGGGAGTTGCGGTCTCAGGTTAGACTGGGGATTCTGTTGTAAGGCTGGCAGAGTAGGTTGAGGGAGCGGAATAGTTCCAGCTGGATGGTACATCGGTCTTTGCCAGCTTGTCTTCCAGGGTGAACTTTGTGAAGTAGAGGGAGTCCATTGTGAAAGATATGGGCCATTTTGCCAATATGGTGGAGTGTAAGGGAAATTCGGCCAACCAGATTGGCTTGTTTGATTCAGCCATGGGTTTGAAGAAGGAAACGATTGTGGTGACCAGTTTGTAAATGGGGGTTGAGATTGATTTTGCCACATACCATATTTTTGAGCATTATACTGTGGGTTTTGAAAGAAAGAGGTTGAGTCCGGAAACATACCAGGTTGTCTCGGCTGCCACTGGCGGCGCTGGTTGATCGAATTCACTGATTCTGGTTCTTCTTCTGCTTCCTTATATACCGCTTTCAATCCAGGAAGTGAGGGGCAGCTCTCCGTAAGGTGATCTTTTGTACAAATGGCGCATGTTTGGACTTTATCCAGTGGACACTCCTTGTGGCTATGTTTTTTTCTGCATCGGGGGCAGAAGATTGCCAAATTCTGTTCTGCCTCCAGCTGCTTCTGTTTAGCCTGCACAATATCAAGTTGTGTAGTTAGTGTCCCCATAATATCAGTTTTAAAATTTTCTTATAAATTTCCAATTTCTGCACGTGTTACTCCTTCTGCTGATACTTTGTTATCTCTTGCAAACCGATCGTATTCTGTCGGTTTTATTCGTGTGCTGCCTCTCGAACTCCTGATACACAAATCAATAATGTCAGCAAAACTCTCTTGATAAATATCCCCTTTTCCCATAATGTTTAATGTTTCAATCCATTGTTCCTTCATACCCCTCATTAATGCAGTTTTCAACACATTATCAGGTAAAGGTAGCGATGCATAAGGAGATCTTTGTAGGTTGTACTGAAAACGTTCCACATACTCCTCTAATGTTTCATTCGGTCTAGCTGACATTTGAAATATTTCGTCTTTTAATTCTCTATACCTACAATAATCCTGATATTTTTTTAAGAAGGATTCTTTCATTTGATCCCAATTGTTGATAACCCCGCCACCTAGCCCCATAAACCATCTTAAAGCAGCCCCTTTTAATGTAGAGGGAAATAATTTCAATTTTTGGGGATCGGTGGTGTAATCGTACCCCCTACATAACACGTCTAATTCGAATAAGAATGCATCCGGATCTTCTGATGTGAGTCCGTGAAATGTAGGGATATGCTGAAGAGGGATAGCTTTCATGGGTGCATTTGCTGCAGAATCCACTATAGGATATTGTAATGTAGAGGTTTGAGTATTTGGCTGGTTTTGAGCATTTGGCTAGTTTTGAGCCATGGGATCAAATATATGCCAATAACCTTCTGGGATATCTAGGAGGGTATTCCTAGGTTGAGTGGGAACGGTTTTGACAGGGATATTTTTAATAGCGCTTCCTTTATCTGGAATAATGGGAATACCAGGTGTCCGAGGAGATTGGATTCCTTCAACAATGACTTTCGCAGCACTCCCCTTATCTGGGCTATCTAAAGGTTGATTTGTCTCAATAGGGGATTTTGGTTCCTTGGTTTCCCCTGTTTCTCCTTCTCCTTCACAAAAGTTGCTAGAGTTCCCTTCCTTCAATAATTCTGGAGTAGAATTTTCAATTTCTTGAAAGTCCTGCTCTTCAGTTTGACTATGCACCTCAGCACAGGCTACAGATGGTGATCCTGTGGCCTGAAGGGAACTAGTAGGCGGTTTAGAAATGTTTTTCCTGGGGCCTACTGATGGCTGAGATTCTGCGTTCTTATAAATTTTGTCTATGAAGGTCGTTCGGCCAAGGGTCACCGGCCCCTTAGCTTTTTCAGGCTTGGATGGGGGTTTGGTATTCTTTTCTGGCCTTTTCTGCTTAGTCATGCACTCAAAAAAAATGAACTACCAACTTTTATTCAAACAAAGCAAAAACAAATCTGTTAGGAAAGCGGATAGTGGAGCAGGGTTTTTACATGCTCCGCACGTAGGTTCTTACCTTCCGTTTTTAGAATCCAACTCCTCCCTAGCAGGCTCGTACACTACTCTGAGAAAGACAAATGGCTACACTCTTTCCCCGACAATGGCGCCAAAATTTAGAGCTATAAAAAGGATCTCTTTCACCTCTAATTACCTCACATTAATATGTCAATCCGGGAGCGTTTTGTTATTACAAAGAGTGACTCAATCCGAGGCTATCATTTGTCAGAGTAATGCTAGTAGTACAGTGCCTAAGAAATACAAGAGTAAACGGATGCTTGACTATAATTAAATTACTTCAAAGAATAAATCACAAACTCAGAAAACTCAACAGCTTATCAGTCAAGGGTTCGGCAGTGATAACCCATCCCTTCGGAAACTGATGGAAAAGAAACCAGAGCATAGACCATGAGCCTGGGAGCTAGACAGGGACTGCCAATACTCACTACAGCCTTAGATCATCTCTCACACCAAATGCAAGTAAATGGAACAACAAGTAAAGGATTGAACAACAATTCTGAAATGGAACAGCAAACCTATAATGGAACAACAATTGAATAACTAAGTCCCGCGGGTTGTAACCAAACTTAATCCATTAACTCAAATGCACTCTTTGCAATCAAATAACATTCTTTCACTCTAAAGGCAATTCACACAAATCACACTAATGGAACAGCAATAACGATTAATGAATTATGGAACAATACTGATAAATCGAAAACGCGCACAATACATTGGAATAACAATCTGAATCAACGGAAATACGATTGTGCTTTAAAATAGAACGCTATTGTTACCAAATCCAACGATTATAAAGACACTGCCTCAACAAATGTATGACACGAATATTCAATATAACAGCTCTGTAACAAAAATAGTAAGAACATGCAATTAACTCTGAAAAGAATTAATAACTTGGTGCAGGGTCAACACACGATTCTGTCTGTAAAAACCTCAATGATTCAATCTTTAACAGAGCATGTAATATGAACTTTATAAAGCATATCAAATTACCAAATAACACTGATAAACAAACCACACAGAAATCAAGTCGTAATGGTACAGAAGCAAGTGTCCTCCGGGGCCAGGCCCTTAGCCTCCAAGGATACACCGCTTTAAGTTAATCCAGACGCAGAGATGGAATAATCACCAAGCTTTCATTAATGCATCGGTCAAAAATACATTGAACCAGTTCTCAACGAAACTTAATAATCAAAGTTGATGTCTTACAGAAAATTACATAAAAGGGTATTCTCTATCTCCCTCAAGCTAACAGTGCTGTCCCTTTATATAAAGGTGACGGCGGAGATGTCTAAGTGACAAGATAAATAAAGCAGCGATCCCTCAGGATCGAAGATCCTGAGGGATTCGCCAAACTGTTAACTCTTCATCCTGTCTTTTCTTTTGCGCCGAGCTGGTGTCTTCGCCTCCTTTTCCGGGCCGATTTGCTTCGATCTGTTTATCCTTGTTTGCATTCGGTTCTCGTCCAGAGGGACAGCAGTTATCTCGACTTTATCCTTTCCTTTGGAGCGGCAATTCCTTGTTTTCTCCTTTTCCTGTATAGAAAATAACCATTATCAGTGGCTAAGTCTTGCATGTCAATTCTCACATGTTTTGTTATAGTTCCTTGTTATTTTCCAAATTCGTGATACAAAAAGGTTCATAAATTCTATTAAAAAGCCACTGAAATAATCATCAAAAGCATACCTTTTTAGTACTCCACACCTGCCTCATCTGCCCAACATAAATGGATCCTCATTGCAACTGACTATTTTACCAAATGGATAGAAGTTGCCCCTTCAAGGACTTCCACTGACTTAGTAATCATCAAATTCCTCGAAAATCACATCTTGCCCATATTTGGTTTTCCAAGAAAGATCATCACTGATAATTTTGCTACATTTAAATCGAAGAGAATGGTAGACTTTTTCCATAAGTATCACATTACATTAGGGCACTCTATAGCTTATTACCCTCAAGGTAATGGGTTGGCTAAGTCCTCTAACAAAATTTTGGTAAACATCATCAAGAAATTTTTGGAAGAGAACAAAAATTCATGGCATAGCAAATTAGTACATGCACTATGGGCAGACAGATTAACAAGCAAGAAATCAATAAACATATCTCCCTATCATCTAGTGTATGGCATGGATGCAATTTTTCCAACATCCTTGGGAATCCCAGTGATGAATTTCCTCCAAGAGGTACAGTTAGAGGAGAATGATATGCAAAGGAGGCTAAACCAAACCATTCATTTGCAGCAATCAAGGGAAGAAGTATGCAATAAAACAAAAGAAATAAAAGAGAGCATCAAGAAAATCATTGATAAGAGGACCAAGGCAAATGATTTCCAGATTGGAGACAAATTTCTAAAGTGGGATTCAAGATGAGAGGACAAAGGCAAGCATGGAAAATTTGAAAATTTGTGCAAAGGTCCATACATCATCCATTCAACAAGAGGTAACAATGCATTCTTCCTACAAGAAATGGATGGAACAGAGTTGTTTGGAGGTCCTGTCAATGGTAGGATGCTCAAGCACTATTTTTCTTGAAGTTATTATTTTAAATCTTTGTTCATTGTACATAAAATCGCTTGAGTAAAATATCAGAAAAATAAAAACACAAAAACAAAGAAAAGAAGAGGTAAAGCACCATACGAAAAAAATAATATGTCTGAAGTGTGCAAGTCCAAATGCCACTACTTTGAGAAAGAAAAGTCTTGTTCAGTCATACAGCCCAACCATGATTGAACATGTTTTAAATTTCTATTTATAAGTTAGAAAAGCAATATTTTCCAAACCATTTAAACTTGGCTCATCAGTAGACTATATTAGGAAGAGATGATTGTTTCCAAAGCTAAAATCTGACCAAAGAGAAAAAAAGAGGGATGAGTGAAAGTTACACGTTATTTTGTCACTATGAAATTTCACTATTAATATAGGTTCATCATTACCTGTATTATGCTCCCTTGGAAGTCTAAAACCCCAAAGTTCCCAAACCAAGTCTTGGAATTGGAGAAAAGCTCATTAAAACCCTAAAAAGACTAACTCCGCACTTTTCCTAGCCCTTGCCTGCGGATCCGTAGATATTTTCTCTATAGTCTGTGGCACATCCCGCATGTTTTTCATGTTAAACCTACAGACCCTCGTAAACAGTAAAATAAAGGTAAAATTAAGTTCTAGAAGCCCAGCTAGATGAATATTCTCCCAAATGGAAGCTTCTAGAAGCGCGTTCAATTTGAGATTTATCCTATACTCATGAGCTCTATCCCTTCACTCATGGAGCTTATCCCTTGGTCTATGGAACTCAAATCCCTTCATGAGATGAATCTATCCCCTTCTTCATGGAACTGAAACTATCTCCATTTTCTTATAAATTGAGCTCATGTTTCAGTCTCAAGGGTAGATGGTAGCTTGTAAATGTAGAGACACATATGTGGTAATTGCTGAAGAATTCTTAAGAGAGCATACTCTCTATACTAGCCATTTTTTATATGAGAATGATCACACACTCATATCCATAAATTTATGCTAGTTTAGAGAGAAGAAAGCGTGTCAATCTGAGAGAGAACGATTGTTCACGACCCCAGAAGAACTTGTTAGCCACCTATAATATTTTTTACACCAAAAGGTGGCTAAATCTATTTTGAGCCTTCAAGGAACAATTTTTCTTAGTAAAAAATTTTGGCTCTTGAAGACTTTTGAAGGCCTCATGCCTCTGTCCAAACCTTCACCACTGTTCCTATCTTGAAAACTCTGAAATCCTGCTGATTCCCAAAAAGAGTACTGCTGCAAGCACCATTTTCCCCTTCCTCCTCTTCAAAAACTAACTTCTTTTTCTATCCCTCCATTTCCCATGAAAACCCCACATTTTTTAAGTTTCTCCCCTTTCCACTTCATAAAATCCCTTGATAAAGTTCTAAGATCCCTTCTTAGCCTTATCAGAATCCTAAAATTCCTTCGAAAAACCTTGAAAAACCATTAAAATGCATATTTTGTGTATTATGGACTTAAGCCCCCTCGGGCTAAGCCTTTAAACCTTTTCCCTCCATATAGCCTGGTTCCAGAACCAAGCACGAGTCTTTCTAGCGCTTGTCGCACTGCCCATATGTGAATAGCCCCCTTTCTTTTTAAACCTCCGGTCATATAATTATCCACGTACCCCAAAGGTCCCGTAGCCGGGCGCCTAACCATATTTCATATACATCCCGCCCCCGAAAATATTAAAACCTTATGATATTTCCAAACTTTGGGTTTTTCATGATTTTCTAAAGTTTCTGCCAGTCTGAGTTTCAAAGCACCCTCCACCGTCGATCTAATCTGCAGATCGACGGTGCAGAATCAATCATTGTCGGTGGTCCCCGCCAGCTGTGTGCCGTTGCCCAAAACCACGTGGTATTCATTACACCGCCTTTGAGCGGAGGGCATTTTTTCCCCGATCGACATCGATTCCACTCACCTTTTGACACGTGGCTCCGCGCACTATTTCAAAACCACCGTTCATCGTGCATTAAAGTTCGGATGCAGACCCCACACGATATTATTGCGTGTCGTTTGATCTGAACCCACTCATCCAACGGTGATTGCTCGCTCAAGATGCATGACATTTAATCCGGCTATGACGCAACATTCGATCAACCTCTGTTGTCGATCTGATCTGCAGATCGACAGTCCACGTTTCATCACCCAGATTTCCATTGTTTTACTTTCAACCTCCACTCTCGACCATCGATCTCTGCGCGATCTATGACTCAGATTTAATCTTTTTCCGCTCATTCTACGATCTTTCCCGATAAATCCTGATAGTTGGATGATGCCATCCAACAACCATGCTCCCTCCACACATCCTTTGAAGCAGTCAACCTATATATGTAGGATTTTGTAATAGTTGTTTGTATTTTTGCAGGGTTTAAATGGTTTTCTTCCATTCTGGAGAAAATTTGTAGGTTGAGAGTGGTTACCCTCTCACCTTCAATTCATCAAAGGAAATCATTCACAGGTGTTAAATGCACATTTCATCAGTGTTTCATAAGGCATTGATGCCATTCGATTCCTGTTTCAGTCCTGCACATTTGAAAGACACAGCAAGTCAATCGCAAATCAAGAGTATCAGTATAGAAGACCAGAATGCACCAGAACAAGAGGATTATATCTAAGATGCCTATCAAAAGCCTAATCCCCAGATTTAAACACAGTTTTAAGGAAAAATCAGAGTGTTTTATCTGACAAAAAGCTCCACCGCCTTAGTTAAAGTGAATCAATTCTTCTCATCTACCACGAAGGACACCTGTGCCTCAAAGAAATCAAATGAAGGCCAAAGTTATTGCATGAAATCAAATATCTTCTTCCCAACACAGCTAAAGGGTAAATCTACGAACAAACTTAATGACAAAATATCTACAGAGTTAATCTAACATGACACAGAGCCTCAAAGGTCAAATTAAGCTCTCACTGAGCTTAAATCTTTATGTGAATAATTTAATACAGAAGACACCTATTGTAAGCTTCTTCATTGAGCCCCTAAGGGCTGAGAAGCCATTTAAAGTCTGTATTAATTGTAATTAGAGATATTTTTATCAGGATCTCACCTCCTCATTCTTCTATATATACTTCTGCAGAAGATGAGTGAGGGGTTGGTTATTGTTTGATCACAAGTCGTAATACTGAAACTCTTTGAAGTAAATACATAGTATGTTGAAGTTGAAGAACAAATTGAAGTCTTGGAGATCTTGATGATGTTGTTGCATGCTTGTTCCTAAGAAGGCTCTATCATTGGATCCATGAGCTTGGCTGTTGGTGAAGTATTCTGAACTGTCTTATGTTTTCCCCCTATTTTCATTACGTTCCATAATTTCTTACTACAATAGGATAGAAATTTTTAGGCTAAGAAATGACTATTGGAAGCACCTTAGACCTGTTCATCCTTCACTGTTTCATGTTTTCTTCTGCTGAAGTATTTTAGAGGCTTTAATATTTCTCTTTAGTCTTCATGCTTTTTTATTTCCTTAATATTTGAACAGTTGGTTTCAACATGATTTATGGTTCTCCCTGCTTGTCTGCTGCCACTTAAAATTTTTTTATCGAAGTCTCCCTTTGAAGTTCTTTGTTTACAGTGAATTAGAGAGGTCTGTTTTGATCTTGCCCTTTGTCCTCACTTAAACAGTTGGCTTAAAGGTCATTATAATTATGATCATAGATGTTTTTAGGTGTTCCCTCTTCTATTACTGTAATTGTCAGTAAATATTTTATGTTTTCTAAGTCATTTGAAATAAAATCTTTGAGGAAATAGGGTGTTCCCCAAATCTTAGATTTCGTTTTGAAAGTTGTCTTGAAGTCATTATTTTCTTAAAGAATGTTTTTAGAATTTATGGTTAGCCCTGTCTATCAAATATTTCTTTATTTTTTAAATTTTGTTTTCAGATTCCTTTTGTTGAGAATTAAAACTCTCTTTTCAAACCATTAATGTTCTTTCATCCGTTAAGAAACAAATGGGAAGTAAAGAAGAATCCGCTCCAAGTCCTTTCTGATTACAAGAACCTCTATAGAAACACTGGGGAAAGTGTGCAAGCTTACTGCACTAGATTCAATAGTGTGTACAATGCGCTTTCCCCAAAACTAAAATCTCCACAAGGCTCAGCGTTAAACAAGTTTTCTGAAGGGTTTAACGCTGAGATGGCCTATCAGCTGAGAGAAAGATATTTTGCAACTCTTGAAGATATGCAAAAGGGTGCTCTTTCTGTGGAAGTTAACTTAATGGAGAAGAGAGCAAGAATGAAAACTGAAAAGAGAGTATCTTTTAGAGAGGAATCCACACCCTCTACTTCCAACTCAAAAATGGAGAAAATGATGAAAGATATGAGCATAATCAAGAGAGCATAAGCCAATCAAAATCAAACTGCTCCTCGAAATAGAAATCAGAATTATAGAAGAGAAAACAATCAAGACAAACATAATGAAAATGACCAACAGATTAGACCTCCCTTCCAAAAAAACTATGTAGATCAATATGAGGAAGAAAGGGAGTTGGAAAGTTTGGAAGAATCCCACGTAAACTTGATTGGATCAGATAGTGGGGATGATGTTTTCCTCACTAAGGAAGAACAAGATTTTTTCTCTTCTGATCAAAATACATACACCTATGAAGATTCTGATGACTATAGATTAGGTTTTGAAAATACAATCATGGAGATACACAAACAGTATGATCTTACGAGAAAGGGAAACATAGATAATTCAAAAGATAAGAACACTAGCACTGCTGTCAAGAAAAATGCATAAAACCAGCCCAAAAAGACAGCAGAGAAAACCAACATTTCGACTAAAAAACCATATTCAAACAAAGACAAAGGTGTCCAGCCAAATGTTGAGCAGAGTATCCCTAGCACTTCAGTTAGTGTTCCTAATAAAATTATCCCAATTACCATTCCAAACAAGGTTCAGCAAATCAAGTTGCTGAAAAGAATTCAATTGAAAAAACAGATGTAAATACAAACAAGCCAATTATTCCTTTCAACCTTGAGGGAGATATTTCCAAAATAAAAATCACCATCCCCCTAGCTGAACTAGTAACCCAAGAGGTGTACAAAAACCAAGTTTTGAAAGATTTGAACTTAGGAAGTGATACAGACACTTTAAATTTGACAGATGGCAAACCTGAGTTGTTGTTTGGTCCAGAAGTTGAAGGAAAATATCAAGAAGGGGTGGTCCCTCCCTTCTATGTTATCTTGAACATACATGAGAAAATTTTACACAATGCCATGTTAGATTCGGGAGCTTCACACAATCTAATGCCCAAGGTGGTAATGGAGAGCTTAGGCTTAGAGATTATTAAACCATACAAATATTTGTATTCTTTTGACTCAAGCTGAGTCAAATGTTTGGGTTTAATCAAATATTTGTGTGTTACTCTAGCTCAGATCCCTGCTAAGAGTCTGGTTATGGATATAGTTGTAGCTGACATTCCCCCTAAGTAGGCATGCTCTTATCAAGATCTTGGGGAGCCAAAATTCAGGGAAGCCTTCAAATGGACATGTCTTATGCCACCATCCCTGTTTTTAACCAAAATAGAAGACTATACAGGGAATCTCACATGAAGTACATGGTGAGAAACATAGACAAACCAAACAACTCTCCAATCTATTATATTCAATAAAGTTTAGATTCCTTTATCTTATATAACGAAGATGACATAACTCAACAAGATAAAGAAAACATAGACCCAGTCAGTTCACCACAACAATCCAATCTTCCCTTCGATCAAATTCAAAACATTGACAATCAAAAGCAACAAGAAAATGAAAATAAAGATGGCATACTTTGGAAAATAAATTTTGATGGATCCTATAATAAGGCAAGCGCAGGTGCAGGCGTATGGATCCAGAATACAAAACAGATTTTTTCATACAAATTGGATTTCCCATGCACTAACAATATTGCTGAGTATGAAGCACTTCCCCTAGGCTTACAACTGCTTAAACAGTTAGAAGCCCAGAGGATATCAATCTTGGGAGATTCTGAACTTATCATAAAACAAATCAAAGGAGAATAATCGACTAGAAATCCAAGACTTAGGGAATATCGAAACGATACCCTTGATCTATTAAAAACCTTTGAGAAGTATGAACTTATTTTCATTCCAAGAGAATTGAATCATTTAGCAAATGAACTTGCGTTTAATGCTAGTAACTGTAAAATACCTAAGATAAATGAACAACTTAGCGTGAAGGTAAAACATAGGCCCGCAGTGCCTGATAACATAGATCACTGGAAAATTTTTGATTCTGACCAACACATAGAAGATTTCTTGAGGTCAGAAAATAATTTCACCATACCTACATCAGAATCATGCCATAATCAAAATTGTCCATATATTGAAGAAATCCCAAAAGCTGAAATAACACACTCTGCTGATATAAGTCATTATGAGAATACGTTTGAAGTAGAGTCAATTGAAAACGTGGACCAAAGAGACCTGGAAGTTTTAGAATGTAAGAATGGTTCAATTCCAAGAGGTCTCTCACCTTTGGAACACCTTTTCGACTTTAATGATGTAGCCAAAGAACCAAAAATGGAGCCTGTAGAAACAAATGTAGAAAAACACAACATAGGCTCCCTAATGGAACCCAAGATGATTAAATTATCTAGAATTCTTCCAAATCACATAAAATCTCGATAAATTGATATGTTTAAAGATTTTAAAGATGTTTTTTCCTGGGCATACACAGATCTGAAGTCTTACGATACCAGCATCATTCAGCACAAGATTCCCTTGAAGGAAAATCAAAAGCGCTTCAAACGAAAACTGAAGAGAATAAACCCACTTTTATTACCTTTAGTTAGAGCCGAAATTGAAAATATGCATGATGTTGGCATTATAGTACCTGTTAGATTTTCAGAATGGGTATCAAACTTAGTTTCTGTTAGGAAAAAGACAGGAGAGATCAGACTTTGTATCGACTTCAGAAACTTAAACAGAGCATCCCTAAAGGACAACTACCCATTGCCCAAGATGGATCATATACTTCAGAGAGTAGTTGGGTCAAAAAGAATATCAATCTTAGATGGGTTCTCAGGTTACAACCAGGTGTTAGTGCTCCCAAGTGATCAAATTAAAACTGCTTTTACCACACCTTGGGGCACCTTTATGTATGTCAAAATCCCTTTCGGATTAATGACTGTAGGGGCCACCTTCCAAAGGACCATGGACATAACATTTTCTGAAGACATTGGCTATTTCATAATCATTTACCTTGATGACATAACTTTTTTCTCAAAAATGGATGAAGAACATTTGATTCACCTAAGAAAAGTTTTTGAGAAGTGTAGGAAATTTGGCTTGTCATTGAATCCCAAGAAAACACTCTTTGGTCTCCAAGAAGGTAAACTTCTTGGCCACATAATTTCGGAAGAGGGAATAAAAATATACCCTACAAGGATAGATGGCATTTTGCAGATCAACCATCCAAGGAGCCTCAAAGAATTGCAATCTTTCATTGGAAAGATTAATTCCCTAAGAAGGTTTATTCCTAATCTTGCTGAGCTATTAAAAAACATTACAAACATGCTTAAGAAATATGTCAGTGTAAAATGGAATTTACCAGCTAAACAATCATTCGAACTGGTCAAACAAGCTCTTACTCAAGCACCAGTCTTGATTAGTCCAGATTTTACCAAAGATTTATATATCTTTTCCTTTGCATCTGAACATACAATAGCTGCAGTTTTACTTCAAAAGAATGATTTGGGGCAAGAACAACCAATATATTTATTTAGTAGGTGTTGAGGAGGTAAATCCCCTCTGTGGACAAAGGTGATCCCTACTAGCCCAGCACGGGTCTAGCAACAATCATCAAATGCTACAACACAAGTTCCTAATTGCGAATAAATAGACCAATGATGGAGGCCTACCTGGAGTCCAGTGCTATGATTCGTAGAAGAGACAGCGTTCCCGTTCCTCAGCCTCGACAAATCACGATCCCCATGATGTCCGTGGATGGACACCTGCACATGCAAGAAACAACATGAATACAAGCATAAAATCCAGAATACGCAACTATATATCAGTCAGAAAGGATATAACTCATCATTATCATAAGTGAAGAACAAAGTGGAACCATAACCAGTAGTCATTCATTAGTAAGCAATCGAAAGAGAGTACAACCAATGTTCTGATGCCGAGGTCTCCTTCGGAAGGGTCTCCAGTCGTGCACATCTCGCAAAGCCTACTAGGGATGGGACAAGCCTCTCTTAGAGTCTCTTGACGATAGTCTCCTTGCTTGAGTCAGCCTTAAGAGAAGAATGAGGGCTCTTGTAGCATGAAGCCTCTTGGGAATTTGGAGATTCAAAGTTTAGGCACTTCAAGACTAGCTTGCAAATGGCAATAGGCAAGATTTTATAGATGGAGGAAGGGGAGTTGGGATCCCTATAATTGTGGGATTGGCCCTATCATCAAGGAAGCTTCCATGAGAGGTGGAAAACCACTTCCTCTCTATGGAAATCCGCAGCCAAACCTCCCAACTCAAGATAGAAATCAGTCCAGGAATTTGTTAGGACGAAACTTCCACCATCTTATTTTAAAAAAACACTCCTTAAATTGGTTGGCGCGACTGTGACTCTGGGATAGAGCGCCAGTTGGCGCGGCCTCTTTGTAGGATTTTCCTCATTGGCGCGAGTGATGAACTGGCTAACCGCGCCAATGCAAAAAGGGATGTTTTTATGGTTTTTTGCAAGGAGGTTTCTTAAGGGCAATTGAAGCTCATGTTTAGAGGAATTCAATGATAATGGTCTCAAGGCATGACATTGCTCACAGGTCACATAATGGGCCCTCCAATGTGTGGGACGGGGAATGGTAGGGACGGTGACAAATTACTATGTAACAGATGCCCCCTAAGGCATAAGGCCCGAGAGAGAGAGAGAGAGGGGTGAAATGCTTTACGAGAACATGTCCAACTAAAGCACCGCCGTCGGAAAACCTGCGTGGAGAAATACAACTGATATCTCAAGTACATGATGTATATGTGGTATAGACGCAGCCATCCAAAACAGAGTATACAATAATTTAGATCCAAGGTATGGTCGCAGCCATCCAGTGAGGATCGATAAATAAACTCAGGTATTGTCGCAGCCATCCAGTGAATAAGTCGTGTAAATAATAGTCCACAAAATCGCAGCCTGGATTATAACAGACACAATCCAGGGTCTTGTGCTCCATCTCGACCCGAACAAAGTACAAGTTCAAGCATGCGAATATGTGAGCTGAAGTCGAAAATGCAAGAACATCGTCTGATTACCAGCCAATTATGAGAGCTGTTAACAGACGTGAGAGGAACCACCAATAATGACGATGTCCCTCAAGGTACTACAGGTACAATCTACGGCATGTGAATCAATGAGCTGGCATCGAACACCCGTAGAATCACTTGATCGGAGGCCAATGATGAGAACCTCACGTCGAATGCGACGAACCTGCCATTGAGGCATGTAGGCTCCAAGGTACCATAAAGGAGTCTCTAGATCAGCTTCCTAGATAATGAGCTGAAGTCGACAGGAAGTGACCTTGATCGAAGGTGGGCCATAATTTTTCCCACATCATCGACACGAGACAGAGGAACATGATTTTTTTGTTGTGAATCAGGATCATATGAGAATCAGAGGAAGGTTGATATTTGCAGAGGTCAACTTCTCTTGAACATATAACAGCACAAATAGTGGTTTTGGCAGTATTTGACATCAATGGATTAGAGTTCATGGTGACGAGGCAATGAGTAGAGGAGAGGTCAAAAAGGATCACCCAAACCCACAGAAGCAAGTGAAAAAATGAGATGAGATGTCCCCAACCCGACACGAATGCAAACAAGTGCCATGTTCAAGAGCGACATACTGCCAACACGACAATGATGATGGTTCCATTTTTCCCCCACCATTTCTGGTGAGTACCCCAATTATTTTTGATAACAAGCTTGAAGGGGATAACATATGCTTGTAATATAAATCTTCTCTTCGGGCGAATCCATCCTAGTACATTTAACGAGCCCTAGGAAGGAGGAACTCGGAGAATGTCATTTCGACTGAATCCGATGTCATCAGGGTTTAATGAGTTTGACAAAGGAAGAAATCAGCGTCTTTTCATGTTTAGAGAGTTTGAAAAGACAGCAAAAAAGTAAACTCCAAAGGTCCCTTTTCGTAAATAGTTCCTCAGATCTGAAAAGGTAGAAAACAATATCTGAGAAAACCTCCTAGTCGCGATAGGCTAGAGTATTCCTTTTTCGTAATCAATCTATCCCAGCCCAAAAATGGGGTAAACGTATATTGGGTAGATGTCGATTCGTGTCCATTTTAACGAGATCGAAACGACAAGGGCCTCGGCAATCTTTTCATGTTTAGAGAGTCAGAAAAGAGCTGAAAGATGACTCCAAAGTGACTTTTTCGTGTATTTACCGAGTCCGAAAAAGTATAAAATACAACTCGTTTTCACCGTTAAAGTCGCGGAAAAACTTGTTGCTGCACATACCAAGCAAGTGTAAAACCCATTTCCGACATAACATATTAAAATATTTGGGAAAAATAACTTTTAAAACCTATCCTGTGTCGAAAAAGTTATAAATATGACAAAATGGTAAAAAACAAAATTACATTTACTATTTACCTTGGTGAAAAGTAGCAGTGGTCCATTTGGTGTGCAAAACCTCTCATGGTGATTGTGACAGATCCGGTTTACCATTTAGATTCTCGTCTATTACATGTAAGAGGCGCTTCCCTGTACTTCATTTCAATCCGCTTTTTAATAGTTTTCCCTCATGTATCAGAGTTCTGTGGCAACTCTTTAAATTTTTAGGGCTGCGCTCATTGGCACAGGTATCGAGCACGGACCCGTGCCAATGGGATTTTATATGTAAAGGCCTTGCGCCAGTGGCCGAACCCAAATTTCCGCCTAAAAATTCGAGATTTTAACCAATTTGAATGAATTTTGAAGCCTAATAGAGATCTAATTAAGGGTTTGTGACCATGTGGATGCAGGAAATCAAGCAAAATGGTGATTGAGTGGAAAGAAAGAGAGCATGGAGAAGAGGATGAACAGGCCATAGAAAATGAGGCTTGCATGAATGCCCTCAGAAAATGTGGGCTAAAGAAGTTCTTCCTAACACCCTGCTTACGAGCTCAACCTGTGCTCCTCCAGTATCTGATCAATATTTGAGATGAACAGGAACAAGTGTTCAAGTTACGAGACCAGGTGTTGGAACTGGAGGTCTTTGATGTGTATTTTATAACCAGACTGTCTCGCAGAGGTCCGGTGCCCATCTCGACTGGGAGCTGACCATTTGACGAGAAGATGGAGGAAGTGATGGCACGAGTGTGCCCAAGGTCACAAATGGGATCAGGGAGTAAAAAGGTGGATATTCACACCATCCCCGATCTGGCACTGAGGGTAGTCCTTCATACCATCACGCGGGCTGCAGGGTCACAGGCACCGCACGAGGCCACAAAGGCCCAACTCCTGCTGGCCTCAGAGTGCATGAGCCCCCTATTGTTTGACTGGGCTACAACAGTAACAATAAACATGAAGAGACAACTCACGAAGTGCAAGCAAGCCAAATTGAAACAGTTTGGCTACGGTTCCATCCTGGTATCATTTATTCTGGAACGATTACCAATCTTCCAGGGCCAAGGGGCCATAGTAGCTGAGCCGATTCCACGAGAGCCAAGAATGGCTCGTTGGGCAGCACTAATGCCCAGAGCTGGAGGCGGCCAACAGATGTCCTGGAGGCCAGATTTTTTTGGGTGGTTACGGCACCAGTTGATCGTAGTGGAGGATTGGCCATATGCAGGAACTGATTTCACTGGAGACCCAGATCTCCCACTGTCAGAAGGAGATGACTGGGACGAGGAGTTGGGTATGACCTCATCCCTTTTGATTTTTATGTTTTATGATTTTTTTTTTTGTTAATATACATTCGTTCTAACACATTTTATATGTATGCAGATGTGGGCCCCGAGAGACCAGCGGTATGTCTCCAATCGCGCGGAGGACTCTTCTCGCCCCTGATCCTCAGGCAGAGGGTACGGGAGGGGAGGAGTTGATCCAGAATCTTGAAGGTATTGCCCGAGGGATCCCGGACTATGCTCGGCTGGCGGATGTACCGATGGCGTACCAACGACATACGGTGGGAGTACCTAGTCGAATCCACTGACTTCTGAGACGCTTAGTGCGTGCAATTAAATGTTATCGTGAGCACCATGCAGATTAGACTCTTAGGGTTTTTACCACACATATTTTTTGAGAGACATATCGTCTCTGGATGTATTTAAGATGATTATGTATATTTTTGAATTTATGTGACACACACTATGTAAACACTTCGATATCTATATATATATATGCATATCTATTTCTGGATGGATCTTTCTTTACATGTGATGATGATTTATAAATTGCGCAGATGTCTATCTAACACCAAATTAGCTACCACATCTGTTAATGTATTGAAATGCCTGGTTATATGTTGATATGTAATGTAGTCAAAATTCCTTTCCAGTAATTGAATACGCAGATACAGACGTAAAATGGATGGGTTTCTTACCGAATAGTGTCCGTTCAGCTGTAAAACTACAAGTTGTGAATCTAGATACACAAGAAATTCACGGATACCAAGGTTTACTGCCTCGGTTAATAATTATAACACAACACTATATTCCGCGATGTTGTTCGTAGTACGTCCTAGAAACACACCTTGCAGGTTGACCAACTCACCAGCAGGATCATAGATTACCCAGGCTGCTGAAGACAGATTCCTGGTACTGCAAGAGGCACCATCCGCGAAACCAACAAATGGATGAATGGACATCTGCACAACCAGGAAGACCCGATCAGCAGAAATATGTTTACAAGGCACACCACACCATACATGCACACAAATGAAAAACACACACCTATGTACACACACCACACCAAGAAATCACTTCAGGCATAGTACTTTTTGAGGTACAACCCATTTTTGGGCTGCGCCAGCGGAACTCCTTCATAATCTATAAGCTCGTAGGCCCCGTTTTTCAAAACGCGTTTTACTATATAGGGCCCATGCCACATAGGCTGGAACTTACCGGCTCCAAGCTTGTCATGTGCTTGATCGTACAGGAGGACGAGGTCTCCTTCGATAAAGGAACGAGGGGAAACAGATTGATCAAAATGAGTTTTGACCCTCTTCTTTTGTGCTTCAATAACCAAAGCAGCTAGACGACGGGTTTCATCTAACCGTTCCAGATACAGAAGACTTTCTTCCTCAGTAGAAGTATTAGGTAGAAGTTCCACAGCTAATTTCAAAGAAGGAATCTCGCATTCAACCGGAAGAGTTGCTTCCAGACCGTACACCAATTGAAATGGTGTGAATCCAGTTGCACTCTTTGCAGATGTTCGGTATGCCCATAGAGCCAAGAACAGTTGGAGATGCCAATTGGATTTGTGAATACCAACTGTTCGTTAAAGCATAGTGACCAGAACCTTGTTCACTGCTTCAACCTGACCATTCAGCTGAGGGTAATATGGTGTTGAGCTGTCGTGACGCAAGCCCAACTTTGAAGTCAGCTCAGCCATCATATAATCTCGGAAGTGAGTACCATGATCGGTGACGATGGCCTGAGGAACCCCGAACCTTGCAATAACGTGGTTGAATATAAATTGAGCAGTCGTTTTACCGTCAGCAGCTACTGTAGGCATCGCCTCGGCCCACTTGGTGAAGTAGTCGACAACGAAAATTATATACGCATGCCCCCCGGCCGAGTGAGGGTTACACGTCATAAAACCCATGCCCCATTTTGCAAAAGGGCCGATGGTAATAACAGGATGCAAGGGGAGAGGTGGTGCGCGAATCTTGCGCTGAAATATCTGGCACGCATGACATTTACAGACTGCAATAATACAGTCTTTGAATATGGAAGGCCAGAAATAACCTGCTCGTAGAATTTTCTGGGCAGTAGCATATCCGAACATATGTCCACCACAGGTGCCACTGTGGCAGTCATTTAGGACCTTTTCAGCCTCCTCCAAGGTTAGGCACCGCCGGAGCACCGAATCTACTCCAATGCGGTATAAGGTATCTCCTACTATACGGTAGGGCTGGGACTGATGCCAAATTCGACAGCGGGCAACTTTATCCAACTCAGACCGAAATGTCGACGTCTGAAGATACACAATTATGTCACCGTACCAAGGGTCATGAGTACTGATGAGGAAAAGTGTTTCGTCCGGTATATGGTCTTCAGAGCGTGAGGGAGCGGAGTCTGTAGGGAGAGAGCATATAAGATCCACGAATACCAGTGATTTAGTTGACTTAGCGGTAGTGAACTCTAAGTCAAACTCCTGCAGGATAACAATCCACTTGGAGTACTTGCCCCCTAGTAATTGTCGAGAGAGAATATACGTCATAGGGAAAAGCATAAGACATCGCACGCTGAAAAGTGGCTCCAGCATTCTTTAAGCCGAACGGGAGTTTTTTATACGCGAAAGTACCCCACGGACAAATGAATGTGGTCTTGTGTTGATCCTCAGGTGCAATATTGATCTGATTATAGCCTAAGAAACAGTCCATCAAGGAATAGATCTCACTTCCGGCACATTCGTCAATAATCTGGTCTATGAATAGAGTGGGATAGTTATCTTTTGCACATGCACGATTGATGTCGCGGTAATCAACACAGACCCTAATAGTGCCCTGCTTTTTATCAATAGGGAAAATGTTAGAAACCCATTATGTGAGGGGGATGGGATAAATAAAGCCCGCGTTCAGAAGTTTTTCAACTTCTGCCTTAATTGCGGCGGCTTTCCGAGGATGCATGGGGCGTAAGCGTTGGCACACGGGCTTCGCACCAGGATAGGTTGGAATCTCATGCACTACGATACTGGTATCAATCCCCGGCATTTCCTCGTAGGACCAGGCGAACACATCTCTGAATTCTTTAAAATGATCAGTATAGACTTGAATCTCATCGGGAGAACAAGTCACTCCCACGTGAATATTCTCAACGATCCCCGGTTTAACGGAGATGTTGATCGAGATGGTTTGAGTGATGTTACTCAGGTTACCTTCCGAAAAATCCTCATGCGTCAAGATGGGTGTTTGAAGAGGAGGGGTAGGAACCTGAGATGCATAACGCTCCAGACAGTCAGTCATTGCCCGCAAGCTTGGCATAAAAGAGGAGCGATGATGTCCATCGCTCCAAGGCAGCTCCTCAAGAGACATAGTTTCAATGATGGCTTCATCGGAAGGAAAATTCACTTTGAGAGGATCAGGTGAATCAGCCTGACCAAGCCAGGGGGATTGAGAGTAGACGTTGAGAGCCATGCTCAAAGGAACATGCTGAGGAGGTGGAGGATCAAGTGCGGCAACAATTTCACAGTAGCTGATCTCTACTGGAGTCAAGGGCATTGATTCTCCAAACTCAAACACCTACTCAGGTGTAGGAATAAGCCAGGGGTCATCGGACCTGGAAATCATGTTAACTTGAGCGATGTGCGGTGGTGGTGGGGGAAAGATACCCATGAGGACGGGGTATTTGAAGAGACCAGGTCCTACACTGTCAGGGGGATTTGGAATCTGATCCACGTATCGCACGTTGTTCTCGGAGGTAGAGGTGAAGAAGGACAACTGATCCACCGTGACAATTTTTCCCTCGTGAGGGAACTTAAGGAGTCGAAAGACGGTGGACAGCACGCAGAGCATGGCATGAGTCCAGCTGCGGCCAAGAAGTATATTGTAGTTGAGGTTGGCATCAACCACTTCTACTTCCACGTTGACAGTCTTCCCATGTAAAGTGATTGCTAGACTCTCGAGAACACCCAGGGGTTTGGATTCCCGACCATCAAATTCCTCGAGGGAATTGGGAGAAGATGCGAGGGCTGGAGAGCCGATGGCCTTCCAGCAAGTGGAGGAAATAACGCAGGTAGAGGCATCTTCATCCACGATGGCCCTATGAATGTTGAGACCGTTAATCCCGACTTGAATAACAAGAGCAATCTGATGTGGAAGTCGGGGAGTGAAATTCTCTAAATCGAAGGTGAGAAGACTCGAATCGGCGGGATCAATGCCCCTGATTGCAGAAAATAAAGCCTTCCATTGCGAAGGACAACTTTGAAGAACTTTGAGTGCAGACATAGCAGAGGGTGCCTATGCCAAATCCTCAACAATGCTGTAGTGTTGAGCAGCATGAGCATTCGGATTATAAGAATATCTTCGTAAGACACCTTTAGAAGGTGGCTTCACAACGGGTTCAGGAGTAGGCTTCTCGATTTCCAATGAATCGAAGATAGGTGGGGGAGGCAGTCCATCCGTAACTGCCTTCCCGGGTGCCTGCCACGATTCACTGTAATCCTTCAAACGCGTAGCGACGGAGATAGGTGCAACACTCTTCATCATGAAAACTTGGGACCCAAATGGTGCAGACGGTGACGGTTGTTCGACCATCTAGGTCTGCTGAGATGGGAATGTCTCTTTTAGAACATCCGGAGTCCCTTTGGAACCCTTGAGAAGTTGACTAACCTCGGATCGTCATGGACAATCCTTAGTATAATGGTCCCCTTCACAAATGAGGCAAGGGTACTTCGGTTTACGCTGAGAACCATCCTCAGTGTGAGATTTGGATTCTGGCCTCTGGGCATCAGATTTGGATTTGCCTTTGCCCTTCTTCATCCCTTTGGAGGATTTCTCCGTAGGATTGGCCTGAACGGAATTCACCTCTGCATTTTTTCCAGAATCGGATGGGGTGGGATTAGCAGGAGCATTGTTGGAAGAATTAGACTTTTGCTTCCCATTCGAATATTTCTTCAAATTCTGAGAGACAGAACCAATGACACCATCCACCGCAGGGGTAGGCAGAGCCTTAGAGGTTCCGGACCGCGGGGCATCAGGTAAGATATCATAAAGTGTGCCGGACTAAGAATATACAAGATCCAGATATTGAGCACGCGCAATGGCTTGTTCCTCCATCACACACGCTCCCATCGCAATATCTTGGGCGATTTTATTCACGAGGGAGGTGGTGAACCAGTGAGTTAGTATCTGATCAGGTATGTGAAACTTGATCAGTCTACGATGGCGCCACCACTCATGAATGTGATCAGAGATGTGAGTGGCTTTATCTTGCTTCAGAGAAGTCAGGACGTGCGTCCCGACTTCATAACGAACCGGTAACTGAAAGTGCGTGAGAAAATCCATGGCTAAAGAATTGAAATCTTGGAAAATGCCACGGGATAATTCTATGTACCACTTAGCAGCAGCTCCAGTTAAAGTACACTGGAAGAGACGTAGACGAATTGAATCATCGACCCAAGAGTTAGACGAACACCAAAGATGATACGTCATCACATGCGCCTGGGGGTCCTCTCCAACTTTTCCCTCAAACTTGGGGCAGTCACCTGGTATCTTGGTAGGAACCGGAGGCCAATACGGATTATGTAAAATTGGATCATTGGTCAATTTTGAAACATCCAGCAGCTCCAAGGTAGCCAGGAACGGAAATGGTGGATTAACCGTCATGCCAGGCTCGGGATGAGGTACGGTACCCATACTCCACAATGGTTGTGAATATCCTTACCCCCATGGGTTCTGTCCCGTAGGATTCTGACCGTAGGGGGCGTAGGTCGTATAACCAGACTGATTTGGATGCTGGTAACCAAAGTGTGGGGCTTGATAACCAGAGTATGGACCCTAATTATGTGTCAGCCCAGTGTAAGCAGCATTTGGATTTGGCTGCTGAGTGTAGCTAAAACTGGGTGGAGGAGGATAATACTGAGAGCCTCTGGGGTGGTTATAATTCGGTTGAGATTGACCATGAGGATAATAACCACCCTAAGGATGAGTAGGCTACTGAAAAGTGGAACCCTGCAGAGCCTGATAAGTAAGGCGCAGCTATTGATTTGGCTGCGGCATCGAATGAACCGGCTGCTGTGCAGGGTTAATGGAATGAGCGAGCTGCCCTGAGTGAACAGGTTGACCCGACTGAGAGGGTTGCCCTGAATGAACAGGTTGACCTGGATAGATAGGCTGCGCTGGTTGCAAAGGCTGACCTGGCTGTGAAGAAGCCCCAGGTTGTACCGGATGGGCCGGTTGGCCTAGAGGCGGAACACTAGGTTGTGCCGGATGGGTCGGTTGGCCTGGTGGAGGAACAGGGCCAGGTGGTTGCTGGAAACCGGTTTGACCTGAAGCAGAACCATAGGATGGTCCCATCTGATATGAAACATTAGAAACAACAGGATACTATGGTTGCATTGGTGGAGGAGGCTGGATTTTCCCCCTAGGACCATAGACTGGTCCTGGTTGGTACCCCGACTGAGGCTAAACAGGTTGACTGGAAGGGCTATAATACGGTCTTTGTGGACCATACGATGGCCCTTGCTGGCCCGCAGGATAGCCTTGGATGGGCTGCCCCTGTGGGTCATAAGGATAGCCAGGATGACCCGAAGGTTTTTTGAAAATGCAGCAAGATGATGGAGCTTAGTGAAATGAAGTCGCCTTCACTAAGTGGGCCCGCAGACAAATTCTGGCGCAAAATCTATTTTTAGACTATGTCTATTTTTAGACATATGGAGCATGGTCTGGGGATTGCAGTATGAGATTATTGGAGTATAGGATATGTTGGTAAAAATAGATGGGACTCTATTTTTTGGACTCATAGGTCAGTCTATTTTTAGATCATTTCCCAAAATAGGGAAGCCAACATATTTACTCCTTAATAATATTTAGACTATAAACTTCGGGCTTACTGGTTCTCGCCTGAGCTAAGTGGCTCATGAATCTGATGCAGGAATTATGCTATTCTCATGTATTTGATGGCATCAAGCATGGTTGACTTCGGCGTGACTCCCTGGCAGAAGTTTGGTGGAGTTAATGAGATAGCTAGTGGAGTTGTGTTCTGTTTATTTTAGTTGAACTGGTTGAGATTAGTTTAACTAGCTAATCAATTAGTTATGAGTGGAGTGAATTAAATATTATTTAATCTATTAATTAGTAACTCATTATTCAACTCAAGAACACATCAGTTCACTACAGTGCATGATCAGTTCAGTGGAGACCAGTGAAAGAGGTAGATGAAAGGGTGGAGTTAGCTATCAATGGCGACATCAGTTGTGCATGAGATTTGCACCACACTTGGAGGAATTGCCCATGATGATTGCGCTGTCAAGCCAAGGAGATTCGAACCTTGGATCTCTATTTAGACAGGCCATGATTGCGCAATAGAGGCAGGCAATTAGTGGGTGTGTTTTGAACCTGTGACTTGTTCAAAACCAAGCTAGTTTGTGTGTAACTTCATGAGATATTACTGAGTACTTGTGAGGAGTATTGTACCGAGTTTGTTACATGTTTTCTCCATTATAATATACACTATAGCTGTGGGGTTTTCAGCTATAAGCTTTCCCCATACATACCGTGTTAATGTGTATGATGATTTGATGTGCTATCGCTTGTTTTATTTCCGCATGTGTGATGATCTGAGTGGAAGAGATTATGTGTTGCATATGAATTCGAATTGATATGTGATCAAGATAGTCTTGGTGGATAATTAATCATTATTCAGCAAATTTATACATGGTATCGGAGCTATTGAAGCAGAGATTGATCATCACAGTGATTACAAACTTATTTCGGTAGACAGAGTCTGCATGCGGGCCAGGTAGCCTCCGGATTCATCTTTCTTCAGAAAGTGAAAGGTCTGGTAAATGCCCCTTGCAGCCAATCTCTGTGCTAGAAATAATTTGTTCTCACAGATCTAGAGTGGCTGAGCTTTGAAGTGAAATTCGAAATTTTGCAGCAGTTTTGTTTTTGGTGCCGGTGTTGAAAATGTCTTTCAACGGTTTGCGACTCGAATATGCTCTTGAAGGAATTTCGAATTATGTTGCATGGAAGGATCGCATGGAGGTAGTATTAGAAGATAATGGTCTGAAGGAGTTCATAGATACGGATGTCCAAAAGCCCACTGATCCTGCTGAAGTCGAAGCATGGCAAAAGAAGATGGCGAAGTGTCAAAGGATCCTGTTGGAGGGCGTCAAGGATCATATTGTATCCAGCCTGCATGGAAAGGCTACTCCATATTTAATGTGGAAAGCTTTGACGGATCTATTCCAGAGTAAGAGCGACCAAAGGAAGCCGGCGCTCAAAGATAAGCTCAGGAACATCAAGATGGAGAAAGGCGACAGTATCGCCAAATACCTCACGAAGTTCACTCAGTGCAGAGATGAGCTGGGAAGTGTGGGGGTGACTGTCGAAGACGAGGACATGGTTGACCTGGCTCTCCTTGGTCTTCCGAAGGCTCGGCACTCATATCAAGATAGTGTCAATGGTCGGGAGAAGCTGCCGGGATGGGAGCGCCTTTGGGCGGATCTCATGCAGGAGGAGATAAGGAGGACTACTCGAGATGGATCTTCATCAAAGGGAGCTGATGAAGAAAACTGCGCTTTGGTTGCCAAAGCAAAGAAGGGAAGGGTAAGAAAACCTCTCATTCTGGTGCAAAGGGAAAGAAGCAGGATATGGCGAAAGTGAAGTGTTTTCACTGCCATGATCACGGACATTATGCTACCAATTGTCCAAAGAAGAAGAAGAATAAGCAAGCGGGAAGATCTGCAGATGGAGAAGCTTTGGCTTCACAGTTCGAGCTTGACTTTTCACTGATTGCATGCTTGGTTTCAAGTGTGATGGGATCGGTGTGGTTCTTGCACAGCGGTGCGTCATTTCATATGACGGGAGATCGGGAGTTGTTCTCAGATCTGGAGAACAAAGATTTGGGTGTGCACATCGAGATGGGAGATGATGGTAGATACAGTGCGACTGGTATCGGTACCGTATCCTTTCAGAGGGAGTCTGGTAAACCCTTTGTCTTAAAGGATGTCATGCATGTACCTGGATTGAAGAAGAACCTGATTTCAGTAGCGATGTTGGAGGATAAGGGTATGATGTGGTCTTCAGCGAAGGAAAATCCTTCCTGCGAAGTAAGACTACTGGAGAGACCCGGAAGATAGGGGTTCGAACTCAGAACCTTTATCAGTTGCAGGTAGATGACTGCGCAGCTATGGCATGCAAGGCGGGAGAAGTGGTGAGCCGGGATGATGAGGGCGAACTATGGCACAGGAGATTGGGCCATCTTCGCCATGGAGCTTTGAAGATTCTGCAGCAGATTTCTACTGGACTTCCTAAGGGCACCCTTGCGCAGTCAGATCAGTGCAAGGGGTGTACTTTAGGGAAGTATGTGAAAGCCACCTTTCACGAGAAGGATAGTCGCGCCATGACAATCCTTGAGAGAGTTCACACAGACGTGTGTGGTCCTTTCTCAGTTGCTTCAACAGCAAAGCACAAGTATTATGTGATCTTTGTTGATGATTTCTCTCGAAAGTGCTGGATCTTCTTCATGCAGAAGAAGAGCGATACATTCGCGAAGTTCTGTGAGTTTAAAGCACTGGTCGAGAAGGAGTCGGAGAAGAAGGTGATTGCTCTAAGGAGTGATAACGGTGGTGAATTCATCTCGGCAGAATTCAAGGAGTTCTGCAGCGCAAAAGGGATTCGGAGAGAGCTCATCGCACCCCATAACCCACAGCAGAACGATCGTGGGTTCTGCATGGGCGATGTTGCATGATCAGGGCCTACCCCTTCACTTGTGGGCTGAGGCATGCAATACAGCAGTGTATGTGCAGAACCGTTGTCCTCACAAGGTTCTTGGCATGAGTACACCAGAGTAGGCTTATTCTGGCAAGAGGCCTGATATTTCCCATTTGCGGATCTTTGGTTCTCCTGTCTACATGCATGTGAAGAAGGATGCGAGAAGGAAGCTGGATCCAACTGCTGAGGTTGGAATATTTGTGGGGTACACTGATACACCTCACAACTATCGGGTGTATGTGCCAGACAGTCGCAAGACTGTTGTGCGACGGGATATAAAATTTCAGGAGGAGAAAGCCATGCAGTGTTCGCTTGAGAGGGAGCTACACTTGCATGCAGATGAGGAGCTGTTAGTTCCTAAGGAGGAGCTTCCGGATGTGGATCAGCCACAAGAGGAAGTCCAGGAGGTGGAAGAAACCACCCATGCAGCGCCAACCATCAGAGGGCGCATGCGCACTACAGAAGCTGAGCGACTGGCTCGAGATGCAGAGAAGGTTGTAGGACCACCTACAGCACAACACAGACAGAGGCAGTCACCGGATCGGTACACTGGATACATGGCTCTTGTGAGTCAATGTGTCGTGACGGAGCCATCCTCTTTTGAGGAAGATGTGGAGGAACCCGCATGGGTAGATGCCATGATCGAAGAATATGATTCGATCGTCAGAAACAGTGCATGGGAGATTGTCCCAAGACCGGAGGGGAAATCAGTGGTGGGTTTGCGATGGATCTACAAAGTGAAGCAGGCAGCTGACGGGAGTGTGGAGAAGTACAAGGCAAGATTTGTCGCCCGTGGCTTTTCACAGATCGAGGGGATCGATTATGAGGAGACTTTTGCACCTGTCGCAAGGTACTCTTCCATACGGACGATCCTTGCTCTCTCAGCGCAGATGGGGTGGCACATTCATCAGATGGATGTGAAGAATGCATTCCTCAATGGAGTTATTGAGGAGGAGGTGTACATAGAGCAGCCTGAAGGTTTCGAGATCTTCAGCAGTGAGTCGCATGTGTGCCGACTCAAGAGAGCACTGTACGGGCTGAAGCAAGCACCTCGTGCTTGGTACACTCGGATAGACAGCTACTTCACCGGTCTTGGATTCTCCAAGAGTGAGGCGGATCCAAACCTGTACCAGATTGTGGTGGAGGGGAAGCTGTTGATCATCGTACTGTATGTAGATGATCTGATTTTGACTGGCGACGAGCAGTTGATACTTTCATGCAAGGAGGATCTCGCACGAGAGTTTGAGATGAAGGACCTGGGCATCCTTCATTATTTCCTGGGATTGGAGATTTGGCAGTCAAGAATGTGGAGGACTGCTGTTTCCTCGTGATGCTCTGGAGATTCGTGAGAGGTTCAACATGGCAAGTCCGCAAGCTCGTTGCATTCTCTTTCCCGTGGTTGAGGAAGGAGGGATACTTCGCCGGAGGGTAGTGGATGTTCTCCAGCCACAATGATAGTTGGTGAGGTCATGCAGGCATTCAGTCAATACATCACTCCATATATGTTGTATACAACTTTCGTAAGATATGGTTAAGCCTACCAAGATCTTTGAAGGCAGGTAAGTATGATTACATGTATATCAGAGGCACATCAGGATATGGTCTATGGTACAGACAGGAGGATGGAGCGAAGCTTTCTGGCTTCACTGATGCAGATTGGGCAGGGAGCCCAACGGACCGGAAGAGCACATCTAGAGGAGTTTTCAGCATTGGGTCGACAGCAGTTTCCTGGTACAGCAGGAAGCAGAGATCCGTGGCACTCAGTTCAGCAGAGGCCGAGTACATGGCAGCAAGCTTGGCTGCATGCGAGGCTATTTGGATGAGGAAGATCCTCCTTGGATTGTTCGGGTTGCATTTGGAGCCTACAGTGATTTACTGTGATAACCAGAGTTGCATTAAACTCTCGGCTAATCCAGTATTTCATGATAGATCCAAACACATCGACATCAGGTACCATCATATTAGAGATTGTGTTCAGCGGAGAATCATGTTACTTTCATATGTTCCTCATCATGAGGATCGTAGATGCCGACATATTATGACAAAGGCGCCTGCTCAGAGCAAATTCAAATACCGCTGCAGTGTGATAGGGTTGCAGGCATCCGTAGCATTCCGGCCTGCAGGGAGGCGGAAATGGGAAAAAGACCCAAGATGAGCGCAGGTGAAATGTTATTGTGTTCACTTGCGGTCTAATTCTGGCGCAAAATCTATTTTTAGACTATGTCTATTTTTAGACATATGGAACATGGTTCGGGGATTCCAGTTTGAGATTCTTGAAGTATGTGTCATGTTGGTAAAAATAGATGAGACTCTATTTTTGAGGTCAAAGAGGTCGAAGTCTATTTTTAGACTGTCTCTCCTTAAAACAGGGAAGTCAAATATTATTTACCCTTAATAATATTTAGACTATAAACAGCAGTTTATTCTCTTGGAGCACTTCAGTTCGAGCTACAGAAGTGGCTCATGCATCTGACAGAGGAATCACGTGGTTCCCAAGGGTTTTATGGCATCATGCATGGTTGACTTCAGTTGGACTTCAGTGGCAGAAGTTTGGAGGAGTTAATGAGACAGCTAGTGGAGTTGTGTTCTGCTTATTTTAGTTGAACTGATTGAGATTAGTTTAACTAGCTAATCAATTAGTTATGAGTGGAGTGAATTAAATATTATTTAATTCATTAATTAGTAACTCATTATTCAACTCAAGAACACCTCAGTTCACTACAGTGCATGATCAGTTCAGTGGAGACCAGTGAAAGAGGTAGATGAAAGGGTGGAGTTAGCTATCAGTGGCGACATCAGTTGTGCATGAGATTTGCACCACACTTGGAGGAATTTCCCATGATGATTGCACTTTCAAGCCAAGGATATTCGAACCTTGGATCTCTATATAGACAGGCCTGGATTTCACAATAGAGGCAAGGCAATTGGCAGTGAGTTTTGAGCCAGTAACCTGTTAAAAAATGAGCTAGTTTGTGTGTAACTTCATGAGATAGTAATGAGTACCTGTGAGGAGTATTGTACTGAGTTTGTTACATGATTTCTCCATTATAATATACACAATAGCTGCGGGGTTTTCAGCTATAAGCTTTCCCCATACATACTGTGTTAATGTGTATGATGATTTGATGTGTTATCGCTTGATTTTATTTCCGCATGTTTGATGATCTGAGTGGAAGAGATTATGTGTTGCATATAAATTTGAATTTTATGTGATCAGGATAGTCTCGGTGAATAATTAATCATTATTCAGCAAATTTCTACAAGGTTGGCCTTGGAAAGGTTGCCCTTGCGGGTTATAAGCCTGGTTGTAAGGTAAACCTTGAGCATGGAGGTAAGCCTCAGGAGCGGGCAGACGTAAAATTTCCCCGTGCTCATCATACTGACCTGGAAAAGCATACACGGGTGTACCATCCTGTGCATAGTGTGAAAAATAAGAGCGGTTGGGATCTTGGGAGGATGGTCCAACCTCGGGGTTCGGCTGTTGCAGAGACAACCGATACTCCTCCGGAGAGATGCTCTCCGGTATAGTAGTCGCTAGATAGATATCTTCAGGAATTGGCATAGCCCTGGCAGAGGGTGCTGTGACAACAGGAGAAGAGGCGGCCACACAAACAGTGGGCCGAACGGGTACAGAAGTAATGAGCGTCTGAGGAGACACCTCGGGTGTAGGATCAGCTGGCCTCGGAGAAGGAGCTGACACTCCCATAGAGGTTGTAGCAGAAATGATCTGACCCAAAGACCTATACCCCGGTGGTAAAGAGGGACTAGCTGTTGACATGTCAGCTAGTTCAGAGTTGTCTCCTGGAAACAATCTTCATGGGAAGAGCTGATAGTCTTCACGAGACGTTGGGATTTCCTCACCAGAATCACTCATGGTTGAGCCTACCGTTAGATCGCGCAATAGACGGCGAGGACTAGGAGGAAATACAGCAGCAACAAAAGGCGAACCCGATGTAAGAGAAAGGAAATTAGCTCCTAATCTCAATTCAGAAACAGGGTCCAAAAAGGGCCAATCGAACTCAACTGGTCCCCCAAAGGGTTGCTCAGAAAGAACCGGTCCCCCGTCAGGAAACTCAGAAACAATAGGCTGCTGCGGTTCAGTAGAGGGTTGGGAAACCTCTAATGAATCGTCCGTGTAAGGACTACCAGTAGACGAAACTGAAGGTTCCGCCACTGTGACAAACGACAAGAGAAAAAAGAACAAACACACATACGGGCTGAAAAAGAGTCAACACACACGATCAAACGGTCAACAAGCAGAATTTTAAGAGGGCATGTAACCGTGGGTGATTAATTTTTACCACATTGAAAAATAAGAAACTTTACCGTTTCATGTTTTAAGAGTCGAGAAACGATAAAAAGGTGACTCTATCTCTTTCAGATTTGACACAAGCGTGAAAGGACAAGCGCTTGGTGATATTTTCAAATTTAGGGAGTCAGAAAAGATCAAATGACTGCTCAGGAATACTAGGCAAAAATGGTGTACCAAATAACCATGAACTACAATATACATCTTGGTTTCAATAATGAAAGAGAAATCAACCAAGGACTTTCCGTACGTGCAGGCAATCTCCCCGAATGATGTGTCCGATGTATCACGGGTATAGGGCGATAGACTCGGCTTCCTATGGATAAAGGATTGAAACCTAGAGGGGTCTCCCTTTATATATGCAATGGTACAGGGAGCACAAGTCCGTACTAGCGCTGTCTAAAGCCAAAAGGCAAACGACAGCTACTAGGTTTAAAGACATCGGAACACGTCTCTAGCCTAGACCTCTAAATGTGTTTCGTTAGATTTCAATGTTTCCTTAGTGTAAATTGAGTAGATTTTAAGGTTGATCTTCAATTACGTTTCAGTTTTCAGGCCCTAACAAATGTGTGGTCTCAAAAATTCCTAAATGCAAAGCTACATGCCACAGTACATCATTTCGTTCGATGAAAACTAGCTACAGAAGAGTTAAGAGTTTTTACACAAAAAAAACGATCAGAAGACAATCAATGATATCTCTAATGCAACTAATGAAATCGAAAATTTTTCATTCAAATCACTAATTACTAGTAAAATCGAAAATATCTCAATTTGCACTAATCAACCAAAAGCAAAAGAGATTTTTTTTTTTTTAATTTTCAATGTTTGATGGCTAGATGCACTAAACAAACCGAAAACAAATGGAACAACTTGAGACATGATATTAAGAGAGAAAAACAAACAAATTTCACTCAATGACACCAACAATCAGATCTCAAATCGACCAAAGTCTCTCAAAACCGAGAAAAAGTCCCAAAGGTTCCAATGGACCGTGTGATCTGGGCCCAAAGCAAGACCAAACGAAATTTGAGTGCAGAGAAGAACAATCACTCAAAAATCGTAATAAAACGGTGAAAAAATAATAAGAGAATGTGGAGGAACAATCAGAGGATTGACTGGACTAACAAAACACCAAAACTCCTAAGGAGGGCTCGATGCAAAAAGCCACTAGATGCCCTAGGGCTTAAAACGTGAAATCGATGGAGAAAAGCAAACAACCAAAGGACGAAGGCAAACTCCCAGTCAAACAGGACTTCAACACACTCAGGTAGCTGAAAAACCAAAAATAAAAACACTGACCAGGCCCAGAGAGCTCAAAACTGAGAAAACGCTAATGCCTCACAGGAGTGGCGCGACTGTGAGGTTGAAACTGGCACCAAAAAGCAATTCGCGCGGGAAATACAAAAGCAACATGTGCCAATTGGTGTGACTGTCGAGATAAAAAGAGTGCCAGTCAAGTTCCTTAGTCAAAAATAAAAAAGAACTACTTCAGAAGCAGATCAATGGTATCCAAGCAAACCAAGAAGCAAAAAACAGCAAGATAACCCAACCCAGAAGGCTAATCAAGCAAGGAAAACCACAAGACAATCAAAACGAGACAATCAAAATGAGACAACCAAAACTAGATGATCCCTAGCGGAGTCGCCAAATTGTTGAGGAGGTAAATCCCCTCTGCGGACAGAGGCGATCCCTACTAGCCCAGCACGTGTCTACCAACAATCATCAAATGCTACAGCGCAAGTTCCTAATTGCGAATAAACAGACCAACGATGGAGGCCTACCTGGAGTCTAGTGCTATGATTCGTAGAAGAGACAGCGTTCCCGTTCCTCAGCCTTGGCAGATCACGATCCCCACAATCTCCGTGGATGGAAACCTGCACATGCAAGAAACAACATGAATATAAGCATAAAATCCAGAATACGCAACTATATATCAGTCAGAAAGGATATAACTCATCATTATCATAAGTGAAGAACAGAGTGGAACCATAACCAGTAGTCATTCATTAATAAGCAATCGAAAGAGAGTACAACCAATGTTCTGACGCCGAGGTCTCCTTCGGAAGGGTCTCCAGTCGTGCACGTCTCGCAAAGCCTGCCAGGGATGGGACAAGCCTCTCTTAGAGTCTCTCGATGATAGTATCCTTGCTTGAGTCAGCCTTAAGGGAAGAATGAGGGCTCTTGCAGCATGAAGGCTCTTGGGAATTTGGAGATTCAAAGCTTAGGCACTTCAAGACTAGCTTGCAAATGGCAATAGGCAAGCTTTTATAGATGGAGGAAGGGGAGTTGGGATCCCTATAATTGTGGGATTGGCCCTATCATCAAGGAAGCTTCCATGAGAGGTGGCAAACCACTTCCTCTCTATGGAAATCCGCAGCCAAAACTCCCAACTCAAGATAGAAATCAGTCCAGGAATTTGTTAGGATGAAACTTCTGCCATCTTATTTTAAAAAACACTCCTTAAATTGGTTGGCGCGATTGCGACTCTGGGACAGAGCGCCAGTTGGCGCGGCCTCTTTGTAGGATTTTCCTCATTGGCGCGAGTGATGAACTGGCTAACCATACCAATGTAAAAAGGGATGTTTTTATGGTTTTTTGCAAGGAGATGTCTTAATGGAAATTGAAGCTCATGTTTAGAGGAATGCAATGATAATGGTCTCAAGGCATGACATTGCTCACATGTCACATAATGGGCCCTCCAATGTGTCAGATGGGGAATGGTAGGGACGGTGACAAATTACTGTGTAACAGTAGGGCCTTGAGAGATGCTCCTCTCAAATATAACATCATGGAGAAGCAAGCCTTAGCATTAGTGAAAGCATTAAAAGACTTTAGGGTCTATATTTTACGCTCTCACATAATTTCTTTTGTTCCACATACTATTGTCAAGGACATTCTAAGTCAAGACCCCGATGGTAAAAGGGGAAAATGGATTGCGACTATTCTTGAATATGACTTAGAAATTAGGCCCACCAAACTAGTTAAAGGGCAAGGACTAGCAAAACTTATGGCTGAGTCTAACTTCCAAGCACTAGAAATCAATATGGTAGATGTGTTGGAAGAAATAGAAGAATATGATGCTCCTGTTATTGAAGAAACATTTCTAAATTCTCCTTGGTATGTTGACATTATTTATGTGCTTTTATATTTAAATACCCCTCCTTCTTTGTCTAAAACTAAAGCTAGATTCTTGGAACAAAAGGCTTTGAATTTTTGTATCTTAGATGGAGTATTATATTGGAAAAATGTTGTTGTAATTTTGCTTAAATTTTTACTTGAAGATGATGCAGGAAAGATCATGCATGAATTGCATGATGGAGAATGTGGAGGTCACCTCTACTGGAAGGCCACAACCAAAAAAATGCTCAGGTCCGATTTCTATTGGCCTACCCTTTTCCCAGACACACAAAAGTTGGTCATGTCTTGCCATAAGTGTCAAATTTTTTATGGAAAAAGAAAACTCCTTCCCTTACCTTTACATCCTATCAAAGTTGAGGCACCTTTTCAACAATAGGGGTTGGACTTCATTGGGGAAATTCATCCATCCTTCTCAGCTCAGCATAAGTGGATCCTCACAACCACTGACTTCTTTACCGAGTGGATAGAAGCTATACCCTCCAGAAATTCTAATGACTCTGTCATTATCAAGTTCCTTGAAACAAATATCCTATCTAGATTTGGTTGTCCCATAAAAATCATAACAGACAATGCTGCTGCTTTTAAATCTAAGAAAATGGTTGATTTCTGTTACAAATACCACATAAAGTTGGGCCATTCCACTGCTTACTATCCCCAAGGAAATGGATTAGCTTAATCCTCCAACAAGAGTCTCCTCAATATAATAAAAAAACTCTTGGAGAAAAATAAGAAATCATGGCACAGTACGCTGGTTCATGCCTTATGGGCTGATAGATTAACTACAAAGAAGTCAATAAATATGTCTCCCTATCAGTTATTTTATGGCATGGATGTGGTTTTTCCCACCTCATTAGGAGTTCCAGTCATGAAACTCCTTCAAGAAGTGTAGATTGAAGAAAATGATATGCAGAGAAGAATCAACCAAACAATCCATTTACAGTAGACCAGAGAGGAAGTCTATGAAATAACACACTTAGTCCAAGAAAAAATGAAGAAGCTATTTGATAAGAGGACTAAGGAAAAAAATTTCCAAATTGGAAATGTTGTTCTCAAATGGGATTCAAGAAGAGAAGAGAAGGGAAAACATGGAAAATTTGAGAATTTGTGGAAAGGGCCCTATATTATTCATGCTGAGAGGGGTCACAATGAATTTTTCTTGAAATAATTGAATGGAGAAGACCTACATGGAGATCCTGTCAATGGCAGGATGCTCAAGCATTACTTCTGCCAAGAATCTTAAGTTTCAAAGCATTTTATTTTTCATTATAAATATCATAGTCTAACCATTGCATTCAAAGTTAGAAAAATAAAAAATACAAAAACAAAGAAAGAAAGAAAAGAGGGCAAATTGTCAAAACAAGAAAGGTATACAGCCCCATACCAAAAAAGAGAAACAAATTCTGAAAGTGTGCAAGCTTAAATGCCACTCCTGAGTAACACACTTCTAGTTAGTCAAACAGTTTAATCTTGACTAATTAGCTTTAAATTTTCCGCTGATAGGATAGTGAATTCGATTTGCCAAACTGTTTAAACTTGGCTTATCAGTAGATAGTTAGGATAGAAATTAAAGGTTCGAACATGCTCAAAATCTGAACCTAAAAGTTTCAAAGATAAAATGACTCAAATCTGTTTCAAATTCTGAGTCAAAAGATGTAAAATTTGGTTCTAATCAGATTAAAACCTAAACTAGAAGAAAAGCAAAGATAGCTCAAAACAAAGATCAAAAAATAGCTGTAGAAAGGAGGAAGGAAATTTTTTCAAATTTCGGATCTCAAACTTTCCCTTTTGTTTTAAATTTTGTGCAAAATAAATGTCTATGTGCAGTTTTTCTTTTATGCCATATACCAGCATCAAGTTAGACTGTCCAATCCTAACTTGAATTTTTTTCAATTTCTGTTGTATAATTTAGAGAATGAAACTCTGTTGTATAGTTTAATCCCAATAGAAAATAGATTAGGTAGAGAAGCATCTGAACTCAACTGTTTAATCTAAGTGCAGGGGGGAATAAGGAGTAGAATTAGATTAGTTTTATGTTTTCAAAAGAATAAAATGATGTGAAAAGAGATTGCCAATCCAAGTGCACTCTAATGAAGAAAAAAATTTAGATCTGTAGGATTGGGTAGGTAGAAAGCTTGTTGATGAAAGGTCCATTGTTTTCATGGCTGCTAATATGTTTTTAGAAAAGATCATCCCAGCAAAGGAAGGGCAGCCCAATGGATCAGGCTTAGGTCTGACTCCAAGAGAATGCAAGTCTGAAGTTCTTGATGCCTTCAAAAAGGCATCATCCCCAAGTGGAGCCACTGTTAGCCACCTACAATATTTGTTACACCAAAAGGTGGCTAAATCTATTTTGAGCCTTCAAGGAACAATTTTTCTTACTAAAAACTAGTGGCTCTTGAATACTTTTGAAGGCCTCATGCCTCTATCCAAACCTTCACCACTGTTCCTATCTTGAAAACTCTGAAATCATGCTGATTCCCAAAAAGAGTACTGCTGCAAGCACCATTTTCCCCTTCCTGCTCTTCAAAAACTAACTTATTTTTCTATCCCTCCATTTCCCATGAAAACCCCTCATTTTTTAAGTTTCTCCCCTTTCCACTTCATAAAAGCCCTTGATAAAGTTCTAAGACCCCTTCTTAGCCTTATCGGAATCCTAAAATTCCTTCGAAAAACCTTGAAAAACCATTAAAATGCATATTTTATGTATTATGGACTTAAGCCCCCTCGGACTAAGCCTTTAAACCTTTTCCCTCCATATACCCTGGTGCCAGAACCAAGCGCCACTCTTTCTAGCACTTGTCGCGCTGCCCATATGCAAATAGCCCCCTTCTTTTTTAAACCTCCGGTCATATAAGTCTCCACGTACCCCAAAGGCCCCGCAGCCGGGCGCCTAACCATATTTCATATACATCCCGCCCCCGAAAATATTAAAACCTTACGATATTTCCAAACTTTGGGTTTTTCATGATTTTATAAATTTTTCGCCGTCCGAGTTTCAAAGCACCCTCCACCGTCGATCTAATCTGCAGATCGACGGTGCGGAATCAATAATTGTCGGTGGTCCCCGCCAGCTGTGTGTCGTTGCCCGAAACCCCGCGGTATTCATCGCACTGCCTTTGAGCAGACGACGATTTTTCCCCAATCGACAGCGATTCCACTCACCTTTTTACACATGGCTCCGCATAGTATTTCAAAACCACCATTCATCGCGCATTAAATTTCGGACGCGGACCCCGCGTGATATTATTGTGTGTCGTCTGATCTAAACCCGCTCATCCAACGGTGATCGCTCGCTCAAGATGCAAGACATTTAATCTGACTACGACGCAACATTCGATCAACATCCACCGTCGATCTGATCTGCAAATCGACGGTCCACGTTTCATCACCCAAATTTCCTCTATTTGAATTCCAACCTCCACTCCCGACCGTCGATCTCTGTGCGATCGACAACTCATATTTAATCTTTTTCCACTCATTATACGATCTTTCCTGATAAATCCTGACCGTTGGATGATGCCATCCAATGGCCACACTCCCTCCACACTTCCTTTGAAGCAGTCAACCTATATATGCAGGATTTTGCAATAGTTGTTTGTATTTTTGCAGGGTTTAAATGGTTTTCCGCCATTCTAAAGAAAATTTGCAGGCTGAGGGTGGTGACCCTCCCGCCTTCAATTCGTCAAAGGAAATCATTCACAGGTGTTAAATGCACATTTCATCGATGTTTCATAAGGCATTGATGCCATTTGATTCATGTTTCAGTCCTGAATATTTGAAAGACACAGCAAGTCAATAACAAATCAAGAGTATCAGTATAGAAGACCAGAATGCACCCGAACAAGAGGATTAAAAGACAAATTTGTGGGGATTATATCTAAGATGCCTATCAAAAGCCTAATCCCTGGATTTAAACACAGTTTTAAGGAAAAATCAGAGTGTTTTATCCAACAGAAAGCTCCATTGCCTTAGTTAAAGTGAATCAGTTCTTCTCAGCTACCACGAAGGACACCTGTGCCTCAAAGAAATCAAATGCAGGCCAAATTTATTGCATGAAATCAAATATCTGCTTCACAACACAGCTAAAGGGTAAATCTGCGAACAAAATTAATGACAAAATATGTACAGAGTTAATCTAACATGACACAAAGCCTCAAAGGTCAAATTATGCTCCCACCAAGCTTAAATATTTATGTGAATCATTTAATATAGAAGACACCTATTGTAAGCTTCTTCATTGAGCCCCCAAGGGCCGAGAAGCCATTTAAAGTCTGTATTAATTGTAATTGGAGATTTTTTTATCAGGATCTCACCTCCTCATTCTTCTATATATACTTCAACAAAAGATGAGTGAGGGGTTGGTTATTGTTTGATCACAAGTTGTAATACTGAAACTCTTTGAAGTAAATACATAGTCTGTTGAAGTTGAAGAACAAATTGAAGTCTTGGAGATCTTGATGATGTTGTTGCATGCTTGTTCCTGAGAAGGCTCTATCATTGGATCCATGAGCTTGGCTGTTGGTGAAGTATTCTGAACTGTCTTATGTTTTCCCCCTGTTTTCATTATGTTCCATAATTTCTTACTACAGTAGGATAGAAAGTTTTAGGCTAAGAAATGACTCTTGGAAGCACCTTAGACCTGTTCATCCTTCACTGTTTCATGTTTTCTTCTGCTGAAGTATTTTAGAGGCTTTAATATTTCTCTTTAGTCTTCATGCTTGTTTATTTCCTTAATATTTTGAACAGTTGGTTTTAGCATGATTTATGGTTCTCCCTGCTTTTCTATTGCCACTTAAAAACTGGTATCGAAGTATCCCTTTGAAGTTCTTTGTTTACAGTGAATCAGAGAGGTCTGTTTTGATCTTTCCCTTTTTCCTCACTTAAACAGTTGGCTTAAAGGTCATTATAATTATGATCATAGATGTTTTTAGGTGTTCCCTCTTCTATGACTGTAATTGTCAGTAAATATTTTATGTTTTCTAAGTCATTTGCAATAAAATCTTTGAGGAAATAGGGTGTTCCCTGAATCTTAGATTTCGTTTTGAAAGTTGTATTGAAGTCATTATTTTCTTAAAGAATGTTTGTAGAATTTATGGTTAGCTCTATCTATCAAATATTTCTTTATTGTTTAAATTTTGTTTTCAGGTTCCCTTTGTTGAGAATTAAAACTCTCTTTTCTAACCATTAATGCTCATCCCATTCCAAAAACAAAAGGATCCTGTGGCCAAGTTAGATTTTCCCTCTGATATCCCATATCCTTTGATGAGTCTTTTATGACCTTTTCTTGACTCCATTGCCCAATGAACCAGATGTTTTTCCATTCTATGTATCTTTCCTAGACCTTTCATGTTCTGTTGTATCAATTCAATCCAACCAAACAAACAAACAACACCTGCACCTAATAACTAGTCTAAAATCAATATTATAAGCACACAAGATAAAATTTTGCAAACAAACATTTGAGAGATCCCTCTCTGAGAACAGGAGGACTAGATCCTGTAACTCTAAATATTTGTTCTGATGTTGCCTTGTCTTTTGATTTGCCAAACTATCAAAACACGAATCACCAACAGAACCTGTATAACATGAAGGTGGAAGGTTGTAAGGTCACTTCTTATTATACAAGTTAATACAAATGGATTCCATTTTCTAATTGAATTGTTCATGTATCTATTTGATTATTTCAATTCTTGGATTCCTTGATCACTAAGATAGATTAGTCTTTTCACAATTATTATATCTTGAAGGTGATTTTAATCCTTTGATATGTCTTTGATCGCAGGTTTCACATGCTGAAGTGACCTCGTTTGGATCAACTGGATAGAAGATTTCGACAAGCGTTGGAATTCAGGTAGGGACATGTCCTCATAATTTGTTATTAATAATTATGAATAAAAAATGATCTAGAGAGAATGGTTTTCATTTCATTGTTTTTTTCTAGATATCTGTAGGATACTAGGGAGATCGTTCTTGTCCGCAAGAAGGATTTATCTGCATAACAAAATGGTGACTCTGCTGGGGATTAGAACTTAGTTTTTCTTTTTACTTTTCAATTTGTATTTTCAATTTTGATTTGTATAAAATTGTCTTGGGTGGATAACATACCGGAATCCCTAAAAAGTAAATCTGAATTTTTATTTTTTCTGTTTTTTTCCTGGCCTCTGTAGTTTTTGTTTAAAAACAGTGTGATAGCCTCCGCAACTTTTAGTTCGGAATAGTGTAATACCGCACAGTTCTCTATGGGAACTTGCAGACTTGTGGAATTTTTTTGAAAAATTAAGAATTCTCTTTTCAGGAGAAAGATTACCAGATTCTCTGTGTTTTCCCAAACTTGTCTTAACTGTCAAAGTCTTGTATGTGAATTTCTTTCAGAAATTCTTGTGTCTGAGTGGTTTTCCATCTAATTTTTATTTTACAAGTAATTGTTTGCCCTAATTTCTTGCTTCTCTCTATTAGAAACCATCATATACCTTAGCTTACTAGTATGTTGTTTTTTTCTTGCTGAGCCATTGAACTTATTACAACCCTTTCTTTTATGAAAATTGAGTTCTATTTTAATTTGCAAATTTAGAAGATTCTTAAGCTTACTAAGGCCTGAATTTCACTTCAAACCATTGTTGAATGTTTTGATTTTTGCTAATATAAGTGTTAGAAATGTTGTCATTGATGGCAAAGGAATTGGCAAAGATAGGAGCAGCACCTAAACTATCCTTAAGGCAAAAGAGACAAGGTAATGTATTGAAGGATAAATTGAATATCTGGCCAAGATTTGTATATGTTAATAAAGAACTATGGAATCCCTTGAACCTCTGTATGAGTCTCTGCATATGGAGTTAAAAATGAAACCCTGTTGAGGAATCATGGTGGTAGGATTCGAATTCCAGGATGAGAACTTCTTGTAATGAAGAACTGGCTTAGTTTGATATTTGCAGTCATGGAACTACTTGGTTGAATATATGAGGGGCTCTCGAGGCATTCAGTGTATCCATTGAATAACTTATTGGTGGTAGAGATATGATGTTTTTGAATGTATAGGTGGAAGTGGAACTGTTACAAGATAGAACTCCAAAATGGAAGGTTGATATGTTATATATATCATAGCATAATTGAAGAATGACATTGAATTGTAACGAGTTAATGTTTGTAAGGAAATCCCGTCAGAAGAGAACTACATTTGTTCATCCTGCCAAAAATAGAATAGAGTTATAGCGCAAACCCTTTGGAATCATGAACAGAACCTTGAGCGAAGGGCGGAACCACAAAGGAGGAACAGTGAAGGTGGTTTATGGTTTTTATCGAATCGTTTTCAATGGGCAAGCGGTATTCAAGAGGTGGAGAGCGATTCCATAGAACGAATGACACGCGTCCTTGTACGATTTTACAAAATCACTTTTCATTATGTGCCACCGTGCGTTATAGTTCGACCGAGGACACCCAGCGATATCGTTGAGTGTCATTGATCTGGGAAGGGGTCATCGGACGGTCGTTATTTGTTGAAGATGTGGGAAGTTTAACACAGGTACGGTGGACCATCGCACATTAACATTCGACATCAGAGGTCGAGCGATATGTATATACGCCGTTGATCCAGAAGCTTGCTAATCTAATGGTGATCGAACGCTGGACTTGTGCGAAGTTTACTGTGGTACGATGGGAATATTGGATTGGCTATTGACTATGTATGTGGGCCCGAGGTCAAAGGTCTATCGTAAGATTAATATATTTAGAAGCGTTGGATATTTCTATAAAATCTGAAGGGTTAATCTTTAGACATAAGTGATCCAGGTGGATATTGGTGGCCACCTGCCTATTCCACTTGGGCCCCCACCATTGTCTCTTTCATTTTTTCAGTTTCGGCATAACTTACTATTTTTAGCAGTTTTTCGAGTCCTGAACTTCCGGAGCCGTTTGGAGGCCCTAAACGAAGTTTTTTGGGCATCGCACCTCTAGCGAATATCATTCTGTTCCGGAATGATATTCGTGGTGAAAGTTGTAGTCCTCAGATAGAAATTTCTAATGATGTATCATGAGCATCAAATGGAGATAGTATGCCAAAGTTACATCCCTGGAAAGTTGAAACACCAATTTACCCAAACGGGGCCCATAGTTTTGGCGCTTCATCTCCTAGGGTTAGGTTTTTGGATGTTTATGGTTCTCCATTGTTTCTCAATAATAAATAGGCCCTCGAGTCTCATTGTAACTCAGTTCAGAGGCCTGTAGCCACCACATCTCTCCTCAGAGATAGCTACCAGCGCCCTAACTAGTTTTATTTCCATTCAGTCTGTAAGCAAATTTTAGTTCTTTGATATTAATGAAATGAAGTGTTATTTCTGCTGCATCTCTGTATTTATGGTTATATGTTTATTCTGTTCTTGATATGTTTTATCTGTTGCGTTCCTACAATAATCTTCTCCCGGTCTAAAAAGTCATGAACAGAGAAATATCCTTCTAATAGATTCAACCATCTATCTACGGCATCTGAGTCTATTTTACCCTCAAATATGGGAATTTCAAAATTTACTTGTACCTTAAAAGGATTCGCACCTCCAGAGTGGCTGCTGGATGCAGATGCGCCACCGGTGGGTAGTCGTTGAAGGATCTGAGCAAAGTTAGCAATATTTTGATAGGATCTCCTGCTCCCTCATATTTCTTTTCATCCCCCATGGGCGTCCGTCGAGGTTTTTGAGGCTGATCTTGCAAAGGTTCCACTAGATCAAGTTCATCACCTTATGGGAGCCTGATCGTGTTGGTACAAAAGAAGGATGGGACGTGGAGACTTTGTATTGACTATCGGGCGCTGAACAAGATCACTGTCCGGAATAGGTACCCAATCCCACGGATTGATGACCTTCTGGACCAACTCAAAGGTGCAAAATATTTCATCAAGATTGACCTGAATTCTGGGTATCACCAGGTACCAATTGAACCCTATGATGTGTGGAAGACTGCCTTCAAAGCCAAGGAAGGCCTTTTTGAATGGCTAGTCATGCCTTTCGGGTTGACGAATGCTCCCGCAACCTTCATGAGGATGATGGACGATATCTTGCGGCCATTCACCAACTCATTTGTAGTGGTGTAATTGGATGACATTCTGATCTTCAGCAAGACTTGGGAAGAGCACCTTCAGCACATCCGACAAGTCCTCCAAACACTGCGACAACACAAGTTGTGTGCCAATTTGGAGAAGTGCACGTTTGGCATGACCCAGGTTCAATATCTGGGATACATTATTGATGAAAGGGGGTGCATGTGGATCCAGCCAAGATCCAAGTCATTCGGGATTGGCCAGCCCCGACTACTATAACAGAGCTTCGCAACTTTCTGGGTCTTGCTAATTTTTACCGTAGATTCGTGTTGGGATTCTCTCATATCACTTGGCCCTTGAGTCAAGTCACCAAAGGAGGAGCGAGAGCAAAATTCTTTTGGTCGGAACCTCAACAGAAGGCGTTCAAAGAATTGAAAAATCGCCTTTGTTCTGCCCCAGTGCTCACCTTACCAGACTTGCAGCAGCCATTTGAGATCGAGACAGATGCCTCTGACTATGCTATTGGGGCAGTTCTTACTCAACAGGGACATCCAGTGGCATATCACAATGAGACATTGTCTGAGATAGTTCGCAAGTATCCCACCTATGACAAAGAAATGTATTCCATTGTGCAAGCCTGTCGACAATCGAAGCATTACATTTTGGGGAAGGAAACAATCGTCCACACAGACCACCGGCCCCTGCAGTTCATACAGACACAAGGGAAGTTGTAGAATGACCGCCATCAGAAGTGGTCCACATATCTGCAACAATTTCATTTGAACATCAAGTACAAGAAGGGTAGCACCAATAATGTTGCAGACTGCCTCAGCCGACCACCGATCGTGGCGCTCACCACCGTGCTCAAATCTTGTGGGCACGAGACTTCTGATTGGCCACTTCTCTATGAGAGTGACCCAGAATTCAGCCACACTTACAAGGCACTCTTGGGGGGTACGCAAGTTCCAAATTTTCACCTCCAAGATGCACTTTTATGTCACCTGGGACACCTCTATGTTCCTTCAAGCGAGCATGCCAAGATGATATGGGAAGCACACTACAGTCGCATCACTGGGCATTTCGGGGTCGAGAAAATAGTAGCAATACTACAAACGTATTTCTATTGGCCGAACCTTCGAAAGGATGTCAAGAAGCACATCAGATCCTGCACTGCTTGTGCCATTTCCAAACTGACCAACAAGAAGCAAGGCCTATATACTCCACTACCTACCCGTAGTCGACCTTGGGAATCCATCTCCATGGATTACATGTCGGGCCTGCCTTCTACTAAGAATGGGAATGACTGTGTTTTCGTGATCATTGACAGATTCTCGAAGATGGCCATTATGGCGGCCTGTAAGAAGAATATCACAGCAGAAGCCACTGCTAGACTCTTCTTTGAACGAGTGTGGGTGCACTTTGGGATCCCACAGTCTATCATATCAGATCAAGATAGCAGGTTCCTCAGCACATTTTGGTCCATCCTCTGGTCAATGTTGGACACAAAGCTCACCAAGTCCACAACTTTCCATCCCCAAACAGATGGCCAGAAAGAGGTCGTCAAAAGAATGATTGTACACATTCTGCGCATGTAAAATTCAAAGCATCCACGCACATGGGACGAGAGCCTCCCCTATGTACAACATAGTTATAACAGGGCTCTCCATAGTTCAATTGGCCATAGCCCCTTTCAGGTGGGCTTGGGATTCCATCCACTATGTCCCATTGACGTAGTCATGCCATTTGCAGCTGCTCAGGCCGATTTAGCTCATGTCCAGTCCGAAGTTGACCAAGAAAGTAGCTTCATCAAGCGCATTCAACACATCTGCCAACAGGTTCATGATATATTGGACAGATCCAATGAGAAGTACAAGTAGCGCCATGATCAACACCGGGTGCCACACAACTTCCAGGTGGGCGACAAAGTATGGCTACATTTGCAGAAGGAGCGCCTCACTGGACCCCACCGCAAGCTTCACCTGCTCCGATACAGGCCGTACAATGTCACCAAGGCTGTAGGGAATAATTCCTTCGAGCTTAGTATTCCTCCATTCCTTGGTTTGCACCTAGTCTTCAATGTGGATCGCCTTCGTCCTTACTTCCCACCTCTACTGGACACCTCGGACATTGCAGAACAACTCACACCAACAGAGTTAAACCCAGACTGCATGGAACAGGCCACCACAGATTGTATCATGGACATGAAAATCAAGAACACTCGCCAACAAAATATCCAACGGTATTGGGTTGTCAAAGCTGGCCAACTCCTGCACCAAGGAAAGTGGTTCACCAGGGACCAAGTTTAGCAGAAATTTCCTCATCTCATAGAGGAACTTAACGCAATGGGGACCATTGCTTCCTAAGGGGGAAGGAATGATCCAAGTGGATATTGGTGGCCACCTGCCTATTCCACTTGGGCCCCACCATTGTATCTTTCAGTTTTTCAGTTTCGGCATAACTTACTATTTTTAGTAGTTTTTCGGGTCCTGAACTTTCGGAGCTGTTTTGAGGCCCTAAACGACATTTTTTGGGCATCGCGCCTCCAGCAAATATCATTTCGTTCTGAAATGTTATTCGTGGCAAAAGTTGTAGCCCTTGGATAGAAATTTCTAATGATGTATCATGAGTGTCAAATGGAGATAGTATGCCAAAGTTACGTCCTTGGGAAGTTGAAACACCAATTTACCCAAACGGGGCCCATAGTTTTGGCGCTTCATCTCCTAGGGTTAGGTTTTTTGATGTTTAGGGTTCTCCATTGTTTCTCAATAATAAATAGGCCCTCAAGCCTCATTGTAACTCAGTTCAGAGGCCTGTAGCCGCCACATCTCTCCTCAGAGATAGCTACCAGCGCCCTAGCTAGTTTTATTTCCATTCTGTCTGTAAGCAAATTTCAGTTCTTTGATATTAATGAAATGAAGTGTTATTTCCACTGCATCTCTATATTTATGGTTATATGTTTATTTTTTTGCGTTCATGCATAAATCCGGATCAATAAGGCTTGGGAATTCAAAAGTTGTAAATATATTTATTTGTCAATTTCTTTAAAATTGATAAATAAAATTAAAAAGAGATCAAAAAAAAAAATGCCCCGTGGGATAAAATAAAAGGAATACCATTAGCGGTTCGTGGTTTTGACTCATGGTTTTAATAAAGGAAAAAATATATAAGGAGAAGAAAAAAAATAGAGAACGGTGGGGCATTGCAAGGGTCATGAATAAAATTTCTCCAAAAAGGAATATCTATATGGGTGAGCTCTGTTCTTAACCAATAAATCTTAAACTACGATGCACCCATGAATATAATGATCAGAAAATGATGAATCTTTGGAGTGAATAACGGATGAAATCGTGAAGAATTGTTTGAGTATACAGAAAATAAATAAATCTGGTGACCGACAAGATATGTCGTATGGAAATTGATGGATCCAGTATGAAAATTGATGAAACGTGGTCTGCAGTGGTACTGAGGGTCGAAGCCTTCAGGGAGGGGGTTGTAGCTCCCTTCCAGTGGTAGTTGGTAAACGAGAGCAGGGGGTAGTAGCTCCCTTCCATGAGAGGCTGGTAAACGAGAGAATGTTGTAACTTTCTTCAGGTGGGTGCCTGCGTGCTGGTATAAATCTGCACCAACATATATTTTAAGAAGTTTTCTCTATAATAAATATTGAAGACTGAGATTACAGCAGCGGTGGTTTTCTCTTGAATTGGGTTTCCACCTTAAATCCTGGTGTTCGTATGTGTTTTTTACATTTGATGGTTTGTTTTTTTATTTCTGTTCATGCTTAATGCTTATCTGATGCAATGCTCTAAGTAAGGACATAATAAGATATCTGGACATACATATTGGATGCAGTACTGTAACATATGGTTTTGAGTGAAAGAAAAGAAATATTGTTCAGCCCTAAATACTGATTCACCCCCCCCCCTCTCAGTATTTTTCCCAACAATTGGTATCAGAGTAGGTCCTTATGAAAATCTTAGCTGCTAGAAGGAAGATCAAGCAAGATGAGCAATCAAGATGGAATAGCATCTATCAGGCCTCCGCTCTTTAACGGAAATAATTTAATCTTCTGGAAAAAAGGATGAGATCCTATATTCAGTCTCTGGGAGCAGAGGTATGGGAAATTGTTGAACAAGGATATCAATATCCAGCTGCAGTACCAACAGATCCGACGAAAGAAAGAATTATGAAACAAATGCAAAGGCGGTCAATGCTCTATTGGGAAGTCTAACTAAATCAGAATTTTCCAAAGTCATGCAGCTGAATACAGCAAAGACAATATGGGACAAAATCATTCTAAGTTATGAAGGTGATGCAAAGGTAAAAAGTGTTAAACTCCAAACTCTCAGAATTCAATATGAGAATCTAAAAATGGATAATGAGGAGAGCATTGCCAATTTATTTTTACGTCTTGATGATATTGTAAATCGTATGAGAAATCTGGGAGAAACAATAACTGAATCTACTTTGGTTTAAAATGTCTTAAGATCACTAATGACAAAATTTGAGTCAAAAGTTTCTACTCTTGAAGAAAATCAGGATCTTCAAAATCTTACTGTGGTGCAACTTCATGGCATACTAACTGCATATGAAATGCGAAGAGGAGGACCATCTGAAGTAAAAGAAGTAGTCTTTAGAACTTCTACAAAAGGGAAGGAAGTACAAAAAAAAGAAGGATCAGGATGGATCTCAGAAGAAGATGAGATAAACTTTGTAAAGAAACTTCAACCTGGCACAGGACATTTCAGAGGTAAGCTTCCTTTCAAATGTTTTGATTGTGGAAGAGTTGGTCATTATGCTGCTAAATGTCCTTATAAAGAAACACATAAAAAGGGGAAGGAAGTAGCAAAAAGTAATAAGAATCGTTTTAGCACTAAAAAGAGTTACTATACTCATGAAGATAGTGATGCGTTATCTGATAGTGAGGAAGAATGTGAACAAGATCTTAGACTTCTCATGGCATTTGAAAGAGAATCTAGAGAAGAAAAGGATACTTTTGTGGATGCTCTAGAAGACAGTGATTTTCTTGATGAAAACAATAAACTCAAAATTTGCTTAGAAGAAAGTAAAACAACCATAGAAACTCTGAAAAATCAGGGTGAAGAAAAAGAGAAACACAATGAGAAATTAGAGTGTGAAGAAGTTAGTCTAAGAAAAGAACTTGAGAAAGTAAAGACTCTGAATCTTAGATTTTCTAAAGGATCTGAAACCTTAGATGAGATTATCAAGGTACAACATTCTCCTCTCTTTTTTTGTAAGTCAGAAGCAGTATATTATATCAGGAAACAAATATTACAAGAGAGTACAAAAGACCTACAAAAGGTTAGGCATACAACACCCTAGACCTGCTCCTTTGTGATTTGATGATTAGACTGAGTTTTCTTGGGCCGTAGGAAGCCTTTCTTAGAAGGAGCATTAGAAAAGGACCAAAATTGCAGGCCCACCTCGTAGGGTGGCCTGTGAAAAAGAGACATTGACCAAAAAGGTACTGAAGGGCATAAGATGGCATGATACATGCCGTCTAAGACTAGCAACAAACATAAATAGCGAAATAAACATAGTTATAGACACAGTGACAGACAGGAAATAGAACCAGGAAGATAGCATGAACATCACTGAAGGGGATTTGAAGCTCCAAATTGTCTGATAGCACTGGGACTTGCTTCCTTGCCACCTTTAGACTGAATTCTTGGCTTGAATCTCCGAATGATGGTGGTCTGCGAATCATCCATTGGAATTTCTATGGAGACATTGAGGACATGTTGGAGGTAGAGATCAAATCGACGAACGAAATTATCCATGGCCTTGTTGTGCATACGAAGCTCCTCTGTCAGTGACTTAAGGGTAGTTTCCAGCTTATCCAAACGTGCAATGTTCTTGGCCGATGCTATGGAACTAGCTGCAAAGGTCTCCTTCACTGCTGCTCCCTACATGGCAATTTCCTTTTCCAGCATCGTCTTCATTTGCCATGCCACAGTTTGGGTTTGCAAAAATTGTGTGTTGCGAGTTGATGGAGTCCCAGGATCAACTAACCAGTCAACCTCCTCACTAATAGCACTGTCAGCAATCCTAGCCTGTGAATTTTCCACCTCTTCCTACAACATTTCGATCGTTTGCTTCCCTCGTTTGGAGATGGAGGCCTCATAACTATCCTTGGCCCGCTTAAGGGCTTGCAAAGCTTTGATGCTACGAAGGTTGTGATCAGCCATAGAACCCAGGTAAATGTGAGCAGAGCGCTTGCAGAGGGGAATAAAGCCGAATTTTTCTTTGATGCAGAGATACCTCAAGGCAAGACGGGAAATGAGCAAGGGGAAACAAAAATTCAGATAAATAGACTTTTTTTTTTGTTTTCAAGTTCCTGTGGTTATTGTTTACTGGAGAGCTTGCTGGATTATCCACAGTCTTACGAAACACTTGTCGACGTTTCGAATCCCAACGGGGATCCATCTTCAGGACTTTGGATAAGAGAGCGCCACTTGAGAGCCATTTAATGTTATAATGCATGCCAACTTTTCGTTTGAGCCTTCCACTAGAGCCGACGTTATGAGCCAAGATTTTCTTCTCCTACGCGATCCTCTCACATGCTTGAAACTGCCATATGATCCACTGAAGGGATCGGTTGCCCCTACGACTGTCCCTTCGCATACTGAACTTCCAAACCCGAGGAGTACTTTTTGAAATCTTTGGGCTATGCCAACTGACGCGATCAATCAAAATGGGGGAATTCATGATCTACTTATGAGTGATACGCTACCGTCCATCCCCATGGTAGTACCGGTAGTTAAGTCTTGCCTGGAGATGATGTGGCATTGATCCCGAAGTGTACCCAACATTAGGTCCTACCACCACGCGTCTTGGGCGTCAGCTGGGTGTTCTACCGCGTGGTTAGCTATATGATCTGCTAGAGAGTTGGCTTTCCTTCACACGGCCTGAAGGGCGATGCCATTGAGGGAGGCTAGGTGCTGCGCTATTTGCTCAGTAACAGCCGCTATATGCCAGTGTTTAATTGCCTTGCTAGGTTTCGTGCCATGCTGAATTTTCTTAGTAGTGGTGATGGCGAGCTAGGAGTCCCCTTCTATGATAACCATTCCTTTACCAAGCCGAATAAGAAGCCTTAACCCGTGTTCTAAAGCTACGAATTCTGCTTCGTTATTGGTTGTCTCTCCCAAGTCTCTCCAATAGATATACATAATTTCTCCCTCTTCGTTTTGCAGGACACCTCCCATGCCGGCAGGGCCTGGGTTTCCTTTTGAGGCTCCGTCAAAATTTAGCTTGCAGTATCCTAGAGGAGGATTATGCCAATTGACAGGGGAGGGAGCAAGCCGGATGGAGCTTTTCTTCACCCTGTGCTCTGCCGCTTCAAAGAGGCCGAACGTGGCCAAAATCTTGATGTCATTAGGAGACAGTGAATTTTCTTCCTCGAGCTTGCAATAGGTGAGTGTGGTTTCTTTCAAATTCTGCATAATACTGGTTTTTATCTCATCGAGATGTCTGATGCTATGTTTTTGAAAAATGTGATTATTCCTCTCCTTCCATACCGTCCATACTAAGAAACCAAGACTGAGCCTCCAAAGATTGTTTACCATGTCGCTGTTAGATTATTTTAGGCGCCAGTTGGTAATTGTTTCATGAATGAAATTCCTACACCGATCCGTTAGGTGAAAAATATTTTGAAGCCAGTCCCACAGGTTACTAGTCCAGCTGCAGTCATTGAACATATGATTCATTGTGTTTCTCTTTTCAAAATCATGACCTTCACCCTAAGCTCCCAAAAACAATGATCTTGTATGATGCTCTAGTTGGCACGGGCGAGGTTCCATATGGGAGAGCCTGCAGGAGTGTCAATCATTCTTAAGAGCTCCTCATGCTGCCAGTACTCCACATATTTGGATTTCCAGAAGTGAGCCCAAGGGGTGTGATGTTTGGAGAGCCATCTCCACCAAAGTTTGTCTCTGCAGGCCTTATTGGTAGATCCCGGGTCCTGTAATCCTAACCCTCCAAGGGTCTTAGGTTTACAGAGCTTGTCCCAAGCAGCAAGCTCCCACTTTGGTTTCCCTATATTACCAGACCAGAGGAAGTTCTATTGAATGCTTCTGATTTTCTGAAGGACTCCCTTGGGGGCTGGTAGGATCGAAAGCAGGTAATGAGGAATGGCCTGGAGGATGGCCTTAGTCATGATCAAACGGCCAGCCAGGTTAAGGACCCGATTGGTCCAAATATTGCATCTGTCTACCAACTTAGAGATAAGCTTTTCCCAGTGACACTTCTGCCAAGGTTTGTCTGTAAGAGGAACGCCCAATTATTTGGATGGTAAGCTACATCTCTTGAACCCTAGGATATTTGTTAAATGCTTCTGAATAGCCAGGTGCGTGTTAAAAAAGAAGACGGAGGATTTATCAAAGTTAAATTCCATACCCGAGGCTCGACTAAAAAAATTTAACAGACGCTTGAAACCCCTGGCTTCCTTCATAGTCGGGGTTCCATGTAGCATAGTATCATCCACGAACTGCTGGTGAGTAGTGGCAGGGATGTTTCTTAAGGGATGAAGGCCAGTGATCAGATTATTTTCCTTGGCAGATCTAATGGTTCGGCTGAGGCCTTCCATGAGGATGATGTAGAGGAAAGGAGAGATAGGGTCATCTTTCCTGATGCCTCTGGAAGGAAATAATGGCTTGGAGGGGGCTCCATTGATCAGAATAGAGTGACTGGGAGATTTTATCATGGATAAAATCCAGGTTATCCATCAATGAATGAAGCCAAAAGCCTTGAGCACAGCCTCAAAATATTCCCAACTGACCTTGTCATAAGCCTTTGAGAGGTCTAGATGAATGACCATGCCAGCTTTCCTGAGTGATTGTAAGGTGTGAACCATCTCGTGAGCCAGCAGGATGTTGTCCATAATTTTTCTACCTTCCACATAATCGGACTGCTCTTCAGAGATAATCTGAGGGTGAATAGGCTTCAATATGTTGGCTATGACTTTTGAAATGATCTTGTACAACACGTTGCATAGCGCTATGGGCCTAAATTTGGAAGGGGTGCAGGCATCAGCTTCCTTAGGAATGAGCGTAATGAATGTGGAGTTTATGGATTTGAGAATTGAAGAAGAGATTCTGGAGTCCTCCACTACTTCCCAAATTTCCTCCTTAACCACATCCCAGTAGGATTTGAAAAAATCCATCGTGAAACCATCTGGCCCTGGTGCCTTCCCATTGGCCATGTTAATAACCACTTCCTCCACCTCCTGGAGGGAGACAGGTCTTTCCAGGGCCCTATTTTGTTCTTCTGTTATGAGGATGGGAATAGAGGAAACAACTTCCGTAATGGCTGCCTGTCGATCAACGACTGGCTCAGTTGCAATAAATTTGAAATGGTTGCGAAGTTGACAGGTAATATCATGGTGCGAGTGAAAGATATTCCCTTGCTCATCCTGGATCTTGGTGATTCTATTAGAACATCTATAATCCATAGCTGACCTGTGGAAATTTTTTTTGTTCCTTTCTCCTTCCTTAAGCCATTGAATTTATGACTTTTGTTTCCAAAGAATTTCTTCCTACTTGCATTTGTCATTCCATTTCCCCATAAGTTCCTTTCAGTGTCAATTGAATCCTGCGATATACTACCTTGAATCTAGGTTTTGTGTATCTCTTCTAGTTGTTGCTCCAGGTGTTGTTTGTCTTCAAATATGTTACCAAAGATAGCCCGGTTCCAAGTTTTTAGCTTGGCCTTAATGAACTTAAGCTTGCCTTGTAGCTTGAACATCTTCGTTCCTTCGATAGTTAGGGATTCCTTCCACCATTTCTTGATATTTCTAGAGAAATCCTTGTGAGTTAACCAAAATTTCTCAAACCGAAAAGGTCTGGTTTTAGGGATGCCCATTATGGAAGCCTGCAATGTAATAGGCTAGTGGTCCGACCCTCCAGAAGGGAGGATATCTGAATCAATAGTGATCCCTTCTAACAGAATGCTTTCAAAAACCAGAAATCAGTCCAATCTGGATGCAATGAGCTTATCTCCCCCTCTTCTATTGGTCCAGGTGAAGATGCCATTACGGGGGGGATGTCCACCAAGTTGACTGCATGAATGAAGGAACTGAAGGTAGTGGCATCATTACTGAGTGCCTGAGTGCCCCCTTTCTTCTCAGTGAGAGAGGTTATCATGTTGAAATCACCACCATAGATACCTTTGGCATGGTTGTGTCATTGGTGTAGCTTGGTGAGATTGCTTAGGACTGTAAACATTGGTGAACAGAAAGGTTCCACTTTCCCCGATGATCTGCATTTCCAGGGCCAAAAAAGTTTTGGTGGCCTCAGCACTATGAAGATGTAGAGTTCCAGGGGTCCAAAATGTGGCTAGACCTCTGCCCATACCATTTCCTTCAACTGCTAGGTATTCTAGGTGTTTGCCTAGACGTTTGCCTAGCTGATCTAATTTCTGACTCGAACATTTGGTTTTCTAGAGGAATACTGGGTCCGGTTTTTCTTGAGTAATTTTCTTTTTTAGGAGCTTTTGTTTCCTAAGGCTGCCTAGTCCTCTTACATTCCAGGAGAGGACTTTCATGGTAAACATTTACTTAAGTGGAGAAGGAGAAAGTCTCTAGGGATTTCATCTTTCCCGAATTAATCATCATCTGACCGAGTTCATGCAGAGTATCACTATTAGATCTTCTGCCCCTTCTCCTCATATGCTTAAGAATGGCTTGTGTTTGGTGGAGACTTTGTGATTTGATGCCCAAGCCTTTAGTTGCTCCTCTTCCTTGTTTCAAACCTTTTAGTGCTGCATCTTGTCTGGTTAGGAATAGGTAGTTTACCCTGTTGATTTCCTCCTCTGGTATTTGATCTATTCCTTTCTATTTCCATTGTTCCACAATGGAATTGAGATCTAACCCTTATTTCTCCAAGATGTCTCCTAATTCCTTCTCTTCCGTGCCAAGTTCACTGAGAGTCATATCCTCATCTCCTTCCTCATCTTTGTCTTCTGTTGTAGTCGAGAGCGAGACCGATTGTTTGTTATGCTCCCATGACTCGTGGCCTTGCTCTGCTATTTCGATGATGTTGGGCAGTGAAATAAGTATGAAATTCCTATGTATTTTTTCATTCTTTTACTATAGATATACTTCTGTTTGCCTTGGAAAGGTAATTTACCATAAGAATTGCAATTAAATTGAAAAGATTTATGTTTAGCCTGAAAGATGACTAAAGGTTGTTTTTATTGGAAAAACAGGAATATGAAGAGGTGAGCAGCTGTATCAAAGGCGTGGTTGAAAACAATCTGACTCCTACTCCATTCGTGATGAACCATATCCAGCTGAAGCCAAGAAGATCTAAACGGATCGCCCAAAAGGGGCAGGGGACAGCTCAACCTTAAACAGAGTAAACAGAACAATGATAAAACGAGAAGGGAGTGAATCCCTCAGGATCGGAAGATCCTGAGGGATTGCTGTGCAAATTTATCATATTTCTTTATTTTTCCGTCCAAGGATCAAATATAAAGGCAATGATCTTTAGTGACCGGGGACGGTGTGGTCATTTTGTAAAAGACATTTTCATTAAAAGACTTTCATATTTCTTTTGAAATCGAATGATTATCGACTCTCTGTCGTGAGAGAACGCTGTCTATAATGTCTTTTGGATTAATATAAAAACACAGGTTTCATCTGTTCTTTAGAATTCTGAGTTAAGCCCAGCGGTATTTCACTGGTGCTAAGGGCTCGGGTCTGGTGGATTACTATGTTGTTGTATCATTAATCTTGGTTTTTTAATGTGTGAAGTGTGTTCAGTATTTATTTTCATTACAGATTTGTTTCATTGATTGTTAAAGCAAGTGCAGAGTCATTTCTGTTTCATTCTTTACCGCAATTCCATTTATTGATTAAGTTGACTCGTTTGGATTTTTTGTTTCGTAATTAAAGTGAGTTGCTGTTCCATTTATCTTTGGTTTTTTGTTTGATTACAATTAAACTGTCGACAGGCTTGAGTATGAAGATCTATTTATTTGGATTACATTAGACTTGTAACTGCTGTTTCTTTTTTTAGATTTCATTTCTTTCAGTTGTTTCACTTGCTTTAAGATTCCCAAACTGTAGAGGATAGAGATATTCGCTCCAAGTCCCCAGATTTGGTCGTCTTACATCGATTTCTAAGGGAAAGAGTTACTGCTACTACATCCCTGATCGATGTTCAGCAAGATTGCTGTAGTTTAGCTTTTACATTCCTATCATTGTAATTAGGTTTCCTTTCCAAGAATTTATTACTTTTGTATTTAATATTCTATGCTACATCCTCACAAGAATTTCTCTGAGATAATTGCAGCCTTAGACAAAGTACACTCTTGAGATAAAAATATGCTCCTATATTGATGATTAATGTACGCTAATTAGGTGTTCAAAAGATACCTTTTTATGGTCCAACATTTTGGCGCCATTGCCGGGGAGAGTGTATGCCATTTTACAGGAGTAATGCATAGCTAATTTCCTTCTGCTTGCAGAGAATTGGGTATTAAATATTGAAGGTAAGAACCTACGCAATGGGCAAGAAACATACTTGCTCGCAGCTTGCTTCACAGCAGAGGTAAGTAAGCTTTTCTTTTGGGTAGGAATGAAGGATTGTTTCTTTGAATGAATAAACCAATTAAGTGAAACAAAATTCCTCCTAAAATTGAAAAAACTAAGGGACCGGTGACCCTTGGGCGCACAACCTTTATTGATGAAATCCTTAAAAAAACTGAATCTCAGCCATCGGTAGGATTTAAAAGAATTAGATAGCCTACTAGTTCCCTTCAGGCTACAGAGTCACCATATGAAGCCTTCGCTGAGATATACAGTCAAACAGAGGGAATTAAGCAAGATTCCCAAGTAATTGAGAATCCTTGCATAAGTTTCCTTCAAGAAGGGAACTCTATCAATCTCCAAGAAGGAGAAGGGGAAACAGGGGAAACCACAGACTCACAATCTCCTATTAGAATTGCCCAAACACTAAACAGCCCAAACAGGGGAAGCGTTGTTCAAATTATTCAGAACCAAGGTCCTGAATCACCTCAAACAGTAGGACAACGGGGAATAATTATCCCAGATAGAGGGAGTGTTGTTAAATCTATCTCTACCCCTGTTCGTCAACCCAAAAATTCCCTGGAAATTCCAGAGGGATATTGGCACATCTTTGATCAAATGGCCCAGAACCAAAACCAGAACCAGCAAACCTCTACGCTGTAATATCCTATAGTAGATACTGCAGTCAACACACCCATGAAAGCTATTCCTCTTCAAAATATTCATACATTTCATGGTTTGACATCAGAAGACCCAGATGCGTTTCTGTTTGAATTTGACGTGCTGTGTAGAGGATATGATTACACCATCGACGCCAAAAAACTGAAACTGTTCCCTTCTACACTAAAAGGAGCAGCCTTATGATGGTTTATGGGATTAGGTGAGGGTGTCATAACTGATTGGGATCATATGAAGGCTGCATTTTTAAAGAAATATCAAGTTTATTGCAGGTCTCGGGGATTAAAAGATGAGATATTCCAAATGAAAGAAAAACCAAGTGAGACCTTGGAAGAGTATGTGGAACGATTCCAATATAATCTTAAAAGATCCCCTTTTGCATCTACACCCTTACCTGATAACGTTTTGAAAACTACATTAATTAGGGGAATAAAAGATCAATGGGTTGAAACATTAAATCTTATGGAAAAAGGTGATATATATCAAGAGAGCTATTCTGACATCATTGATTTTTGTATCAGGTGCTCAAGGGGTAAAACAAGGTTGAAATCGGCAGAACATGACATAATTACAAGGGAAAATAAGACCTCTAACGAAGGTGTGACGCGTGCAGAGATTGGAAATCTGTTAGAAGACTTTAAGACAGACATACTGGGGACTCTAACAACACAGTTTGACATCATGCAAGCCAAGCAGAAGTAGGCATAAGCAGAACAAAACTTGGCAATATTTTTCCCTAGATGTAGAAGGAAACACAGCCACAAAGAATGCCCGTTGGATATGGTTAAAGTCTGCACCATTTGCACGAAAGATCACCCTACAGAAGGATGTCCCTCACTTCCTGGCTTAAAAGCAGTCTATAAAGAGGCAGAAGAAGAATCAGAAGTGGTATGTCCGCTTAATCAGCGCCGACAGTGGCAGTCACGACCTTCAGGTATGCCAAATGATCCATTTTCTTTTCAGCCTCCTCAATATAATGCTCAACAGTATATTGGAATGTGGCAGAATCAATCACCCTTCCCTAATTGGTCACAACAGCCATTTCCTCCCACACCTTGGCCTAATCAAACGAATCAAAATAACTGGCCTAGTTTTCCTTTCTATCCACCTTTTTGGCCTACACAATGGTCCCCTTCTACTTCTCAGAATCAGGCCTGGTAGTCAAATTGGCAGAAACCTCCAAATCAGCCAATTGGATCAATTCCTCTCTCCAAACTACACTGCCAGCTCCCTATCCAAACCCCCAGACCAACCTAAGACCACAGCTCCCAGCCCAGCCCAACTCAAACCCAAACAATAGACCAGTTTAGACTGTACAAATAATGGAACCTTCAGAAACAGAAACTGAACTCAGGGAGTGCAATGATCTTCAATTAAGGTCTAGGTGTATAGTGGAAACAGAGAGAAATAATGATGACCGAATTGAAGATCCGTTACCTGAAGAAAAAACAGAAAAAAATAAGAAGGAAGTTCAACAACAACAAAATAATCAGCAACAAGTAACAAATTCCTCTCCGCCATTCCCAGAACGATTAATTATACCTCGTCCATTAGAACAACCAAATTTTGATCTTCTGGGAGAATTAAAAAATTTATGTATAAAGATCCCTCTCCTCCAAGCTATTCAAGATATTCCTATATATGCAAAAACCATTAAGGAATTATGTATAAAGAAGCCCAAGAGGAGAAAAAAACCAATCATGTTGTCCAAATAGTCGGTACCTTATTTGATTTATTATCAGGAATGGAGACACCTATCAAATATGAAGATCTAGGAAATCCTATAGTGACAGTTCAGATCAATGGCCAATTATTTCCAAATGCCCTAGTTGACTTAGGGGCAGCAATCAACATTTTAACAACCACTAACTGTGAGAAACTTGGCATTACATCACTTGAACCAACAACAACCTTGTTGGAATTGGCTGACTGATCAGTAGTAAAACCAGAAGGCACCTTACAATATGTCATGGTATCTGTAGATTCCTGGGAGTACCCTGCTGACTTCCTGGTTATCAATCCCAAGAACCGATTAGATGGACATCCATTAATTTTAGGTAGACCTTGGTTGGCAACTGCCGATGCTTATATTGGATACCGACAAGGAAATATGACCATTACAAGGGGAAATTATGTCAAAAAATTAGCTTTATATCCCCCAGCCCAACCAAGTCTATCAATAATTAAAACAAGACAACCACCTGCTTCATATCTTATGGAAAATATGAGGTCTCCTCTAACCATAGAAAATGCTCTTGACTTTAAAGATCAAATAGAGGATGACATCATTAATAATTTTATTAATAAATCACAAATTGAACCCCATTTGCAACGTCTCATGATTGAAGCAGCATTCGATAATAAATAAGAAGAAGATCCCTTCAAAGATATTCATGATCAAGCAATACCTACTACCTCTATAAATAATACCAAGGTTGTAGAAATTGAACCAGGTAAAACTTTGAACATTAACAATAATCTTACTGATGAACAAGAAGATAAATTAGTCCAATTATTACGAAAATACAAAGTAGCCTTTGCATGGGATTACCCTGACATGAAAGGAATTGACCCTCAATTATGTACTCACCACATTTATATTGAGAAATATGCAAGACCCATTCGTCAACCTCAAAGGAGACTAAATCCTCACCTTAAAGATATTGTGAAAGACAAATTACAAAAACTATTGGATGTCAATTTTATCTACCCAATATCTGATAGTAAGTGGGTCTCCCCATTAGTGGTGGTACCTAAAAAGAATGGAAAGTGGAGGATATGTGTAGATTACCGTGAACTTAACAAGGCAACCTAGAAAGACCACTTTCGCCTTCCTTTCATTGACCAGGTATTAGATACATTGGCAGGAAATAAATTCTTTTCATTCCTGGATGGCTTCAGTGGATACAACCAAATCCAGATTACCCCTAAAGACCAGGACAAGACTACTTTTACCTACCCATGGGGTACTTTTGCCTACCTAGTCTTACCTTTTGGCCTATGCAATGCCCCTGCCACATTTCAAAGGGAAATTCTCATCATATTTTCCGACTTGATAAATGAGGGTCTTGAAGTATATATGGATGATTTCACCCCTTATAGGGATGACTTTGAACCTGCATTGCAAAACCTACAAAAAGTATTGCAAAGATGTATTGACACCAGGCTTTGTTTAAGCAATGAAAAATGTCTTATGATGATGACTGAAGGAGTTATCTTAGGTCATTATATTTCAGCAGACGGAATTCAAGTAGACCCAGCTAAAATTCAAATACTCTTGTTAATTCCTACACCCACCACAAAAATAGAGGTACGTAGCTTTATTGGATTTTATGGTTACTATAGAAGATTTATAGAACATTATTCTCGAATAGCTGCACCTTATATGCACTAACTGGAAATACTGATTTTGCTTGGACAGATAAATGTGACAATGCTTTTAATAATTTGAAGAAGCTTGCTGCAACAACCCCAGTGCTGAGGGGCCCAAACTGGAATTTTCCGTTCCAAATTTCATTTGATGCCTCAGACACAGCGATTGGAGCAGTACTTGGGCAGGAGGAAGACAAGAAGCCATATGAAATTTACGACATTAGCAAAAATCAGAGTCCTGCTAAATTAAATTATACTGTGACTGAGAAAGAATTTTTAGCTGTAGTCCATGCTATAAATAAATTTAGACATTACATAACTGGGTATCCTGTAGTGCTTTACACAAATCACTCTGCCATTAATTTTTTAGCAAATAAACCTGTTACAAACGGAAGAGTGATAAGATGGTTAATTTTACTGCAGGAATTTGATATCACGATCAAAGATCGACCGGGCAAAGAGAACCATGTAGCTGACTTTTTGTCAAGAATGCCAAAGCCCACAGACACAGAAGCAATTTAAGACCACTTTCTGGATGAACATCTCTTCGCTGTTACTACCATAACACCATGGTATGCTGACATATAGAACTATTTGGCAATAGGTAAGTTACCTAAACATCTATCCCTTAATGAAAGAAAGCAAATAATACATCGTAGTACTCGTTTTTCTTAGATTGGGGGCTACTTATTTCATACAGGTGCAGATATGAAAATAAGGATATGCGTTAGGGAGGATGAAGTATTTGACATCTTGAAAGCATGCCATGATGGACAGTGTGGCGGACATTTTGCAGATCATAGAACTGCCCATAAAGTTTTATGAACAGGCTACTATTGGCCTATTATTTTTAAAGACGCTAAAAAATTTGTGCAGGCCTGTGATAGCTGTCAAAGGGCAGGACGCCCTGGGCGGTCTGATGAAATTCCCTTAAACCCTCAACTAGTGATTGAACCCTTTTAACGTTGGGCACTTGACTTTGTTGGTCCCATTAGCCCTCCATCAAACCAGAAGACATATATCCTAGTTGCAACTGAATACGTTACCAAATGGGTTGAAGCAGAGCCCCTTTCAAAAGCTACAGAGGATTCTGTAATTCAGTTTCTTTTCCAAATCTTTGTCCGCTATGGCGTCCCAAGAGACATAAGCACAGATGGTGGACCACAGTTTGTGGGTAACAAATTAGCTGAAACATTATAGAACTACCATATTCAGCATCAAATTACAACTCCATACCACCCACAGGCCAATGGCCAAGTCAAGAGCACGGACAAGGTAATCGAATCTATATTAACAAAAACTGTTGCTTCGCATAGACGAGATTGGGCCTACAGATTACCAGAAGCACTGTGGGCGTATCGAACAACATGGAGACCTACAACAGGCTATTCACCATATCAACTGGTATTTTGAAAGGAACCCATATTTCTTATCGAATTTGAAATTAAAAAATTAAAAACAGCTCAAAAGGTGGGTCTGAATTTAGATGAAGCGTAGGCTAAAAGACTGCAGCAACTTAACGAATTAGATGAAATTAGACTCTCTGCTCTTCAGCATACAGCATTGATTCAGCAACAGAGAGCCAAATGTCATGACACCCATATCAAACAAAAGATCTTCCACGAAGGAGACTGGGCACTCCTATATGATTCTCGGTTTCAAGATTTCCCCGAAAAGCTCCAGATAAGATGGCTTGGACCCTACGAAATACAGAAAGTGCATAATAATGGCACTCTCACATTAGTTACCATTGATGGATCTGGACATTCCTTTAAGGTAAATGGTCATCGCGTTCGATTGTATCACAAGCCGCTTACCCGGGAATCCTTTTACCAGCAGTTACAGGAAGATTTGAACATGGAAATTCTTGAAGAAGGGGAGAATTCCTCCCCGGCACCAGTTTGATAAATCGTTCCTTTTTTAAAAATCTTGTACATAAAGTATGTTTTTTTGTTTATGATTGTTGTTTTATGAAATTCGTTCTTTTCTGTTAATATTTCTTTACTTCTTAAATTTGGTTTCTCTAACAAAATAAAAAAAATGAAAAAAAAAACCCTGTTTTTTTCGCGTTGTTGTTCCTTTCAAAAGGAACAGCACTTCTCCTGTTCCTTTTGAAAGGAACAACAGTTTCGCAGAATGCTTTTGCTGTTTCTTTTCGAAGGAGCAGCACTTTTGCCGAATATTTTTTTCTGCTATTTCGTACAGTGTTCTTGCTGTTCCTTTCTAAAGGAACAACATTTCCGCAGAGTATTTTCTTGTTGTTCCTTTTAAAAGGAACAGCAGTTTCACAGATTGTTTTTGCTGTTCCTTTTAAAGGGAACAACACTTTTGAGTGATTTTGTTTTTTTTTTGTTTTGAGCTATCCTTTTGATTTCTTTTCACTTCTCTAAGGGAAAATATATCATGTATATACAATCATACAAATTCAAGCTTACTGAGATTAGTACATCAAAACAACTCGTCATTTTTAAGGGAATTTCTTATTAATGAAAAAAAGAGGAAAAAGGGGCATGATCAATAACATAACATTGCTATTTTATTACCATTAAATTAATTTGATCGATTATTTTTATCATGATTGGTTCTTTTCTATATCCCATAGCTTTCTTTGATATTTATCTCTGAAATGGAAATAAGGGTATATTTTTTCTATTGAGATGTTCAGACTTCTTCCACCATTCCCACTATTAAGGAGTGTTGAGCCATCCTTTATGAATAACTGAGGAAAAGTGTTGTTTGAAAAAGAAAAATACTTACATATTTCAATGATTTTGCAGATGGAGGATAGGGGGTCTCATTAAGAGCCAGCCTACCGTGATCATAGAGAAGACAGTGAAGTGGCATTCCCATTATGGCCACCAAACCAGGGAAATGGTCCAAAAGACAATTGACAATCAAGAAGTCCTTGGAACAGGAGGTCTCATCACGAGCCGGCCTGCCCATTTTTCACTTCTTCTCGGTGAATGGCGTTGTGACTTATCTGGTCACCAAGCCAGCACAATGGCCTCCGTCTTGTTATTATATAAAAATACAAAGAAATAAAAAGAAGCACTTCCTCAGTATGAATAAAAGGACAGTGGTTCCGTTGGTTACAAAACAACTCTATCAAGGTTATGGAAACCTGTGGGCAACATAGCTCTGTTGATGTTATCGAAGTCACATTTATACACATCAATAGTTATTTAACCCTTTTTCCTACATTTTTATTTAATATCAAATGAAATGCATGAATTCCTTACTTTTTGAACCTATTATACATGAAAATTGTTATGAATCGATCATATTAGTTTATATGGTAAATAACACAATTATATTTATGTTAAATATTATGTTGTCCCTTCCCCTCGTATTTGAATCATTACAACGCGATTTCCTATTCATTACCGATTTCTCTTATGCATCGATTTCAGTGATCGCTTAATTTGATTGACTGTATCATAATTATGCCTGTTTTTTCACTACTGTCCTATTGCTATGCCACACATGCCACACTCAATCAATGGTCGAGGATGACCTTTCCTTCTTTTGGGGGCGCAAATGTATGCATGCAGATCAAACTCCGAGATTCTCTTCACCTGTACATGAACTAAATCTCCGCATTCGATTTCCTTACCGTATATAGACAGAAATAAAGTTTCAACGAACTGTGTTGTGCTATTCCATTGAAATTACTGTGTTGTGAAGAAATTAACAGAGCACAAAGATGGGAGGACACCCAATTTGCAGAGAACCGTAGGTGTTGATCGTCTCTGATGCTGCACGAGCAATCTTAGAAAGACTGGGGTGGACTACATATTTCATGAGAATGCAGCAACCCCATCAAGCAGTGGCCACCGAATTTTTGTTAAATCTGCAAGAAGGATCCTCCACAGTCAGAGGAAGGCAGATAGCTGTGTCCGATGAGATAATTGCAGAAGTGTCCGGTATTCCCATGCAAGGAACTATCTGGACCCAGAAGAAGATTACGATTCGTGAAGCCATAAAAATCTTTGAAGATGACGGACAGACGCTAATTGTCAAAGGAAGAGGAGTCCACCTGGCGTCACTAGGCAAACCATGGATACAATTGGCTAGGATTGTGCAGGCTTACATAACATGCGATGGTAGAAAAGACGTGGTAAGACCTCGCCACCTTAAGCTACTAGCTATGTTAAAACAGAAATGCACTATTAATCTACCTGCATTCTTAAATTCTTTGTTGCATGATATTGCTCGCAGAATTAGAAAAGCCCAACATGAAGACATGGTGGCTAGCCACCATTGTTTAATTCAATTGATAGTGAGTTATAGCCTCGCCCAGCAGCAGACCAGCTGGGAAGAATTTATTGAGGGGGGGTTAGCTCTGCCTGCTCCGAGATGGAAAAGGATGGTCGGCTTAATAGCTGAACCCTCCACTCACAGACAATCCCTCTGATCGAAGCGAAGTAAGAAAATAATGGAGGAACTTCCAGGCAGCAGCAGCCAGCCCCTGAAATTGAACAGCTCAGATGAAGAGGAACAACCTCCACAGTTGGAGGGAGCAAGCCCTCGTGCTGAGGAAGAACAGGAATTAGAAGGAGAAATTCGCTACTCAGATGAAGAAGAAGTAAGTTATCATGCCAGTAGCAAAAAAAAACCCAGTGTGGAGGAAGGGGAAATCCATTACTCAGATGAGGAAGAATTAAGTCACCATACCAGTAGCGAAAAACAACTCAATACAGAGGAAGGAGAAGTACATTATTCAGATGAAGAAGAGATTGAGGGAAATTCAGAGGAAGAAGAAGTTGAAGGAGAAATTCGGTATTCATATGAGGAGGAAGGAAGTTATCACACCTGTAACGAGGATGAGGATAATCATGGCAGTAATAAGGATGAAGCAGAGCCCATCCAAAATGCCAATGTAAGCCCCTTACAGGAAGAATAATTGGCCCAGATTTTGGCCAACATGAGAAATTACGCATGACTTCATAGCCCATTGGACCCCGGCAGTAACACTATCCAAAAAATAGAATACTCTGCCATTAATAAAGATATAACTGATGAAACAGAAAACCCTAGCGAATCTAGGGTTGCTTCTCCTGAGAGGTAGGAACAGGGGAATGAAAACGTTGAACCAACATCTCGACCTGGAAGCCCCCAAGAAATCGCAGAGTCAACTGAGCAAATGATTCCCGAGGAATCTGGCCAAGAGCATGAGAGCATGGAAGAAGAACCCCAAGAATATGAGCAAGAAGAAGATTTCACTGAAGGCACGACTCAAAACCCAATTGAGAAAATGGGTTCGGATGAGCAAGTCGTTGTTCCTTTAAGAAAGAAGAAGAAAGCAACTGCAGTCGAGAAGCTTCGCAGGGAAAGGAAAAAGCTTCATAAACTGATAGAACAACTCAGGAAGACAATTAGGGTTCTAAGAATGAAACAAACACCTAACCGAGCCCCTAAAAGAAGAAGAAACATTGTTGTTAAGAGAAGATCAAAAAGGAGAAGGGTAACCACTAATAGGAACCCTCAAGTAGAAGAAGAAACCATGCCTGAACCTAACTATGAGGATGTGGAGTAGCAAATGGCTGTTCCAACACCAACTATTCTAGAGGAACCTGCTCTAAATGAAAATACCCAATCTAGCAGTTAGCACACCTTTAGTGATCCAGCATTAGTTAGACTACAAGAAGAATTGACACAGGCCCGAATCGAAAGACAGAAATTGGAAGAAGATACTGTCCCAAGGAAGAAATATCAAGAATTGTAGCAACAGATGAAAATTATTCATGAGGCAGAAGCTGAAGGTCATGAAAAACTTCGAGAGACAGAGATAAAAGCTGATAAGGTAAGCAACCAATTAAAACTAGCACGAAATCAAATGAACACTCTCTGCTCCTTATAAACTGATGTCTTAGCCTGTAGGTGCCCTGCCAAAAACTATGCTTTATTTCCGTTAGAAAGATATTTGCAATTAAAATCAAGGCAGTTAGGGCTGGCAAATCAATAGAGCTAAGAACTATAAACGACCTGATATCATGCTGCAAGCTTTATGGGGACAAAGTACAGTGCCTGTTATGTGAGTGTTATCTGCATAATCTAATACTTGAAAATGACTGTGAATCAAATCCTAGCCCTTTCATTGGAGATGTACAGTTTCAGGCTTTCATTTCTTTTGCCGTAAATCAATTAAAATGGCTTAAAGCCTACAATGCCTTTCAAAGGCAGGAAAATGAATTGGATCTGTGGGTCAGAAGTGAACCTCAGGACTAACGTCAATTTTGGGCTAGACAGAAAAGTCTAATGATAAGGAAAGGCGTTACCCAAACTCTGGGGCCTGTTCATAAGTCAATCATTCTGAAAGGAACAGATTATTTTTCATCTATTAGGGTCCAAGCTTATGTAGTAGCCAAGGTCCGGTGGAGAACCTCGAATCAAAACATACAAAATAGGGAGCCATTTAATTATATAAATTTTGGGCTAGCTGCAGACCGTTTCATTTCCTATAGCCATCTTGTTTTAAAAGAAGGACCATTCTGGTTAGGGTGTAGGTTCTGCAGCCCCATTATTTGGTACCCTGCCTTGGACTACAAAGCTATTTATGAGCTTCCCGAGGGGCAGACAAAACATATTCTTGAAGAATTAGCTTCACACCATGGTTTTAGGCCTCTCAATGATAAACCTTCTCCAGCTTACTCTTTGAGTGCTCTCCATGTGAACTATAGTTTTCATGAGGGCATGAAAAAGGTTAAGTCGGGGGGTATGTTGGGCAGTGAAAGAGGTATGAAATTCCTATGTATTTGTTCATTCTTTTACTATAGATATACTTCTGTTTGCCTTGGAAAGGTAATTTACCATAAGAATTGCAATTAAATTGAAAAGATTTATGTTTAGCCTGAAAGATGACTAAAGGTTGTTTTTATTGGCAAAATAGGAATACGAAGAGGTGAGCAGCTGTATCAAAGGCGTGGCTGAAAATAATCTGACTCCTACTCCATTCGTGATGAACCATATCCAGCTGAAGCCAAGAAGATCTGAATGGATCACCCGAAAGGGGCAGGGGACAGCTCGACCTTAAACAGAGTAAACAGAACAATGATAAAATGAGAAGGGAGTGAATCCCTCAGGATCGGAAGATCCTGAGGGATCGCTGTGCAAATTTATCATATTTCTTTATTTGTCCATCCAAGGATCAAATATAAAGGCAATGATCTTTAGTGACTGGGGACGGTGTGGTCATTTTGTAAAAGACATTTTCATTAAAATAATTTCATATTTCTTTTGCAATCGAAGGATTATCGACTCTCTGTCATGAGAGAACGTTGTCTATAATGTATTTTGGATTAATATAAAAGCACAGGTTTCATCTGTTCTTTAGAATTCTGAGTTAAGCCCAGCGGTATTTCACTGGCACTAAGGGCCCGACTCTGGTGGATTACTATGTTTTTGTATCATTAATCTTGGTTTGTTAATGCGTGAAGTGTGTTCAGTATTTATTTTCATTACATAGTTGTTTCATTGATTGTTAAAGCAAGTGCAGAGTCATTTTTGTTTCATTCTTTACCGCAATTCCATTTATTGATTAAGTTGACTCGTTTGGATTTTTTGTTCCATAATTACAGTGAGTTGCTGTTCCATTTATCTTTGGTTTGTTGTTTGATTACAATTAAACTGTCGACAGGCTTGAGTCTGAAGATCTATTTATTTGGATTACATTAGACTTGTAACTGCTGTTTCTTTTATGATGTTGTTCCTTTTTTTAGATTTCATTTCTTTCAGTTGTTTCACTTGCTTTAACATTCCCAAACTGTAGAGGATAGAGATATTCACTCCAAGTCCACAGATTTGGTCGTCTTACATAGATTTCTAAAGGAAAGAGTTACTGCTACTGCATCCCTGATCGATGTTCAGCAAGATTGCTGTAGTTTAGCTTTTACATTCCTGTCATTGTAATTAGGTTTCCTTTCCAAGCATTTATTAATTTTGTATTTGATATTCTATGCTACATCCTCACAAGAATTGCTCTGAGATAATTGTAGCCTTAGACAAAGTACACTCTTGAGATAAAAATACGCTCCCGAATTGATGATTAATGTAGGCTAATTAGGTGTTCAAAAGATACCTTTTTATGGTCCAATAGATGACTGGTTGTTTCGTAGCATGGTCTTGAGCCATCTTTTCCGATGGGGAGTCTTCTCCCAATATTTCAAAGGAGTTCAATGTTTCAGTACACTGGTCTTCCGATTTAAGAGTGGTTTTTCGATTTGCCCGATGCCTACCAGTAGGTCGAATAAATCCGTCCGAAACTGGGGTGGATTTATCTTTGGTTTTGTCGGCTAGCTTGTTTTGTGGGCATTCGCGGATTAAATGCCCATGTTCGTGGAATTTTCTGCATCTAAAGGGTATCTACTCGTAGTCAATGGTTTGAAAATAAACCTCATCTCTGTATTCCAACCATAGACCCTCATGCAGAGACCCGGATACATCCATTTCAACACAGATACGGGCATAGGAAGTGTACCTTATTTGAAGAATGGCTTCAGAAGCACGGAAAAAAGTTTCCAAGGTGTTGCCAATTTGTTCCAGCACTGCAGGTCTCCAATAGTCGATCGGTAGAGAGAAAATTCGAATCCAAACCGGCACTTGTGTGAATGTCTCCTGTTCAGGTGCAAAGATGGGTTTCTAGGGCCTCATATAGAGGCCAGCTGAGGCATAAAAGTACGGTCCTCCTTCGAATATCTGGTATTTATCTTCCAAATTAGCAAAGACTACCGTGAAAAAACCCTTGGCTCCCAGGTGTAACTGCACATCCCCTCTAGGCTTCCAAATTTGCTTGATCCATTGAGAAAGGGTTTTTTCACTAGGCCAAAACCCCATGAATTTTCAGATCACTGCATGAACAGACATATGATCCCTATAGGTTTGCAGATCTGGGTCATTAATGATTACCTTGAGGTTTTCCTTGGTCTTTGGTTTGCAGCGGCCGTGGTACTTAGGTTGAGTATTATTGTCCTCAGCCTCTCTTTCCGGGGAGCGGTTTATATCGGGGCTGTTGTTCACATTTCTGTTCAGATCTGAGACTTCTGCTCGAGGATCAGCGTCATGAGTAGGACGCACAACGATCGATTATTGTATTCCCTCGGTCCCTTTGATTGGATTGACTGTACAATCGATCGAGATGGAATACCTAGCCTTCGTGTGAGCTACGGAAGCTATAGATCTAGTGATCTTCAGGCCCTCCACCTGCCTCTTGCCCTTGTCAATCGTAACCTGTTTGAACGTGGGGGCTCCGAGGGCCCCCGGTCTTCCCATTTTCTGGGCCAGCTCTATTCCCCTTTGCCTTAAATCTTGGAACAGATCTTCTCTTCTTGCTAGTGTCCTCGCTGGGAATCCGATCTTGGTGCAGAACTCCTCGGAAACCCAAGGGTTTTCATTCTAGGGCTTCGTGATTGAAAAGGTGTTCTACAACGTTCTCCTCTTATAAAGACAGGTCTTGGATATATCGGAGAATCTTCTCAGGTTTCAGCACCAAATTATCTAAAAGCAGTTACAGCTGGTTTACAACATGCTACCACTCAGCAAGGGAATAAAGAATCTTTACAGGTAAAGCATGATCATCTCAATTCAAAGAACACTAACAGGAATGTATTTCAAAGAAACACCAATCAACAAGTAAATTCATATAGAAGATTTTATGATCGTAGAAATATCTTCTTCAATGGACAATGTTTCTCATGTCACAATTTCGGTCATAAAGTTGTTCAATGTGTTGCACATAAAACCATCATGAACAAGAGAAGCAAGAAAGAAAATGATTGCTATTGAAACAAAGAAGAATATTTATAACAAATTTTCTCCTCTTCAAAATGAAGTTGAATGTGCTTATTGCAATAACTTTTGCCATGAAGAATTTGAATGCAGGAGCAAAGTTCTGCCAAAAGAACATGTTTCTTCAAGCTCCAAAATATGGAAAAAGAAGGAATTACAGGTTGAAAATTGTGGCATAGCGTTATTTGCAAAAGATGAAGAAAACCAATGGTACATTGATAGTGGATGCTCAAGACACATGACAGGTGATGAAGACAAACTTCTTGCATATAGTGCTCTAGAAAAGGAAAAGAATGTTACATTTGGAAATGATACTCCTGCGGTCATTAAGGGAAAAGGGTCTATTTTTCTAAAAGATAAGGTGAAAGCTAATGAAGTCATGTATGTGGATGGATTAAAGCATAACTTGTTAAGTTTAAGTCAAATGTGTGATCAAGGAACTGAAGTTGTCTTTAGTTCAAAAGAATGTGTGGTACGTGATCTTGATACAAGTAAAGCAATTATAAAAGGAAAAAGAACTCCAAACAACCTGTATATATTGAAGAAGTGCAAAGAACAATGTTATTTTAGTAAATCCTCAGAAAATTGGCTATGGCATAGAAGGTTGGGGCATCTGAGCTTCTCTCAAATCAACAAATCAAGCAGACTTAAAGTTGTTCGTGATCTTCCCAATATTACTCTACCTGAAAATATCATATGTAAATCTTGCCAATTCGGTAAGCAAACCAGAGTACAATTTAATGCCAAGGAAGTATCATCAAGTGAGCCTCTTGAACTCAGTCATACTGACATATGTGGACCTATGAAGAAAAATTCACCACATGGTGAAGAATACTATATCTTATTCATTGATGATTTCTCTAGAATGTGTTGGATTGGGCTGCTTAAACACAAGGATGAAGCATTTGAGAAATTTCAGATCTTTAAAGAACTAGTTGAAAATGAATTAGATATAAAAATCAAGTGTCTCAGATCTGATCGAGGAGGAGAATATACATCAAATGAATTCCTTGAATTTTGTGAAAAACATGGCATAAAAAGACAGTTTTCTGTAGCTGGGACTCCACAACAAAATGGTGTTGCAGAAAGAATGAATAGAATAGTTCAAAAAATGTCTAGAGCTATGCTTGATGATTCCGGAACACCTGACACATTTTGGGGAGAAGTAGCACATACCGTAGTAAACATTCTCAACAAGGCACATGTTCGTGTAAATAGTGATAAAACTCCATATGAACTCTGGTATGGTAATCCTCCCACTATAAAGCATTTTAGAATTTTTGGAAGCAAATGCTTTATCAAGAATAATGATGAAAAACTTGGCAAGTTTGAACCCAGACAGATGAAGGAATATTTCTTGGTTACTCCTCTAGGATTAGGGCATATAAATGTTACAATAAAAGACTTCGGAAGATTGTTGAATGTATTGATGCTGTTGTTGATGAGTCTCCTACAGTTCCAAAAGAAGAAAAGCAAACAACAGATGAAGATGATGATGACACATATCCTACTACATCAAATAAGGATGATATAGAAAATGAACTAAATGAAGAACCCGAAGATGATTTATCTGAAAAATCTCCATCTAGATGTGTTCAAAAGAATCATCCAGAATCTCAAATTTTGGGAGAAAAGGGATCAGGTGTACAAACAATAAGGACTCTAGTGGGATCTTCTCGCAATCTGGCATTTCTGTCCACTATTGAACCTCACAATGTTAGTCAAGCTAGCAAAGATGAATGTTGGATTCAAGCCATGAATGAAGAGCTTGATCAAATTGAAAAGAATCACACTTGGGAATTAGTACCAAGACCTCATGACAAAAATGTCATTGGAACTAAATGGATATTCAAAAACAAGTTAAATGAGAATGGGGATGTTATAAGAAATAAAGCTAGACTTGTTTGCAAGGGGTATGCTCAACAAGAAGGTATAGACTTTGAAGAAACTTTTTCTCTTGTAGCCAGACTTGAAGCCATAAGAATGTTTCTTGCTTTTTCAAGCTTCCAACAAATCAAAGTTTATCAAATGGATGTTAAATTTTCCTTTCTAAATGGTGATTTAGAAGAAGAAGTTTATATAGAACAACCAGAAGGATTCATTTTGGGAAATGATGAAAAACTTGTTTGTAGACTTAAAAAGGCTCTATATGGTCTCAAACAAGCCCCAAGGGCATGGTACTATCGTCTTGACAAATATCTTCATCAACAAGGATTTTCAAAGGGGTTTGCTGATAGCAACTTATACACAAAAACTGAAAATGACAAACTATTGATTGTGGTTGTATATGTTGATGATATCATTTTTGGAAGTAATGAAGAGTCTATGAGTCAGAAATTTTCTTCTAATATGCAACAAGAATTTGAAATGTCTTTACTTGGGGAGCTAACATTCTTTCTTGGCTTGCAAGTGCAACAAGCAACAGATGGTATATTCTTATCACAAGCAAATTACCTCAAGCAAATCCTAAAGAAGTATGGCATGGAATATTGCAAACCTGTAAGTACACCAATGATAACCGAATGTAATCTCAGTTCTAATGATGATTCCCCCACCGTAAATCAACCAGAATACATATCTATGATAGGAAGTCCACTTTATCTCACTGGGACAAGACCAGGCATCATGCATGCAGTTGGGATTGTTGGACGATTCCAAGCTAATCCAAGAGAGCCTCATCTTCAGGCTGTGAAAAGAATATTCAAATATCTACTAGGAACTCAAGACTTTGGACTATGGTATCCAGAGAATGTTGATATTACTCTTCATGCATACACTGATGCAGATTGGGCTGGAAGTGTTGATGATCGGAAAAGCACTAGTGGTGGTGCATTCTTTATGGGGCCCCAGTTAGTATCTTGGTTTAGCAAAAAGCAAAGCTCCATTGCCTTATCTACAACAGAAGTAGAATATGTGGCTGCAGCATCATGTTGCACTCAAATTCTCTGGATGATGCAAACCCTACAAGACTTTCAAATCAAATGTTCACCTCCTATCTCCATTATGTGTGATAATACAAGTGCTATCAGTATCTCAAAGAATCATGTTATGCATTCCAAAACCAAGCACATTCCCATCAAATATCACTTCTTACGTGGACAAGTGCTTGAAAAAAAGGTGAAATTGGAGTATGTTTCCTCTAAAGAACAAGTTGCTGATATATTTACCAAACCTCTACCCAGGGAAGCATTCGAATAGCTCAGACAGAAACTAGGAGTAGTCTCTACCATGCAGAGGATCAGATCTACTTAAATACAGAAGATTAAATTGGTTGTGAAGTGCCATGAATGCACAGGCTCAGGAGGAGCATTGGCCATATGAAAAGGATGAATTGTTGGTCATATTATGTTTGAAGATGCAGCATGATCTCAGGGGGAGCATGGCATTGTCGGTTCAAAGGATCTTGATCAAACTCTTTGCCATTGATGTCAAAGGGGGAGGAAACACAACAAAGGGCTTCTAAGGGCTTCTATAATGCCATCAGAGGAAGAGTATTGCCATCAATGCCAAAGGGGGAGATTGTTGGAAATGTTGTCATTGATGGCAAAGGAATTGGCAAAGACAGGAGCAGCACCTAAACTATCCTTAAGGAAAAAGAGACAAGGTAATGGATTGAAGGATAAATTGAATATCTAGCCAAGATTTGTATATGTTAATAAAGAACTATGAAATCCCCTGAACCTCTATATGAGTCTCTGCGTATGGAGTTAAAAATGAAACCCTGTTGAGGAATCATGGTGGTAGGATTCGAATTCCAGGATGAGACCTTCTTGTAATGAAGAACTAGCTTAGTTTGATATTTGTATTTGTGGAACTACTTGGTTGAATATATGAGGGGCTCTCGAGGCATTCAGTGTATCCATTGAAGAAATTATTGGTGGCAGAGATATGATGTTTTTGAATGTACAGGTGGAAGCGGAACTGTAACAAGATAGAACTCCGAAATGGAAGGTTGATATGTTATATATATCATAGCAGAATTGAAGAATGACATTGAATTGTAACGAGTTAATTTTTGTAAGGAAATCCCATTGGAAGAGAACTAAATTTGTTCATCCTGCTAAAAATAGACCAAAGTTATAGCGCAAACCCTTTGGAATCATGAACGGAACCTTGAGCGAAGGGCGAAACCACTAAGGAGGAACAGTGAAAGCAGTTTATGGTTTTTATCGCACCGTTTTCAACAGGCAAGTGGTATTCAAGAGGTGGAGAGTGATTCCATAGAATGGACGACATGCGTCCCTGTACGATTTTACAAAACCGCTTTTCACTATGCGCCATCACGCGTTATAGTTCGACCCAGGACACCCAACGATATCGTTGAGCGTCGTTGATCTGGGAAGGGGTCATCGGACGGTCTTCATTTGTTGAAGATGTGCAAATTTTAACACAGGTACTTTGGACCATCGCACGTTAACGTTCAACATAGGAGGTCAAGTGATATGTATATACGTCGTTGATCTGGAAGCTTGCTAATCTAACGGTGACCAAACGCTGGACTTGCGTGAAGTTTACTGTGGTACGATGGGCATATTGGATTGGCTATTGACTATGTATGTGGGCCCGGGGTCAAAGGTATATCGTAAGATTAATTTATTTAGAAGCATTGTATTTTTCTATAAAATCCGAAGGGTTAATATTTAGACATAAGGCTTGGGAATTCAAAAGTTGTAAATATATTTATTTGTCAATTTCTTTAAAATTGATAAATAAAATTAAAAAGAGATATAAAAATAAAAGTCCCCGTGGGATAAACTAAAAGGAATACCATTAGCGGTTCATGGTTTTGACTCATGGTTTTAATAAAGGCAAAAATATATAAGGAGAAGAAAAAAAAATAGAGAACGGTGGGGCATTGTAAGGGCCGTGAATAAAATTTCTCCCAAAAGGAATATCTGTATGGGCGAGCTCTATTCTTAACCGATAAATCTGAAACTACGATGCACCCATGAATATAATGATCTGACGATGATGAATCTATGGATTGAATAACGAACGAAATCGTGAAGAACTATTTGAGTATACAGAAAATAAATAAATCTGGTGACTGACAAGATATGTCATATGGAAACTGATGGATCCAGTATGAAAATTGATGAAACGTGGTCTGTAGTGGTGCTGAGGGTCGAAGCCTTCAGGGAGGGGGTTGTAGCTCCCTTCCAGTGGTAGCTGGTAAATGAGAGAAGGGGGTAGTAGCTCCCTTCTAGGAGAGGCTGGTAAACAAGAGAAGGTTGTAACTTTCTGCAGGTGGGTGCCTGTGTGCTAGTATAAGTCTGCACCAACATATATTGTAAGAAGTTTTCTCTATAATAAATATTGAAGACTGAGATTACAGTAGCGGTGGTTTTCTCCCGAATTGGGTTTCCACCTTAAATCCTGGTGTTCGTATGTGTTGTTTATGTTTTATGGTTTGTTATGTTATTTCTGTTCATGCTTAATGCTTATCTGATGCAATGCTCTAAGTAAAGACATAATAAGATATCTGGACATACATATTGGATGCAGTACCATAACATATGGTTTTGAGTGAAAGAAAAGAAATATTTTTCAGCCCTAAATACTGATTCACCCCCCCCCCCCCCTCTCAGTATTTTTCCCAACAATAAGAAGAAATTATTCTTGGTTCAATTACAAACTAAGAAAAACATCCTCAAAAAATTTTAGATAGAGTTCAAACATTAGTGTTTTATTTTGCTTTTGAATTTTATGTTTTTAGGAGTTTTCAATAAGGTTTTCTTTTTGGAAAGAGTTTGTTTAATGATTTGTAGTTTCCAATCTGATTGATGAAGGACTTTATTTTGAATGAGTAATTGATCATCATATGAAATTGAGTTCTCAAAGAAATAGTCTTCTTTTCAAAGATTCTTTTTTATAATTAGAAGAATTGGTGCTAATTTGGAAGTTATCTAAATCTCTCAAATCTTTCCTTTTTTAGATTTCATTGAAAAGAAAAGAGTTTCATTCTCATATAGATGCATTTAACGTATTTTTGAGTCGGGTCATAAAACATCATTGAATTTTCACTTCCATACCATCTGTCCTAAGAAACAACCAAACCAAAAACAACTCTTTAATTAAAATGAATCTAGATATTTTTACATTTTATAGGGCTCTTTTCCACCAACATAGCTTAGGATAGTGTCTTGGAATAGGTTGTAATTAACATTCCAATATAGTTAAAACAAATAAGTAGAAATATTGTGGTAGGAAAAATCTAATTGTAGCATGTATGATCTGGGAAGCTCTTCTTAAAATAGTTAAGCACGAGATCATGTCCGAACCAGTGTGGTAATCGTACCTATATCATTGGGAAGGATAGTAGATGTGCACATATTAAAAATGGTAAACCTTGGATAGAACATTATCGAGGAGCCTGGGGTCACTTGTCGGTAAACCTTGGATTATTTCAAGGAGCCTTCAAGGGGATTGAGCTAGTTACTCTGCCCTTGCATGTATATCGGATCATAGACTATTCCCCCATGTATATTTTTTCTCGTTGGTGACCTTATTGGCTATAAAATTTAGGATTATTTCCCAAGGTCACGGTGGAGGGAAGGTCCCACTGTACTTGGAGCAGACGTCGACTATACTCAATTGGACTTTCTGGAGGGTTCTCTTCATTTAAAGATAGTTTAAGTGGAGAAAATTGCGCCAAAATGTTTCATTAAGAAGGTTTTCGGGGTAACTATTCCAACTGCTATTTTTGCATTAAAATTCTACGACGTTGGATTTCATCACCATCTAGTGTTTTTAGTGTGAGAATCTACTATTTGTGTGTGGATTTATTTCTTAGATTTTGTAGGCATGTGATCAATTTGATTGTTTCCTTAGAGACTTTAGGACATTTTATTGAAATTTTCTTTGATTTCATGTGTTAAAATTTTTAATCATGGCAGAATTACCTAGAAAATCACGTAGAATGCAGGGGAAACCCCCTGAGTACATACCAAGCCAGTTAGAAAAAATTAAATCTGAGAAAGGAAAAACATCAGGGAATGGATCAACTGAACACAAAGAAACATCAATAATTGTTCATCCTAAATATGAAGTAGGTCAACCTCAAACAATGGAGAGTACCCCAAGAAAAATTTCAATTTCTGAACTAGCTAAACTTGTTTCTACAACTAGTGAATTATCAGCTTCGGATCCTGAATTTCTGAACCAGAAATTGAAACTATTATATCTGAGACTACTTTTGATTTAATTACTCCAACACCTCACCGTCCTTATTCACCTAGAGTGAAGTATCATATCACTAAAAATATTCCTCCTAATCTCATTATTATTGAAGAAGTTACTGACACTGAAGAAGAAGTTGTTCTTCCTCCAAATTAGGACTCTTTAGATCTTAGGCCAAGTGAATTGATTCAGTATAGCCCTTTCAAACAATATCCTTGGCATTCTCAGTTGGTATAATTTTTACACAATAATGGTATAAATTATTCGCCACCCCGAATTCCTTTTTACGCCATCCCAAGAGGTTACAGACCTCCATTAAACATGTCTGGTCAGTCATCCATGTTTTCTGCATCACTAGAAACATATTTGTATGGTAGTCCGTCTGTTCTAGTAGGATACCAGTTTCTCTCTGTTACTTTCTCAGGAGCAGCTCCTTCTCCCAACAAACATATACCATCATCTGGTCCAAATGAATAAAATACTGAAAATTTGAGTGCAGAACATGTTTACATGATGTTTGGAAACATTCCTAACCCTGACCCTCAAGGTAGTGATTTTGTGCCTGGGGGGAAACCTCAAGGATAGTACATACCTCAAGAACCATATCAACCACAAGGATAGTACATGCGTCCAGGTCAGGACATACCTTAGGGTCAATATCAACCTCAAGGTCAGTACCCAACTTAGGGTCCACAGCCTCTTCAAGGACAGTACCCTACACTAGGAAAACCATCTTTCTAGGGATAACAACTTCCTTTAGGGCCACAGTTCTACCCGAAACAACAATTGTTTCAAGGAAGTATAAATTATCCAGCTAATTATCAAGCATATGTTCTAAATTATCAACCTTCAATGGGACCTTCATACCCCGGAGTAAACATGGTGTGGGATCCATCTCAAGTTTAACAGAATTTGCAACCTAATGTGAAATTACCCTATTATCAACCTGGTTAGCCAATGGGTTATAGTCAAATCCAACAATTTGTCCAACCTGTTCAACCTACAATTCAAGTACCACATCTAGTACAATTTAGCAGCCTGGTCTGAGTACACCTAGAACTCCAACTTAAACTGATGCACCAAATTCTGTTCAAGCTACCACACCTATTCTTGGAGTATCTGCAACCCCTATTTCTACAGCCCCTCAAGTATCACAACAAATCCCTGTAGTCTTTGCACCACAACCTGGACCTACAATACAGACTACTATTCAGCTGCCTATGGGACAACCTGGGACAATTACAATTGTAGCAAGCCAACCTTAGTTTTTTTATGAACCATACCAAGGGCATTATCAATATGGGTCTGCACCACAAATCCAGTATACCAGCATCAACCGTACACTGGTTACACATATCAAATACCGTCTCAGCCACAATATGGTCAAGCTAATCCTGGTTACCCAAGAATTATTCCAATCCCAAATGCATAAGCTATTCCAGGATATCTTGGATATCCTCCTCCTAGTACTAATATAGTTCTGCAAGGTTATCAATTTGCTCAAGACCCTAACTGTTGGTTTCCATTCATAGAAACTTTGGATTTACCTAATTTTTCGTGCCTAACGAATGATCCCATATAATATCTTTTGTATTGGCCGCTAATGCCAAATAAGTTTCCTAGTGATATCCCTAAATTTGGAGGGAAATCAGGAGAGGACCCATCGAACCATGTCATGACTTACCACCTCTGGTGCACATCCAACTCTTTAATTGATGATTCACTTCGATTATGACTATTTCAGAGAACACAGATAGGATTAGCTACAAAATGGTACATTGAATTACCATGTGGCTTATTTAACAATTTCAATGCTTTAGCAATTGCTTTCTTAATACATTTTTAGTTGCCAGTAAGATACGACAATGGCACGAAATTATTGACTTCATTAAAAAAATCTACGTCTACATACAGACCTGATCACATACATGAATGGAGACATATAAGAAATTTGGTGAAAGTTTTTATTCCGGATCAGATCTTGGCAGAATGGTTCATCAAATAATTTCTTCCAAAGATCACTGAATATGTGACTAAGGGAGGATTTTTCGCTGAGGAACAGGTCATTGCTCAAGCTTAGTACTTAGACCTTGTATATACACGGTATGGTACTTTGTATGAAACAATTCCTAATTTACCACATCCTGGTCAAATAACTGTAACTCCTTTAGGGTCTCATGTTGTAGATGGTGTAATTGGTTTATTTAACACAAATAAAAGTAAGAATAAGTCTTCAAAAACTACTTCTCCTATAATAAATTTACCTGATTCCCCAAAAGAAGATTCATCCCTTGAAACTTCTGCCGACATTCACGTTGTAGATTCATCTACAGCTAAATCCAAAACTGGTAATAAGAAGAAAGGTAAGAATAAAAGAAAACAGACTTCTTCGCCCAAAGAGAAAACCGAAAAAAATGAACCATCTGACGATAAATGAAAAACTTGTTATCCTTGTCTTATCTATGATGAGGACCACTTTACTAAAGAGTTCCTGCATTGATCTGAGGTCTCTAAATTCGTCAAAGGTTCACCCACACCCACTATCTTGAAGGATCATTTTCCTACTCAAGATAGAAAAATGATAGGATCTTCTTCACACTCATCAACGGATATTTTAATGACGTCTGAGGTTATAGTTGTGACGCGATCGCAAGACTATGGAAGTAAAAATCCTGTTACTGGTAAAGAAGTAGAAAATTCTAATTCAAAAATAGATACATCTCCTTCGGTTTCTAATCCACTTCATATCAAGAAACCAAATCTTGATCTAGTAATTTAACCGCCTACTAAAGGTGTACTTCGAAAGTCAGCTTTCAATCCACATGCAAGTGCTGCTCAGAACTACAACATTGTTGAGGATTTGGCGATTTTCCCTTTAGCAATGTCAGCCTTAGAAGTGCTACAATCGTGTCCAACATAGAGGAAATTACTTTTATCAGCTATTGGAGCTATATATATTCAGGATTCTAACCTTATGGTCTTCGATTTAGAAATTTTACACCGAGACTCCCCAATTAGATGGCTTTTCAAATTTCGGTATTAGTAAAATACAAACGAATTTTTCGTACTGTAATTGATGAGGGGGAATCCATGTGAATTATGTCTTTAAATTGTTGGAAAAGTCTTGGTTCTCCAATGATCAACCAATCTCTGACAATCCTTAAAGCTTTTGATGATAGAGGGTTCCATTCGTATGGAATTTTGCAGGATCTACCTATAGAGGTCGAAGGTAAAACCGTTAATCTAGATGTGGAAGTAGTTGATGCCCCTCTGGATTACAAATTTCTTCTGGGTAGAAGTTCGTCTTATGCTATGACTACTATCGTGTCTTCCGTCTTTCGGTTAATCATGTTTCCTCATAAAGGAAAGATTGTGAAAATTGATCAGCTATCATATTATTCGTCTGACCCAGCTTCTACAGATAGTATTCAACATGTTGGAAAATCGACTATTCCTTATGAAGATATTGGAGTAGGTTTAGTAAAAGATTTTTTTTTATGGTAAATTTTTCTATGCCTCCACCCAACGTACCACGTACCATTTCTAATATCAATATGATTTCATCAAGCACTATTCCATTTGATGATCCTTGGATAGTGCCTTCAGAGTCAAAAATGGATTCTTTCAATGGCGAGATGCCTTTGAGTCCTTTTGAGATAGCATATAAAACGGTACAGTCATTTTCTAACACACCTTAAACTGATCCTAATCCAAGGAATGTGGTCACTGAAGAATCTTCTTCAAGCTCAACCTTGACATCTATTTCCGATCCTTTTCAACAAGCTTTCTATACTGATGAAAGTATTCATGAATCTTTGTCTATGGATGAATTACCCTGGGATGATCTACACCATATATATTCATTTTTCCCTGAACTTGATAGATTTCAAAATGATTTTTCATCAAATTTTACAATTGATTATGTCAAGGAACCACAAAATCCAATCACGATTACAAATTCGGATTCGGAGATAAATTTGGGAAACATTTCTACATCTGTTCCTATTGGCATATCAGTTAAACCCAAAATTTTGAAAACATCCATATAGGATATTCTTGTACAATTGACAAAATTAATACGTATAAATCCCTATTTCAGGAATTCTACGACATATGTTCCTGTTCCTATGAAGAAATGCTAGGAATTGATCCAAAAATTGTCGTTTATGAAATAAAGACATACCCGGATGCAAAGCCTATTAGACAACATTTACGTCCGATACATCCAAAAAAGCTATTGCTATTAAAGCTGAAGTTGAGAAACTACTAAGAGCAGGATCTATTTATCCAATCCCATTAATAGATTGGGTATCTAATATAGTTCTCGTTACCAAAAAACAAGGGACTATACTAGTATGTGTCGATTATAGGAATATTAATAAAGCCTGTCCAAAGGAAAATTATCCTACCCCTTATATTGACCAAATCATTGATGATTGTGTCGGAAATGAGATTTTTTCATTTATGGATGGATTTTCTGGATATAATCAAATAAAAATACTCCCTGCTGATCAGCCTAAAACAACGTTTATTTGTCCTTGGGGAACATTTTCTTACTGTAAATTACCTTTTGGATTAAAAAATGCTGGTGAAAATTTTCAAAGGGAAATGTCTTACAATTTTCATGACATCAACCACATTATGCAACCTTAGTTGGATGATTTACCTGCTCACTCATTACACGGGGAAGATCTTCCTACTCATTTACGAGCAATTTTTATGAGATGTAAGCATTATAGGATTCGTTTGAATCCCCACAAGTGTGTTTTTTGTGTGCAATCTGGATGATTACCGGGAATATTTGTTTCCAAAGACAGCATTCATGTCGATCCATCGAAGGTTGAGGCCATCATAAATTTACCTCCTCCTTCCACACTTTGCCAACTCCAAAGTTTGCAAGGGAAAGAAAAATTTCTGCGTATATTTATCCCGAACTATGTTGAGTTAACAAAAGGTTTTACAAGGTTGTTGAAACAGAATGTTCCTTTTATTTGGGATGATATTTTTGATTTATCTTTTGATGCTCTAAAAAATGCACTAGCCCATGCACCGTTATTGCATCCACCCAATTACAACCAAGACTACTTTTTATACCTAGCAGCCTCTAATTCCACCATTGGAATGGTTTTAGTTCAAGAGGATGAATTTCACAATGAGCATGTGATTTACTATATAAGTAGGAATTTGAATCCAACCAAAATTAAATATTCACATGTGGAAAAATTGGCCTTGGAATCCATTCAAGCTGTCCAAAGATTTTGTCATTACGTACTGTTACGCAAGACAACTGTAATTTCTAATTGCAACCCAATGATGTATATTTTGACAAAATAATTACTTGGGGGAAAATAATCTAAATGGGTTTTTATCCTACAAGACTTTGATTTTGAATTCGAAATGTCTAAATCAAAGAAATCGCTGGTGTTTGTAGAACTTATGTGTGACTTTCCCAATATTGAGACGGAAACTGTGCCAGAGCATCCCATTGTGGATGAATCTTTGTTTCTTATCAGTACTTTAGATCCATGGTATGGAGATATCATCATTTATCTTCAAACCCAAACCTTTTGGCCTGAGCTTTCATGTTCAAATCAACGAAAGATCCATTACCAATCTCAGCAATACATTATTTTTGGGGACACACTTTATCGTCATGGTGAGGATTCTGTTTTTCGACGTTGTATAACTCATGAAGAAGATGAAAGGGTTTTGAATGACTGCCACTGGAGCGTGTGGTGGTCATATGTTTGGGTATGCCACAGCCCAAAAGATATTATGTGCTGGCTATTTTTGGCCATCATTATTCAAATATTGCATTTTTGCGGTCCGAAAATGCCACAACTGTCAAATATTTGATCGAAATATGCATGCACCACCAGCTCCTCTTCACCCCATAATTATTGTCGGTCCTTTTGCGAAATGGGGCATTGATTTCATTACATGTAACCCTCAATCAACTGGGGGGCATGGGTATATTATTCTCACCATAGATTACTTTACCAAATGGGCCAAGGCGATGCCTACATTCGCGACATATGGAAAAACTACAGCTACGTTCGTATTCAATCATGTGATTGCTCGTTTTGGTGTACCCCAAGATATTATCGCTGACCATGGGAGTCATTTTAAAAATACAATGATGACCAAACTTTCTGATCAACTTGGCCTATGCCATAATAAATCTACTCCATATTACCCGCAAGATAATGGTCAGGTTGAAGTTGTTAATAAATTTTTAACCACCATGATAAAACGGATTATCAGAACTCACAAATCAAATTGGCATACCATGATTTTCTTGTCATTATGGGCATACCAAACCTCAGCGAAAACTACAACAGGGTTCACTCCTTTTCAACTGGTTTATAGTTTAGAAGCTGTGTTACCCATTGAATGCGAAATACCGTCACTCCAATTAGCCATAGAGTTACTACTAGCTACCTCTGAAGAGGAAAAATGCCTTTTATACTTAGCAGAATTAGATGAGACTCGGCGCACCACTGCATTAGTAGTTGAAGCTCATAAAAAACACGTTAAATCTCAGTATGATCGAAGTGTTACGCCTCGTGTTTTTTCAGAAGGTGACCTAGTCTTAGTATATGATCAAGCTAACGATAAGCTAGGAGCTGGGAAATTCGAACCAATGTGGCATGGTCCTTACATTTTCAAGTGAGTGCTTGCCAAAGGGGCCTATGAATTGACTGATTATGATGGGGTATCTCTAGATAAGCCCAGAAACGGTATTTATCTGAAGAGATATTATGCTTGATTCTTGTGTGAATATCTCACTTGTATATTAGTTATTTTTCAGCTAGTGTGCCTTAGATTATATAAGTGTGCCTATTTTTTACTACTATCTCTTCTTATCTTGAATACCCTTGATATTGCAGATGTCGACATCCCTTTAAACATACATTGGTTTTTCTGATGGTGCATGTCGTAGTACACATAATATTTCTTCAGCAGCCTGGGTTATCTATTCACCCACTGATGAGTTAGTTTCTATGCATGGGGTAAGCCTTGTTCAAAATAAAAATAATATTCAGAATATAGCGCAGTGATTGAGTTATTATCTTATGCCATTTCATTTGGTATTCGAATTTTTATCATAAGGTTAGATTCAGAACTCATTGTATTACATTTAAACAGAGTATAGGCAATTAAAAGTCTAGTGTTATTGAGATTGTTTTTTAAGGTTCATCTATTGGAAAGACAATTTGATTACATCGAATATCAACACATTTCAAGAAATTTAAACACATTGGTTGATGCATTGGCTAATCGTGTTCTAAATAGACATTTGCAACGTTAAACAATAAACCAAAACAACATTCAATACCTGTTGTTGAGGCTACTTTTTGTCCATTCTTCCTCACATACTTAGCCTCTTTTGGCCTAGTTTTGACACCTATATACTCCCTTTTCCTCTCCTAATCCCTAATATGGCCAGATTTTCATCAATTATGCTTAAAGGTAAAATCAGTACAAGTAGATTTGTTTTCACTATTCTATAGTTATTTTAGGCATTTTTAGTGATATACTTATTTGTTAACTTACCACTATGGGCAGTACGATGGATAAGGCTTGCAGGACCTGTTTGACTTGGAGGAAGTTATGTCCCTTCAACCATCCTATAATGGATATACCAGCATAAGAAGCTCTAGCTCAAGCCCCAGCTCAGCAAATTCGATGTCCTTCCAACACTTCAACATAGTCAAAAGTGGTGAAGGACCAGCTGGCCACTCTGCGCATAGTAGAGTTCAGTTAACAAAATTTAAGAATCTTTTTCTTATAGCAACATGTGGTTTTTTATAAAGAATTGATAGTTTGAATTTAGGACAATCAGCGCTGATTTTGTGGATCACCATATCCACAGTTTTCAACATCCTAACTTGTAATAGAGCTAACACTAATTATGCAACTCAAAATGCCTATAAAGGTAGAGACATATGATTTTATTAGAGTTAATGCATTATCGTTTCAGTTGTCAATGTACACTGTGATTTTATGTTCTAAAGAAGAAGTTCAATTTAGATACTGGTGCGTTCTTGATTGACTGAATATTGCTGTGGATGTGATGAATTCCTGATTCAGTTGCTGCAGGTGTAAGTTAATACTGTAATCAATGCTTTCCCGGGTGTGGCAAGGGCCCACCACAATTGGTTCAGCCCCATAGCTAGTTAGAGGTAATTCATAAATATAGTTTGATTCAGTTTCTGATTGTAGAGTTAATTTCTTTTAAAAATCGATTTGCTTTTGTCTTGATTTACGTTTGCTAGAGTTCCCAAATATCGTTGCTTTAAATTTATGATTGCAGAAGTTAATTATTTTTTTGAAATCGATTTATGTCTTTGCTTTGATTCATGTTGCTATAATTATAATCATTGCTGGTTAAATGCTCGATTGTCTAGTTGTTTGATTTTGGAAATCAATTTCAGCATTGGGTTTATGTTGCCATAGTAGAGTAATTTTATATCTCCAAGATCATATTGGAATGTAATATTAAAACCCTGTGATTATAGCTGTAAATGTGTTTTATTTCTCCCATAGGGGCTGCATTCCATCTATTAACACATATGCATTGTTCTTAATTGAGTGTTGCCCAGAAATAGAGTTGAGAAAATAATCCATCCTCTCTCTAAATAAACAAATTGCCGAATGTATTTCTGCGTGGATGAACAAAGCCTGGTTGTATAGATTTGATTCAATCTTTTGATGAGAAAATTTCGCTGAAATATGTATTTCTAGATCGATTCCAGTAGCATAGCACAACTCAAATTGCAAATAAGATTCAATGGTTAACTGTTTCTGTGTGTTGAATGGTCCTATGAATTAAGTAATCTGCATCTCATTTACGTGTGCATAGTTTAGATTGATGACCATAGTTCAATTGTTGTAATAGATGGATGTCATTATTAACTAAATGATTTTGTTTGAATTCGATGCACTTGGTTTGAAGAGGCAGAGTTTTGTTTACCATAGAGTTTTGGCTTATCATTGCTTAAGACAAAATAGAAGTGTGAAATAGATGCATTAGAGAGTGACAAGGATATATTCTTTTGAGGTCTTAGTCAGCAAGACATTTTATGTCTAGGGTGTTGATTAGGTAAAGAGAATAGATAATGCATAGAGTAATTCTAAGCAGGGAGCCTTCTCCATTCCTTTTGCATGCTTAAATAGGTGTTTGCATTTTTTCCTTGTTTGCATGAGATTAGGGTTTGCAGTAGGGTAAGTTGAATTAGAAAGATCCCTTAGTGAGAATGTGTATCCCCTTGAAAACATAGTTTTAACCATCGTTCCTCCTTGGATTGATGTTTGAATTAGTGTGTTAGGGTTTATAGCTTGGTGTAAAGCTTCACAATTTCAATCCACAAGCATGACAATGATGAAATAATTAAACCTTTACAACCTGATTCAAAAGTAACTATTCACTGAAGATTGAAACATTCTTGCAAGTTCTAGAGGATGATTATATGATTACTAGTGATAATGCATGTGAGCTGGTGAACTGTGAAATTAAAGAATTAAATCTATTTTTGTCTCTGTTTTTCTTATGTCTTGATACAACATGTGTTGATTGAGTTAGGAGCATTATTTTATTGCAGAAACTAAAGTGTTGATTGCTGTAGATGAGGTAATCCGTTCATAGATTTATTCAGATTAGGTAATTATTTTTAAGTATGACCTCCAAAAATTAGAATTAGGTTCTTTGAGGTTTTCTGCAAATAGTGAGTTATTGAATTAAATTTGTTGTTGATTGGTAATGGTTTTGATTTCAGAAAAATTGAATAAGGGTTTACAGAGTTCAAAATAGAGTTTGTTAATTCTTCCTGTTTTATGATGAGATGAATTGGTTTATTTCCAACAGTGTGCCTATAGATGTTTTTTTGTGCCTCAATTCTTAAATCAAAGATCATAAGGAATCATATAAACTTCAACTCTAAAATTTGAACCTTGAGAGTATAGTATAGCTCGAGTTTTACGAGCTCGGATTGATATAAAAATATTGGTGAATTAATTCGACAATTATATCACACAACATTTCGGCGTTGTTGCCAGGGAAGCTGTAATTTCAAGATTCAGGTAATCATTATTGTTTGAAGTTCAAAGATTTTGTAGGGCTATCAGAGGGTGGAGAGAGTATGGTAAGATGTGAGTGAAGAGCCATGCATCCACTTTTGTGGGGTTGCTCCAAAGTCTGACCGATTACTTCTTGTTCTCAACTTTATTTTCATTTCCTTATGCATAGAAGTAGACCTAGGGATAATAATGGTAGATTTATTTCCAGTTCTCAATTTCCTGAAAATTTTGGTTCAGTAAAAAATCCATTAACTAACCCTCCTAATCAATACGCAAGTACTAAAAATGAAAAAGGGAGTACTAGTGGAAAGGAAATTTTGGAAGTAGAAATTGCAAGCCAAGAAGAAGTAAGGCTGACCACTGGCTCTCTCTCCACCAATATCAGCACCAATATGGAAAAAAATGAAGGTGAGAACAAAAAAAACGAGTGGAATCATGAAGAAGAGGAAGGACCAACTTTCTTTGGAGGAAACAGGAATGGCCGAAGGAGAGAAAACATTGATGGACCACGAGGGTACTAGACAACGATGATGAAGAAACTACCTTTGGGTTTCCTCGACATCACCAGAAACATCAGAATGAAGAGCATTCCAATGACCTCCATGCCGCTCTTTTATGGTAAGTCCTCCGAAGGTCCTGATGCTTTCCTTTTTGAATTTGATATTCTGTGTAGAAGCTATAATTACTACGATGATGCACACAAACTGAAACCGTTCCTAGCCACCCTGAAGGATGCCGCACCTCAATGGTTTATGAGCTTGGGGGAAAACACCATATACACTTGGGATGACATGAAATCTATATTCCTTAAGAAATACCAGGATTTCTGCAAAAATAGAGACCTCAATGATATCCTAGGAATGCAACAACTAGATGACAAAAGCCTAGAATAATATCTTGAGTGCTTCCTTTATCATTTTCACAAATCCCGAGGAGCCCATCTAGGGGAAAAAATGATCAAAACAATATTTATAAAGGGATTATGAGATGAATGCATCAAGACTCTAAACCTCTTAAGTCGTGGGGACATTTAAAAAAAGTGTTTTTGATCCAGATTTATGCAGGAACGCAACAGAATAAACATATAAACATAAATACAGAGATGCAGCAGAAATAACACTTCATTTCATTAATATCAAAGAACTAAAATTTGCTTACAGACAAAATGGAAATAAAACTAGCTAGGGCGCTGGTAGCTATCTCTGAGAAGAGATTTGGTGGCTACAGGCCTCTGAACTGCGTTGCAATGAGGCTCGAGGGCCTATTTATCATTTAGAAACAATGGGAAATCCTAAACAGCCAAAACCCTAACCCTAGGAGATGAAGCGCCAAAACTATGGGCCCCGTTTGGGTAAATTGGTGTTTCAACTTCCCAGGGGCGTAACTTTGGCATACGATCTTCGTTTGACGCGTACCATACCTCGTTAGAAAGATCTATCTGAGGACTACAAATTTGGAATGAGCAACATCGGTCCATGGACCCATGGTGCTCTCCGTTTTCCCAAAAAACGTCGTTTAGGGCCTCAAAACGGCTCCGGAAGTTCAGGACCCGAAAAACTACTAAAAATAGTAAGTTGTGCTGAATGTGAAAAGCTGCAAGAATTGATGGTGCTGGTCCAAATGGAATAGGTGGGTGGCCACCGATATCCACTTGGATCATTCCTCCCTCCTTAGGAAGCAATGGTCCCCATTGCGTTGAGATCCTCCATGAGATGAGGCAAATTCTGTTGAACTGAGTATTAGATGTGTTGAAGATGGCATGGACCTGCGGGTGGACATGCTGGATGCGTTTAGTAAATTTGGTTTCTTTATCAGCCTTATACAGTACATGTTTGGATTCTGTATGTGTAGTTGCAGGATGTATGGCAACATTAAGTGGTGGTGCATTGGGAGTCAGGTCAATGGAGTGCTTGTCCTGACAGTGTAGAGGAACCTCTATGAGTGAGGAGAAATTGTCATCGTATTCCTCCATGACTTTGTCCATCTGCTGCAGCCATGAAAGGGAGCCCTGTTTCGAGGTTGTGGCCACAATATTCTTCTTTCCCTATGAGTGAGTCGTAAGGAAAATGAATTTCCTAGTCTGGGAAACAATCTTATTGTGTTGTTTTGCAGTAGTCAAAGAGATGGCAGGAGGCGGTACTACCTCCGGTATCCTGTACAAGTTATTTGCCAAAGTAATAATAACAACACAAGGCCTAGACTCATACACAGCATGTCGCCTCCACAAGTATGGTTAGCCCAATAATACATCAGCTACATCAAGAGGAGCAACATCACACAATACCTCATCCGTGAATGGCTTGATACTGTATGGAAGTCGGCACTGCTGGCGGATGCGGAGATCTCTTCCTGGGTGGAGCCACCCGATGGTATACGGCTGCGGGTGTGCTATGGTTGGTAGGCCAAGCCACTTCACGACGTCTGCTGAAATGAGGTTCTTTTGGCTTCCGCTATCGACGAGAAACTGCAGCGGAGAACCCTTCACCCACATCTGCGACTGGAAGAGGCGCTCCCCCTCCTCTGGATCCTCTGGACCCTCCTTCTGGATCTTGGTGGTGGAAACAATGGCACTGGGATCCGCATCAATGATCTGCTTCCCTTTTTCATTGCCTTTGTCTGGTTCTAACTCAGGATCAGAAAATGCATCTGATTCGGGTGCCTTTATTTCAGCCACCAAAGACTGTTTGGCCCGACACTCGTTTGTGCTGTGAGTGGGGCTGTTATGAAATTCACACCACTTCCCTGTGTCCTTCTTTGGATTTGTGGTGTTGTTCTGAGTCGCATTGCTTTGGCCTTGCCCCTTGTTCTTCGGTTCGAGGGCACCTTTCGGATTCGCAGATCCAAAGTCTCGCTTCTTCTGCTTAAATTTCTGCTCGATCTTGGCGGCATAGCGATATGCCGTGCCAAGCGATGTAATGTCGAGGAACTCCATTTCCTCATGAATGTGTTTGTGCAGACAGCCGCGGTACTTGAGCACCAAATGTCTCTCTGAATCTTTAATACCCAACTTTGTGCGCAGGGTATGGAACAGATTCGTCAGTTCGTGCACATCTTAATCCTTTTGTTGCCGCAGCGTGGTCCATTGGATGTATTTGTCCTCATAGCTCCCCACGGGGTAATATTGTTCCTTGATGCCATCTCGGAACGAATTCCAAGTGGGTGTGGTCGAGAACAGAGAGGGTTCCCCTTCGCCCTCTTGCTCACAGTAGGTTTCCCACCAGTCTTTGACATGGGGGGCGGCTTTGAGGAGTGCAAAAATAATCTTTTCTCGGTCAGAGAAGTCATGGACCGAGAAATACCCTTCCAACAAATTTAACCATCTGTCTACAGCGTCTGCATCTATTTTTCCTTCAAATATAGGAATTTCAAAGTTTACCTATACCTTGAAGGGAGTGGCGCCTCCAGAGTGGCTGTTGGATGCAGATGCGCCATATGTGGGCAGTCGTTGAAGTATTTGAGAAAATTTATCCATCATCGCGTTCCTTTGTTTCTCGAGGGCCTCCTCGAGTAGTATTTTGATAGGATCTCCTGCTCCCTCGTCTTTCTTTTCTTCCGCCATGGGAGGTCGTCGGGGTTTGCGAGGCTGATCTTGCAAGGGTTCAACCAGATCGAGCCCAAACTCCTTATACCCTGACTGCGTTGGGGACATGCAAAGAAAAACAAAGAAAGAGCAGACCCGCTCTGATACCACTGATCCGGATTTATGCAGGAACGCAACAGAATAAACACATAACCATAAATACAGAGATGCAGCGGAAATAACGCTTCATTTCATTAATATCAAAGAACTGAAATTTGCTTACAGACAGAATGGAAATAAAACTAGCTAGGGCACTGGTAGCTATCTCTGAGAAGAGATGTGGCGGCTACAGGCCTCTGAACTGCGTTACAATGAGGCTCGAGGGCCTATTTATCATTTAGAAACAATGATAATTCCTAAACAGCCAAAACCCTAACCCTAGGAGATGAAGCGCCAAAACTATGGGCCCCGTTTGGGTAAATTGGTGTTTCAACTTCCCAGGGGCATAACTTTGGCATACGATCTCCGTTTGACGCGTACCATACCTTGTTAGAAAGATATATCCGAGGGATACAAATTTGGGTCCATGGACCGATGTTGCTCTCTGTTTTCCCAAAAAACGTCGTTTAGAGCCTCAAAACGGCTCCAGAAGTTCAGGACCCGAAAAACTGCTAAAAATAGTAAGTTGTGCTGAATGTGAAAAGCTGCAAGAATTGATGGTGCTGGTCCAAATGGAATAGGTGGGTGGCCACCGATATCCACTTGGATCAGTTTTTTCTGAAATAGCTGAACTTTGTCGAACCTATTCTAGAAGCCAGGCTAAAGTAGGTAGGAAGTTGCATGATAGTCTTCGAGACACCGCACCTAGACACCAGAAACCTGCTTCCACTTTTGTCACTAGGGTTGAACTAGGGAACCTACTGGAAGACTTTAAAACTGACATATTAAACACCATTGGCAACCAGCTCGACACAATGAAACATAAGAAAAAAAAAGAAGACAAAAGGGCTGTTATGGCAATATTTTGTCCCAAATGTAGGCAAAAGCATATGGAAAGAGAGTGTCCCATCAACAGCATTGAGGTTTGTGGAATTTTTGCCTTGGAGAATGCTACCATAAATGCCCATCTCTTCCCGGTCTCCAGACCATCTATAAAGGGATTGCTAAAACAAATGATCCATCGCAAGCAAGTAAAAAGCCATTTTGGAGAGGACCCAATCAAAACAGGTTCCCAGAACCTAGTCCCCAAGGATATAGTCAAGCTCAACCCTAGAACTTCCAGCCAGCATATCCTTCTTGGGCTGCTCCTCAAACTCAAAACACTCCATGGAATCATAACTGGAGGGCAAACCCTTATACCAACCCTTATCAACCACAGAGCCAGTTCTATGCGCCCTACTCGAATATGTCAAACACCCCAACATATCAGCAAGGGTATAACCCTCACACCTATTAAGGGTAAAACCCAACCATGCAATCCTATCAACAAGGGTATAACCCTCACACATATCAACAACCATTTTTTCCATCGCCTCACTTGCATCAACTTTTACCTGCACCATCTGACCCATCATCATCTTCGCAGGCACCTCAAAACCCACCTTGCCCTACATCATTGCCTGCACAACCCGTACCTAACCCAAACCACAATATACCACCTCAACCTGCATAGAACATAAACATCCATCCTTTCCATACATACATGATCACTACCATCCCCATGAACAAAATTCAGTTACAATCAGGGAAAACTGTTAATAACGAGAAATAAACTGTTGTCATACAGGAGGAGGTCCCATCCACATCATCCAAAAACCATATGCAAAATGAAAAACAAAAACAAATACAATAAGAAGAATCAAATGAACCACCCTACCTAGAAAGACTCCTTGTAAAGAAACAAGAGACTCCTTTGGAATAAAACCTAGAAGATGAATTAAGGAATGTCTGCATTAAAATTCCACTCTTGCAAGCTATCAGAGACATCCCTATTTACAGCAAAATTGTCAAGGATATTTGCATGACAAATCCAGGTAGGAAAGGGCATAAGAACCTGTTGTGATGTACAAACAACCCTTCCCATTTCAAAATTTTGTATTAATTTTTAAATAAGAAATGGGTCCCCTTTTCTTTGAATAGTTATAAAATCAATAAAATGTTTTGAAAAAAGAAATTTTTCTAAAAGGATATATAAAAAATTCCTTAGCATCGCTTATCGCAGATCAATAAATCCTTTACACTCATGAAAATGTTTTAAGGAAATCCGATCCATCATAAAATAGAATCGAACCCCAACGAAAAAGGGTTTATTAACAAAAAATTAAAAACATGAAGGCCTTTATCGCATTTCACATATTCAAAGTATAAAAGAAAAAAAATAAAATGTGTTATCATTCAACCTTGATGCAATAAAGCAATCGAAAAAGTGCGTATCACATGAGCAAAAGTCCAAAACTTTTCCATTTTGAAAACTTTGACGTGATAAACCCGATCGCAATCACAAATCGGTGAAATCATACTACATCCTTATGCGCCCTTTTTAAAGCTCCCCGATGCAATAAGTCAAATCATGATCGCTTATAGCTAAAACACATTACTCACATCCAAAGACGCTCCTCTAAAACCTTGCGATGCGATATCATTATTACAAAAGCGCGCTTCCCGTAAATAAAAACATGAAGTATTAAATATACAAATTTTTAATCAAATAGATCATTTATAAACGAAATATCAATGATTTTATATGATTTAAAAGAACCGTGCCCTCTATTCCAGCTCAGCAATAATCGCAATCGCATATATGAAATGGAAACACTTAAGCCTAACCTTTGAGACTTCTGATCTCTAATATGCGATCATCGATGATTGGAGATCTGAAAAGTTATGGTATTAACTCTAAAATGGACCGTTATGAATGTGTGACGAGACATCCCATAATGGCATTAAAGTATCACGTTATGGATTATGAGGAATCATTAAAAGATAGTCATGGTTGAAATCCTTCGCAGATTTCATCTAGCATGATACAATATTTCTTTAATCTGTCATATTTATTATGATTAAATGCCATTGCTCCTCTCCGCCTTGTATTCATTCTTAAAAGAATTGTTTCCATCATTCTGCTCATTTTTTTCATTGTGCAGACCTAAGAAAAAACTACCAGTCAGGAAAATGTCTAAGAAATCCAAGAAAGTGAAGGTCCCCGTCATTCCAAAAGAGCAACAGGCTAAATTGGTATTAGTAACTGATACTAGTTGTCTGGGTCTCGGCAACACTTCATGGGAAGGAGTTTACAATCTAATGGAGGCAGAAGATCCAACTGTAATTCAAGAAGGAGGAGAAATCGCAAATTCAAATAAAAAATCAAAAGTTACACTGAAGGAATTGGCGAGCTCCTATCTTCACAAAATAGCAGCTCGAGCGAATGTGTTCCCGCATAATGACTTGGTGAGATGGGTGATAGAAAGTATAAATATAACAGACAGGATGTTCTTCACATCAGATGGAAGGATGTTCGGGTCTTTCAAAGTAGAAGACATCAAGAAGATGTATCACCTACCAGACCCCCAGAAAATATACAATAAAGCATTTTTGGAAGCCTTCACCAAAGAAAATGAAGTGGAGTCCGATCCTATCAAAGAATGGAGGCATTTTCCAGAAAAGCACAAACACAAATCTTCGGGTATGTACTCTGTAGAATCCTTGGCATCTCCTTATTGCTATGCTGCAGCTATGATGTGTAGATTGTTTGGAACCATCAACTCAACTAAATTCTCTATTGCGATGGTACCTTTAATTGAAGCCGCTATTAACTCCTACATCATGGATTGGGCAACCATTTTATCTGATAAAATGGAAAACAAAATCCTCGATTATAGGAGAAACAGATATGTGTCTACCAAGGTAATACCCCCATTTTACATGAGTGCTTATATTATTGACACCATATGTTTCAACTCTGAATTCCCTATCTTAGGCTAGAAGTGGACTCCTCAAAACCCGACTCCTATCCACATTTATCACAAATATCTGTGAAAGGCCTATTACAAAGACTGTATATACATAATTTTTCATGGGTTTATCTTGCCAGTTCACCAAGCTATATTCAACAAACCCGCTCCAAGGTTATCTGATGAGACCAACATTGAACTAACCTCAATCGGAAGCTGGTTTGGAGAGGAAAAATTCACCTATATCCCGCTATTTAGAAGCATCACTGATCCCCATGTTCTACCCCTGTACATTCCTGATAAATTGTTAGCCCAAGAAATAGCCTATCAAATAAAAGAGAAAGGGATGTCTAAAAACCTGAAGAATTCAAAGAAGCAAATGTGGCCTACATTTCCCCTCCGATGTGGAACTTTTTCTCCACATGATTTTAAACATGCAGAGAAAGAAGCCAAAAAAATAAAAGAGCTCAAATTAGCATCCATCCCCAAAAGACAGTATGATCCAAATAAAATTTCCTATAAATTTACATCTATGGTACAGGTCACTAAATTCAAATGTGAAGACATTGATTTCGACGATCTATTTGCCTTGGCTGAGGTATTTTCACAGGTTAAACATCTGGAAAATTTTAAATTTGAAGCAAGTGACATGGAAAAGTTCATGCAGTTCAGGACCAAGAGACTACTAACAATACCTCTTGATCTTTTAAGAACTACTCCCCTACTGCAACAGGAAGAACACAGTGAAGAAAAGAACACCGAAAAAGGGTAGGACAAGAAGAATATAGGAAATAAGGCTGATACTCAACCTGAATAGGAAAAGACAGGTAAAAAGCTGGCAATTCCTTCGACGCTAATATTCATATCGATTCAAATATGTTGAAGGAGTGGGAGAAATTTTATCGACAAATCAAGGGCCAGAATGATTCCCAGAATCTGGCTACAATGTAATCACCCGCGACACAACAACCCATGGTAACCAGTGTTACAATCGAAAGAGCAGACAACAATGATAATACCCAAGATATTGAGATCAACCTAGAAAATCCTTCTGAGGAAATGGTATTGAAGGTTGAAGATATACCACCCTTGGATGTCTTCTACAGTCCAAAGCATAGGGTTGTAGTTAGAAAACAAAGGAAGAAAAGGAAAATCGATCAGGGTCCATTTTCATCTCCTCAAGCCGAATTAATGAATGTTGTCTAGAAATACTCTGAAGTTAATCCTTCAGAGGATTTAACTAAATTGTCTCAATATGCAAGAGCTTATACAGCAGGGACAATGGAAAAAACATCCAAATTCAGCCAATTGATAAAAGAAAAAGTTCAAAAAATAGCACGACTAGAAGAAAAGATGACGGTGGATCATAAAAAAATAGCACAGCTAGAACAACATCTAATTGAAGAAAGACAACAGATTGAGCAGCTTAAAGAGAAGCTGAATCTTGAGAAACAAAATCTTGACCAGCAAGCTCTACACAAGCAACAACAGTTGTCTCAAGAGTTGAAAAAATTGTAGGTAATGCTTCAACAGGAGAAGATGGCCATAGAAGAACAGAGCGTCATGTTATAAACACAAATACAAAAATTTAAGGAGTATCCTGAGATTGATCAGTTCAAAATGGAGGCTCTCGAATCGAGTAAAAAATTTTCACGACATCTTGATATTTTATGTCACAAAATATCACTAGCCAACCCTCTATGTGTAATAGCTACATTTCTCATAGTGTTAGGGTCCCGTGATTTGGCCGATTGGTGAGCCAAATGACAATGTAACATCAAACCAAGCTTTAGAGCCCAAGGACCTAGCCTTCCTGGACTTAGAGAGGGCTCTCTCTATTATATGTAAAAGAGATCGGTGTGTTTGCTTGTGGTGTTCTGATATTAGGCTAGTTATGAAGTATGTTTTTGGTTTTTTGTTTTTAAGTTTGTGAGGGATAAAATTGATCAAAGATATATAAAATGGGTAACAAGAAATTAGATCAACTGGGCTATGGGGTCAAAAAGGTCAAGGAATCTATGAGATGAATGATGCAAGGCTGCAGTAGGGCTGATTTGATTCAAGGTAGAAAGGATCTTTGGGAAAAATGGAGTAAATGAACATCAAGTTTGTGAAAGACAAGAGATTTCAAGTGTAACTAGTTTATAGCAGACATAAACATGTTATAGCAATAAGCTAATGTACTAAATACATATGAGCTAATTAATACATAAAAATCAAACATTTCAGCCATGTAGAGTATAAGACCTTCTAACTTGAAATGGCCTATCGAGACTTTTAAGGAAAACACATAAGACGGACTAACAACTCAAAATACTATCCGAGAATGCCTAAACACGGTCTTTAAGTTATTGGGCACTTTGACAAACAAGCTTTCATAGTTTTAGGCAAAGGGCTAGATCGGGACTAGGCCTCCTTGGTTCAACAAGATGATAAACTAGTCAGTCAAAGAGATAGTTTTATGGACAGAACTATGGCCAGTCATAGGTAAGCAGGGCACACCATACATCCTACTCAACATGCATAGAACTTATGAATAAAACTAGCAACAATATCCTTAAGCTACTAAAGAGCAGTTAAGAATTCTTTAGTATAACTAAGGAAGAAGAAAACACAAAGCTATGAAGATTCAGGAAATTTGAGGTGCCTCCATGGGCATATCTCAAACTTAATCTCTACTAATCTATAGTAGTAAGAAGCATGTATCATGAATGAAAACTAGAAGACAACAACAAAGCAAGAAACACTACCATTCTACCATGTCATGGAATCCATCAACAACCCTTCATCATTCATCAAAAGCATCCAAGAGGCAGTCCAAAATCATAACACAAGTATGTTCTTCAAAGCTCATATGACAAATATATTGATTCTTCTCTCAAGTTCAGCCTTGTTTTACAATGAAGCCTTGTGGAATAAATAGGCTCAAGTGAGGAAAACCTCATGGTGCAACTAGCTATCCCATTGGCCTAATCAAAATATCTAAACTTGTCCTTGAGGCTTTGCAAAGCCCAAGGCAAAAAATATCCCATAAAATATCTAAAAAAATGCTAAAAATGGAAATTATATTGACTTTGCAACATTTTCCAAGTGCAAAAATAGCTAAACGCACATTTGGAAAAAGCATATTTTGGTTTCAAAAAATTTACAAAAAATACTCATTATATGGGAAAAAGATCCTGACTGAGAGACAAATGGCAACCTTCTTGGTCAGCTGAGGCAGGCTCATAGACCAAACATTTGATATTTCCTATGTCTACTTCACAAGCGCAACTAAAATCACCTTAATGCAGTGCAGTCACTCAAATACATGTGTGTAAAAAGCCGGAAATAGCAGACTAGCATCCATAATGAGCAGAATATAACAAAGTGGTGCCAGCACGGTTTGAGAGGCAGACCGTCTCCAAATGCTCTGAAAATGTGGACTTGCTCCTAAATTATGGCATCAATTGGTATCATCCTCCTCCTAGAAAAGTCCTCAAACTGAAATGAAGTGTAGTTTTATTAAAACCTCCAAAAAGTACAAAGAAACAAAGATTGCTCGAAATGAGCTCAAAATTAGCATGCACCATTCTCAGATTTCGCAACATGCTGGAAAGACGGCCAATCTCAAAATGATGTGCTTTTCTCTTCTTTCCGTGCCGGGCGCTTCCCCTTTGCTTTCTTCAATTTCTCTTGGGGTGCCTTTAGTTTGTGCCGGGCAAACTAATTCAACTTTTGAAAGTGATGTGTCCTCTTCCTTTGCAGCTCTAGATCTCTGTTTGCTCTTTCAAGCTTCATCTCCAAGTGTTTGTTGGATCTTTCAAGCCATGCCTCTTTGTTTTCTTCAATTTCCTGCTCAAGGAGTGCAGTGAGAGGAAAGGCTTGGAGATGGGCTTGTTCTTCTTCTTTCTGCTTTTCCAAGGCTCTTTTAAGTCCTATAGTCCTAGGTCTCTTCCGCTTAGGCTGGTCTCTCTCTTCTTCCTCATCAAAATCACCAATGAGTTCTTCTATCCTTGCTTGCGCCTTAGCTGTCTTATTCTTATATTTGATAGCTCGTGCTTCATGAACAACTGTGTGAACATTCATCTGTTTGTTTTGGGTTTCCAAGAAATAGTTGAAGTTCCTTGCCCGTTGAAGATCATTCTCCAATGTCTCAATTTTCCCCTCTTTATGGAGTAAGAGGCTTTCAAGAAGGCGGGCCTCATTATCGCTGTCATCGCTTTGGATTGGGATGACAGCCAACGCACCCCCATGTTTTGTACTTTCTCCAACTTTGCTTTTCCCTTTGAAGGCCAATCTTGCACTTTTCCTCCTTAGCATGCTAGTAGGTGTCCTTTTGGGCGATTTCCTTTTGCTAGGAACAGCCACTTGTCTCTGCTGTGGAAGTGCGTGCCAGGCCCTCTCTTCCTTCTTTGTCTTTAAGAGCACCATTCTTTGGAGGAGGGAGACCCCATTTAGATTACCATAGCATCTTCTTGAAACTTTGGCTCTCCTTGAGGCTGTTGAATGTCCTCTTCTTGTTGTTCACTTTGCTGCCCCCGTTCGCCAACATCAATTTGTTGTTCTTCATCAATGCCTTGTTCAATTTGTGTTTCACTTTGCTGCCCTTTTTCACCAAAATTAAGCTGCTGCTGTGCTTGGATTTCCTGCTCATTTTGTGGCCCAAGTTGTTGCTCAACTTCCTGACCAAGCTGCTGTTCTTGTCCTCCAATGTCAAGCTATTGTTCTTCATCTTGTACCTGCTGTTGTTCCTCATCTCCTGTCTGCTTCTGACCTTCATCTTCTACTTGCTGCTGTTCATCCCTTTCCTCTTGCTGATGTTCATCCTTTTCCTCTTGCTGTTTACTCCCCTCTCCTTCTTCCTGTTGTCCTGGCTGTCCTGTGGTAACTTTGAGCCTTCTAGGATTAGGCCTGCTGGACAAAGGTATAGGGCGATGAATAGGCTGAGTGGGAGATATATGGATGGGAGGAACAGTAGAGAAATCTGGATGACTGATGAATACATCCCATGGAACCTCTTTCTTCTCTAGCTGGTGTAGGATGATAATCTTGATCAGAGAGTGATGGAAAAGAGAAGGTATTTGCAGAGGTGGGGCCTTCTTTTGGACTGTATATGCCATCTTCTCGATGCTCTTGAATAAAAAGTAAGGGAGGTTTAGTTGCTTGTTTCTAGTAAAATGCATCAATAGGCGGACATGGTATGCATAAACTCGATCAAACCTCCCTTCACAAGTAAAATATTTCATTATGACTTTCATAAGAGGAGCATAGCTGTCAAGAAGATATGAAAAAGGGAAAATAGCAGTGAAAGCATCCCTATGCTCAATTTTGATGAAAGGCTTGTAATCTTCTAAGTCAAGATGGGCCTGTTTGAACCATTTGTCGCCATGATATGGAATCTTAGTGGCCTTGGACACTGATCTTGGAGAGAACTTGAAATCAAGGTCCGCTACTCTGAAATGCTTGCTCTGGAACCTCAGGGCGCAAAGGTGTGTTAATGGCGAAAAACTTTTGACTTCCTGTATCTTCTGGCAGAAATCTAGGAAACCTACTCCATGGAAGTTGAAAAGAACAGATGGATGAGCATTAACCTCTTCTGTAGAGATTGGCTCATATCTTTTATGTGGATCGCTCTTGCTGTCTTGCCTTGGAGGCATTTTGACCTAAATATGCTTTGGAAGAAACAAACTACCTCACTGTGTGTAAATTGCCCCTTTGGAGTCAAACTGTGTCAATGTACTCCTTTGACAGAGAAACAATGTGATTTGGATGGTTGCAACAAGTTTTCTTATAATACACAACCTCTGCTCTCTTAAAAAGTATCCTTCTACCTTGAATGTACCTCAGCCAGGCCGATTTCTCAATAAGAGACCAAACAGTGGAATGAAGGACAGACTGTTAGGAGGAATTTGCTGTGAGAAGTGTCAAAATTACCTTGTTCTTGTGAAGTTTTAGAGGTCAATCAACACATATGTATCTTTAACCAAGGTAGAATTTGCAATCATTAACAACCCGCTTTTCTTAGTGTGCCAATCACTCAACAAACTTTCATATGGTACAATCAACCATTAGTATGATTAGACAGTCAATATCACAGTTCTGAGCAAGGTGACAGAGTAAAAATGCTCCAACAGTTCGACCAAGCCTGCAATAGTCTTCTCTTTTCAGAATAACTAGGACCTCTTATCCATGTAACATGTTTGGCTTTGTTAGAAAAACCTTTATTCTGTATGGATATCAACTTATCAATAAGCTTGAAAAAAAAAGACAGTCAAGCAACAAACACAGTGAACACTGTCTTTTTGTGAGAAGTGTGAGCAACTTTCCCCTGTAGCTTTCAACCTATAAATTGCTCTTTGATCAAGAACCCTTTCTCCTACTATACTTCACTGTCTTCTACTTGTGTGTCACTTCATCAAACAGAAACATACACATACAAAGTTGAACCCAGTGTGAGCATACAGCCAGACTCACTGTTATGGAACAAGGCGACAGAATATTGAAGAATGTTTTACAAGTTCAATCAAGCCTGTAGGAGTTTTATCTCTTTCCCTCAATCAAAACTCCTATTTTAATATGGAAACCCTGTTATTTGTAGAAAAACCTCTACTCTGTATGGATATCAATTTGTCAAAGTAAACTGGAAAAACATAACAGTCAAGTGGCAAATTCAGGAAAACACTGCCCTTTCTGTGGCCTATAGGGTTAACTTTTGCCCTTTGATGCTTTGAAGGTATAGGGTCCTTTGTCCTTTGATTAATGAAGGTGAAACAAACTGCTCTTAGTTTCAAAACCAATTCTATCCTGTAGGTGCCTTAAATAACACATCCAGCATCTTATCACATTTTTACACTTCGAATCATCATACAGCCAAAACACTGTTTTTCTCAAAAGGTGACAAAGTTTGAAAGTTCTGTCTGCTATGGTATGAGGAATTTGGAGAAGTTAAACACACTGTTCCCTCTATAGGCACTTCTAGCAGCGTATTTATCATTCAAACACAGCTTCAACCCATGGACATTTTCACAGCAAAATCAGTTGATAAATATGTTGATGTAACAAGATAACCAAGGATAAGCCCTCTTTTGATTTGACCTTAACCCTGATAGGCAGCTTCTCAAAATATATGATGATAATCAGACTAGGTCAAACTCAGAAATTTCATTCTAACCCTTACCCTCACACCATAGTTTGAAAACAGGGCTTTTTAAACCTTCATGTCACTTAGCAATTTTTGAAACCGAGGGGGAGAGCATATAAGAATACCTTCAAACTTTGATGAAAATCCCTTGTGGAGAGTTGGAGTAGCTTGGTGTATGAACCGGAGGTGTTTAAGCCTACACGGCACTCTGCAGAGAAAGAATGTCGGGAAACAAACTATCCGGGCGGCCTGTCGGGTCGGGGTCGGGCGCCGTGCATAGGCGCGTCGCGCACGCGTATAGGCGCGTCGCGCGACAGTTAAACGCCATTGTAAAACTTCTCCCAGGCGCGTCGCACGATTTTCCAGACACGTCGCGCGGTGATTTAAGTGGCAAACTTCTGTCAATTGACTCGGAACTTATTTATTTGATGCAAAGGGTGGCAAAGAGACCTTGCCTGGGCTTGATGAATTTCAAAATGGAACGAAAAAAAGGCTTTGCTCTTTGTTTGAACCATAGAAAACAAACAGTCCTATTTGATTTTTGACTTGGGAGGGTTTTTCTTTTTCAAAAGTTTGAAAATGGTTGTTCTTTAAACAACATGTCAAAACTTCATTTTTTCAACCCATAGCTCTAAACCCTTGTTTCGAATATGTGTCATAGTGGAAATGAGCGACTTTTTTATAAATGTGACTTTCCTTTGAAAATGAAAAACAACTCCTTCGAAATCTTGAAACTTTGAAGGTTTCTTCTTTTAAGGAATAAAAGGGTCTTCTTTTTCTGATAACTATGCTAGGGGGAAAACTGTTCTGAGTTATTTTGGAGGATCTTTGCAGATGTGTCTTTGAGGGCAACCACATTTTCTAGAGAAACTTAACTGAGGCTTCATCATTTGCTGTCACTTTGATAGGCTTCTAGTCACCATTTCCTACCTCTGATACTTATGGGCATGGACCTGTTCACTGTGGAGACTGAAAGAGGTGGCAAGTGAGGCTGAGCTGTCCTCATGACTATGAGTGCGCAACCTTAGTGGCATTCATGTTAGACTTTGCCAATCTTTTATTTATTAAGAAAAGCGCTTTTTTCCAATCCATTTTCTCTGCTCAGTCTATATTATATAATATCTTTGTCCATTAAATAATGAAAACCTATTTTTGCCTTGAAATTTCTAAAACACTGACAGTCTATCAAAATACCTCCTTTGCCTATGATGAACACAATTTCCACAGGTGATGTCTCTTGGTAGTAAAACTCAAATTGCTCTTACCAGCTGATTTTCTTTCCATGCTTTTCAAAGTCTTCAAAACTCAGATGATAACTTGTGATAAAATGTCTTTTGAAACTTTGACTGTTCTTTGCTTTGAAGAAATGCCTCCTCCTGCAGCAGTGGTATGTGGATTCTGTCTTTGGTGACTTTCAAAGCCTGAAGAATTAAACCAAAGTATTCTTGTATTTGCTGTGCTTTGAAACTTGTAGGGACCTTTACTTTTTAAACTTGGTTTGACAGACTCTTGTAGGTGTCTTTTCACTGTAGATGCAAAAATACAATTGCATTGACTTTAAGTTCAATCATCCTCTGTCTACTGAAAAAGGGGATTCCCTTTACAATTCTTTTTCACTTGGATTGTAACAGTGAAGCGCCTCATGGGTTTTGAATGCTGCTCCAGAGCTATGAAACTTATTTCAAGAACCTCTGACTTAATCTGCTGAAGGTTATTTGATGAGCAGGCTTTGACAAAAGCTTTCTCTTATACATGATGACAGGCAAACCAACTTTGACAAACATCACTGTTTTTACATCGTCTTTAGACAACACTTTGCTTTAGAAACATTTAATCACTGTTTCATTTTTGCACATGGGTTTGAAGGGCGATTCCTGTTGGCTTTGTTTCTCTTGCTTTGATAGTTTCTCGTCCTCAATTTCTTCTCCAACCTCTTTCCCACTGTAGGTGCCCAAATTTGCTGACCTTTTTAGATTTGATCATGACCCTCTTTTCAATTACTTCTCTGTTCAAAACATTTTATATGATATCTCTGTTCATTGAATAATGAAAACCCATTTTTGCCTTGAACTTTCTAAAACACTGACAATCTATCAAAACAACTCTTTGTCTATTATGAACAATAGTTTCCATGGTGATGTATCTTGATGACAGAAACTAGATTATTTGTGCCAGTTGTTATAGCAATTTTGACAAGGCAATTGTTCATTGATAAAGTTGCTTTCCAGAAAGACATGCTTGATTGTAAATGCAACTGTTAGGTGTTTTTGAGCTTTCTTCTTTGACTATGAGTGGAAGACAAAACGGGGGATGATGCATGAGAGTTAGAAAGTGAAATAAGGAGAGCTGCTCTTTATGTTTCCTATGGAGGAGCTCTTCACTGTCTTATTGCACTGCTTTTTGCTGAGGGGAACTGAAATGTCACCATTTTCCTTGGTCAACTTATGCCAAGTCATTTGAAGAGGATCTCTGTCAGTATGGAGTTTAGCACCCTTTGAAAAACAACCACCCTTTCTTCTGCCTGTGTAATGACATGATTTGTCAACCTTTCTTCAATTTGGTCTTGTTAAAACAGCAGGCTGCTTATGATTAGAATTGTTTTCACTAATGATATGTCCCTCCAAGGTTTTAACAATTCATATGATTTGAAAACTTCAAATGACTTCCTTTACAAGACCAAAACTCCGTTTTCCCTTTAATTTGCGCACTTCAGACCCTAGCCCTGTTATGATCATCACTCACACTCAGAAAACCTAGAGTCACTGGTTTCCATGTTCAGTAAAAAGCAAACCTGGGCTTTTGCAATCCTTAAAGTCAATACTGGCTAGCGCCCTCTGCTTGTATATGAAGGAGGCGCCCTAACCCTCTGCTTGTAAATGAAGGAGGTTCTTGGCCATGACAAATTACCAGTTTGCTGTGACAGTGGTGTCTTTCTCTTACTATGATTTTCATACTGAAAAGAAACTGCAAGGTCTCGATGAGTAACTCTCTGTCTTGCAGATATATCTCAGGCTCATTTTCACATTTGAGAAGCAGTTGTTCTTCTAAATGTGCATTTAGGAATTTTCTCCTGAGATAAAGTTATATTTCCTGTCTTTGTAGAATCCATAAAACACTGTGAAACACCTAATAATCAGCTTGAGACTGTGGTTTATGCAGTGCTGAGACCTAGGGGTGTGTAAGTGGCACGACTTAGAGCTGTGATCAACTTGATTTACAGAGTGGGAGGTATGTTATGAATGGCCTGTATCAGATAGAGGTTTTTTGGCCCTTTGATGGTTGCCAAGGGTAAAATGCCTTAAAGCGCCACTTCCTAACATAAGGGAGGCTTTTGAAACAGACTTGGATTTGCCTTTTAAAGCTGATGGGCAGACGAATAGGGCTGAAGCTAGATAGGATAGTGATAATGAGTTTTGACTTTGACATGGGCGGACTAAAAGGTAGGAGGGCGAAAAATGTTTTATGAGGGTTTTCTAGATGATAGATTGACATATGGAATTAAGCTTCTAGAAAACTCAGCTATGGATATAGTCATCACTAACATGTGAAAAATACTGATGGCTAGCAGTAGCTCCATTTGGGGAGGGCAGCTCCTCGTTAGGAGGTGTCCAGAATTCAAATCTTTGGCTTATGAAGGCCAGTGCCTTACCCATTGGTGCAAAATTTCACCTTCTTTTGATGCTATTTCTGAAAAGTGACAGCATGGTTAACATCAATGATACTTCTACCTACCCCACTATCTTTCCTAACATTTTTTCTTCTCTTTGGCGCATTTGAACTAGCAGCCTTTTGACAATGTATATTTTTCTTTTTGCAAAATGAACCTATCTATTTCTACTCTTATATCTACCGGGAGTTCAGATTAAACTGATGAACTCCTTCATTACTCTACCTATGCTAGATCGACTGTCAAGATTAAGCAGTTTGACAGGATTTTATTCTCTAATCTAAAACATGAAATTTAAAATGATCAAATCAGGATTAGGCAGTCTGATTTGTCATGCATTTGCGGCATAAAAGACAAGCTGCACACAAATGTTATTTTGCAACAAAAGGAAACTAGACAAGCGGGGCTAAGATGTACAATGTTTTTTTCATCCCTCGCTTCTCTCTTTGGTTCTGTTTTAGGCATGTGAAACCAGAATCTCTCCCTAATCTAAGCTCTGTGATAAGTCAATCTTACACAATGTTGACTATCTTTGCACTCACTAACTTATCAGCAAATAAATTTAAACATGCTCAGCTATGATTAGGCTAGATAGCTGAACAAGACATTGAAGTACTAGTAGCGGCATTTAGACTTTCTCACTTTCTGAAAGACTATTTTTTGGAACATGGGGCCTTTGTTTCTATCTTCACTTGCCCCCTTTTCTGTCTTTTACTGTTTTTTACTTTTCTATCTTTTACTGTTTTTGACTTTTCTATTTTTTACTGTTTTTGACTTTTCTATCTTTTCAATATTTCAGACAATGGTATGTACAATGAATGAAAGTGTTCCAAACTCAGAAATCTTGGAAATGATGGAATTTAAGCATATTATCCTCGTAAGGATCTCCTCTCACCCTTGGTCCACTTAACTCTTGAAAAGAAAAATTTGGGAAGTTTTCTCTCCCTAACATGACACAGGGATTCATGCAAGAATCTCTGAAGAACCCGGTATCTTCCCGCTGCACCTCTTTGAATATATGATTTCCACTCCTTTCCTTACTGTACATTTTCCTTAAGTAATGCATGTACTCTTGGCCATTCTTGAAATAGATAATGACATCATCAAGGTATGAAAAAATGCAGAAATTTAAAACTGGGAACATGGCCTTCATGAACAGATTTTTGATATTGGGTGGTTTTACAATTTTGAGCTTGAAATTAGATCTTCCTCCCGCAAACTATAAAAAATCTTTAAGTTGTCTACTTTGCAAGGGGATCTTTTGAACATGACCTGAAACATCATCTTGCGAAAACACATGATTAAAAGCACTTTTAGTTGGTGAATCATGGTCTTGGGTAGAAAAAACACAATTTCTGTTAAAAGGATATACAATATTATTTCTAAAATCAAAGCAGACTCTATGACCATCTGTTTTATCCCTGATTATTTCAGTTTGTTTCAGATTGTTGTGTTTTCTCTTGTCAAAGTTGTTCTTTGAGGGAAAGGTAGTGACATAGTATTTTCCCTTGTTTTTCCTGTAGAAATTGGTATTCTGCATGAGATTTCTGATTTTAGCTTTTCTGAGTTCTTCATGGAAAGATAGAATATGAGCCAATTTCAGTAGCTCAGGTATGCTGGAACTGCAACTATCATTCTCACTCATAATAAGTTTATCAGGCATTCTTTCTAGATTTTGAGTAGCTGAGGCTATATTCAAAGTTTCATTTGCAGTGGATGATCCATAAGATGGTAAATATTTGAGGTATGGTAAAAACATTAAACTCCCTTACTCCCGGGTTCCGAACAGGTTTATGATGTGTAAGTCTTCTAAGGGCTTTACCCGAAAAAAAATTCCGCAAGTTATTTCTGATGTTTGACTAAGGTTAGAGTAATTTGCTCGATAGTACATAAGGGTTTGTGCTTCTTGCTCTAATCCTACCTTAGAAGGGACATAATAACTTTCTTCATAACATAGCTGTTCATGATCATGGTAGTTTTGAGTGTCTAGCTCATCATAAGGCACCAGGGACAACTGATGTGGTGGATCAAAGTTTATTTCAGTTTCTTCTGACTCTTCCTCCATGTTTTCATCAATATGCATAATGAAAGAGTTCAGGTCGGAACGCAAGGAACACATTGGAATGTTATCTGGCCTATCTTGACTGCTAATCATGTATTTCATGTGTGATTCTCGATAGAGTATTCTGGTTTGGTCGAACACGGGAATAGTGGCGTATGACATGTCTAGTTGAATATTCCCTTGGAGTTTGGCTCCCCAAGACCTGGATAGAAGCATCCCGTACTTGGGAGGAATGTCTGCCACTACTATATCCATGATGAGATGTTTTGCAGGTATTTGGGCCAGACTAAAACAAAGGTCTTTGATCAAACCCAGGCATTTGACTCTACTCGAATCAAATGAGTACAATTCTTTGTATGGTCTTGTGATTTCCAGGCCTAGCCTTTCCATTACTACCTTCGGCATAAGATTATGCGAGGCTCCGGAGTCTAGCATGGCATTGTGGAGGATTTGGTCGTGGATGTTTAGGCTAATGTAAAATGGAAGAGTAGTTCCTTCTTGGAATTTTCCCTCTATATTTGGACCAAACAATACTTCAGGAGTGTCATCAGCCAGATTAACAGTGTTTGCATCATTCCCTAGATTTAGGACTTTTAGTACTTGGGATTTATAAGAGTTTTGGGAAATGAGTTCAGTAAGAGGCATGGTGATCTTGATCTTGGCGATTTCGCTTTCAAAGCTAAAAGGCAGCTGAAGTTTAGATATGTTTGTTTCAGTTTTTTCAGCCATGACCTTCTCTATGTTCTGAGTTTGTTGGCTTTGTTTTGGGATTTTGTTTGCCATAGTTGCTTCGGAAACTTTTGTGGAAGTACTCAGAATAGCTGAGTTAGGACTAGTTTGGGTGACTTTAGCTTTGTTTTGGTCATTTTTCTCCACCTTGATTTTGTCACTGCTTATTGCTTTCTTGAGGATGGTATCAGGGGTCTTAGCAGTATCTGAGTTACCTCTCTTGGAATTATCTTGGTTTCTTTTGCTTCTAAGGTCATATTTCCTGTGAGCCTCTATAATGGAATTCTGAAAATCTATGGCAGGGTCGTTGAGATCTTCATAGTTGGTCTCATCCTGATCGGGAGAAAAGAACGCTTGTTCTTCTTCTGTGAGGTACACCTCACTCTCATTATCAGATCCTATGAGGTTTAAATGATGTTCATCAAGAGGTTTTGTGTCCCTGTCATCCTCTTCCACATAGTTTTCATTGAAAGGTGGCCTAATTTGTTGGTCATTTTCCCTTGGTCTGTTTTGGGGCTGTTCCCTCCTAAAGTTTTGGTTCCGGTTTCTGTTTGGAGGGTTTGGCTGGTTGTCCCTAACATGAGCCTTTTCATTTATCCTTTCCCACATTTTGGCCATGGTTTTGACTAAGTCATCTATTCTAGGATCTAGGGAAGGTGATGAAGTGGAGACCTCATCTTTATATGTGACCTTTCTTTCTGATCTAGTCCTAGCCCTTTTTTCTGCTAAGTTGGCATCTGCTTTTATGGCTATTTGTTGCATTTCCTCTAAGGTAGGGGGATCCTTGTCTCTCAGATGATATGTCATGTCCGGATCGAAACCCTCAGGGAATTTTTCCAAGGCTAAACCAAGTGGGGGTTTGAAATGAGGTGGTAGGGAGTTATATACACTGTTGAACCTAGTGCAGTAAGCTTGGACACTTTCCCCATTTTCCCGTTTTAGGTTGTTATATTCTGACAGGATTTGAATGGGGTTTCTTCGGATTTCCCACCTATTTCTGAAGACTTGATGTAGTTCTGGGATATCGTGGATGTTGTTTGGAGTTAAGATTTTGAACCATGCTTTGGGTTCACCACCAAGACTTTGGGCGAATATTCTCATTCTGATGGTCTCGTCTTGTACCTCTAGGTATTCATAAGCATCAGTCATCCTACTTATATGCTGTTGAGGTGTAGTGGTGTCTTCTCAGTAAAGTGGGGGATTTTGTCTTGATATTTATTTAGGAGAGGAGCCAAAGGTGGTGGCAACACCAAAGGTGCATACCAGGCTGCCATGACTGGAGCTAATCGATGATGTACAAGATGAGGACTAGTAAGCTAAGATGAAGTGGTTTGAACAGTGGTGGTTTGACCAGGTGTGGCGGATGAACATGGACTAGTGATCTGGTTTTGAGCAGAACTGGGATGGTAGGAGCCAAACTGATAGAGAAGCTGGTAATCAGGAGGAGTGGTAGGTGAAGCTTCTCTACTAGGACTCTGTGGTGGGTTTAGGGGTTCAAGACCGTCAAAGTTTATCTTACTATGAGACCTGCTTCTGAAAAGAGCTTTTGATGACTCTAATTCAAAAGGTGAATCTGGTAGGATAGTGAGATGTTTAGGTACTGATCTTGTTCTACGGATGGAACTACTAGTAGCTAGATGATCAGTTTCGGAAGCTTGCCACAGAATCTTCTCTGGGTCATCTACTATGATAGGGGGGTTTGGGTCTGGATGGGATCTGGTGTTAATTCTTCGTGAAGCCAGATTTTGGATCCATAGTGGATGGTATTGATGAATGTTCTGGATGAGTGGTCTTTCTAAAGTTCTACTAAGGTGAAGGATGGTCAAAATAAAAGGGATGGATTAGTGGAGTCGCTAGGTGGACTGGGTTGTTTTTGTGAAGATAGCTATGGTCCACCACCAGTACCTAATCTGGGAATGTTTTTGGATTTTCTGAGTTTTATGTGTAGCCTATGGTTTAAAGTATCCAATACTTGTTTCAACACTTTGCTAGGGTGATGATAACAAAAAGAGTTTACTCTAAAATGGGTCTATGGACTGCTTGCTTGTTTATGGTATTTAAAGGACCAAAGAGTCTATAAGAGTTTGCTAGACTATCATGAACTCAATAAGTCCCACCATCTCCCGCTATGTTAGTGAGCGATGGGATGGGTCTATCGGATAGTAGCCTAGAGTTTGGTAAAATAGTAAGGCCTACTAGAGGTTAGTGGAGTCGCCAGGTGGATTATCAGTTTGTTAGAGGTATACTTGTATGGTCCACCACCAATAATGTCAAAAGCCAATCTAAAGGAGTTTTTGGGGTTTTTTTCGAGTTTTATGTGTAGGATGTAAGAGTGTTATAAACCTGATTCATCACTTTACCTTTAAGATGGTGAAGCAGAGAGTTTACACTAAATGATTCTAAAGTGATGGTTTTAAGTTAGTTCTTGAAGGACTAAGGAGTCTATAAAATTTGCTAGGCTGTCATGTACTCAACGTCCCACCGTGATCGCCATTATGTTAGTGAGCGGTGGGATAAGTCAGCCAACTAATATTCTCAAAAGTCTCTAAAGATTAGGGAAACTAAGTTTGTTTAATACTCAGCGTCCCACCGTGATCGCCATTATTTTAGTGAGCGGTGGGATAAGTCAACCAACTAATATTCTCAAAAGTCTCTAAAGATTAGGGAAACTAAGTTTGTTTAATACTCAACGTCCCACCGTGATCGCCATTATGTTAGGGTCCCGTGATTTGGCCGATTGGTGAGCCAAATGAAGATGTAACATCAAACCAAGCTTTGGAGCCCGAGGACCTAGCCTTCCTGGACTCAGAGAGGGCTCTCTCTATTATATGTAAAAGAGATCGGTGTGTTTGCTTGTGGTGTTCTGATATTAGGCTAGTTATGAAGTATGTTTTTGGTTTTTTGTTTTTAAGTTTGTGAGGGATAAAATTGATCAAAGATATATAAAATGGGTAACAAGAAATGGATCAACTGGGCTACGGGGTCAAAAAGTTCAAGGAAGCTATGAGATGATGATGCAAGGCTGCAGTAGGGCCGATTTGATTCAAGGTAGAAAGGATGTTTGGGAAAAATGGAGTAAATGAACATCAAGTTTGAGAAAGAAAAGGGATTTCAAGTGTAACTAGTTTATAGCAGACATAAACATGTTATAGCAAGCCATTAATCATGCTAAATGTAACTATGAGCTAATTAATACATAGAAAATCAAACATTCCAGCCATGCATAGAAGTATAATACCTTCTAACTTCGGGAAATGGCTATCAGACTTTGGGGAAAACACATAAGACGGACTAAAAACTCAAAATACTATGCCGGAATGCCTAAACACAGTCTTTAAGTTATTGGGTACTTGGACAAACAAGCTTTCATAGTTTTAGGCAAAGGGCTAGATCGGGACTAGGCCTCCTTGGTTCAACAAGATGATAAGCTAATTAGTCAAAGAGATAGTTTTATGGACAGAACTATGGACAATCATAGGTAGGCAGGGCACACCATACATCCTACTCAACATACATAGAACTTATGAATAAAACTAGCAACAATACCTTAAGTTATTAAAGAGCAGTTAAGAATTCTTTAGTATAACTAAGGAGGAAGAAAACATAAAGCTATGAAGATTCGGGAATTTTGAGGTGCCTCCATGGGCATATCTAAAAATCAATCTCTACTGATCTATAGCAGCAAGAAGCATGTATTATGAATGAAAACTAGAAGACAACAACAAAGCAAGAAACACTATACCATTCTACCATGTCATGGAATCCATCACCAATCCTTCATCATTCATCAAAAGCATCAGAGGCGAGTCAAAATCATAACACAAGTATGTTCTTGAAAGCTCATGACGATATATTGATTCTTCTCTCAAGTTGACCTTGTACCTTGTTTTGCAATTGACCTTGTGGAATAAATAGGCTCAAGTGAGGAAAACCTCATGTGATCTGTTAGCTATCCCATTGGCCTAATCAAAATATCTAAACTTGTCCTTGAGGCTTTGCAAAGCCCAAGGAACAAAATATCCCATAAAATATCTAAAAAAATGCTAAAAACGGAAATTATATTGACTTTGCATCATTTTGCAAGTGTAAAAATAGCTAAAGGCACATTTGGAAAAAGCAGATTTTTGAGGTTCAAAAATTGCAAAAATACTTCAAATTTACATCAGAAAAAGGTCCCCTGTCTTTCTGGAGACAAATGGCAGCCTTCTCGGTGTCGAAATGAGGCTCATGATATCTCGTTGGAAAGATTTCTGTGTCTACTTTCCGGCGCAACTGAAATCACCTCAATCTGATTCTAAGTCCTCAAATCTGTACACACGTATTGTAAAAGAAACCGAAATGTATTGCGTGTAATGACGAGAATAAAAAGTGAGAATTTTTTGCCATTTTGAAATGAAATGATCTCAAATACTCAAAATCCAGGACTACTCTAAATTATGGCATCAACTGGTATCATCCTTCTCCTTTGACAAATCCTCAAACTGAAATGGCGAAATTATGATTTTTCGACCAAAAACCCAAAAAATGCCAAAAAACAAAAATTTGTCGAAATCGGCCAAAAATTGGCACGCATGACCCTCAAGGGTCCCTAGCAACATGCTCCAAAGCTGAGGCCAAAATATCGAGTGCTGATGTGCTTTTCTCCTCTTTCCGTGCCGGGCGCTTCCCCTTTGCCTTCTTCAATTTCTCTTGGGCTGCCTTTAGTTTGCGCCAGGCAAACTGATTCAACTTTTGAAAGTGATGTGTCCTCTTCCTTTGTAGCTCTAGATCTCTGTTTTCTCTTTCGAGTTTCATCTCCAAGTGTTTGTTGGCTCTTTCAAGCCATGCCTCTTTGTTTTCTTCAATTTCCTGCTCAAGGAGTGCAGTGAGAGGAAAGGCTTGGAGATGGGCTTGTTCTTGTTCTTTCTGCTTTTCCAAGGCTCTTTTAAGCCCTATGGTCCTAGGCCTCTTCCGCCTAGGCTGGTATCCTTCTTCTTCCTCATCAAACTCACCAATGAGTTCTTATATCCTTGCTTGCGCCTTAGCTGCCTCAATCTTATATCTGATAGCCCGTGCCTCATGAACAACTGTGTGAACACTCATCTGTTTGTTTTGGGTTTCCAAGAAATAGTTGAAGTTCCTTGCCCTTTGAAGATCATTCTCCAATGTCTCAATTTGCTCCTCTTTATGGATTAGGAAGTTTTCAAGAAGGTGGGCCTCATTGTTGTTGTCATCACTTTGAATTGGGATGACAGCTAATGCACCTCGATGCTTTGTACTTTCTCCAACTTTGCTTTTCCCTTTGAATGCCAATCTTGCACTTTTCCTCCTTGGCATGCTAGTAGGTGTCCTTTTGGGCAATTTCCTTTTGCTAGGAACAACCTTTGTCACTGTTAGAGTGGCAACCTTAGACCCTCTCTTCCTTGCTGTGCTGAGCTTTGTTCTTTTGGGAGGAGGAGACACAACTAATTTACCCTTGACATCTTCTTGAAACTTTGGCTCTCCTTGAGGCTGCTGGATGTCCTCTTCTTGCTGTTCACTTTTCTGCCCCTGTTCGCCAACATCAATTTGTTGTTCTTCATCAATTCCTTGTTCAATTTTTGTTTCACTTTGCTGCCCTTTTTCACCAAAATTAAGTTGCTGCTGTGCTTGGATTTCCTGCTCATTTTGTGGCCCAAGTTGTTGCTCAACTTCCTGACCAAGCTGTTGTTCCTGTCCTCCAATGTCAAGCTGTTGTTCTTCATCTTGTACATGCTGTTGTTCCTCATCTCCTGTCTGCTGCTGACCTTCATCTTCTGCTTGCTGCTGTTCATCCCTTTCCTCTTACTGCTGTTCATCCTTTTCCTCTTGATGTTTACTCCCCTCTCCTTCTTCCTGTTGTCCTGGCTGTCCTGTGGTAACTTTGAGCCTTCTAGGAGTAGGCCTGCTGGATAAAGGTATAGGGCGATGAATAGGCTGAGTGGGAGATATATGGACGGGAGGAACAGTAGAGAAATCTGGATGACTGATGAATACATCCCATGGAACCTCTTTCTTCTCTAGCTAGTGTAGGATGATAATCTTGATCAGAGAGTGATGGAAAAGAGAAGGTATTTGTAGAGGTGGGGCCTTCTTTTGGACTGTAGATGCCATCTTCTCGATGCTCTTGAATAAGAAGTAAGGGAGGTTTAGTTGCTTGTTTCTAGTAAAATGCATCAATAGGCGGACATGGTATGCATAAACTCGATCAAACCTCCCTTCAAAAGTAAAATATTTCATTATGACTTTCATAAGAGGAGCATAGCTATCAAGAAGATATGAAAAAGGGAAAATAGCAGTGAAAGCATCCCTATGCTCAGGTTTGATGAAAGGCTTGTAATCTTCTAAGTCAAGATGGGCCTGTTTGAACCATTTGTCGCCATGATATGGAATCTTAGTGGCCTTGGACACTGATCTTGGAGAGAACTTGAAATCAAGGTCCGCTACTCTGAAATTCTTGCTCTGGAATCTCAGGGCACAAAGGTGTGTTAATGGCGAAAAACTTTTGACTTCCTGTATCTTCTGGCAGAAATCTAGGCAACCTACTTCATGGAAGTTGAAAAGGACAGATGGATGAGACTTAACCTCTTCTGTAGAGATTGGCTCATATATTTTATGCGAACCTCTCCTGCTGTCTTGCCTTGGAGGCATTTTGACCTAAATATGCTTTGGAAGAAACAAACTACCTCACTGTGTGTAAATTGCCCCTTTGGAGTCAAACTGTGTCAATGTACTGCTTTGACAGAGAAACAATGTGATTTGGATGGTTGCAACAAGTTTTCCTATAATACACAACCTCTGCTCTCTTAAAAAGTAGCCTTCTACCTTGAATGTACCTCAGCTAGGCCGATTTCTCAATAAGAGACCAAACAGTGGAATGAAGGACAGACTGTTAGGAGGAATTTGCTGTGAGAAGTGTCAAAATTACCTTGTTCTTGTGAAGTTTTAGAGGTCAATCAACACATCTGTATCTTTTCCCAAGGTAGACTTTGCAATCATTAACAACCTACTTTTCTTAGTGTGCCAATCACTCAACAAACTTGCATATGGTACAATCAACCATTAGTATGATTAGACAGTCAATATCACAGTTCTGAGCAAGGTGACAGAGTAAAAATGCTCCAACAGTTCAACCAAGCCTGCAATAGTCTTATTTTTTCAGAATAAATAGGACCTCTTATCCGTGTAACACCTTTGGCTTTGTTAGAAAAACCTTTACTCTGTATGGATATCAACTTATCAATAAACTTGAAAAACAAAAGACAGTCAAGCAACAAACACATTGAACACTGTCTTTTTGTGAGAAGTGTGAGCAACTTTCCCCTGTAGCTTTCAACCTATAAATTGCTCCTTGATCAAGAACCCTTTATCCTACTATACTTCACTGTCTTCTACTTGTGTGTCACTTCATCAAACAGAAACATACACATACAAAGTTAAACCCAGTGTGAGCATACAACCAGACTCACTGTTATGGAACAAGGCGACAGAATATTGAAGAATGTTTTACAAGTTCAATCAAGCCTGTAGGAGTTTTATCTCTTTCCCTCAATCAAAACTCCTGTTTTAATATGGAAACCCTGTTCTTTGTAGAAAAACCTCTACTCTGTATGGATATCAATTTGTCAAAGTAAACTGGAAAAACATAACAGTCAAGTGGCAAATTCAGGAAAACACTGCCCTTTCTGTGGCCTATAGGGTTAACTTTTTCCCTTTGATGCTTTGAAGGTATAGGGTCCCTGGTCCTTTGATTATTGAAGGTGAAACAAACTGCTCTTAGTTTCAAAACCAATTCTTTCCTGTAGGTGCCTTAAATAACACATCCAGCATCTTATCACAGTTTTACACTTTGAATCATCATACAGCCAAAACACTGTTTTTTTGAAAAGGTGACAAAGTTTGAAAGTTCTGTATGCTATGGTATGAGGAATTTGGAGAAGTTCAACACACTGTTCTCTCTATAGGCACTTCTAGTAGCATATTTATCATTCAAACACAGCTTCAACCCATGGATATTTTCACAGAAAAATCAGTTGATAAATATGGTGATGTAACAAGATAACCAAGGATAAGCCCTCTTTTGATTTGACCTTAACCCTGATAGGCAGCTTCTCAAAATATATGATGATAATCAGACTAGGTCAAACTCAGCAATTTCGTTCTAACCCTTACCCTCACACCATAGTTTGAAAACAGGGCTTTTTAAACCTTCATGTCACTTAGCAATTTTTGAAACCGAGGGGGAGAGCATATAAGAATACCTTCAAACTTTGATGAAAATCCCTTGTGGAGAGTTGGAGTATCTTGGCGTATGAATCGGAGGTGTTTAAGCCTGCGCGGAACTCTGCAGAGAAAGAACGTCACGCAACAAACTATCCGGGCGGCCTGTCGGGTCGGGGTCGGGCGCCGTGCATAGGCGCGTCGCACACGCGTACAGGCACGTCGCGCGACAGTTAAATTCCAATGTAAAACTTCTCCCAGGCGCGTTGCGCGGTTTTCCAGGCACGTCGCGCGATGATTAAAGTGGCAAACTTCTGTCAATTGAACCGGAACTTCTTTGTTTGATGCAGAGGGTGGCAAAGAGACCTTGCTTGGGCTTGATGAATTTCAAAATGGAACGAAAAAACGGCTTTGCTCTTTGTTTGAAGCATAGAAAACAAACGGTGCTATTTGATTTTTTACTTGGGAGGGTTTTTCTTTTTCAAAAGTTTGAAAATGGTTGTTCTTTAAACAACATGTCAAAACTTCATTTTTTCAACCCATAGCTCTAAACCCTTGTTTCGAATATGTGTCATAGTGGAAATGAGCGGATTTTTTATAAATGTGACTTTCCTTTGAAAATGAAAAACAACTCCTTCAAAATCTTGAAACTTTGAAGGTTTCTTCTTTTAAGGAATAAAAGAGTCTTCTTTTTCTGATAACTGTGCTAGGGGGAAAACTGTTCTGAGTTATTTTGGAGGATCTTTGCAGATGTGTCTTTGAGGGAAACCACCTTTTCTGGAGAAACTTAACTGAGGCTTCATCATTTGCTGTCACTTTGATAGGCTTCTAGTCACCATTTCCTACCTCTGATACTTATGGGCATGGACCTGTTCACTGTGGAGACCGAAAGAGGTGGCAAGTGAGGCTGAGTTGTCCTCATGACTGTGAGTGCGCAACCTTAGTGGCATTCATGTTAGACTTTTCCAATCTTTTATTTATTAAGAAAAGCACTTTTTTCCAATCCATTTTCTCTGCTCAGTCTATATTATATAATATCTCTATCCATTAAATAATGAAAACCTATTTTTGCCTTGAAATTTCTAAAACACTGACAGTCTATCAAAATACCTCCTTTGCCTATGATGGACACAATTTCCACAGGTGATGTCTCTTGGTAGTAAAACTCAAATTGCTCTTACCAGATGATTTTATTTCCATGCTTTTCAAAGTCTTCAAAACCCAGATGATAACTTGTGATAAAATTTCTTTTGAAACTTTGACTGTTATTTGCTTTGAAGAAATGCCTCCTCCTGCAGCAGTGGTATGTGGATTCTGTCTTTGGTGACTTTCAAAGCCTGAAGAATTAAACCAAAGTATTCTTGTATTTTATGTGCTTTGAAACTTGTAGGGACCTTTACCTTTTAAACTTGGTTTGACAGACTCTTGTAGGTGTCTTTTGACTGTAGATGCAAAAATACAATTGTATTGACTTTAAGTTCAATCATCCTCTGTCTACTGAAAAAGGGATTCCCTTTACAATTCTTTTTCACTTGGATTGTAATAGTGAAGCGCCTCATGGGTTTTGAATGCTGCTCCAGAGCTATGAAACTTATTTCTAGAACCTCTGTCTTAATCTGTTGAAGGTTATTTGATGAGCAGGCTTTGACAAAAGCTTTCTCTTATACATGGTGACAGGCAAACCAGCTTTGACAAACATCACTATTTTTACATCTGTCTTTAGACAACACTTTGCTTTAGAAAACTTTAATCACTGTTTCATTTTTGCACATGGGTTTGAAGGGCGATTCATGTTGGCTTTGTTTCTCTTGCTTTGATAGTTTCTCATCCTCAATTGCTTTTCCAAACTCTTTCCCACTATAGGTGCCCAAATTTGCTAACCTTTTTAGATTTGATCACGGCCCTCTTTTCAATTACTTCTCTGTTCAAAACATTTTATATGATATCTCTGTTCATTAAATAATGAAAAGCCATTTTTGCCTTGAACTTTCTAAAACACTGACAATCTATCAAAACAACTCTTTGTCTATTATGAACAATAGTTTTCATGGTGATGTATCTTGATGACAGAAACTAGATTATTTGTGTCAGTTGTTATAGCAATTTTGACAAGGCAACTATTCATTGATGAAGCTGCTTTCTAGAAAGACATGCTTGATTGTAAATGCAACTGTTAGGTGTTTTTGAGCTTTCTTCTTTGACTATGAGTAGAAGACAAAACAGGGGATGATGCATGAGAGTTAGAAAGTGAAACAAGGAGAGCTGCTCTTTATGTTTCCTGTGGAGGAGCTCTTCACTGTCTTATTGCACTGCTTTTTGCTGAGGGGAACTGAAATGTCACCATTTGCCTTGGTCAACTTATGCCAAGTCATTTGAAGAGGATCTCTGTCAGCATGGAGTTTAGCACCCTTTGAAAAACAACCACCCTTTCTTCTGCCTGTGTAATGACATGATTTGTCAACCTTTCTTCAATTTGGTCTTGTTAAAACAGCAGGCTGCTTATGATTAGAATTGTTTTCACTAATGATATGTCCCTCCAAGGTTTTAACAATTCATATGATTTGAAAACTTCAAATGACTTCCTTTACAAGACCAAAACTCTGTTTTCCCTTTAATTTGCGCACTTCAGACCCTAGCCCTGCTATGATCATCACTCACACTCAGAAAACCTAGAGTCACTGGTTTCCATGTTCAGTAAAAAGAAAACCTAGGCTTTTGCAATCCTTAAAGTCAATACTGGCCAGTGCCCTCTGCTTGTAGATGAAGGAGGCGCCCTAACCCTATGCTTGTAAATGAAGGAGGTTCTTGGCCATGATAAATTACCAGTTTGCTGTGACAGTGGTGTCTTTCTCTTACTGTGATTTTCATGTTGAAAGGAAACTGCAAGGTTTCGATGAGTAACTCTCTGTCTTGCAGATATATCTCAGGCTCATTTTCACATTTGAGAAGCAGCTGTTCTTCTAAATGTGCATTTAGGAATTTTCTCCTGAGATGAAGTTATATTTCCTGTCTTTGTAGAATCCATAAAACACTGTGAAACACCTAATAATCAGCTTGAGACTGTGGTTTATGCAATGCTGAGACCTAGGGGTGTGTAAGTGGCGTGACTTAGAGCTGTGATCAACTTGATTTGCAGAGTGGGAGGTCTGTTATGAATGGCCTGTATCAGATGGAGGTTTTTTGGCCCTTTGATGGTTGCCAAGGGTAAAATGCCTTAAAGCGCCACTTCCTAACATAAGGGAGGCTTTTGAAACAGACTTGGATTTGCCTTTTAAAGCTGATGGGCAGACCAATAGGGCTGAAGCTAGATAGGATAGTGATAATGAGTTTTGACTTTGACATGGGCAGACTAAAAAGTAGGAGGGCGAAAAAAGTTTTATGAGGGTTTTCTAGATGACAGATTGACATATGGAATTTAGCTTCTAGAAAACTCAGCTATGGATATAGTCATCACTAACATGTGAAAAATATTGATGGCTAACACATAGAAAGGGCAGTAATCACAAGGCTCGAATTCGAAGATTCCGATGAGAAAATTTTGGGGTTCCTCACATGGCAAGACACATACCAAGGCATAACTGCCAATCTTCCCAAGATCCAAGAATCACATAAGGAAATTTTGTTTGTAGAATTGGAAACACAATTAATTAAGGGAGAACGGGCTACCTCCAGGGCAAGAGTTGTAATGAATAGTTTAGTGGAATTAATGAACAAAAATTTGTATACGGTCAACTTGATTTCTGATTGCATCCCAGGGAAACTCCCAAAAGTAAAATAATTAGAGAAATAGTGGAAGTAGGATTAAGCCATCAAGGACCAACAGATCAGTGCAATGTAAGGACTCACATGGGGTGCATCCTAGTTCTATTTGGTTAAACCACACAGCTAACAGATGACTACAAAATGCCTCTCCCATGCTATCAGTTATATGATTCCAGAGCTTTCGGATGACACATATACTAGCCAGCTACATTCCCAATTGAGTCATTCTCCCTAAATGAAATAAATGCTATCGATTTTCCAGCTACACATAGAAGATGAGAAAGAGATGCAATGAACCTGTTCTAGTGGAGATCACAATTCTATTTTTATGAAATCAGATCCCCGATTTTCATGTTTTGGTTGTTTCAATAGTATTCAAGTGATGTTTTAGATAGTTTTGTTTAGTTTTATTATTATTTAAACCCCTTTCATTTATTTAGAAAGGGTCCTCAATTTGTACTAATTTTTGGCTTGGGAAGCTACACTTCTGTACTTCCGAATATATTATTTTTATTAATGGTGGATCAAGATTCTGCAATTTTATGAGGAAATTATTTTCAAGAATTTGCACTTTTGTTTTTCCTGGAAGCTGTTTTAAGTAACAAAATGGGATCAGAGTTTTATTTGCATCAGAAGGTTACAAATGTATCTGGTATTTCTATCGTTATCATGTTGTTTAATTTTCCTTATGCGATGAAACATTCTCTTTGAAAATTTCTATTGTTTACATATGTATGCCTGTGAAACAATCCTTAGTTATATCATTTCTGAAAACCTAGAATTGTTATCTTTCAAAATATATGTGAACGATATATGTGTGTGTGTGTGTGTGTGTGTGTGTGTGAGTGTGATATGTTATCATCATTAATTTGTTTAATTTCTTAAAAAAAGTAATTATTATAGGTGAATGTATCTTTCTTTTGGATGAATAAGCCATCTATATGATTATTAATCTAATTGGGACAAATCCATAATTGCATTTATCATAGGATACCCAGGTTAATTAGAGTTATTTATATTTATTAAGTTATAAATTAGATTAATTATCATTTCCATTACCCATATATCATTGGGAAACTGGTCCCATATTATCTAGTCGGAGCCACCATCCCAAATGGAAAAGGAGTTGTACTAAGGTCTGGACCGGGTGGTTTTCCCAATTTAGAAGCTATGATTTTAGGGGCTTCAACATTTTTGGCACTAGAAGGAGGGCCTATGCAAATCCAAATCCACAGGCCATTCCAAGAGCAATTCACCCTCATCATCTCCTTCAACTTCTCCTTCATCTCAAATTTCTAGGGAAGAAGTTGAATAGAAAATTACTACACCCACTGCCAAAACCGTAGACATATCGGACGATTCATATTTTGAATCTCTCGAGGTATAATCTCTAATTCATAAACTCCAAGGGTTTTCATTATCGCAAGAAGATTCTGATCTATCCCAAGGCAGTGTGAATTCACAATACATTCCTTCCCAGCCTCTTACTAGACTGCAGAGTGAAAATATTGGTATTTCACCGACTGAAGTTCCTCTGCCAAGTCAAAAAAGAGCTAGAAAAACACCTTTAGAGTCAGACAGTGAGACTCTTTCATCATCATCATCCACATCTTTCACACCATTGCAAACTCAGTCATCTATTTCCCAACTTCAAGTCACAATCCAGAAGGGTACAACTGTTTCAACAGCATCTACTCAATCGCTTTCAACTCTCCCTTCACCTTCCTCTACTGTTAGTACAACAATGGCATAGCCTCAACCAAGACCATGGACCAATCTAGGAGTTGTTAAAATGCCTACACCTTTGATTCAATTACCAGCTCATCCTGAGAAATGGTTACCAAATTTTAGTCCTGATATTGGCAGATTAGCTGAAGAACACGTTAACAACTTCATGTTGTCCATAAACTTAAATGGAGTAACACAAGAAGATGTTGTGGTCAGACTATTTCCATATACTTTGCAAGAGTAGCGGGATCTTGGTATTTTTCATTACCACTAGGATCCATTGATAGTTGAGATGTTTTTCAACAACAATTCATAACCAAGTTCGGAGATGATATATTAATAACAACTTTGATTAATGATCTCTCTAATTTGAAATCAGAATCTAAGGAACCCATCAAAGAATTCAACTCCTGATTTAACAAGTTGTTGAATAAAATTCCTACAACATCAAAACCTAGTGAAGAAGTCTGAAGTGAATGGTATATATCCACATTACCTTCAAATATAGCTATCTTTGTAAATAGAGCTGCTAAACCTACACGAGCTAAAAAAATGAAGGAAGCAATCGCTGTAGAAAAACATATCATTGCCTTAGACAAAAAGAATGCTAGTGAAGAGAGAAAATCCAAAAATGTTAGTTTCAAGGATGATTCAAAGAATAAAGTGCCTAAATATCCATATGATATGGAAGGATTAAAAAAAGTCCTGAAAAATACGTCCAATGAAATAGTAGAAATTAAAAAACAGGTAGTTGAAACTTCCACTAAAAGGCCATTTAGGAACTTCAAAAGAAATTAGCCAACTGAACCTAAACCACCTAATGCAATATCTAATGCAGAGTCATATTTAGAGGAAGATGAATAGGAAGATACACTTCTATAATCAGAAGAAAATGAAGAAGACGAATTAGTTGAATGACATGGGATGTGGGATTTTATTTTGCCTAACTCAGATAATGAAAATGAACAGGAAGCTCTCCCAGTGAACACAAGAAGTAAGAATGCAGCAAAACCTATTCAAACATCCCTCAAGAATAAGAATTCAACTCCTGCTACTAAAGATAAATCTCCCATAAAGAAAACTTCTCCTTTGCCTACTCAAAATCAACCATCATCTTCTAATCCTCCATCAACATCTAAAACACTAGTAGTGTCTGATTATATGGATTATAACATAATTATAGAAGATATGAAGAAGACCAGAGAAAATATTTCTTTACATGAACTTAGCATGCTCAAGCATCAACAGAAGTTGTTGTTAAAGGAATTGAATGCAGTGCCTGCTTCTCCTCTTCCAACTAATGTATTATCCAAGGCATCCAAAGGATCAGGTAAGCCACCATCCGAGAAAGTAGATGCTACCGATGTTGTTTTGATTGGAGATAGATCTAATTCACATACACCTCCTTTTATCTTTAACTTACAATATCTATAATAGGAATTTACATAACTTCTTGATAGATTCAGGGGCATCATCAAACATAATTCCAGCCTCAGTGTGCTCTAAATTAAACATTGAACCCCAGAAATCTGTAGTTCATATTGTCCAATTAGATCGAGCTAAAGTGAAATTTTTAGGACAAATTAATTCAATCACTACTAGGCTATCAGCTGATCCTAGAGTAATTTAGAGAATCGATATATTGATTTTTGACATCTCTGAGTTTTATGGTTTAATTTTAAGTAGGGATTGGTCTAAAAAACTCCATGGTTATATTTCTACCAATTGGTCTCACATGTGGCTTCCCTATAAAGGGAAACCAAATAAAATTAAGATTGATCAGGAGAAACACATGATCCATACAGTAACAGAGTTTGAACAAGAAAAACAACCTGTAGCTTTCAATAATAACATTCTTGGAAATTAATTAGCCAAATCATTCTTTGGAAATTTTAACACCCAACAATCACCTTTCCCTGTAAATAGCTTCACTTCACAAGTTGAAAAATTCTCACATATCGATACTTCAAGATGTGTTAATATTGCCAATCAATTTGTAAATAAATCTGTAGATAAATATTTATTTTGGTCTTTGTACTTTGATGGGTAAAAGTCCAATGATGGTGCAGGATCAGGATGTATTTTAGTTAGTCTGGAAGGGGAAAAAATTATGTTGTCATGTAGACTAGAATTTGAGTGTACAAATAACACTGCAGAATATGAAGTTTTGATTCAAGGACTTTACAAAGAAATAGGATTGGATGTCAAATATCTGAAGTTATATGGTGATTCTAAAATTGTCATCAGGCAAGTTAGGAATACTATTCATTGTCATTCAAGTCATCTTAAACATTACCAAGCCCTTGTTCAAAATATTACAACTCACTTTCTATCATTCAATATTTCCCCTATTCCTAGATCTTAGAATGCAGCAGCTGATTTATTAGCTAATGTTGCTTCTAAGCTCCTTCCAGCTGAGGATTATAGTCCAGATAGGTTTTCAATTGAATTGATTTTTCGACCATCTGTCCCGGACAATGTCACCAATTAGCAAGTGTTTAATCATGATGAAGACATCCTAAACTTCTTAACTTCAGAGAAATCTTATGATGATCAAATAGTTGATGAAAGTGATCATGATCTCCAAATAAAATTAAAAAACAGTGAAAATTCCATCTCGAAATCTGTGGTTAAGCTTGAAGATCTCTATGATATCAAAGATAGATTCAAAAAGGTCACTAATGCCAAAATTCAAAGTTCTACTTTAAAGTTTGAATTAGTAAACCTTGGCACTGAATCTAAACCACAAAATATCAATCTAGGACTCGAGCTAACACCAGAAGAAAGGTTTTCTTTCAAAAAACTTCTAAAAAAATACAAAAATATCTTTGCTTGGAATTACGAAGATTTAAGAACTATGATGCTTCTGTAATTTAGCATACAATTCCGATGATATCCGATGAGAAACCAGTGCAGCAAAAGTTAAGAAAAAATAATCCCAACTTGGAAAGTCAAATTAAAGCAGAGTTGAATAAACTCTTGAAAGCTAAAATTATTTTCCCTGTTAGACATTCGTATTGGGTTTCAAATCTGGTACCTGTTAGGAAAAAGAATGGAGACATTAGTGCTGTAAATATTGTCATTGATGGCAAAGGAGCACAAAGGAACAGTACCTGAACTATCACTAAGGCAAAGAAGAAGAGAAGAACCAACAATAAGGCAAAGGAGAAAATCATAAAATAATGTAGTAAGAAAGCATAAAAGAGAGGCAAAAGAGCAGCAGAAAGGCAAGGAGTAGCATTAGACTATCAGTAGAGGAATCAAAGAAGCGAATACAGCTAAGAAGCGAGGAAGACAAGGAGCAGAGGTAGCTGAGGCAGCAAAGGTAACAACAAAGAAAAAAAGGCAGAGAAATAGCGAATGTAGAGAGGCAACAAATATAGCAGAGGCAAAGAATGTAGCTAAGAAGGCACCAAAGGAAACAAAGGCAGTAGAAAGAAGTAGAGGCAACAAAGAAGTAGTCAAGGAAGAAAAGGAGTAAAGGCTGCAAAATAAGCTCAGGAGAGATCAGCGGACTTAGAAACTGAATAAAGCTCAGAAGGAGTAGCGTGGAGGACCCGATGAACAGAAGCGGAAACATGAATTGATGGCTTGCTTGAACATTTTACCAAATATGTGGAGAAGCGCATTGAAGAGTTGAAAGTGAAACTATGAGTGAACAACGAAGATGGAATAGTGAAGGCGGTTTAGAAAACCATCAAGGTTTTATCGCACATCTTTCGAAAGATAAGCGGTAGAGGTTGAAATGAACACGATAGAATTAATAAGGCAACACGTGGCATACTGAAACCACCTATTTCGCGTAGGTTCAAAATCAATTACCCATCGAGCTAGTTGCCACGCGATAACACAATGAATCTGATTTAATAATTCGAGCGCCTTTTGAGGTCCGATGCTATGCATATTGTGGGGCCATTAAATTTTGTTGAAGTGTTTTGTTTTAAATAAAAAAGTATATAACGAGATCAGAATGATAAAATGTGTGGGAACAGTGTCACAGAGTAGGACAACGTAAATAAATGGAAAATGGACCAAGGCAGAGAAATCTTTGAAGAATTCCAAGTGAGGTGAATGGACAGTCATGATTAGATCGCAATAGCAAAGGCAAGAAATGAATGGATAAGATTCATCACAAGATAAGAAAGGTAGAAACCAATCGGAAGTGCCAACAGTAGTAAGAACCGTTGGATCGAGCAATATCGACAGTGGGAATCAAATCGCAGATCAATGCGATGCGATGGATAGATGCAATGCGATGCGATCATGTATCACAATCGGGGTAGGAGAGATATCGCACAAACTTAGAAGTCACAGAAAATGTGAAGTACGATATGATGACGTGGCAGTGACATGACAATGACATAGGCAGTGACATGGCAAGAAACATGGAAACTGACATGGACCTGACCACACAAATCGCAAACAAATCAAGATGACATGGACCTGGCACGCATATCGCATATCGCAATTGGCGATGCTTATGTGATAATAATTTGAAAGTTATAGAAGTTGCGATGTGAAGTAGCAATAAAGTCAAATGGGACCCGATCACACATCACTCATCGCAAGCTCAAGAGGATAAGCACTCAAGAATCACATTGGAACATCGAAGTGCGAAGTGCGATAATGAAGCGGACGCGATGCAGGTCAACGCTGAAGCCTAAATCACTTCAAGTCCAAGAGTATGGGATTTCCTTTGTTAAATCATTTCTAAGAGCAAAGGTGGTTTATAACGTAAAACAAAAATGAAAGCCTAAATGCAAGAATAGACTTGAGTAAGACCCAGCACTCGTGAAGAATAGTGGTTGATGCGACAACGACAGTTTATGAAGAAAAGGTTGAACACAGCAGAAGGACTCGGGTAGAATAAGACCTGACACTACGTGTAGAGAGTAAAGAAGATCTGCCTTAATAATGGAAGAAAGTATGAACACGGGTAAAACAGCACGGGTAAGGACCCGACATAGAGAAAAGGGCATAATCGAGTGTTTAGAAGAGCAGTGAAGGTTGGACGTTGTGGGAACGAGAAAAAGAGGCAGAGTCAAGAAAAAGGAGATTTGGTGGCATTGTTGAAAAGGTGCCAGCTGTGTCGAGTAAGGAAAAATGTGCTTGGGCAGAACTGTTAGAATATAACAGTATAAACTAAAAAGACAGTGACAGTAGCAGAAAAGACAAATACACAGCGAACCAAGAGCTGAAAGGGTTGAGTGAGATATATGTGTTGCAATTGTAAATGTAAATGATTTAATTATTTTTATTGTATGTGATGTGAAGGCAAGTCTCTGTAGGCAAAGAAAAACTCCAATTTGATACTGTAATGATTGTATATATTGTTGTAACATTCGTAATATGCTGAGTGAGGAAATGAGTGGGTGAAAGGCAAGAACCATGCATGTTCACTTCATATTCCCTGTAGAATGCAAACAAGCATGAAGTTATTTGTATAAAATAGGTAATATCCATGTGTATAAGGTTACGAATATATATAGAGAGAGAGGGAGTATGCAGCAGAATTGAAGAGAGCTAAGGATTTTAGAAAGTTGCAGAATGGAAGAGAGCAGAAGATTATAAGACAAAACAACATGAGGTTAGAGAAAGCAACATAAGGTGTGACAGTGGAAGAAGAAGGAGTAGAAAGAGAAGTTGTGAATATCCAGAGATGATTCAAAGAAGATATTAAGGCTAGAGGATAGCAATAAAGAAGGAATAGAACAGAGCTAATATCCAAGTAAATCATCATGTGTTTTCATACGAGTGTGAGGAAGTTGGTGCTTCCATATCAAGTTGTAGATTTATAGATGTCTAGTTGTAGCTGGTTGAGGTAGGAGCCTCCTGTGGGTTGTAGCCTACAAAAAATACATGGGATTTGACACTTCCATTTAAAGTTGTAGCTTGATAGATGTCCAGTTGTAGCTGGTTGAGGTAGGAGCCTCCTGTGGGTTGAAGCCTGCAGAAAACAGATGGGAGTTGGAGCTTCCTCGCATTTTGTGGCATGCATAATTTTAGGTATTAGCCTCCTATAGGTTGGAGCCTACAAAAAATTGGTGGTGAGAGGGATTTGGGGCTTGCCTTTGCATCACAACAATAATAATATGTGGTTTTCTCCCTTATGGGTTTCCACTTATACTTGTTGTCCATATGCATGATGATTATGTGTTGATGTTCTGTATTTAATCTGCTTAATACTTGATGCTCACATATTAAGATTGATGTTTCATTATATAATAAGTTGATCATGAAATGAAGGCGTAAATAAGTTAAATGAAAGTTTTAAAAGTCCATGAATGTGTTAAACTGATTCACCCCCCCCCCCCCCTCTTAGTTTAACTAAGGGTTCAACAATTGGTATCAGAGTGGGTTCCTTTGATGTAAGCCTTATAGATTGAAGGAGATCTGGTTGAGTCATGGACTATCAAAATGTACCCGTGCTAAATACAACAAACTTTCTTGAATGGAGAGATAAGATTAAAACAGATTTAATGGCTTATGAACCTGAGGTATGGAGGCTTGTATGTGATGGTTATTTCACAGACTCTACCTCTTTGCAAGAACAACAGTGGAATTCCAAGGAAAAATGTGTGATATATAATAGTCTTCATAACAAGGATCTTGATTTAATAATGGATCTAACCTCTGCAAAATAAATCTGGGATAGATTGCATTGCATGCATGAAGTAGACACTAGGGGCTGCATTGTTAAGAAGGAGAAGAGAATCAAGAAGAAGAAAAATTCATGTCAAAAGGAAAATTTTCAATCAAATGAGGTACCTACTAGTGTGAATGGAAGTAAGTTCCATGAAGAAACTATAGTGAAATAATAAACTAAACTTGACATTGGCTTGACTGAAATAGGAATATTGAAGAATGAAAACAAAAACCTGAAGAAATTCATGTAAATATGTGATGAGAAAGAATATGAAGATAAGAAAGAAATTTTCGGCCTGAAGACACAACTTGAAGAAGCAAGGAAAGTAGAAGATACTCTACTAAAGCAAATAAAGGATAAAATGCACAAGCAAGAGAAATTGGAAGAAGAAGTAGTGTGCCTGAGAAAGAAATTAGAAAAAGCCCAAAGATAATTATTAATGAATGCTATAGGGTAAAATTCTTGGGTTGTTGGTTTTCTAATATGCCTCTCAGGGCTTTTTGGTGCCCAAGGCAGACAGTAAGATTAGCTATATAGTTCACAAAGAAAGCATATACATGTTCATATCAACTTAAATAACATGATCGAATAAGATAGAAGATTACCTCTTTACTGATCTTCAAGTCTTTTGGAGAGCGCTAGGCAGCGAAGCAGGTATCCTTCTTCACCAATTCCAAATCTTGACCCTCCAATCAATCAAAGAACACGTGTAATCTCTACCATAACACACACTTCCTATCAATTAATTCAATATATGATAAAAATTTAAACAATTCACATCTAAGCCATTCATCTCATGTTATGTAAATAATAAAATAAAAATGAAAATATCAACACATAGAATGGAGAAAACAGATACAGTTCTATTAATTTGTGAAAAAGGAGGATTACAACCGTCAGTTGCACCAAGCCCTCCTCAGCCTTCCAATCTCTCTATCTCTCAATGTGGTGATGTCTTGGTCAAAAAGTTCTCAATGAACCTATTTGACGCTTGACCTTCACACTACAACAATAATGCTCTACTTCACAAGTATTCGAAACTTTGACAATCCTTTGACCTTGAACCAGGAGCCTTCAACTCCATTTTATAGGAGATGGAGAGAGCAATCATTTCCCTTCTCTTTCCACCAGTTCTGAATAGAAAAAACCAAGATGTTTCCTCAACTTCCATGATTTTTCCTTCTTTGAGAGTTCAGTTTTTTTTGGCAAGGCCTAATAAGAGATTACTGCTTTGCAGTTTCCTTTGTGTACTGAATCTCTTGTGAGAAAAAGCTAGAAATTCAAATCATTCTCCACGGGTTTTTCCCATTCCAAACTCAAAACATGGGTAACACTGCCCTCTAGTGTAAACAGAGAATTTCCCTAGCCACTAACACGGCCTATTCATTGATCAGGTGTGTTATAACACTCTTATAGTGGGTCATTACCTTGGGAGAAGTAGGTTTAGTTTAGGTCTTTGTATTCCTTCCATATTTATCTTCTCCTCTGAGCTGATGAGGAGGTATTTTGACCTATAACAGATGCCCCCTAAAGTGTGGTCAGAAGATAGAGAACGATGGCAGAAATACTATAATAATGATGAGATAAAAGTTATTGAAAGACTGAGGAAAACCTGAAACAACAACATATGTCAGGAACTATAGTATCTGCCTTGAGTCGGGCATTCCCATGCTCAGTAGCTTAAACAACATGATTTCTCTATAATATAGATATGAAGAATCTGTCCACCGATGAGCACAATGTGGAAGTGTCTGTCATAACGGGATCAGGCTGAAGAAGCTGTGTCCATAAACAATATTGTAACTTGGGGAAGGGAACATAGCTTTAATGATGTAATCTTTTCCCCAAGGTCTTGACCGTTGCTTCACTTAAACTGCATATTTCTCAACGTGTGAATGAAGGATCTATCGTCGAACATGTGAGAAATCATCTGAATTCCAGTCGATAATGAAAACTATTAACAGATGCGAAGGTGGCCACAGATAATGATGATGGTCCCTAAGATGCACAGTACAATCTAGAAAGTGTGAATAAAAAGAGTTGAAGTCGAACACTCGTAGAATCATTCGATCAGGACCCAATGATGAAGACTCCTAATAAAACACAAGACTACCTGCCACTGATGTCTACAAGTATCCAGATACTGATGGGTTTCTAGATCAACTTCCTAGATAAGATTTTGAAGTCAATAGGAAGAGATCCGTTGAAAGGTAGGCACTGAGGCGTCCTACATCAGTCAACATGAAACGGAAATCAAATGAATTTTTTTGTGATGGAGATAATGACGAGCAAATGGGGATGTATGATGACAAATAATTTCTATCATAATGAGCGGTTTGGTTGATAAGAGGAGTAGGAGATAGCAAGATCTGCTTGAACAATAGAAGGCACCATAACAGGGTACTAGGCAGCTAAGGCTTAATGAATACCAAAGAGTGTGTTAGGATTTTACCAGTGTAGGGACACTGGGAGATGAAGGCTAATACTCATAGATGGTAGGGTTCGGCTAACTATGAAAGAGTTTTTTGGGAAGTGCCATGTTCAAGATTTTTGTTGCCAAATCGACCTTTCTGAAATGTAACAGAGGTAGTATCCATTTTGTCCAAATTTTTCCCCATTTGATTAAGTTTAATGAGTCCAGACGAGTAAACTCGGTAAATTTTTCATATTTAGAGAGTCTGAAAAATATCATAAAAGACAACTCGATGCCCCGTCTGATTAGGTTTAACGAGTCCAGATGAGTAAACTCGATGAATTTTTCATGTTTACAGACTCTGAAAAATGTCATAAAATACAACTCCATTGGGGTACCGTTGTCATGTCTTGATAACGAGGCATGACAAAGGGAGAATAGTAAGCCCAAAATAGTTCATTTTCCATGAGTTAGTCCATCGAAGACGAAAAAGTGAGAAATCTATGTTCGATGGACGTCTACCTCATTTTGTTATGAGTGTGAGGAGATGAAGTAAACTCAGTACTCTTTGTGAAATTTTAATGAGTCAAACAAAGAAAAACTCGGTGCTCTCCGTGAAATTTTAACGAGTCACGCGGAGAAAACTCGGTTACTTTTTCGGTTTAAAGAACTTTGAAAAAGAGGAAAAGAATGGCTCCTTACTCTCTATCGTGGTAGTTTAGCGAGCCTAACAAAGACAACTCGGGGTTTTTTCAGTTTTATGAGCTAGAAAAAGGTCCCTAAAAAGAAAGATCAGTGCTTCTTTATATCAGTTTTAACGAGTCTGAAGAAGAGAACTCCAGGTTTTTCGGATTAACGAGGAAGAGAAAGACCATAGAAATAACGCTCAAAATCGACTCCGTATAAGTTTAACGAGTCCGAAGAAGGGAACTCGAGGTTTTTTGGATTAACGAGTAGGAAAGATACCGTAAAAATAATGCTCGATAAAAAGGGTAAAAACATGTGTATTTCTGCATATGAATCTTGATCACTCATTATAACATTAGTAACAAGTCTCAATAGTTGCAACACATATGCACCAAGAATTCACGACTTTTTTCCAACTAGCTAAGAGAGTCATGCCCCAGAAATGGCTCTAAGAAGGTTAGAAGACTTTTATTTTCACTATTTTGAGTGCTATGAAGGAGCTCTAGGGTGAAAAAGGGTGAAAACGTCAACTGACGATTGCGGTCAATCTGGGAAACGGTTTTCCTTCCCTCGAGATCTAGGTAAGAGCTAGAACCTCTTGCTATCATTTAATTGTATTTTTGTGAAGTTTTTCTAGTTCAAAATGGGAAATTTGGTAGGACCTAAAAAATATTAGTGGCTAACATAGGCCAGCAGTGCTGGAGCTACATTAAGCGCACTTCCCATGAGGGAAGGGAGCGTTAGCGCACTCTTTTTTGCACTATAGCCAGCGTTAGGCGCAACGCATTTTTTAGGAACTTATTTATAAACGTTTTGAAGTGGTCCAGACAATTTCTAATTGGTTGAAAATGTTGCATTTGCAGGTGTTCAACTGTTAATCATGAGTAGCTGGCGAGAGAGAGAACATGAACGGGAAGAAAGAGATATGATTACTGATGCTACAATTTTGATGGCTCTCCGTAGATGCGTTTTGCTAAAATATGCACGTTTAGAACTAATGAGGGGTCAAGAGGACCTCCTGAGGTGGTTGATTCAGCAATGGGACGAGCGTCACCATGTCTTTCGGATTAGAGGAAATGAGCTCTCAATTGAGAAAGATGATGTTTACTTTTTGACCAGCCTGTCATGTTGTGGACCGAGGCTCAACTTAACAGGGTCCAAAGCGGATCCGCATTCCACTGCTGATCTCATTCTTGCTCGTTGCATACGCAACACAGAGGCTGTGAGAAATCGGGTACCTATTGCACGAGTAGCTTTGAGACCACTGAGGTCTATATTATGGATGATTGTTCGCTTGGTAGGTGCCAAGAGTCAGCATGTGGCCACCAAGGCCCAGATGCTACTAGCCTTGGATTGTATGCAGCCTCAGGTGTTTGACTGGTGTGATGGAGTTTTCCATCGGGTCCGAGTAGAGCTCACAGCATGCAAGACCCATACCCAGAGAGAGTTTGGGTACGATACATTGATTGTTTCTTTCCTACTTGAGTGGGTACCATTGATGAGGCCCAGTATCATTACAGTGCCATTGGGCCCACGCGAGTCGAGGCAGGCTCGATGGGTAGCTTTGCTTCCACGGACTGGAGAGGGTCCCGTCCGCCACTGTTTTGATGATGGATTTTTTGATTGGCTGAACTCCCAGATTATTATGATTGAGGATTATCCCTATGCAGGGATGAAATTCACAGGTGATCTGGATTTAGCGCTTCCCCCTAGAACCCAATGGGGACTCAATGGTAAGAAGGAAATGATCAATGTATTCAAGGAAGTACTTTGTTTTTGTCTTTTGAATTTTTATGCAATTTTTTTGTTAAAATAGGGTGAAAATTATGTTTTGACATGAATATTTTCTTGCTTGACATAGATGTCACACTTGTCCACCCATTTGGGGCCCCTCGCTATGCACGGTGAGGACTACAACTACCTGGGGCTGGCGCACTAGCTGAGGATGCGGAAGCTGCAGAGGATGATGATGCCTAGATTTTACATGAACTCTCTAGAAACTTGGAGGGTTTGAGTATGGGTATACCACCCCTTCCTATGTGGGAGGTTCCAGTTTGTTTGCAGCGGCATACCGTAGGTTTGCCAAAGAAATACCTGATGCCTCTGAGGAGGATAGCCAAAGCAGTTGTATGTTGGCATGATCATTAGGCCTAGCTGGTGGAGCGGATGTATAAGTGTCAGAGCATGGCTTAGTATAGCCAAATTTTTGTAAAACACCCAAGTTTTGGAAGATTTTTTGATGTAAATATTGTACTGGACACGACATATATATATATATATACTTTTTGGTGATTTTGTGTTTTTTAATTTTTTATGTATTTTCAATGGGATAAAAATATATATGCTCATGTGTAAATCTTTTATAACAAATGTGAAAAATACCAATCTAACACATGGTTTTCCAAAGAATCGGCTAATGCATTAAATTCTCTAGGAACGTGCTCAAATGTGATTGTTTGAAATTGACATTCTAAAAGTCGCACCCTTAAAAAATAACGTAACAAGACTAGATGACGGACATGGTAATGATTGTTTAACTGCATAATGACGAGTTGGGAATCTAACCTGACCACTAAATTGGAGATGTCATGAGACACTGCCTCCGTGAGGAGTTGGATCACTGACATGTGCTCAACAACATTATTGGTGGCACTACCTAGGAAGATTCCCGTAGAACCAAGAAGTTCTGACTCAGGAGTGTAGAGAACCCAAGCAGCTGAAGCAATGTTTCTAGTGTGACGACTAGCACCGTCTTCATATCAGACGTATGATAAGGAGGATGACAGCATCTGTGTGAAAGAAAAATATTGTACATGAGAAAAACACCTCAAAAACCAAAAAATATCCAGAGACATCAAAACAATAGGCAAAACTTATATACATTGTTAGTATGAATCCTTTGTCGAAGTGTACGAAAAAAGACCACTTTAGCTACGCATAACTAATAGCCCTAACATCAAATATGGATGCCAATATCTTCAGATCTGTAGTTAGTTGATCAAGAAAAGAGCTGCAAAAACCAGATCTATGCATAGAAAGACATTAAGCAGTAAAAAGAAGGGTTAGATAATAGGTTAGATGACCAGAAAATGGTGTAACAGATTGCCCCCCAGTGTGCGAGTGTTAGGAGCAAATCATATGACCGAAGTACGTTGTAAGAACTCAATCACCAGACATCAAGAGGGAAGCCAGAGAGAGAAATGTAAGGTAGAATAATGTGCTGAAGAACTAGACCCTGAGGAGACGAGACTTACAGGTGCAAAAAGTCTCTTTTTATGAGAGGGTACCTGTGCTAGAGGCGACGGGGGAGGCATACCTATGCCCGCTGAGACAAAGTACAAAAGAATAGTGTGTCTAGTAAACAAGGGACCTAACCATAGAGTACAGCCTGGCATAAACATGAGCCAAATAAAAATACAATGATGAATCCCATATACATGCTATGCCTGGGATAACAGCCAGGACTTATACAATAATATCTGAGTACATGAGATACAAATACAACCCAAATGCCCCCTATAAATGGGGAAGGGCTCGCAAAATCTGACTGATACATGCAAATCAAAGAGGCGCTGTAAGTGGCTAAGGCCAACATCATCAAATATATGGAGCTGCATCGAAGGCTACAAGGAAGAGGTCATCCGGGCATGTGGGGGGCTACCTGCAGGGCCACCCCCTCATGAGGGTTGAGATATCTCACACAAACCTGGGAATCACCAAGAGCTGCTGCTGCATCACTGAACCATCAAGTATACAGATCTCGATCATGCTGAAAGGAGCTGGAGTGGAGAAACAATCAATTCAAAGGGGAAGGAGAGATCCCTTTGCCTAATCCGAGGCACCGAACAAGAGTGGAAGCTGGAACCAAGGTACACCACCCTCTAGACCTATCTTCTGGAATGAAGGAGATGATGTCGACAGAAGGAGGTCCGCCATAGGTGAGGCAATGAGATATCCTCAACTAAGGAACGAGAGAAAATAGTAGAGCGACTGACAGACTAATACCAATGATGATGATGAAATGGAGGGGACTGAGTAGCGAATGGACGACTTCCCTTGTTAGAGCATAAAGGGCATGAATGACATGGAAGTGACTGACACAATATCATGAGGGATAGGGGACAGTGGGACTGAAGGCCATAATGTGCGACACAAGAGAGGGACCAAGCAATGAAGGATGGAGGACTATAGCGGGGTACAAAGGGACTCGGGATAGACTCCATGAATGCGATGATGACTCAACTTGGATGCTCTAAACAAGGGTGACTTGATGGTGCTGCCACACAGTAAAGGTCCACTGGGGGACCATGAAAACATGAGTACCAGATGGTAACTCATGACGAACATCAACACGAGCATAGATAAGTATGGAGGCCAAATGGTGCCCCTAGTAGGAGTGTTGCAAGTGAAGAAATTCGATTTTGAGGAGGGTTATGGTTGAGGGGAATAGGTCTATTCCCCCCAAGCATGGTGTGGTCATGCCAAAATGTATTTATAAAAAGGGGAATCTACACATATTGTAATGATGTGGTGCGCCATTTGTTTTCGTTATGGTTATGTAGTTTGAGAAAGGGAATGGAGGATTACCAATCTCGTTTGGTACTGCATATAGGAATCAAATGGCCTTTGATTTTCTGGGTTGGCATACCTGGTGTCACTATCCCAAAGAGAGGAGTTGGAGATAATGAACTGATGCTCTCGTAGAAAAGCTATAGGTTGGTCAACAACAATGTCTAAGAGACGGAGTTGCTGATGTAAGATGAAGGAATGATAAGGGGTGTCATCCTTAGAGTGATCTGAAGTGATATGGGACTCTAGAGGTTCTTCTAAATGTGGAAGAATAATGGTACTAAAGTTGGCATGACCAGATACACTAGGAGATCTGTGGAGAATAACTTCTCTTGGTCTCTCAAATGTGGGTTCCCCCTTACCCAAACATTGGGTTTCAATGTAATGGCCACAAGGTGTATGTGGTGTGAATGCATGGGTTCGATGTAAGGGGGAATAGAGAAAGTCAGGGATGGGGATTTTTTCCATAATGTCGTCATCGTGATAGAAGATGGGGTGACTGGTGGAAGCAAGACCACCTGACGTGGCGAAGCTGCCTGAATCATCATCTTGAGAAGAGAGGTTCACATGCGCGTCATCACAAGGGGTGACAGAAGAGTAAGAAGATAAAGGATCTACCGATGTGGAGCCCAAGGTGATCGTTGAAGGAAGGTCAAGCGAAACAACAAGGGAAGATTCAAATGGAATGTTCTCCGAGGGTCTCATGGATGATGATAGGTAGAAAATGCTGGACGAAGGCTCCGTCATCTCGACATCAGGAGGGGGAATGTCAATGGGAGCAATCATGTCGGGCAGTTTTTCCAAAGACAAATGCACAAATAGGAGATAGGTGGACTCATTGCGCTTGGCCTCGAATTAGCGGACCGCAGCTAGAGAGGTGCGGAAGTCCTCGAGGCGGGGACAAAGGTGGGTGTAATGGCCATGGAGATCACACAAAGCACAGTGGTGGTTGGTGTGAATATTCTTGGGGTTCTTGGCTGCGGTCGTGGAAGGAAAAGAGGCTTCCGGGACCGTGGACTCAGGGAACGCGACATTAACCATGGGCCTGACATGAAAAAATTCAGGACAGGTATGGGTGGCGTGACCGACAACATCACACAAAGCACACTGGATGGCATGCTGTGGAGGTCGAGGAGGGGCCGAGTTTGTCGGGGCAACCTTGTCCTTTGATGCCCCTTTGAAAGCTTTTCCCTTCTTACCTGAAGCGATCGCAACAGGAGGTGGTTCCTGTTGAGGTGACTGAGGCACTGTTGCAGCGGGAGAAGTCATGGGGACCGGTTGAATCGGGGTCAAAGCAATATAAGGTGTGGGTTGACCAGGCAGGGTGGCGACTGGAGGATCATGGTACCAGACAAGAATCCCAAGGGTCAGGTTAGGAAGAGAGAGGGTGGCCATGACCGGTACCGTGTACACTCCTGGTGGGGGAGCTAGGAACGGTATCTAACCAGAGGGGTAATGGCCAGGTGGGACGGTTCCTAAATGGCTAAGGCTTGGAGGAACCGTTCGAGGAGGGTAAAGAGGCTCATGAATACCAGCTGCAGGTGAAGGGCTAGCAGCAGGTTGCGGAGAACGCGGTTGCTGACTAGCTGAAGTGGGTTGCTTGAGAGCAGTCTGAGACGATTGCATCATGCAAACATTCGATGAGCTAGGGTTAGAGACAGGAGGAGGAGGAAGACCAGGGAAGGTTCCAAGAAAAGAGGAGTCTTTGTAGACACCAGGAGAGACACTGGTCAAGGAATCAACTTTTTGCTTATTGGCTACAGGAGAGATGGTCGTCTCAGGGGAGGTATGAGATTCTGGCTCATGATATGTCAACTGGTCAATGGTGACTATCTTTCCATTATGAGGGAAAGACATCTTGCGGAAAACCACGGATGGGACAGCAAACATGGCATAGGTGTAGCTCTTCCCTAAGAGAATGTTGTAATCTAGAGGGGCGTCGATGACTTCAACGTCAATGCAAACAGTCTTGCCCGCAAGAGTGATAGGACAATTACGGAATAAGCCAATGGGCTGGGAGGCATGGCCATCCCACGCACGAAGGGTGATTGTGGAAGGGCCCAATTAAGGAGATCTGAGTTGTTTCCAAACCGAAGCGGACATCACACAGGTGGATGCCCCCTCATCAATGATACACCGAGAAATGTTAGCGTTCCGGATTTTGACTGGGATTTGGAAGGCTACGGAAGCAGGAAGAGGAGGATGCTCTGATTGATGGGCGTCGAAAACAATCAATTGGTCATTAGCAGGATCTATAGCACCCATGGCAGATATTAGAGCCTTCTTTTGGGAAGGGCATGACTGTAGGAGTTCCAATGTAGAAATGGCAGCAGGAGACTGCGCCAAATCATCTACTATGCTATACGAATGAGCAGCTCGACCAAAAGCAACATTTTGGCATAATGGTCCCTTAGGAATCTGGGTATGAACCTCAACTTTGGGCTTAGGGATATGCAAGGGACCATTGGATGTTGAAAGAGGCTCTGTAGAACCTGAAGAAGGTGACTCTGGGATAGACGGAGCGGGAGGCTTGGGGTACTGAGGGGCCCGAGTTTGAAGGTTAAGGTCGACGGTTGGAGGTGGAGCAGAGTTCATCATGAGGTTCTGGTAATTGGAGGAACCAGAAGGGGAAGGTTGAGTGGCCACCTGTCTGTCAGGTGGTTAGGTAGCCATGAATCCCTTCTGTGCATCCACCTACTCTTGAGGGGGCAGTGACTGCTGTTGCAGGGGTTGAGAAGGCCAGGGAGGCGGAGGTGCTGATGCTGGAGGAGATGGAGCACTAAACTGCGGATACGAATAATAAGGGGGTTGGGTAACAGTATGGTGACCAGGAGGTTGGGTCAAAAGAGGAGGCATGTTTTATCCTGGATACGTGCTACTAGGAGGGGAACAAGTGCGGGAGGTGCTACCCCCTCCCCTAGGAAAACCATAACCCATGGGAGGTTGGGCATATGGATGGGAGAGAGCTCCAACGATACCGTCGGCAGTATGAGGTGCCCCTGGTGCGTTGACACCATCGGGTCTGGGGAGATTAGGTAGAATGGTATAAACATAACCTGTCTAAGCGTAGATCAAGTCATATTTTAATGCCAGTTGGAGGGCGACTTCTTTGGTTTGGGGAAAATGCGATGCGACATCTTTCCCGATAGGAGGCAAGAGAGATATAAGGAACCAATCCATGTAGACACGGTCTTCGAAGGTAGGGGATTGACATAGGCTCTTCTTCTGCGCCATTCCTGGACATGATCGGATAGGCGGGTCGCGAATGATTGATAGAAAGAATTCAAAAGTTCGATACCCAGGTGTCATAATGAGGGGGAAGGCTGGGAAGTAAGATAAAAAAAGCCCGAGCAAGAGTCGCAAAGGTGGTATGATAGGAAGGGGCACTAGTCAACATACCACTTAGAAGCCGCACCTGTAGGCGTTCGTTGGAACAACCAAAGATGGACAGAGTCATTGGTAATGGAGGTAGATGAACACCACATGTGGAAAGATCGAACATGATTTGAAGGATCTTCTCCAGCAAGGCCTTCAAACTTTGGGATGTCGAAGGGAGCTTTGTCGGCACGGCGGAGCCCACTAGCATCATGGTGTATAGGGTCATTTGTCAACCGGTCCAAATCAGGGAGGCTGAGGCCTACCATGAAGGGGAGCAAGGGCGCAGCCAAGGTAGTTCCTATGGCAGTTCTACTAGTAGCAGTCCCGGCATTAGGGCCGGGATTACCGCTAGCATTAGGCCCTAGACCAGACATAGTGAAGGTGACAGGGGGAGAACCAGAAGTAAAAGGAGAACCCAATGAATCAGAAGAGGAGTCGGAGTGTGGACTCGGAGGAGGACTAACTCGTCGACGACGGGAAGGAGTAGGTCGACCGACCAGAAACTGAGGGTGAAGGCCAAGAAGTCTCCGGGATGTGCGCCTTGGGGGCGCAATGGTGATAACACACACATAGCACAAGGGGAATAAGAACGATCAAAAAAGGCAGGGAGGTGCAGAATCAAGAGATTACAATGTCGAAACAAGGGCAGATAGGTGCAGTGTCAATTGATTTTAAAGTCTTTGCCTGGCGGTGCAAACCAGGCTCTTCTTCGCTTAGGGTGAGTGTGTGGCGTGCATTAATTTTAATTTTTAAACCCTTCTCATTTTGAGAGAAAGAGAAAAAGTGTGCTACGTAACTGAAAATAATGCTGTAAAAAATAGTAGATAATGCTAAAATAACATAAAATTAACAGCTACTAGTGCATCAATCTAACCCAAGAAGGCGGGTCTCTCAAAACTAAGCTAAAAGAGGGAAGAAATCTAGTCAAAACATGCTAAAAAGAGGCCAATAGATCGAAGGTCAGGAGGGACAGGGATCTAAAGGGAAAAACTGTTGAAAAGAGGTGCAGAACATAGCCAAGAGGCATAGGCAAGGTGGCTATAAAAAAGGGAGGAAATCAACTAAAGGCAGAAGGGAAAAGAAGGAGGCCTGAAAGGCAGGTCTAAAAAAAACTATAGGAGGTGATTTGAAAGGGAGAGGAGCTGATTTAAAGGGATCTGAAAAGGAGGTATTAGATCTGGAAAAGAGAAGGCTGAAACTCTGAAAATCAGACACCTGAAACAGCTAAAAATCTTCCACCAAAAGTGGAGGGTATTGAAGCCCTAGGGGGCTAGGTTCCCACTTAGATGAGCAAAAAAGATCAGAAACAGGTCCAAACGGGTGGGGACAGAGGCTAGAGAACCCTGACAGAAGCTTCAGCAAAACCCAGAAAAGTTGCAGAAAAACAACAGAAAAAAGCATAGGTCGCAGGTTCTGACCTGTTTTCCTATTCAGGTCACAGAAAAGGGGCTAGAAAGTGCGACCTAGAGTCTAGGTCACAGTTTTTGTGCTAAAAAGTGCGACCTCCAACTTCGGTTGTCCCGGCGGCAAATTTGCGGAAAAGTTTTTGTCTTAGTTGCGGCTGATGTCTGTCACCTGCGCAATAGGGCCAGAAACACGTGGAAGTTATAAATTTTAATGTTTTAGGGTTTTATAGGTGAAAAACAACATGAAAATAGGAAAAACAAAAATATGAAAAGAAACCCTAGGGTCTGAAGAATAGATATGTGAATGTGGTAATGACAACAATGTACTGAACAAAACCCGGTGGAGTCGCCAATCAAGTTAGTATGAATCTTATTTAAGTGTAAAAATAAAAAAGACCACTTTAGCTACGCATAACTAATAGCCCTAACATCAAATATGGTCACAATATCGGCATACTGTAGTTTGATCAAGACAAGAGTCAGAAACCTTATCTATGGCAAGCATATTGGCAGAAAGAAGGTTTGTTCATATCTCCAATACAAGACAAGAACAATTTTTTAAAGAACACGCCATGTAAGGGCACTGAGGAAAACAAGTCTATCTAGTGGATTGGCGATGGCCTGGAAGTCCTCAGCACTTCAGATCTAGCATTTCTCTCTCCCGTTGATGCAGAAAACCCAGACAAAGATAGAACTCAAAGGGAGCTCACACAGCAAATAATGGAAAATATGACAATGATAATGGCTCAAAGTCAGACCAAGAGTTTAGATCCAGAGTGATCCAATAGGCAAAAAAAGGTGAAGAATGGTAGGAAAAACCCTCCTATTTATAACAAAATATTGGGTCATTCTAGATCTTGGTGCATGATTAAAATAACGTTAACCAAATCTAGATCCACCTTTTATGGAATCTTTTATTATATTTGTTGGAGGGAAAAAGTATTTGACTTGGGTCAAATCCCTTTATTTGTGAATAATAAATAAATAAATGATTTATTTATCATTTTAAGGAAGTGGTTGAAAGATAATCAAATAAATAATGATTTATTTAATTATTTATGGGTGATTTAGTTGTATTTAATAAGGAATTAAATTATTAAATTATTGTTTAATTAATTATTCCTTGAGGAAAATCAAACAAATGTAGGTTTGTTTAATATTTCCTTTTGGGGTTTCCTGTTTAGACCATAAACAACCTAATAAATGTGTTTTATTAAGTTATTTTACATAGTGAAAGCAATTTTACTTAGGGTAAAATTGGTCTTACATGGTGTACTTGGGTCCATCTAATGATAATAGGTTAGATGATCAAAAAATGGTGTAACATACATAAAATTGCAAAGCATATGTCTAGTGCGAAACTAGACAAAATACTTCTTTAGATAGAGCCCATTGCGGGGCTCCATGAGTGGAATTACATTACAGTCCTGAAGTTCGTAAGCCCTTTTTGAGAGGACTTTAGTGATGATGTAATGACCAAGCCATAATGGTTGGAGCATTCCTTCTTCCAAGAGGTCATGTTTCTGATCATAGAGTAGAACAAGATCACCCTCTTGGAAAGAATGAGGCTTGACAGATTTGTCGTATTGAGCTTTGACTTGGCGTTGGTGATCTTCGAGTGCTAGTGTAGCATCTTCACAAGTTTCGTCCAAATGATCGAGCGAGTGCAATCACTCTTCTGTGGCAGTGGTGTTAGGCAGGAATTCAACAATGAGTTTTAGTGATGGAATTTCACACTCAATTGGAAGTACTGCCTCCAGGTTGAATGCAAGTTGAAATGGCGTGAAGCCTATGGTAGTTTCGACTAATGTTCGGTATGCCCATAATGTAGAATACAACTTCCGATGCCATGTCGTTTTATGGTTTCCAACCAGTCGACGAATCATGGTTTTGAGGATGCCATTTACGGCTTCAACTTGACCATTAGCTTGAGGATAATAAGATGAAGATTGATCTTGATGAAAACCTAGCATGGATGTTAATTCAGTCATCATATGATTCTCAAAGTGGGATCCATGATCTGTGACAATATATAGGGGTACACCAAACTGACAGATTACTTGATTGAATAGGAAGACAACAACGATTTTGCCATCGGCCTTAAAAGTGGGAATGGCTTCCGCCCATTCTGTAAAATAGTCGACCGCAACCACGATGTAGTTGTGTCCATTTTCCTAAGTGGGATTGTAGGTGACGAATTCAATTCCCCATTTAGTGAAAGGACCAATGGAGATAACCAGATGAAGGGGGGCAGGATGAGCACGCATTTTATTTGTGAAAATTTGACATGGATGGCACTTCTGGACTACTGCAATGCAGTCTTTAAACAAAGTGGGCCAATAGTAACCTGCGCGCAGGATTTTTTGGGCAATATTTATGCCTGAAAGATGACCACCACATGCCCCTATATGGTAGTCATTCAAAACGCGTTTTGCTTCATTAAAAGTGAGACAACGCCGGAGAATAGTATCGATACCACAACAATATAATGTATTATTTAGCATGAGGTAGTGCTTTGCTTGGTGGCAAATACGATGACGGTCGTCAGACGTGAGAGTTGGGTAGAAGCGTTGGGTTTGTAGGTAGACCAAAATGTCTCCATACCATGGGTCTGAAGAATCGACCAAGTATATAGATTCATCAAGAAATGGATCATGAGATACTTCTCTGGGGTCGATTCTGGGAAGGTCCAATAATAATTCGGTGAAGACAAGGGATTTCTTTGCTTTGGAAGCTGTGAAGACCAAATCGAATTGTTGGAGGATTATGATCCATTTGGAATATTTTCCTCCAATAATTTGTCGAGACAAGATGTGTCACATGGGGTTCTCCAAGGCAATAACCGTAGTCTGTCACAGCAATATATAGTGTCGGAGTCTGGTGACGGAAAAAACTACCACCAAAGAAAGTTTCTCCACGTGTGAATAATGTAGTCCAGGTCTGATTAGACCTTTCGACAAATAGTATATCACATGTTCACTGCCATCACTGTGAACTTGAACCAGAACCATTCCAAGTGAGGATGGTGATGCTGCCAGGTAGAGGAGAAATTCGCGTGAGTAGTCGGGGGCACTAAGGAGTGGGGCTGAAACAAGTGCATGTTTTAAAGCATCAAATGACCATTGAGCTTGGTAATCCCACAAGTATATGTTTCCTTTCTTCAATAATCGCATAAATCCTTTCGTCATCTCAGCTTAGTTAACGATGAATCGATGTAAAAAGTTTGCCTTCCCTTGCAAATGTTTGAGTTGAAGGATGGATTGTGGTGCCGACAATTCAACAATCACCTTAACCTTATCGCGATCAACCCTAATCCCGTGCTTGGAGACAATGAAACCTAACAGATGCCTAGACGCGACCATAAATACACAATTATGAGGATTCAGACGTATATTGTAGAATCTACACCTATCAAAAATTTCTTTCAGATGAGAAAGGTGATCAGGTCGTTTCTTGGAATGGGCTGGAAGGTCATCCAAGTAAGCCTGTACAATATGTTGAATGTCATGAAAAGCGTAGTCCATAGCCCATTGAAAATTTTCTCCAGCATTCTTCAGACCGAATGGGATTTTACGACACGCAAATGTGCCCCAAGGACAGATGAAGGCAGTTTTATGCTAGTCTTCTTTTTTAATCGAAATCTGGTTATAGCCTGAGAATCCATCCATGAAGGAAAAAGATTCGCATCTGACACAATCATCAAGAATCTGATCTATGAACAGTGTAGGATAATTGTCTTTGGGACAAGCGGCATTTAGATCACAATAGTCAACACAAACTTGAATGGTGCCTTGTTTTTTATTGATGGGAACTAGATTGGAAACCCATTCCATCAAAGGAATGGGATAGATGAAACCGAAATTTAAATTTTTTTCTACCTCAATCTTGATGGCAGCTGCTTTGCGTGGGTGGATGGGTTTGAGTCGCTACCGAATTGGTTTGGCATTGTCATAAATCTTGATTTCATGCTCGACTATAGATGGATCTATGCTAGGAATTTTTTCATAAGACCAAATGAATACATCACAGAATTCCTTGAAAAGGGATGTGAAGCATGTAATTTCCTCAGGATTGCATTATGCTCCAATCTGAATATTTTCCACGATACCAGTTTTGACCGAGATATCAATGAGCACTATCTTAGAAATATTACCCATGTTCCCTTCTGAATCGATAGTTTGAATAGTCATGTAAGTGCAGGGAACCATCTCAGGTGGGTCAAAGGATGAGATTTCAGTTTTTATCATGTCTGAGTCGATCATCGAAGCGCCATGGTGAAAATCTCCCCAAGGTCGTTCTTCTAGAGACATGATCTCTCAAATAGCTTCGTCTGTAGGCAAGACTTCATTGAGGAGATCCTTAGAGAGAACTGTGATGGGTGGGAGGTTTGTACCTTTGGTCGAAACCATAGCAGTGGAGGGTTCATATGTAATTTGGATGGCTTGGTAGGCCAACTCGACTGGTGAGAGCGTCAACTAATTTCCATAGGAATCAATGTCTAAAGGTGCCGAGAGGATCCATGGGTCGATAGAGCCATAAAAATTGGTGGATATCATTGCAATCGTATTTGGGATCTCTAGTGGCAGGAGAGGAAAACAACCTAGTAGGGAAGATGCATTCAAAAGACCGGTACCAATACTGACGTAAGAGTCAAAAAAAGCCTCCTATTAGTGGTACAGTGCTACTTGGTAACGTGGAATAATCAGGGGTGCAGAAGGATAACTGATCCACTATGACTATTTTCCCATCCAATGGAAATAGGACGAGTCGGAAGACCAAAGAAACAATGGCAGTCATTTAATAAAACCAACTATGATCGAGTAATAGATTATAGTCGAGATGGCGATCTACGACTTCAACGTCCACGGTTATCGTTTTCCCACTCAGAGTGATGGGAAAGATAGAAATTTTTCCTTTTGGGAGGAATGTGTGGCCATCAAAAGCTGTGAGGGAATTCAATGGCGGTGTTAAGATAGGAGAACCTAAAGCGAGCTAGCAAGCTTGTGACATAATGCAGGTCAAAGCACCTTCGTCAATGACAGTGCGATGGGTTGGTCTCCCTTTCGACACATCCTGCACTTGGAATGTGAGTTGGTGCGAGAGGCGAGTCTGAGATCTTACCCTATCAAAGATAGCTAGCATGGAATCCTGGGGGTCTATTCCACCAATGGTCAAAAGCAAGGCTTTCCTTTGTGTTGGAAAAGTTTGAAATACTTCAAGAGCAAACATAGTTGACGGTGCCTGTGCCAAATATTCTTCAATTTTGTAGTTTTGGGCTTCACGTGCAGAGGTTTTATGAGTCGTGTGTCAAAGTGTCCCCTTGGGGGGGTGAATCACGGGGTCAGAAATAGGCCATTCAATATGTAAATCGTTGGTCGGCAGTGGATTTGAACTAGTACCAGGTTATTGAGTGTCTATGGTAGGATTTCCATAAAGCTTGGCTCGTGGTTGAAGTTCAACACTCTCAATGCCATAAATGGTGGATGATCCTTCACCGGAAATATGTGAACCACCATTGCCCCGTTGCTGGGGTTGTGGCGGGTTGTCAACCATGTTTTGGTGTTGCTGCTATTGATTAGGGAAAGGATTATGAATAATGGCAGGTGTTCACCCAGAATCCTTGTTTGCGATAAAATTGGTGCATTCCTGCAGTCGAGGGCATTTGTATGTCAAGTGGTCCTCCACACAAATCTTGCAAGGAAATTTCATGGGTTTATGCTTCCCTTTGTCATTTTTGGCAGTGTTTTTCTAATTAGGATTATTCTGATTGTCCGACTACTCTTCTGAAGAAGATGTTTTTTTCTTGTTCTTCTTATTCTTTCCATTAGGTTTTTGTGAAATTTGCATAGAATTTACTACAACGGTAGGAAGAGTATTCGTTTGGTTAGGGGCGGTGGAAACCGAGGATGGCTGGGAGGTTTTCCCTCGAGACTATTTTTTGGCTACACCAGATATTTTTCCAAAGAGATCATCGGTGTGAGCTCTAGTTTTCTTAGTAGCTGGAGGATTTGGGTTACCAGGGGAATTGGGGAGTAAATCATATAGCGTGCCATATTGTGAATAGATTAAATCTAAATTTTGGGCACAAAAAATACATTGATCTTCTGTAACCACACAGGAAAGGCCAATGTCTTTAGAGATGTAGGGTAAGAGAGACTTACAAAACCAATTAGCTAAGAGATGATCCAGAATTGGCACTTTGACTAGCCTCCTCCTACCTCTCCATTCATGAATGTGATTGGAGATGTGGGTGGCGGTGTCTTGGCGCAGCGAGGTTAACAATTCCGTTCTGGTTTCAAATCTGATTGGTAATTGGAAGTTCTTTAGAAACTCCACCACTAAAGTTCCAAAAGTGTTTATGGCAGTGCGTGTCAATTCAATATAACACTTGGTGGCATTTCCTGTAAGGGTGCGGAGAAACATTCGAAGCTGGACACTATCATCCACCATAGAATTAGATATAGACCATAAATGAAAGGTGGTGATGTGTGCGGCTAGGTCTTCCCCTTGTTTCCCATCAAACTTTGGGATGTCAGAAGGAATATTGTGTGTACTGGAGGCCAGAGCGGGTTGTGATTAATGGGGTCATTAGTCATTTTATAGATGTCGGGAATGTCTAGAGCTGCCAAAAATGGAAATTGCGGGTTTGCACCTGAATCTAACCAAGGAAGTATTGGTTGACTATGTGGACCATAGGGTCCGCCCATCAATGTGTTACCAGTAGGATAAGTAGGACTTTGATAAAAATTTCCTATAGGTGGAGGGGTAGGGATATATGGTTGCTATCCATATGGCATATTGTATTGCGGGGCGAACAGTTGGTTGCCTCCAGTGTAAAAGTGACCTCCCTTTCCAGATGAAGGTTGGGGTGGATTAGTCCATATGGATGCAAAAGAGGTTCCCGGAGGCATGCTACTACTTTCATAGTTCGGCAACGGCATAGACCCTACACTGATATTTAAACCACTTAAGGGAACAGTGTTAACAATAGGTTGTCTAGTTTGTCCTAACGATTGCAGGGGTAGTGAAATGTTCCCTATTATCTGCATGCTGGTGACATTGCCCCCTGGTATGGTGGCCAAGGGGTTTGAACTCAGTAAAAGGTTCCAACCAAAAGGGTTTCTAAAAGGAACCGAAGTATTCACACCCGTGGGAGGAGCAACTGTAGGTCCCAACGTGGTCACGATAGGATTAGATCCTGAAGGACTCGGTGAGTTACTTACAGTTGTGATGACCGTAGGGTTGGGATTAGGTATATGTTGACTACTGGGGTTACCAAGTAATGGCATGGAACTGAAAACTAGCGGGGAGGATGGCGGAGAACCTAGGATGGTTGCCATTGGCATCGACCATGTGGATTTCGGTTGAGAAATGGATGTTTGTGTGGCCGAAGACATGTCAATGTGTGGTGGAATCTGAACTATTACAAGCCCCAATGGATCAATGAGTGGAGGATTGTAATGAGGTACGACCCCTTCTGTGAAAGGGTCCTCTGGAAATTCCATATGATATGAGGCTATGTGAAAATCAAGGTTTGTCAATGGAGACTGCTCTTCTGCAGAAGGCACAGGTTCACCAAGGTTTAGTTCTTCCTCAAGAGTCAGAGGAGGTAGACCTTGCTGTCGTCGAGACAGATGGCATGGGTCAGATGAAGCCACGATGACCCGTTTATTTTTAACAAATTTTAATAAATAGTGATGTATTATAAAGTCTAAATGACAGTAACCACACACCTAAAAAATAAAAAAGAAAAAAGGACTCTCTAAAATCAATCAGCAAGCAGCCAGAATAGGGTGCCCTGTCTGAGTACTACCATTTTCTGGTGATGAAATCTAGTATCACAATAGTATACAAAGAAGGTTGGTCGAAATTACAGTTACGGTCACTCTATAGCTTCGCTCGAACCTCATACGATAGGTGTAAGCACTCTTGTGAAGATGAGTACCCACCTAAAGACCGAAGAAAGAGGGGGTCTGTCTATTTCAGGTACTAGGACAGTCCATCCCAGTCACCTTGTGTAAGTCCCTAAAAATTATGGCCACTAAAGATACCTCAAATCAAAGACATCATCAGGGAGGTCCACGGTCAAGGACAACATGCTATATGGGAAGAATACCTAGATCCCCAATCTAGTTTCGACATCCCCGAAGGGAACCCCAGTATATAGCATACCCACCGGATGTAGTCGAAGGCGAGATACCTTCTTATGCACCCAAGTGTTGTCTCGTGCTGAGCTCCGGTAAAGGAATGGTCCCAATAATATGAATGCAGTAGGATTTTTCTCGTTAATGACTCTAGTTTCAAGTTTTGAGATCTTGGGTGATTTTGTCACTTTTCCTAACCCAAGATCCTAGGCTGAACTACTGTTGGTGTGAGCTCAAAAAGATTAATGTGATTGATTTTATTATCGCTTGATTCTTAGTGTACTTGATTATTAGTCTTGCGAAGTGGGAGTGGATGTATGAAATGTAATGAGACTCTGACTCAAGAAACCATGCAAAAATATGCTCTAAATATTCAATTCGATCAAGAGTATTTCTACAAGGAGAGGTTTCTTTTCAACATCCATGCACTAACATTCAAATAGCACAGCTCAACTTTAAATATTTAGACTTATATCTACCTCATCTTAACAGTATTTTAACTAAAATTTTCAAAATTAATTAAGCTAGATGCAGAAAAACTAAAAAAAAAATTCTTCTCTAAAAAGTAAATTCTTTTGACACTAACTTTTCAAACAAGAGAAAACAAACAAAAATTCTAGTTTAGTAAACAAGCAAATGGATTCAGTCAAGGATGGATACTGATGGCCAAAAAACTCTGTAACCAAAACACAATCACAGGGGTGAACAACAAATTTTGGTTGAGTAACGCACTGTCTCTGAGAAAAGAAAACATTAATCCAGAGAGTAACGCACTGTATTTAAGTAGAGCCCACATTATAATGCACTGGAACACCAACAGATGTAGCTTTAGCCAAGATAAAGTCTTCGGATGGTCAAATAGAAACAGGATTGAACTCTGTGAGCTTTTGAAATGTCTACTGGGCATAAAAATTGGTCTGAAGGTTCTGTGAACAAAGGAAAGAAGAAAGGGGGAAAGAGATAGTCCAGAAACTATGGGGAAATCCCCAGTGGAGTCACCAATTCTACTATAGGGTAAAATTCTTGGGTTGTTGGTTTTCTAATATCCCTCTCAGGGCTTTCCGGTGCCCGAGGCAGACAATAAGATTAGCTGTATAGTTCACAAAGAAAGCATATACATGTTCATATCAACTTAAATAACTTGATTGAATAAGATAGAAGATTACCTCTTTAATGATCTTGAAGTCTTTTGGAGAGCTCTGGGCAGTGAAGTAGGTATCCTTCTTCACCAGCTCCAAATATCGACCCTGCAATCAATCAAAGCACCCGTGTAATCCCTACCATAACATACATTTCCTATCAATTAAGTCAATATATGATAAACATTTAAATAATGAACATATAAGCCATTCATCTCATGATATGTAAATAATCAAATAACAATGATAATATCAATGCATAGAATGGAAAAAATGGATACAGTTCTATTAATTTTTGAAAAAGGAGGATTACAACCGTCGATTGCACCAAGCCCTCCTCAGCCTTCTAATCTCTCTATCTCTCAATGTGGTGATGTCTTGGTCAACAAGTTCTCAATGAACCTCTTTGACTCTTGACCTTCACACTACAACAATAATTCTCTACTTCATAAGTATTCGAAACTTTGACTATCCTTCGACCTTGAACCAAGAGCCTTCAGCTCCATTTTATAGGAGATGGAGAGAGAAATCATTGCCCTTCTCTTTCCACCAGTTCTGAATAGAAAAAACCAAGATGTTTCCTCAACTTCCATGCTTTTTTCTTCTTTGAGAGTTCAGTTGTTTTTGGCAAGGCCCAATAAGAGATTAGTGCTTTGCAGTTTCCTTTTTGTACTGACTCTCTTGTGAGAAAAAGCTGGAAATTCAAATCATTCTCCACGGGTTTTTCCTGTTCCAAACTCAAAACATAGGTAACACTACCCTCTAGTGTAAAAAGAGTGTTTCCCTAGCCACTAATGTAGCCTATTCATTGATCAAGTGCGTTATAATGCTCTTGTTCTGTTATAGTGGGGCGTTACCTTGGAAGAAGTAGGTTTAGTTTAGGTCTTTGTATTCCTTCCATATTTATCTTCTCCTCTGAGTTGATGAGGAGGTATTTTGACCTGTAACAATGAATACTCCTCAAATTATAAGCTCTAAATAGTTGGAAAATATTCTAAATGCTCAAAGGTCTCCTCTCATAAAGGCTGGGATAGGATATGAAGGAGAAACTAGTAAGTCCAAGGTAGAAGATAACAAGAATATCATTTTTGTAAAATTTGTAAAAGAAAAAATTAACTCTCAGCAATCTGAGATTATTGCAGCTAGAAGACTGATAGAAGAAAGGAGCAGGGGGTGTAAGTAGCTTGGAGGTGAGATTTCCTCCATGGAGATCTCGGAGAAGGCAGACATTGAAAGGAATGATGAAGAAGCTCAAAAAGGAACAACAAAAGTAGAAGCGAGCAAGAACTTGATGTGTGATGAAACAAACAGAAACAAGCAGCAACATAAAGAGACAAAGAATGAGAGGAAGAAGCAAGTAGTTGAAAAAAGTTCAAATGTTCCTGAAGATCAATTGAACAAGTTTGGAAGACCTCAAAGGAGATTCTTTCCTCGTATGAGAAATGTCACTTGTTTTTCCTGTCACAAACAGGGACATACTGTAGCATATTGTAAGACAAAGCAAATCAAGTCCAACCAAAAAGGATGCAGAAAATGAAAAGACTACCTCAAGCAAACAAATGGAGAGGACAACCTTTCACTAGGTACACTAATTGATTCCATGGCTACTGTTTTTCATGTAATGAATTTGGACATAAATCTGTTGAATGTAAATTGTGTTCAAAAAGGGGAACAAAATATTATACATCAGCTCAAACGTACCTTGGTAAAATAATATGTTATGTATGCTTCAAGCTTGGTCACAAAGAAAAATACTGTAAACTACCATTTACATTAAAGAACTCTAGATAGATGATGGAATCCAATGCAATCTGACAAAACTGTGAATTAGAAAGAAGTGCAGACATTATGAATAACCCTAATAAAGTTTGGAAGGAAAAGAGAAAGGGGGAACCTGTTAACTCAATAACATAATGAATCCATCACAGTCTCAGGGGGAGCTGCTCTAAGAAGAAGCATCCCAGGGGGAGAGCAGTCGATAAATATTCCCCATGAAAATAGTCTAAGACGAGCTCCTTGGAATGATAACAGCTATAAGATCAGGAAAGGAAATGACAATTTCTCTAACAGAGAACTATAGAGGAAGAAGAATACCTAAAGCACACAATAGCCAATAGGTTGATGGAAGAAGAGAAGGCAGCAAGCAGCCATGATGGTAGAGGGAACATCAGCCATGAACATGTAAGCTAAGAAGACATCAGCACATTAAGTGATGAATGGTTAAAATCACAAAAATTATGTTTTGAGTTACAGAACTGGAAAGACCCATAAAAGATGATCACATTGTGCATCATACTACTAGAATTAACAATGAATCACATTAATAAGGATGAGTAAGAGAAGTTCCTATCATCATTATATCATTACTTCACTCATCTATGAAAATTCCCCTTGGAAGAGTGCAGTTAAGTGAGTGATAAATCTCTAAGTGATCTGCCCATGAAGATTCCTAGTATAGAAATTGAAGATGTCTTCCTGAAGATCATTATGTTCGAACAGTTGAATTGAATATAAAGCAGCAATGATTCTGGAGCAATCCTAGAAAGGAAAATGCAATGGCATTCCTTTGAACAAAATGACAGAATAAGAAAAATGGTTAATGATGCCAAGATCAAATTTAGTATATTGATGATTGTTGGTGTGAATAGTGGAAAGCTCAATAGTAGAAACTATGAATTTTGTCTTAACTATGGGTTCATGTGCGAGCTAAATTGAAATCTCTGCATGGTTTATCAAAATAGTATCAATTGGTATTTGGTACAAGTAGCATGTCTATCAATAGAATATCAAGTGTTATCAGTGGAGCAGCGGTATGGTACAGGTCCTCAAGATCAAATGATTATGGAAAAAGTACATCAAGGTAGTACACCCAACATTATCTGCATTATTAAAGCATAAAAGGGTCAATGAAAGGGAAAAAGGATCATTATCTTGTTTACACTTGAAGTAGTATATTGAGCATTGAAGCAGTATCTATTTATAGATATAACTGCATGCCTTCCTCAAGTCAGCACAGATATATCTTCAAGACCTCTTTCTTAAGATCATTCATAAAACTGTGTGAAGTTTTTTGGCTAAGATATCAATTAAAAAACTTGAAGATGTTTTTATAAAGATCATCATGATAGAACAGTTAAAGTATCTGAAGTATTAAGGACTAGTTGTGTTAATCTTACATTTGAAGCTCAAAAGTCTATTATTGATTCATCAAAAGCATACTTTAGTAGAAATGATTTGATGGTATTTCACCATTAAAGAGAGGTTGATCATTGACATACATACCCCCTTATGTTATAAATAAAATTGCATAGTTGATAAGTGAGACTGACCAATACATTGAATGTATCTAGCCTCAAGGGTTTGTTTTGAAAGTACATTGTACAAGCAGTAAAGTCATTTGGTCTCCTAGATTGAAATATATCATCTAATCTCACAATAAGTTGTAAGCTCTGGGTTGATTCATTTTTCACATCAGTAACAAGGACCTTTCAGCTATTAAGTGTAATACCCTTGTTAGCATCCTAGCTCATATAACCACCAAAAAGTAGGAAAGGTGAACCACAGCTATAAAATATATATTTGCATCATCATAATTGAACAGATGTTGTACTGCAGATGTGTATTGTAGAAGAATACATATTCCATCTACAATCTTCCTCAATATATATGTATTTCTGATGAAGATCATACTAGAGACCACAGTATATTTGAAGCATTCTTAGTATCTTATTTTTGGTCCAATGATACATCTATGATTATATAAGTCTGATTATATATGGTTGTTCTATCATCACCTACACTCTATACAAGTGCAAGAACTCTAATATTTGGGATGATATCAACTTACTATGTATATACATACAAGTTCAATGATTCTCAAAGTGTTCTCCCAACAACTCTTGTACACCATTTTGGAGCAGCATGGTACAAAGTCAAAAGAAGAAGGCCTAAACACAACTCAGAGAGAGGAAATGAAAATATAGAAAGTAAATTGGGAAACGTGCAACCCTTTGCCGTTGATGTCAAAGGGGGAGGAAAAGCAAGCAGAAGAAGAAAGGTTCTTATGAAAATAAAGCAGAGGAAGATAAGACACTTCTCAGAATGAGAAGGGGGAGGAAGTCCTGGAGAAATTATTGGAGTATTGCCATCAATGCCAAAGGGGGAGACTGTTGGAAATATTTTCATTGATGGAAAAGGAGCACAAAGGAGTAGTACCTGAACTATCACTAAAGAAAAGGAGTAGAGAAGAACCAGCAATAAGGAAAAGGAGTAAATCAAACAATAATGTAGTAAGAAAACATAAAAGAGAGGTAGAGGAGTAGTAGAAAGGCAAGGAGAAGCATTAAAATATCATCAGAGGTAGCAAAGAAGCAAATACAGCTAAGAAGCAAGGCAGAAAAGGAGCAGAGGCAGTTGAGGCAACAAAGGTAATAGCGAAGCAACAAAGGTAGAGAAACAATGAATGTAGAGAGGTAGCAAATATAGCAGAGGCAACGAATGTAGCTAAGAAGGCACCAAGGGAAAAAAAGGCAGCAAAAAGAAGCAGAGGTAGCAGAGAAGCAGTCAAGGAAGAAAAGGAGCAAAGGAAGCAAAATAAGCACAGGAGAGATCAGTAGAGTTAGAAACTAAATAAAGCTCAGAAGGAGTAGTGTGGAGGACCCGATGAACAAAAGTGAAAACATGAATCGATGGCTTGCTTGAAAGTTTTACCAAATATGCGGAGAAGCGCATTGAAGAGTTGAAAGCAGAACCATGAGTCAACGACGAATATGGAACAATGAAGGCGGTTTAGAAAACCATCAAGGTTTTATTGCACCACTTTTGAAAAATAAGTGTTAAAGGTTGAAATGAACGCAATAGTGTTAAGAAGGCGACGCATGGCATACCGAAACCACCTATTTCGCGTAGGTTCAAAAAAAATTACCCATCAGTCTAGTTGGCATGCGATAATGCGATGAATCTGATTTAATAATTCGAGCGCCTTTTGAGGTCTGGTGCTATGCATATTGTGGGGCCAATACATTTTGTTGAAGTGTTTTGTTTTAAAGAAAAAGGTATATAAATAGAGCGGAATGATAAAAGGTGTGGGACTGGTGTCATAGAGCGGTACAATGTAAACAAATGGAAAATAGACCAAGGAAAAGAAATCTTTGAAGAATTCCAAGTGAGGTGAATGGACAGTCACGATTAGATAACAACAACAAAGGCAAGAAATTAATGGATAAGATTCATCACAAGATAAGCAAGGTAGAAACCAATCGGAAGTGCCAGCAGTAGCAAGAATCGTTGGATCGAGCAAGATCGATGGTGGGAATCAAATTGCAGATCAATGTAATGCGATGGATAGATGCAATGCGATGGATGCGATGCAATGCGATCACATATTGCAATCAGGGCAGGAGAGATATCGCACAAACTCAGACGTCACAGAAAATGCGAAGTGCGATATGATCACGTGGAAGTGATGTGACAATGATGTAGGTAGTAACATGGCAAGTGACGTGGCCACTAACATGGACCTAACCACACAAATCGCAAACAAATCAAGATGACATGGAGATGACATGGACCTAGCCCGCTGTTGGCGGGTGATCAGGTCTCGCGGGCAAGACCCAGGTTCGAGAGTTGTGGCCAAAAAAGGGATTCGCTGTAGTCTAGGATTACGTCGGCATTATCACCCTACTCGAGAGAGCAGAGAGTCTCACCCAAGGTGTGCCACGACTACATGCAGAGGGAAGGATCCGAAACTCATTCTTATCAACATTTAGATCACATAAATAGAATCATACATGCAACATCATCCATAAAGCATGCAGGTAGTAAACAATTAAAATTTTAAAACATCACGATCAATACACATGCATGTGAATCACCCCAGTAGACAGTAACCTTCAATTGTATTAAGCTCTTGGCCAAATTCACAGTTACATAGCTTTGCACTGGCTTACAAGTCTGATGCATATGCTTCGCGGAACAGAGACGTACATCAATAGACCTTAAGAACTACAGAGATCTCATCCAGGATCCGGGCTCCTGTTGCGCAATCATCACCCTTCTTTCATCCAGGTGACTGCTATTTATTCACCCGCTGCCGCAACTGTTAGTTCTCTGTATGTCCTTCTGCAGCTGCTTCTAGATTTTCTCTGCTTATCTGTGTGTTCCGCTTGCGTTCTTTTGGTGTATCTTTTTCTTATCTGTCCCTGTGCATCTAGTCTCTTCCGCTTATGTGCCTGTTCCTTCGCAAATTTGGTAGCTCCGCCGTTTGGTGTGGTTGCGACTTGGTGCGGCTACCATGTGTCCCTTTTCCGCAACCCCAAAATCTAGTCATTATTCCCAATTCCGACCGTTGAAAACAAGGTTCTTCAAAAACAAGGTCCCCAATAGGCCCCGACCACAGTTCCTTGACTCGTCCCCGAGTCAATCACAGATCACGGTTTTCACCTCCATTTCTCCGCTTGCCTCCATGTCATGTTCACCCTGCATGCCCTCATGTTGCGCTCGTTCCTCCTGTGCACCTTCAGCCTGCTCCTGTCCTTGTTGTGCATCTTCTGGCGGCTGTTCAAAAAAGGGCCCCAACTCCAGAACCCTGCGGAATGCTGTAGCGCAAAGTGCAATAAAATCTGACACAGCTTGCTGCCAGCTCTAGATGAGCGAGTCTATTTCCTCGGTGAGCTGAGTGGCAGCATCCTCCTCGACGGGCACTGGGACGGCGCCGAACATGGTGCTGATCTAGGTCTCGGCTACCGCTGCAAGCTGTTGTATAGACCGGGCACTCGATTGAAGAGGCGGCCGAAGCTCCCTAATGACCAGTTTGGCCTCCGCCGAACTAGCTTTTGTATGTTGGATCTGTGCTTCAAGCTCATCAGCCTGGCCATACAATTGATCTAGCCTTGCAAGGTCCGTAGCCTCCTGAATCTCCCTTAAAACCTGCTGGAGTTGGGCGGACATCGGCTGGGTCTTAACGGTGAGTGCCAAGGAGCATTTATGAAGGCCCTTCAGGAGGTCCTGAGCTGCGCATGCCGTGGACTGAAGTGCAGCTTGCATCTGAATTGCCTGGCCCTGCTTGGCGACCACCTGGGCTGAATAGTTGACGGCAGGCTCGAGCTGCACCGGACGGGTTGCTAATGCCGCACGAAGCTCGTGATTCTCCCGATATAACTCCTGAACGGCAATGCGGAGGTGGATTGCTTGCTCAGAGAGACTGACCGCAGCAATTTCGGGAGGCAGCAGGGGGTAGTGAGGCTGTAGGGACGGCCAGAAGTTGGAGAACATTCGAGTGACGTTGGTGATCATTTCCTCCATCTACTCCCTGGAGGTTTGGAGTTGTTCGCGCTGTTTAGTAAGCGCGGCAATTTGGTGTTGCTGCTCGGCACAGTGCTACTGGAGGCCCAATTGTAATCTGTCAGCCTGTTGGGCCACCCGTTGAATCAGTAGGTATAGCTGAGCTGGATTGCCGGGCTGGAAGGTGGCGGTCCCAGATGTGCTCAGAGCTGGCATTTTCTCTGGCAACGGTTGCCCACCGGCAACTGATCCATTGCCATGCTCAGGAGGAGATAAGGGCACAGCCTCTGGATGGCCAAAATCAATCATATTGAAATCCGACAGTGCGTGATGATCAATGTGGGCCGACTATGGAGGGAGGGTGGCCGCTGGTTGAGCCTCAGCAGAAATGGACACAATGGGTGTCTGCTGCGTGCATGTATCAGTAAGAGGAGGGTGGGGTTCGTCCACTGGGTTGACCGTGGCAGTACGAGAGTCGACCGCAGCCCCACGGTCCCCACCCCGAAGTTCCCGGACAAGGGGGTCGGATACAGTAGCCGATGAAGTGGAGGGCCCAGATGGAGTAGTAGGTGGAAAGACGGTAATCGGGACAGTGAATGGTGAGGTGGAGGAATGTGGAAGTCAGATGTTGATGAACTCAGACGGGTCGATAAGGGGCTCTTCGGTGATCAATACCCCGGTGCTTGGAGGCGGTGGTGGATCGTCAACAGTGAGGTCCACCACCGGATTTGCCTCAGTTGTGCGGGCCCTCTTAGGTGGAGGAGCCTCGGGCGGATCTTTGGGCCCGCTCGTCTTGCCCATCGGGGTCGTGAGTGGATTAGCCGAAGTGAACAAGGTGGTGGGAATGGGGGAAGTGAGTGGAGTGGTACGGGGGTGTGAAGGGGAGCGAGTGAGCTGAAACTCAGAAAATAAAGGAAATGGAGCAGCGCTGCTAGAAATAACCTGAGTCATCACATTGAGATTCCGTACCTGGGCATTGAAGTGGCGAACGATGGGGATGAGAGGTTCAGGAAGCTCTTGTGAGGGCACTAGTTCTGTCGTCTCGGCCAGCTGTTGCACCAGGGCCATCCTGTCAAAATTGTACCGGGGGAGCCCGTCCCGCATGTGCTTTGTGACTCCCGGCCATGAGAAAACTTCACGATGGAAAGTGGCATCGTCCAACTGAAATTTCAGTGGCGTCATGTGGAAGGTTTCCGCTAGAACGCAAGTGGGTTAGAGGTAAGTGTGCTTATGGCTTACCCCGAACCACACCTGCGCGCTATATTCATCCAATAGGTTCTGGGGCACCCGCTGTTGGCCGGCCACCACATCTGTCATTAGTCGATACCATGACCGAAACGCATCTGCATTCACCAGCTTGGTGCTGGGGTCATTAGAGACCTGCCAGGGAGTGAATTTCATTGAGAGGGGCTGGCCCTCGGGGGTCTCTGCTGGGAACCGGATGTGTGGGGTGTGCCATTTCCACATGGAAAAAGCAATAATCAAGTAGACATAAATGAAGGTAGTTGCGCGCTTATAATTCTCCTCACACGCAGCGAATAGCTCTTTCAACACGAAGGAACACCAATTCATTTTGGCGCCTTGGACACAATGCTCAGCAGTAGAGATGGTATCAAGAGTGCACTCGCCTTTCGTGTAATGCCTCATTGTTTTGCTGGAAATGAGGTAACAGGCGAAGCGAATCTCGGGCTTGTTAATGAGCTCAATCTTGGCTCCTTTCCCCCCCCTGCGAGTTCCATATTTGGAATACAGCTCCGCATCGCCCGAATTTTGTGCGCGCTTGGAGGAGGTCTGGCAGGCCATTGAGACATCTGCACCTATCTGCGACAGCCCTGTGAGGTGATGAATATCCTCAGCGTGAATAGGAATTTCCTGGGCCAGCCATAGAGACCCATTCTGAATTTGGCTGAGGAGGAAACGGGTACACTGCAGAACCGGTCCTGTGGTGCCAAATACTGGTAGCTTCCTCAAATTCATCAAGGAGGAGGTTTGAAGGCCACTGAATTATGGTCGCAGGTGGCTAGCGGGATTGCCGGCTGCAGTAGAATAGTGCTCCATGTATGCCTGTCACTGGAGGGATGGAAATTCGACAGCATTTGAGAGGTTGGCATCAATCAGGGCTGCACTATCGTACTTGCCTACAAGGGACTCGGTTTTGTGAATGCGAGGATCAAGCTCTGGTTCAATAACTACTGGGATGGCCTTCGGCATTTCGGCCCGGCGTTGGTAGACCTGTAGAATCTGTCGTGAGCATATTTCCTGGTGTAATGCGCTCTGAGAACTCAGCAGCTCTGGTACAGTAGCAATTACTAATTCAAATGGGTCTGGCATTCTCGTGCTTTTAGTGTGCATGCAAGTAATGTCAGCACTTGGCACGAGTGGAGTTGATGAGACCCCCTAACGAGTTAATGCCTGCTGGTATTCATTTTGTGATAATCATGCGATCAATCGCATGCCAATGAGTGTTGTGACAGTTGCTGACGGTGGCATAGGGAAGTGGGTGGACGCGACGACTGAGGTGACTGCGGGTGATGGCCAAATGATGACGACGCGGTTACTGCCAATTATGGTAATTAATGACGTAGATCTGAGAGATCCTATGGATTGACACAACTACGTGGGTGGACTGAGTTGGACTGACAGGGAGGCGGGTACGGATCCTACAGGGATGACACGCTGGACAGGTGCCGCCCCAACCACAGTCAGTTGCGATGCTTACCCCGCAACTGAGAAGTTATTGACACACTACCTACGAATAGAAAGACCTCCTACACTCATCCTGGTTGCGGGAGAGTTATTCAACTATGATATTCTACGGGTGCTCTCAGGTGCAAGAGTTATTGATGAGAAAGGAAAGGTACTTACTCCTGGTAGGGTTTCAGGTGTGCGCCATTCACCCAGCCGGGGAGAACCGTACCGTCCAGCTGTGCCAACCGAACGGCTCCGGAGTCGCAAATTTCGACAACAAAGTAGGGCCCCAACCAGTGCATCTGGAGCTTGCCTGGGAACTTCTGGAACCTGCTTTCATATAAAAGAACTTTGTCGCCAACCTGGAAGGTTTTGTTCTTAATGTGGCGGTCGTGCCATGCTTTCTGCCGGTCCTTCTGGATCTTTTGGTGGAATTCGGCCAGGAAGCGGGCCTCATCCAGTTCCTGCAATTCATGGAGGCGCTCCTGGAGGGAGGCCTCTTCCGAGAACTTCAGAGACGTGGCAATTAACAGGCTTGGTATAGTAAACTCGACGGGGATCATAGCCTCCTAGAAAAGATCCCGGATCAACGAATCTGACAGAGTGGCTGATGAGTTGGATGGATTGGGGGAGGTGGCATGTGGTCAGCCGGTGGGAGCAGTGGACAGAGTGAAGGAAGTGGGAGGGAGGCGGAGGTTGAGGAACTCTGCCGGATCGATCAGAGGTTCCTCCGGAATCAAATTTGTTGTGGGCGGAGTGGCTGGTGGATCATCGACAGTCAGATCCACCACGGGATCTGTAGCAGTAATGCGGGCCCTCTTGGATGGAGGTGGGTCGGCGGAATCAGGTTCAGGCCCCGGTTCACCCATTGGTGTGATGAGGGGGGTGGCAGAAGTGAACAGGTTAGTGGGAATGGGGGAAATGAGGGGGGCGGTGTTGGAGGGACCACGGGACCGATTAATATGAAATTCAGCAAAAGAAGGAAATATAGGGGCACCACTTGAAGCAACCTGGGTTGCCACATTGAGTCACCGTACCTGGTCGTTGAAATGCTCGACGATAGGGACCAGCGATTCAGGCAGGTCCGGTGCGGTCCCAGCTGCATCTGGTGTTGTCTCCGCCGCAACTTGTGAAGATCCCCCTGCGCCGGTCGCAGCAAGCTGCTGTGCGGGCCTCATCCCCTCAAAATTGTAGCGGATGATCCCGTCGCGGACGTGCTGGACAACCCCCGGCCACGCAGAGACCTCCCTGTGGAAAACATTGTCATTCAACTGGAAGCGAAGGGGTGCCATATGAAAAGTGTGGTGCGGTACGCAAGTTGGCCGGATGAAAGTGTGGCTGTGGCTGACTCCAAACAACACCTGTTCACTGTATTCATCCAACAGGTGTCGGGGCACCCGTTGCTGGTAAGTGACCACATCGGTCATCATCCCATACCATGCCTGGAACGCCTCTGCATTCACCTGCTTGCTGCTGGGGTCCGTGGACACCTGCCAGGGGGAATATTTCATCGCGAGCGGCTGGCTCACGGTGATCTCCGCCGGTGTCCAGATAGGAGGAAGGTGCCATTTCCACATGGCGAACGCTAAGATCAAGTACCCATAAATGAAACTCGTAGTCCGCTTGTAGTTGTCTTCACAAGCCGCGAAGAGTTCCTTCAACACAAACGAGCTCCAATTCAACCTGGCTCCCTGGACGCAATGCTCTGCAATGGAAATTGTGTCCAGAGTGCACTCTCCCTTCGTGTAGTGGCGCATGGTCTTGCTAGCGATCAGGTAGCAAGCGAACCGGATTTCTGGTACGTTTATCAAATCCATTTTGGCACCTTTACCACCCCGGCGAGTGCCATACTTGGTGTAGAGGTCCGCGTCAGCCGACTTTCGGGCACGCTTGGAGGATGTCTGGCCCGCAGTGGAGACATCTGCACTAGTTTGAGATAGCCCTGTAAGCCGATTAATGTCTGCGGCATGTATTGGAATTTCTTCATTAAGCCACAGGGACCCGTTCTGCACCCGACTGAGGAGGAACCGGGTACATTACAGAGCTGGTCCTGTAGTTTCGAAGATGGGAAGACTCCTCAAATTCATCAAAGTCGACTGCTGTAGGCCCCTAAATTCTGATCGCATCCGACTATTAGAGCTGCTATCGGGCGTGTAATGGTGCTCCATGTATATTTGCCAATGGAGGTGAGGAAACTCAGCCGGGTCGGACAAGTTGGCGTCCATACATGGGGCATTGTCATACTTGCCGACCAGCGACTCTACTTGGTGAATTCTGCTATCTAACGCTGGTTCAGGGACTGAGAGGAGAGCTCTCGGCATATTGGCGTGCCGCTGATAGACTTGGACGATTCTTCTGTAACTTCCTGCGAGGTGCTGTGTGCTCTGATACTGCGAATGCTCCGGAGTCGCTGCAACTTCCAAATTGAACTGGTCTGTCATCCTTGTGCTGATAGCCTTCATGCAAATTGGGCCATCTGCTGGCACGCGCGGAGTTGATGAGACTCTATAACGGCAATTAACTCTTGCTATCTTTCGTGCCTGCGATAATCGTGCGATCAATCGCAAGCCTGTGTGTAATCTGACAGTTGCTGACGGCGTCATGGGGAGATGGGCGGACTCGACGGCTGAGGGAACTGCGGGTGATGGAAAATGATTACGGTATGATTACTGTCTATTAAGGGAATTTATGACCAAATCTGAGCGATCCTACAGACTGACAAAAGGACTAACAGAAATGACCTGGACTGACACTGGCACGAGGATGGATCCTACGTGATCGACACACTGGACTGGCGCTGCGACACGCTGGACTGGCCCACCCCGACCACAGTCGGTTGCGGTGAGGTTCCCGCAACTGACTGGTTATTTGACTGACTACATATGAACGGAAAAAACTGCCTACGCTCGTCCCGGTTGTGGGAGAGTTATTCAACAACGTTACTCTACGGGTTCTCTCGGTTGCGAGAGTTATTAATGAAAAGTGAGAAGTACCTACTCCTGGTAGGGCTTCAGGCGTGCACCATTCACCCATCCCGGAAGAACTGTGCCGTCCAGTTGTGCCAACCGAACGGCTCCTGAGTCGCGGATCTCGATGACAAAGTACGGTCCCAGCCAATGCATCTGGAGCTTGCCTGGAAACTTCTGGAACCGGATGTCGTATAAGAGAACTTTGCCGCCAACTTGGAAGGCTTTGGTTTTGATGTGGCGGTCGTGCCATGCTTTCTGTCTGGCCTTCTGAACCTTCTGGTGGAATTCCGCGAGAAATCGGGCCTCATCCAGCTCCTGTAGCTCCTGAAGGCGTTCCCGAAGTGATGCCTCTTCTGAGAATTGAAGGGACGTTGCGATCAAAAGGCTGGGTACGGTGAACTCGGCGGGAATCACAGCTTCCCGGCCATACACCAGCTGGAATGGCGTCTGGTTGGTCAAACGTTTTACCGTGGTCCGGTAAGCCCATAATGTCGCTGGTAGCCGCTCATCCCAATCGTCCCGCTGAGCGTTGCAAATTTTAGTCAAGCCCTTTTCAAGAATCTTATTGAAGGCTTCCACCGTACCAGTGGCCTGCGGGTGTTATGGGCTGCTTTTATGATGCTGAATCATAAAGGTGTCCAATAGTGACTTGACCGTGGCATTAATGAAATGCGTACCCTGATCGTTGGTTAGGCTCCGTGGGTAGCCAAAGCGGCTGATGATGTGTTCGAAAATGAACCGGGCAGCGGTTTCTGCCGAGTAGTCGCATACCGCTGCTGCCTCAGCCCACCGTGTGAGGTAATTCGTTGCGGTAATGATGTACCGAGCTTTGGAATGGCGAGCGATTGGTGCGATGGGGCCTACGAAATCAACATCCCACTTTTCGAACGGCCGCAACACATGCACTGGGTGTAGCGGAAGCTCGTCCCTGTGCGAAGGCCTTCCCGTCCGCTGGCAGACATCGCAACGCTTCACATAGGCCTTACAATCTGCATGTACCGTCGGCCACCACAGGCCAGCTTGAAGCACCTTCCTTGCGGTAGGTTTTGCACCCACATGCCCTCCCGCAACACCACTGTGACATTCCCACATCACTCCTTCCCGTTCATGGTCAAGAACGCACTTGCGCAACACCTCATCCAGCCCCAATTTGTACAGCTGCCCCACGATCAATTGGTAGTCGGCCACCCGGACAACCAGGTGGTGTTTCTGAAGCGGGGTGTAATCCTCAGGGCACTGTCCCATGGTCAGATACGTGGCAATGTCAGCCAGGTAATCAGGTATTGCTTCAACTCGGAAGAGGTTAGCATCCGGAAACTGATCGTCCAACGGGCCTTCATTCTCTCCCGTCTCCAACCTGGATAAGTGATCAGGACCAACATTTAACCTGCCCGGCTTGAAAATCACCTCAAACGTGAACTCCTGAAAAAGTAGAAGCCATCGACAGATTCTACCTTCCAACACATGCTTATTCACTAGGTATTTTAATGCAGAATGGTCCGTGAAGAATGTAAATTTTCCGCCCAGAAGATAGTGGCGGAACTTCTGGAGAGAGTACACCATCGCCAACGCCTCCCGCTCGGTCGTGGTGTAGTTCTTCTCCACATTGGATAGCCGTTGGCTGGCGAAGTATACGGGGTGGTCAACTGTCGTTTCCCCGGGTTGCGCCAATACCGCTCCAAGTGCAATTCCGGACGCATCAATGTGCACATGGAACTGCTTATCCCAGTTGGGATGAACAAGTATGGGTGCCGTCGCCATCTTCTCCTTCAATGTGTCGAGTGCCCTCTTGCACTCTGCCGTCCACTCAAATGCTTCTGACTTCCGCAACAGTTTCTCCAGAGGGGCAGTGATTTTGGCGTAGTTGCGGATAAACCGCCTGTAGTATCCTATGTGCCCGAGCAGTGCCCGCAACTGCTTCACGTTCTCGGGGGCCTCCATGTGGACGATGACCGCGACCTTGGCAGGATCAACGCAGACCCCTTGCTTGCACACCACGTGACCTAAGAGTGTGCCAAATCATACTGCAAAAATACATTTCTTCAAGTTCAAGGAAATCTGCAGCTGGTGACACCGGTCGAACATAACACGCAACAGGGAGGCGTGTTTCTTCAGCAGGCTGTAAACAGTCCAGTCGTCCATGTAGACTTCGAGGAACTTGTGAATGTACTCCCGGAAGGCAGCAATGACAATCCGGGAAAACACAGCCGGTGCGTTCTTCAGACCAAATGGCATAACGTGGTATGCGAATGATCCCCACTCAGTGGTGAATTTCGTCTTTGCTTTGTCCTCCTCGGCAATGCGCACCTGATGGTAACCCGAAAACCCATCAGTGAAGGAATAAGCTTCGTTTCCCGCGACGTGATCTAGGACTTCGTCGCTGAACGGAGTGGGAAACGGATCGTGGATGCAAGCATTATTCAGGCTCTGGTAATCTACACAGACACGGATTTCTGCTTTGTCCTTCTTGTTCTAGATGAAAATGGGGCTTACCCACTCGGCTTCTTCTACTAGAAAGATGAGACCTGTAGCCATCATCTTGTCAATCTCCATCTTAACTTTCTCTTTGATACGTGGATTCAACCGGTAGGGTCGGTGCTTCACCGGCCTGGCTCCCGGTTTCAGTGTGATGCGCATCTCGCCCAGATCCCCCTTGATCCCCTTCAGGTCCGCAATCGATGATGGGAACAAATCTTCATATTCTTGAAGGAGGCTAAAAATTTCTTTAGTCGTCTCCTCGTCCCAGTAATACCCCACCGTTGCGAGCTTGGGTTTCTCGTCCGTTCCAATGTTCAGCTTCTTTGTCTTTAGGGGCTGCAAATGGACTCCTTCTGTCGTCGGCTCGTCGCGGATGCTTCGCTCGCCCTCCTTTTCGTCAAAATAGAGATGCCTAAGGTCTTCCAAACTATCATCCTCTGGATCGCCGTCAACCCGTTGGCAAACCAATTCGCGCCTGACCCCAGGGCGTGACGCCACCGGGCCCTCATCGGGCTCAGGATGGCGGAAAAACAGAACCTCCTTGACAGCTTGTAGGGCCTGAGACTCCTGCGCCGTCTCTCCTTCGAAGGAGAAGCTCCGGACAAACTTTTCCGCGACTGCCTGCCAGGAGCGGGTTCCTCGTTTCCGCTCTTCCTCCAGGTACCAGGCCTGGGGAATTGTACCCAGGGAATGGAAAAACCTGTGGACCTACAACTCCTCAGGGTACCGGGCGCTACGCCACTGTTCTTCGCACGCCCGCCAATGCCGTCACGGGTCAGAGGCTCCATGATGTTTAAGCGTAATGCAGGGCCCTTCATCCTATTTGAAGCGTGCTCGCAGAGCATCCGCCACACGCTCCCATCGCAACAGGGTGTTGCGGTGATTGTTCCACCATCGTCCCGACGTTGACTGCAAGGCCACATCCAAAAGTGGTATCCGGCTTTCCTCTGGGACCCGGTCTTCCACCTTGGCAATAAAAGTATTCACTGCTTGCATGTTTGATAATGTGGGGTATCCGCGGATCTTAGTCCCTACCCACCGGACTTGAGCAATGGAGGCACATCGCCGCGTGGTGGTCTCATACCCCCCTTGCTGCCAGTCTTCCCACGCGAGCTCGGATCATAGCTCCAAGCTCTACACACTCCGCCAACTGATAGAGCCAGTTGCGGTCGGGTTAATATAATCGTCCTACTTCACTGCAGTCATCTGATAGAGATGGTCCATCATCTGAGCATCCTCCTGACTGTCCACTGTTTCCGTATACTGCGGCCCTTGATACGGGTCGAGAGGTTGGGTGACCCGTACCTCCCCATCTTCAAAGATCATCAGCTCCTTCTTAAGGTCGATGATGGCATAATTCTCAAAAGCCCAATCAATGCCGAGTAAAGCAGGATAGGGATCCTTATCGCCCATGATATCGATAACCTCAAAATCGGCGTAGGTCTTCACCCCCGCAACGTCGACCTCGACTCCCTCGAGTCGGCCGATCGGTAAGATGCAGTACTGGTTCGCCATCCTGAGTTGGATTGGTGAGTGAGCTAGCCGTGGCCTTCCAAGAGCCTCCCATGTCTTTCGCGGCAGTATATTGACGTCGGACCCCATCCAACATGGTATCGCTGATTTGGAACCCTGCGACCTGCGTGTTAAGCCGGAATTCTTTGCCTGTTCGTTGCTTGTTCCGCTTGACACGTTGCACATATTGAGGGACGTATTGAGGGTTAGTGTCCGCCTGATCTCTAGGTTCTGCGCGCCCCTGCAGTGCTCCATCCAAAGCATGCTTGAGCTGCTGCCGCAGCACAGCGTTATCAACAATCCTGAGTAATAGCCGGAGCCAATCCTCGACCACCATGTCTGCGACGTTCTTCTCACCGGATTCCGGCCGCCTGGGCTCCTCCAACCCTCTCTTGTTCCGCAACTGGGCGAATGCCTCAACCGCCTCCTGAAAATACTTCTTCTGGACTTCGGGCCTGCTCAACTTCTTTGGGGATGCTGGCCGAACCACTCGTGCTGGCTCCTTCTCGTGGGCATCCTCTCCAGTCTTCTTTCCACCCCGCATTACTATCGCGACGTTCTGCATGTCAGGGGTTGCGGCCCCCCGCGGTTCTGAGTTTATCAGATTCTCTCCCCTCTGCCTCACCCGTTCTTCCCACTTCTTGATGAGCTCCGGACAGTCTTCTGTAGCATGGGCGTTGACCCGGCACTGGGAACACCAGGGTCATCGCGGAAGGGGACATTCTCGAGCCACATGACCCTCCTGGTCACAGTTGTAGCATTTTACTAGACTGCGTCCGCCTGTTCGGCCTCCCCACATGCCGCCACCTCTTCCCCTTGGAGCCTCGTTCACCCTGTACGAGGGACGATCCAATCGATCCGCAAGTGCGTCAAGCGCCCTGCACTGCTCAGTGTTGTGGGTTGTAGACACACAGAATTCGCAGTATACATTATTCGGGACCGTGGAGTACTTCTGCAATATCGGGCGCATCCGAGGTGGATGCCCCATCGTCCGGAAAATCTCACAGTACTCTGTGGTGGAGGACCCCGGTTGCGGTTGGAACGCCGCAAAGGTCTGTTGCGGCTGGTAGACTCCCTGCGGGTTCATCCCCGCACCACCCCCTAGTGGTGGACCTCCCTGGATAGCTGCGACCGAGGGTCCTGCTTCTGCGCCACGCAACCAAGGACATTCGGTTGCGACGTGGCCCTCGACCAGACAATTTGTACACCAAACATTCGGTCGCGCTGGCCTCACCGGTTGAAGCTCCTTGAGCTTCTCGGTCAAGCTGGCGATCTGGTGTTGCAACCCTACCAAAGAAGGGTCTTGCAGGGCCACCACCCCCCGATATTCCTGGGGGTAGCCCGCCATGGCTTCAATCTTCATGGCTTGCTCCAAAGCGTCCTGCAGATTATCAATCTTCTGCTGAGTCAGAGGGGTTCATGTCAAAGGGAGCAGAGCCTTGATGAACCAGTCCCTCTGGTGGTTTGGATCGATTGGGTAGCTCAGTTTCCCGATCACATCCTTGAATCGCCGCATCAACTCCCATGCGGTCTCACCTTCCTTCTGCTTAATTTCCCACAGCTCGGACAGGCCCTGCTGGTCTATCTGGGGAAGCTTGAATTCGTGGACAAAATCCCGCTTCACGTCCACAATTATAGGGTTAGGGTGCGCCTCGGACCACTTGATGAGCCAACGCAGAGCTCTCTCTCTGAGCATGGTTTGAAACTCTATTAACTTCCCTGCATCCGGCGTCTGTCGAGCCCTCCAGATGGCTTCGCACAGATACCAGTGTTGTTCTACGTCGTCATTGCCCCGGCCAGAGAACTCTGGATACCGGGTGAAAGATCCAGCCATGTGTATTTGCGGAGAATTAACCAGGATAAAACCTCCCGGTCCTGGTTGCGTAACGGTCCCTCTAGGGAAAATACTAATACTAGCAACACTGTTGTTACTGGGCGTTACCGACGCTGCTGAACTACTATATGACTGACTTAATGCTTGTAACTGAATAAAAATATTTCTTAAAGGTTGATAAAGTACCAGGGGAAGGTCGGGATCCTGGCCATGCGGAAGGTGGGACGTAGGGATGCCTGGAGGGGTGGGTGCCGTCTGATCCTGGAACATCTGCTGCATCACGCCGTGCCATTCATCATCGGAACTTTCTTCGGGCTACATCTTTCCATTATCTTCGCTAGTCGTTACTTCTCGTTCTCGCGTCGCTGGGCTCCCATGCACCCACTGCACTTCCGCTACTGTTCCGTCGTCTTTTCGGGTATCCAAACCCATAACTCCCGTCCTCTGAGGCGCCTCCTTCTGATTCTTCCTTTCAATCTCTCTTCTCTTCAAATCTCTCATTACCCTTCTTCGCCACCTATCGGCAATCTGTGCCCGCCGATGCGCACGTAGCTCTCGCAACTTGCATGCGGCCTCAACATCCATCCCTCGCTACCCACTCTCACAGTCTACACAGCATTGATCCCCTCAATCCTTCCCCCAGTACGGATGGCTTACGCTTCCATACTCGTTTTGTGGAATTCAATCAACCCTTCATCCACCATCAGGGCTTTGATCCACAGCGGAATCTCCTTCAATAGCTTCCCCCTTAGCCCCGAGTGGAAGACAGCCTCAACTTTCGAGAAGGACTGACAGCATTCAGCAGCAAACTCCACCGTGTATCCTTCCAACGTGGTCCGTACCCAAAAATCCACCGCGCGGGTTAGTTCAGTGTCTACCCGATGCAGTGCTACCAGGTCTTCGTGCACCCACCTGCGGTTTATCTTCCGCGAACCTTCTTGGGGCACCATCGCTCGTAACCTTCGCAACCAATTGTAAAGTTCAGTAGGGAACCTTCCCCAGAAAATTTCGTACGTATCACTAGCCGAGTCAGAGAAAAGAACAAGCTCCCTGATCGCCGCCTCCTTTTTCTTGATCAGCTCTGCTTGCTGAGCAATGAAATGGTCAAGATGATCGTCCCACCATCGCCGTATTGCTCCTTCAAAAATCCTCGAGACCATGATCTAGATCCCCCTCAGAACATGCGCGTCCCGGCAACGGAACCATTTGTTGGCGAGAAATCAGGTCTCGCGGACAAGACCCAGGTTCAAGAGTTGTGGCCAACAAAGGGGTCCGGTGTAGTCTAGGAACACGCCGGCATTTTCACCCTGCTCAGGAGAGCAGTGCGTCTCACCCGAGGTGTGCCGCAACCACATGCAAAAGGGGATGAGATCAAGGCCAAGGAACAAACCCGCAACTAAAGAAAGATGGTTCATCCATTCATATATAAAGTTATATGCGCCAGATTACTCAATAAGCATTGCAGACATTCATAAATAAAATTTTAAATCAACAAAAACACGGTACAAGCACATGAACACTCATTGAGACAGCAATCTTCCTTTATATTATTCTCCTGGCTGAATACATGATTACATAGCATTCTAGCTGATAGCTCATAACTCTGATACAGATGGATCTTAGAGCAGAAGAGTAGACTAGAGAAGATAAGAAACCATATGAAGCACATGCATGAATCCTCCGCAGCTGCTCTGCGCGTCCTTCCCTGTCTCGATCCTAGCGACTTCTTTCGTATCCATTCAACCTTCAACAACCTTTCTTTTCAGCCGGGTGATCGTCATTTATTCACCCGCTCCTCGCAACTGGCAGCTTCTCTGTGTCTTCACTTTGGCTTTTCCGAGCTTCTCTTCTGATGTCTGCGTGTTCCACTTTCTATTTTCTGATGTGTTTCTTCATCTGCACATATCTTCATGCTATCTCCAGCTATCGAGTGCTTCCGTGCCACCTTGATAGCTCCGCAACTCCTGGTAGTTGCGGCGCGGTCGCGGTTGCCATGTGTATTTACTCCGCAACTCAAAAAGGGTCAAAACTCAAAATGTCTTGGCCGGGATGTCAAAACTAAACAAAACAAGGGCCCCAACAGTAGTTGGCGGCACGGATGACCAAATTCCATTTCTGAAGCGGGGTGTAATCCTGAGGGCATTGCCCCGTTGTCAGATAGGCAGAAATATCGGCCAAGTAATCTAGTACAGCTTTGACTCAGAAAAGGTTAGGATCGGGTAGCTGATCATCAAGGGAGCCATTGTTCTCCCCTGTCTCCAGCCTGGATAGGTGATCGGGCCCGACATTCAACCTCCCGGGTTTGACGATTACCTCGAACGTGAATTCTTGGAACAGTAGAAGCCAATGACAAATCCGACCCTCCAAAACGGGCTTATTGACCAGGTACTTCAGGGCAGAGTGGTCTGTGAAGAACTTGAACTTGCCCCCGAGAAGATAGTGGCGGAATTTCTGAAGAGAGTAGACCATCGCCAGCGCCTCCCACTCGGTCGTGTTATAATTCTTCTCCGCATTTGACAGCTTGTGGCTGGCGAAGTAGACCGGGTGGTCAACTGTTGTCTCACCGGGTTGTGCCAAGACAGCCCCCAGTGCAATGCTGGAAGCGTCAATATGCACATGGAATTTCTTATCCCAGTTTGGATGTACTAGAATGGGCGTTGACGCCAGCTTCTCCTTCAAGGTGTCCAGGGATATCCGACACTCCTCTGTCCATTGGAAGACTGCAGACTTCCGCAGAAGTTGTTCTAATGGAGCAGTGATCTTGGAATAGTTGCAGATAAATCTCCTGTAGTATCCCGTGTGCCCAAGTAATGCTCGCAACTGTTTCACCGTCTCAGGGGCTTCCATGTGTACGATCACTGCAACCTTGGTGGGGTCGACGTAGACCCCCTGCTTGCATACCACATGTCCCAACAACGTGCCGAATGGAACAGAAAAAATACATTTCTTTAAGTTCAAGGAAATCTGCAGCTGTCGACACCGATCAAACATGACCCGCAACAAGGTAGCATGTTTCTTTAATAAACTGTAGACAGTCTAGTCGTCCATGTAGACTTCCAGGAACTTGTGAATGTACTCCCGGAAGGTGGCGATGACAATCCGGGAAAACACAGCCGGGGCATTCTTTAATCTGAACGGCATGACATGGTACACGAACGACCCCCATTCGGTGGTGAAGGTTGTCTTTGACTTATCTTCTTCCGCAATACGCACCTGATGGTAGCCCGAAAAGCCATCAGTGAAAGAGTATGATTCATTCCCCACAACGTGGTCCAACACTTCGTCACTAAAAGGGGTGGGAAATGGATCATGAATGCAGGCATTGTTCAGACTGCGATAATCGACACAAACACGTATCTCTGCCTTGTCCTTCTTATTTTGGATGACGATGGGGCTCACCCACACTGCTTCCTCCATGGGAAAGATTAGACCCGCAGCTAGCATCTTATCGATTTCCACCTTAACCTTCTCCTTAACCCGCGGGTTCAACCGGTAAGGTCGGTGCTTCATCGGCCTGGCCCCCGGTTTCAGCACGATGCACATTTCACCAAGGTCACCTTTGATGCCCTTTAGGTCGGCTACCGATGAAGGGAACAAGTCCTCATATTCCTGGAGGAGGCTGAAAATCTCCTTGGTTGTCTCCTCGTCCCAGTAATTTCCCACGGTAGCCAACTTAGGCGTCTCTGCTGTACCGATGTTGAGCTTCTTTGTCTTCAGCGGCCGTAAGTGGACCCCTTCCATGGCCGGTTCTTCGTCAATATTCCGCTCGCCTTCCTTCTCCTCGAAATACAGGTGCCTTAGGTCCTCCAGCCCATCATCCCCGGGATCGCCGTCAATCCTTTGGCACACCAACTCTCGCATGTCCTCAGGCAGGACGGGCGGCATGCAGCCGTCAATCTGGAGAGCGCAAAAAAATAGTACCGCCCTGATAGCGTGCAATGCCTGAGATTCCAACTCGGTGTCTCCCGCGAAAGAGAAGCACTGCGCAAACTTGTGCGTGACCTCCATCCAAGAGCTAGTCCCTCGTTTTTGTTCTTCTTCCAAGTACCATGCATGGGGGATGGTATCTAAAGTGTGGACAAACCGATGAACCCATAGCTCTTCTGGGTATCCTATACTCCGCCACTGCTCCTCACAGGTCCGCAAATGGTCCTGCGGACTGGAAATTCCCGAATACCACTGCCTGGTTCGAGGGCCTTCATCTTCTTTAAACCGCGCCCGTAACATGTCCGCCACACTACTCCACCACGACAAGGTGTTGCGGTGATTTTTTCACCACTGGGCTGATGTAGACTGGAGTGCGACGTCCAGAAGGGGTATTCCACTCCCTTCCGGTACCGTGTCCTCAACCTTAATAATAAAGGTATTGACAGCTTGCATGTTTGAGAGGGTCGGGTAGTCCCTGAACTCTGCACCAACCCAACTGACGCGGCCAATATGAGCACATATCCGCATGCTAGTCTCGTATCCCTCCTGCTGCCAGTCTTCCCAAGCGAGTTTGGATCCCAGCTCCGAGCTCTGAGCACTCTGCCAACTGACAGAACCAGTCGCGGTTGGGTTAATGTAGTCTTCCCGTTTCCCTGCAGTCATCTGATAGAGGTGGTCCATCATCTGAGCATCCTCCCGGTTATCCACCATCTCGGTATACCTCTGCTCTTGATAGGGGTCGAGAGGCTGAGTGACCTGGACCTCCCCATCTTCGAAGATCATCAGCTCCTTTTTGAGGTCGATGATAGCATAATTCTCGAAAGCCCAATCGATCCCCAACAAGGCAGGATATGGATCCTTGTCTCCCATAATATCAATAACCTCAAAATCAGTGTACGTCTTGACCCTTGCAATGTCGACCTCAACTCCTTCGAGTCGTCCAATCGGCAAAATGCAGTACTGGTTCACCATCCTGAGTTGGATGGGTGAGTAGGCCAGCCGTGGCTTTCTGAGAGCCTCCCATGTCTTGCGCGGCAGGATGTTAACGTCAAATCCAAAATCAAGCATGGTGTCGCTGATTTGGAATCCCCCAACCTGCGTATCAATCTAGAATTCTTTACCTATCCATCGTTTGTTCTGCTTTATGCGCTGCAACGACTGGGGGGCCATATCCACCGGTTCCCCCAATCCTGTCCTCCCCTGTAGTGCCCCTTCTAGAGCATCTTTAAGCTGCTGTCGCAGAGCTATATTGTCAACAATCCTAAGGAATAGCTAGAGCCATTCGGCTATTTGGGTTCCTCGGGCGTGCTGTGGTCCAGGGTCTGTCAGCAGAGATGCTTCCAGGCCTCCCGAATCGCGCAACTGAGCAAATGCCTCAACTGCCTCCTGAAAATATCTCTTCTGTGCCTCGGGTATGATTACCCGCTACGGGGATGCTGGCCTGACAACTGGTGCCGAATCCTTTCCACGAGAATCCTCCCCCATTGTCTTATCGCCCCTTGTCACAATAGCGATGTTCTGCATGGCCAGAGTCGCAGCTACACGCGGCTCGGCATTTACCAAATTCGTGCCCCTCTGTCGTGCGCGTTCTTCACATTTTTTGATGAGCTCCGGACAGTCCTCTGTCGCATGGGTGTTTACGCGGCACTGCGAACACCACAGCCAGCGAGGGAGGGGACATTCACGAGCCACATGGCCCTCCTGGTCACAGTTATAGCATTTCACTAGCCCGTGGCCCCCATCACGGCCTCCGCGTGCCCTGCCCCCTCTTCCTCTAGGAGCTTCATTCACCCTGTAGGAGGGTCGGTCCAGCCGGTCCGCGAGTGCATCGAGAGCTCGAAATTGCTCCGTGTTGTGAGTCATGGAAGCGCATAACTCACAATATACGTTGTTTAGTATGTTGGAATACTTCTGTAGAATCGGGCACATCCGAGGTGGATGCCCCACAGTCCGGCAGATTTCACAATACTCCGTGGCAGCTGGGTTGAGTTGGGAGGGGAACCCTGCATAAGGATGTTGTGGCTGGTATACCCCCTGTGGATTCAGCACCGCGTCGCCCCCTGTGGGTGGCCCTCCTTGAATTGCCGCGACTGAGGGCCCCACCCTCGCACCACGCAACCGAGGACACTTAGTTGCGATGTGGCCTTCGACCAGGCAGTGAGTGCACCAAACGCTTGGCCTGGCTGGTCTGCCTGGCTGTATATCCTTGAGCTTTTCAGTCAAACTGGCTATCTGATGTTGTAATCCCACCAAAGAGGGATCCTGTGGGGTCGGCCCTCCCCGATATTCCTGAGGGTAGCCCGCCATGGCCTCGATCTTCATCGCCTGCTCCAAAGCATCCTACAGATTGTCAATCTTTTGCTGAGTGAGGGGGGTTCGCGTCAAGGGAAGAAAAGCCTTGATGAACCAATCCCTCTAATGGTTCGGATCGATCGGGTAACTGAATTTCCCGATCACGTCCTTGAATCACCGCATTAGCTCCCATGCGGTTTCTCCTTCCTTCTGTTTAATTTCCCAGAGTTCGGACAGGCCCTGTTGGTCCGTCTGGGGAAGCTTAAATTCCCGGACAAAATCCCGCTTTATGTCCACAATGACGGGATTCGGGTGGGCCTCAGACCACTTGATAAACCATCGTAGGGCCCTCTCTCTGAGCGTGGTTTGGAACTCTATTAGTTTACCTCCATCCGGCGTCTGCCGAGCCCTCCAAATGGCTTCGCACAGATACCAGTGTTGCTCTACATCATCATTACCTCGGCTCGAGAACTTGGGATACTGGGTGAAAGACCCAGCCATGGTTACTTGCGGTGGGTTGACCAGGATAAATCCTCCGGGTCCTGGTTGTGCGACTGTTCCCCTCGGGAATGAAATACTACTAGTGCTGCTACTACTAACGGGTGTCGCTGACGACACTGAACTACTGTGCAATCGACTCAATGCTTGAAATTTAACAAAAATATTACTCAAAGGCTGATAAAGTACCAGGGGAAGGCAGGGATCCTGCCATGCAGATTGGGGGGAGTATGGCAGCCTAGAAGACTGAGTGCCATCCGTTCTTGGAACAGCTGCTGCATTACCACGTACCATTCAGCATCAGAGCTTTCCTCGAGCTGCATACCTTCACCATCTTCGCCAGTCACCGGTTCCCTTGCTTGCTCGGCGGGGCTCCCATGCACCCATCATACTTCCGCGGCGGTCCCCTCTCGTCCCTGGGTACCCACGTCCATAATCCTTATCCTCTGAGGTGCCTCCTTCTGATTTTTCCTCTCGATCTCCCATCTCTTCAAATCTCACATCACCCTTCTTCGCCACCTATCGACAATCTGTGCCCGCCGATGCGCACGTCACTCCCTCAACGTCCTTGCGGCCTCAACATCCATCCCCACTCCCCGTGTCACCTTCTACATGGCATCGGTATCCTCAACCATTCCCCCAGCACAGGTGGTTTACGCTTCCATACTCGTTTTGTGGAATTCGATCAACCCTTCATCCACCATCAGAGCTTTAATCCACAACGGAATCTCCTTAAGCAGCTTCCCTCTTAGCCCTGAGTGGAAGACAACCTCGGCCTTAGAGAAAGATTGATAGCACTCAACAGAAAACTCCACAGTGTATCCTTCCAACGTGGTCCTTACCCAAAAATCCACCATGCGGGTTAGCTCGGTGTTCAACCGATGCAGCGCCACTAGATCTCCGTGTGCCCACCTATGGTTTATCTTCCTCAAGCCCTCTCGAAGCATCGTCGCTCGTAATCTCCGCAACCAATTGTAAAGGTCGGTAGGGAACCTTCCCCAGAAAATTTCATACGTATCACCGGCTGAATCTGAGAAAAGGATGAGTTCCCTGATCGCTGCCTCTCCTTTCTTAGTCACGCCCGCTTTCTGAGCGATAAAGTGGTCCACGTGATTATCCCACCATCGTCGTATCTCCCCTTCAAAGATCCGCGATACCATGGTCTAAGTCCCCTCATATCATGCAAGTCTCGGTAACGGAACCATTGTTGGCGGGTGATCAGGTCTCGCGGGCAAGACCCAGGTTCGAGAGTTGTGGCCAACAAAGGGATCCACTGTAGTCTAGGATTACGCTGGCATTATCACCCTACTCCGGAGAGTAGAGAGTCTCACCCGAGGCGTGCCGCGACTACATGCAGAAGGGGAATAGACCAATGGCAAGGGAAGAATCCAAAACTCATTCTTATCAGCACTTAGATCACATAAATAGAATCAGACATGCAACATCATCCATAAAGCATGCAGGTAGTAAACAATTAAAATTTTAAAACATCACGATCAATACACATGCATGTGAATCACCCCAGTAGACAACAACCTTCAATTGTATTAAGCTCTTGGCCAAATTCACAGTTACATAGCTTTGCACTGGCTTACAAGTCTGATGCATATGCTTCGCGGAACAGAGACGTACATCAATAGACCTTAAGAACTACAGAGATCTCATCCAGGATCCAGGCTCCTGTTGCGCAATCATCATCCTTCTTTCATCCGGGTGACTGCTATTTATTCACCCGCTGCCGCAACTGTTAGTTCTCTGTATTTCCTTCTGTAGCTGCTTCTAGCTTTTCTCTGCTTATCTGTGTGTTCCGCTTGCGTTCTTCTAGTGTATCTTCTTCTTATCTGTACCTGTGCATCTAGTCTCTTCCGCTTATGTGACTGTTCCTTCGCAACTTTGGTAGCTCCGCCATTTGGTGTGGTTGCGACTTGGTGCGGCTGCCATGTGTCCCTTTTCCGCAACCCCAAAATCTGGCCGTTATTCCCAATTCCGACCGTTCAAAACAAGGTTTTTCACAAACAAGGGCCCCAACACCCGCATATCGCATATTGCAATCGGTGATGCTTATGTGATAAGAATTCGCAAGTTACAGAAGTTGTGATGCGAAGTAGCGATAAATTCAAGTGGGACCCGATTGCACATTGCTCATCGCAAGCTTAGGAGGATAAGCACTCAAGAATCACCTTGGAACGCCGAAGTGAGAAGTGCGATAATGAAGCGAATGCAATGCAGGTCAACGTTGAAGCCTAAAGAACTTCAAGTCCGGGAGTATGAGATTTCCTTTGTTAAATCTTTTAGGAAAGCAAAGGAGGTTTATAATGTAAAACAAAAATGAAAGCCTTAATGCAACAATAGACTAGAGTAAGACCTAGCACTCGTGCAGAATAGTGGTTGATGCAGCAACGGTAGTTTATGAAGAAAAGGTTGAACATGGCAGAAGGACTCGGGTAGAATAAGACATGACACTATGTGTAGAGAGTAAAGCAGTTCTGCCTTAATAATGGAAGAAAGTATGAATGCAGGTAGAAAGGCTCGGGTAAGGACCTTGTTAGCCACCTATAAAATTTTTCATATCAAATGGTGGCTAAATCATTTTTGAAGCCTTCAAGAAACAAGTTTTATTGCAAATTGTTAATTCTTTAAGTCTTGTAAAGACATCATGTCTTTTGATTAATCTTCATTGATGTTTCCCTATTAAACTCAGAAATTATATTGTTTTCATGAAGAAAATACTGCTGCAAAAATCCCCATTTTTGCCTCATTTTACCCCTCCTTTCACTTCAAATTAACCTCCTTTTATTCCCTTTTTTCCTATAAAATTCCTCCATTTTTCATTTATTCCCCTTTCCCCTTCATGAAAATTCCTTTGTGAGGTTTGAAAATCCTTTTCGAACCTTACGAAAACCCCCAAATCCATTTAAAAACCTTGAAAAAATCATAAAAAATAGTATTTTTAGCCACAGGCCTAAGCCCCTTTGGGCTAGGCCCCTAAACCACTTCGCCACATATACCCTAGCACTAGAACCAAGCGCTATGTCCAAAAGCGCTTATCGCATCAAGGCATTTGTGATGAGTGCAAGCCTTTTTGTTTTATAAAACCCCAATGCCGATTGGCTCCTTTGAATATAAGCCCTGAGCCTATGTGTTCTTTATAAAACCTAGAGCCCGCAATCAGGCACTAAAAACATTGTATAAACCTTCCCCAATCCTTTTTTCTCTTTTTATTTTATAAAAAACCCACTTTCCTATGTTTATGTTGAACCCGCCAGTTCATTGTTTTTAACATAAACCAACCATTGATCTAAAGGCCGATCAACGATCTGTAAAGTCTCGCATCGGAGTTTTTTGATCGGGCGCATTTGAAAAGCTTACTCCTTCGTCCCGATTCCGATTGGCCCTCTTATGCATATAACCCCTGATTCCTCTTCTTCTTTCATGTATCCGAAGGCCCTGCAAATGAGCGCTAAACTTATAAATAAATCTGCCCCGAAGCCAAAAATCCTTTGTATTTCAAAAAAATTCCGATTTTCATATGTTACAAAGGGTTTTGCTGGTTCATGATTTAAAAAAATCTCCACCATTGAGCTAAAATGATAAAACGGTCTACGTAATCTCGCATCAGAGATTTCTATTGGGTGAATTCTATTATTTTATTTACTCTTCCCGATTGGCCTCTCCCAATGCATCCTCATCAGTTGGATCTACCCGCCAGATCCACATCCGACGACCCTTATCACTCCATCCCTAAGCCTTTCTCTCTGCTTATGGCCCCCCATGATTCATTCTCCATCATTGATCTAGCCCTCAAATCAATGGTCCACATCTAATCGCATCGGAGATTTTCGTGCGCCCATTCCCCTCTCCTCCTCTGATCACAGACATCCAATTGCATCTGGGCCATCCACGTGTCAAGATCCGATGGTCCAGATTGAATGTCGTGACCTTTGTTAAAATTATGAAGCCCCGCTTTATAATGTTCTTGAGGAGATCTCCACCATTGATCTCTTCAAATCAACGACCCATATTAACCCTTTCTCCGCCTCATATTTTATTCCATTTAACTCCCATATTTAATCTCCACCGTTCGTTTCTTGATCTAACAGCTTAGATTGAAACCACCTTCCCCTGCCCCCACCTCTTTCCATCCTTGCGTCTTATCGATATCACACTCACTCAACACCATCCAATCTAAGACCACCCCAAATTTAAGCGCAAAGGTTAATTCTCCAAGAGTTATGCGATATAAGTGGTTTTGAAAGTCCACGTGTCGGTCGGGAACGCATATCACATTCAAAAAGGTGAAACCGACTCCCTCCCTTTTTTCTACGTGATGCCGCTGGTTTCTCAAGCCAAAACCACTTTCCCTTATTTCCACTACATTCCATCGCGTTCGTCTTACGCCGTTGATCTCTGCAGATCAATGGCCATCATTCAATCTAGCCATTACACTATCACTCTTTGCCTTCCTCTAAGGGACTTCATAAATGATCTCCACCATTGATCTCCATGGGCTGATCTCATCTGACGGCCTAGATCCTTTTCAGAAACCCCAAAATTCATTCGGCCTTTTTCACTGCTGATTAAGGTTTTTAAGCCATTTCTTCGCATTTTCGTCCATTTCTTTATAAAGTGACCCCTTTGCTTTATATTTTCCCGACTCATTTCGACCATTGATCAACACAAATCAACGACCTTAACTTAATATTTCCACCATTCTTCCAAACCACCTCCTTTTTAACCTCTGTGATAAATCTCCACTGTTGGATGCATTCATCCAATGGTCACGCTCCAAACCTAAACCTCTAAAGCAGTCTTATCGATATACGCAGGATTTTCTAATTTTTCTTGTACTGTGCAAGTTTAAATGGTTTTTTCCATTATATTAAAAGAAAAACAGAGGCCGAGGGTGACGACCCTCCAGGCCTTTATTCATTAAAGGGATTGTTCCATGGGGTTTTCCATCATTGTTTTCCAGTGTCTCATGAACGCTGGAAGCATTAACAAAGCCCCTGTGGCACTTGCACATCAAAAAGATACAGTAAAGCATAATTAAAACAGAGAGTATCAGTGTTTAAGATCAAATCAAACCAGAGATGAAGAAATAAATATGGTCTACACAGTTTGGGTGGATTACGGCTAAAATCAACAATTAAAAGCCTAATCCACTAAATTAAACACAGTTAAAGAACAAAAGATAGAATTTAGTCCTGATTAAGCCTAAACACATAGAATCAAATCAAATTAACAGTGTTTAAAGAAAATAAAAATTATCTGCTAGTCCAAGAGAGCCTCCACTGCCACATCAGAGGCTAATTGATTCTTGTCAGCTACTAGAAGCCACCTGTAGCCTCCAAGCATTCAACAGATGCCTAGTTATTACCAGAATAGAGCACGTCTGCCCCAATACAGCTGAATAATTATTACGAATCAAAGAAACTAATATAAACTATCAATAGAGTTATTACAAGGATGACACAGAGCCTTAAAGTCAACAAAATTTTCCCAGTAAGCCTAAAATTTAATGTAAACCAATTAATACAGAGAAATATGTGAAATCTTCTCCATTGAGCCCCTCAAAGGCTGAGAAGCATTAACTGTATTAATTAAACTTAGGATATCTTTTATCTCATTCGACCTCCTCATTTTCCTATAAAATCTTCTTGAGGATCTCATTGTAAAGGGTTGGTTGCAGAACTTTGAAATATACTTGTGCTCGAATTTTCTTCATGTAATAGTTTTCAAAGGCTCTTGGAGCTCTGTTTGTGATTAAATAAGTTAGGCTGAGAAGTGAAGATGATTTCTGAATGGAAACGTTGGACTTGAAGAATGTAACTGGATTGACATCGATAAACAACCTGATTCTTGGGATCCTGGTTTATATCACTGGTGAAGTGCTTCTTTCTGTGTTATTGTTTTCCTTTCATGTATGCCATTTTGTCCATTATTCTCTGATAAAGAATAGCAATCATAGAGATAGTATTTATTGTTTACAGTACCCTTCTCTGACTGATAAGTGTTATCTCAATGATTTCCTCCAAATCGTGTATTTAAGAATGATTCAATATAATTCAAGTAGTTAGGAATGCTAGCGTTCCCTCGTTCTACTGTTTACTTTAAATATTGTTCTTGAATGTTATTTTCTTTATCTGCTTAGTAAAGATAGACTAGAAAAGTGATGGTGTGCCCTGTTTTCTAGCTTCTTCCTCTAAAGGTAGTTCTGAAAGTTTCCCTAAAGTGTATGCTGAAAGGAGGCTAGATTTAAAAGTATCTTATCTAATCTTAAGTTGCACTTTGTTTTTATTATTTGTTTTCATCCCTTATGAAAGTAATTATGCGGATTACTGGATTTTTTTTCTATTGAGTTAGATTTAATACGAACTTTCCCAAAGAGTCTATGGTTAGCCCTGTCCTTTGGCCAATTTTAAACCGTTACTTAAAAGGATTTTCTTGTTGGACAGACTGATTAATTCTAGTTGAAATAATTGTCTGTTTCCACCCATTCAACACTTTTATTGTTCCATTCCACCATTTTAATCTTAGAGATCTTGTGATATAGATTACTTGCCCCTTGGACCACTCTTTAAATTGTTGCTCAATTGAAGCCCTTTTATGACTCCATAGCCCAATGGACTAGAAACTAGCGTTATATCTATCTTATTAGCCAAAGCTTGCTCTGATTGCTTGCAAATTCACACCTTTGAAAATATTTCGTTTAGGACTTTCCACTCAACTAATAATCATGCTCAACCATCCAAAACAAACATAAACCCTCGTTCTTCATAACTAGCCTAATATCACACATAAAACCTTTAAAGATAAATCAATATTTTCACTTATTGGAGAGATCCCTCTCCAGATTCAGGAGGGCTAGATCCTAGAATACCAAAGTGGTTTAAGTGTTCTCCCTGCATTTTTGGTCTTACCAATATGATAAAATTACAGGGAGCTAACAGACCCGACATAGAGAAAAGGGCAGAATCGAGTGTTTAGAAGAGCGGTGAAGGTTGAACGTTGTGGGCATGAGAAAAAGAGGCAGAGTCGAGCAAAAGGAGATTTGGTGGCACTGTTGAAAACGTGCCAGCTAGGTCAAGTAAGGAAAAATGTGCTTGGGCAGAACTGTTAGAATATAACAACAGAAACTGAAAAGATAGTGACAGCAGCAGAAAAGACAAATACACAGCGAACCAAGAGCTGAAAGGGTTGAGTGAGATATATGTGTTGCAATTGTAAATGTAAATGATTTAATTATTTGTATTGTATGTGATGAAAAGGCAATTCTTCGTAGGAAAATAAAAACTCTAATTTGATACTGTAATGATTGTATATATTGTTGTAAAATTCGGAATATGTTGAGTGAGGAAATGAGTGGGTGAAAGGCAATAACCATGCCTGTTCACTTCATATTCCCTGTAGAATGAAAACAACCATGAAGTTATTTGTATAAAATAGGTAATATCCATGTGTAGAAGGTTACGAATATATATAGAGAGAGAGAGGGAGTATGCAGTAGAATTTAAGAGAGATGAAGATTTTATAAAGCTATAGAATGGAAGAGAGCATAATATTATAAAAAAGAACAACATGAGGTTAGAGAAAACAGCATAAGTTGTGAGAGTGGAAGAAGAAGAAGGAGTAGAAAGAGAAGCTGTAAAGATCCAGAGATGATTCAAAGCAGATATGAAGGCTGGAGGACAACAATAAAGAAGGAATAGAACAGAGCTGATATCCAAGTAAGTCAACACGTGTTTTCATAGGAGTGTGAGGAAGTTGGTGCTTCCATATCAAGTTGTAGCTTGATAGATGTTCATTTGTAGCTAGTTGAGGTAGGAGCCTCCCGTGGGTTGTAGCCTACATAAAATACATGGGAGTTGGCACTTCCATTTCAAGTTGTAGCTTGATAGATGTCCAGTTGTAGCTAGTTAAGGTAGGAGCCTCTTGTGGGTTGAAGCCTGTAGAAAACAGATGGGAGTTGGAGCTTCTTTGCATGTTGTAGCATGCGGAATTTGAGGTAGTAGTGTTAGGTCCCTATATGACTAGTATAGTCCCTTATTGTTGTTAGTGTAACCCCCTTATTGTTATTATTTTACCCTTGTAACCCCCATTTTGTTATTATTGTGCCCTTAAATTATTATTGTTAGGTCGGCTAGGATTACATTGTGGCCCACTAGGATTACATTATGGCCCCATGGACTCCTATATATAGAAAGGAGGTTTTATGAATTGTATCATCCAAGAATTGTTCATTTATGTAATGTATTGGAGGTTGCCCCCTCGAAGTGGCTCATTTCTAAGGCGTTTATATCTCTTTTATTCTATTTTTGGAGCTGGTTACACAACATTTGGTATTAGAGCTTTGGATTCTAGGGTTTCGCTGCTCCAAACAGGTCATTGTGGCATTTTCGCTATAACTTTTTTCCTACTAAGTTTCAGAAGCTAAAATTTTTAGGGTGCGAAGCCAAACTCCTGAGGAAGCTTTAATAAAAATTTCAGAGCTTGGTTCGCAATATTTGTGGAGATATCATCTATGGAAGTTAGGTCTTTTTTCAGGCTCCTAAAAAGGTCATCATGGAATTTTCGCTATAAATTTTTTTTTACGAAGGTTCAGAATCTGAAATTCATATGGTGCCAATCTAAAATCCTGAGTAAATTTTTCAAAAAATTTCAGAGCTTGGTTCGCAATATTTTTGGAGATATGATCTGTGGAAGGTAGTGTTTTTTCAGGCTCCTGAATTTCATCTCAAAGAGGTGATCGTGGGAAAAGTTCAATAACTCTCTCTCTGGGCATCAGATTTGAGTGCCATAAAAATTAGTCGCAATCACATAGACTTTAGTTTCTTGGCTATCAATTTTAGATAAAAAATACGAAACAGTGACATGTGGCAAGTCGTACAAGTTCACTCTACTGAACCAGTCCATAATTAGGTCATTGTGGGAGATTGGACACAACTTTGTCTTGGAGAATCCAAATCAGGTCAGACCTATGGCATTCAAAAGCTAATTTAGAGGGGTATTTCATTGTTTAATTTTAGATATTGAAGTGTTGCAATCACAAATATAATCCAATTTCAATATTGAGCTCCTCAAAAGCAAGAAAAAGGTGTGTATTTTTTTTCCGAATTGCATAAGTCTTGTTTGAAGAATCAATTTGAATTGATTCCAAGGGCATATTGTAGAATAGATATCAATATTGGGTTCTAAAATATGCCCTGTAAAAATAATTCAACACCCATTAAGCCTTCAGAAGGCTCTACTATGACTCATGAAGATGAAGAATTGCAACATGATCTATCAAAATTACAAGAGCAAGTGCAACAAATTTCACTCGCGCAAAGAGCAACAAAAAATGAAATGGAAGTTTTGAAGAAAGTCGTGGAAGCTAAGATGGATGGCGTGCAAGCTAAGATGGATGGCATGGAAGCTGGCATGGAAGCTAAGATGGATGGCATGGAAGCTAAGATGGATGACATGAAATACAACATGGAAAACATGAAGAATGATCTAAAAACAGACATCGAAGGTTTGAAAAAGTTGATACAAGAAATGTTTCATAATGGTGAGAAGATATTAGAAGAACCTCATGATGAGAACAAAATCAATGTTAATCATGATTTCATAAACTCTAATGTTGGAGGGAAGAACCACCATATTCCAAAAATAGATATGAGGAAGTTTGATGGAAAGGATCCTGTAACATGGATACTACAGATGGAGCAATATTTTGATCTCCATAACGTGAAAAACACACAAAAGGTACGCATTGCAACTTTACATTTAGAACAAAATACATTTGTATGGTATCGATGGCTTTGCTCACGTAAAAAAATTGTCACTTGGTCAATTTTTACGGAGGAAATGATAGCACATTATGAGGATACAAAGAGCAACACCTTCTTTAGCCAATTGATAAATCTCAAACAAAAGGGTTTAGTGGGGCAGCACATTGAGGAATTCCAAAAATTGAATATAAGGGTAACTGATATTCCATAGGAACATAGGATCGATCTCTTCATAGGCACTTTAAAGGATAATATCCAACATGAAGTTCGCGTTTTGGAACCAGATTCATTGGAGAAGGCATTCAGGTTGGCAAGAAAAGTTGAATGTAAAATAATGGCGACAAGGAAGCCTACCACTCAATTCTATAAAGAAAGAAGTGTTTCTATGCCTAGATTTCCACAACCTACAAGGTTGACACCATAACAATTGGAAGAAAAAAGAGCAAAAGGGCTTTGCTACAGTTTTGATAGAAAATACACTAAAGGTCATAAGTGTGCTGAGAAGAAATTATTTTACATAGATTGTGAAGAGGAAGAAGAAAATGAACAAGAAGAGGATATACACCAGGAACCAACTCTAGAAGAGGAAGAAATGAATCCGACCATATCGTGTAATGCACTGGCAGGAATTACCACTCCTCAAACTCTCAAGATAAAAGGACAAATCAAGAAGAAAAAAGTAATAGTGTTGATTGATTCAGGTAGCACCCATAATTTTATTCATTGTAAGGTAGCCAAGGAATTAAATTGTTTCCTATACCCAGCACCAGAATGTCAAGTGATGGTTGCAAATGGAGGAACTATAAATTTCTCTTGAAAATGCCATAATATCAAGCTAACCATGGGGGAATATGTATTGACTAGTCCAATGCTTTCCATTCCTATGGGAGGTGCTGATGTTGTACTAGGAGTACAATGGTTACAATCTTTGAGGATGGTAGCTTTTAATTTTCAAGAACTTTTCTTGAAATTTTTTTCAGAAGGAAAGGAAGTCGAATTACGGGGTATTGCAGGGAAGCCGGGAAAGATAATAAGCTCTAATGTCATGACAAAGCTTCTAAATAAATAACAACGAGGCGTAATTGCACAATTATGCTCACTAGAAGTTCCAACATCAAAATCATCTATTTCTGCAGATCTCCAACAAGTCTTGGACAATCATTCCAAGGTGTTTGAAACTCCCAAAGGACTCCCACCTATTTTTTATCATGATCATGCTATTCATTTGATTCCGGGAAGTGTTCCTCCAAACATCATGCCTTATAGATATCCTTATGTCCAAAAGAGCGAAATTGAACATATGATTGCAGAAATGTTAGAGGCGGGTATAATTCAACCTAGTCAAAGTTCTTTCTCTGCTCCTGTAGTATTGGTACACAAGAAGGATGGATCATGGCGCATGTGTCCGGATTATAGGGAGCTCAATAAGCTCACCATTAAAGATAAATTTCCCATTCTGTGATTGATGAATTATTGGATGAATTACATGGAGCAATTTATTTTACCAAGTTGGATCTTCGTTCAGGATATCATCAAATTAGAATGAAGACTGAAGATATTCCAAAAACGACATTTCGAACTCATGAGGGTCATTATGAATTTTTGGTCATGCCTTTTGGCCTTACCAATGCACCTTCTACATTTCAAGGGTTGATGAATTCCATTTTCAAACCCTTCCTTAGAGAATTTGTGCTAGTATTTTTTGATGATATACTAATCTACAACAGGTCTTGGAAGGATCATGTTCAACATGTTGACAGGGTGCTCAAACTATTGCAGGAAAAACAATTATATGCAAAAACATCCAAATGTTTCTTTGGAGTACAAGAGGTGGAATATTTGGGTCATATTGTATCTCACGAGGGTGTTAAAGTGGACCCTAACAAAATTAAAGCCATTAAGGAATGGAAAGTCCCCACAACCATAAAGAAGTTGCGAGGATTTCTCGGGTTAACAGGGTATTATCGCAAGTTTGTTAAGAATTATGGGAGAATAGCAGCACCTCTAACAACATTATTGAAGAAAGATGCATTTTCATGGACTCCTGAAGCAACTAAGGCCTTTGAACATCTTAAAGAGGCAATGTGCCTAGCCCCGGTCTTAGCTACACCAGACTTCAAAAAAACCTTTATTGTGGAATGTGATGCCTCAGGAAATGGAATTGGTGCAGTTTTAATGCAGGAAGGAAGACCCATTTCTTTTGAAAGTAGTCCAATCAAAGGAAATTATTTACAGAAACCTATTTATGAGAAGGAAATGTTAGCAATACTGCATGCATTAAAGAAATGGCGAACTTACCTAATGGGAAGACACTTCAAGGTAAAAACTGATCATGATAGTCTTAAACACTTTTTGGAACAACAAATATCTTCAGAAGAGCAGAAAAAATGGGTCACAAAGATGTTGGGTTATGACTTTGAAATAATCTACAAAAAAGGAAAGCTTAATGTTGTTGCAGATGCACTCTCAAGAAAGAATGAAGAGGTGGAAGCATTGCTTTGTGCCATTTCTGTTATCCAACCAGATTGGATAACTGAAGCAAGAGATGAATGGAAGAAGGACAAAGATGTATGGATACTCATTCAAAAGTTGCAGCAAGATCCTAGTACATCTGATACATTTAGTTGGAAAAATGATTCCTTATGGTGCAAAGATCGCTTATATCTTTGTAAGAATTCCCAACTAAAACAAAAGATTCTTCTGGAATTGCACACTTCTCCTTTAGGAGGACACTCAGGATTTTTAAAAACTTACCACAGGGTGAAGAAAGAATTTTTTTGGGATGACCTTAAATCTGATATTCAAAAGTTTGTGGCAGAATGTTTGGTTTTCCAGCAGAATAAAGTGGAGACAATTAAGACCCCGGGACTTCTACAAACTTTATCCATTCCAAGTCAACGTTGGGAGGAGATTTCAATGGATTTTATCACAGGTTTACCTAAGTCCAAAGGAAAGAATTTCATCATGGTGGTAGTTGATAGACTTACCAAGTATGCACACTTTTGTGCATTATCTCATCCATTTAAATCAAGTACAGTTGCTACTACATTTATGGACAAAATTCAATAGCTACATAGAAGCCCAAGGGTTATTGTGAGCAACAGACATCCCATTTTTAATGGAAATTTTTGGACGGAGTTATTTTCTTGTTTGGGTAATCAATTAGCTCATAGCTCATCTTATCATCCTCAATCTGATGGTCAAACTGAGATAGTAAATAAATGTTTGGAAGGATATCTTAGTTGTTTTGTATCTGATAAACAAACATAATGGTTCCAGTGGTTACCTCTCGCTGAATGGTGGTATAACACTTCCTTCCATACTACAGCAAAAATGACCCCATTTATGGCACTTTATGGATATCATCCACCATCGATCACATCATCTTTAAGGGAAAATTCGAAGGTTCAAGCAGTGGAAGATCACATCGAGCATCAGCAAGAAGTTCTCCAACTCTTAAATGATAACCTAAATTTTGCACAAAATCGAATGAAACAACAAGCAGATCAACATCGCAGCGAGAGAAGTTTTGATGTAGGAGATTGGGTATTTTTATAGCTACAACTATACAAACAAATATCCCTCAAGAAATCTAAGAAGGATAATAAATTATCGCCAAAGTACTATGGTCCTTACAAGGTGTTGCAAAAGATTCGTACTATGGCATACAAATTGGAGCTTCCTGCTTCTTCGCAAGTACATCCAGTTTTCCATGTTTCATGCTTAAAGAAGGTTATAGGTGAAAATCTTCCAGTTCAAACAATATTGCCAGAACTTGATGAGGAAGGAAAAATCATATTGGAACCTGAAGCGGTCACGAAAACAAGAACTCGACAACTACGAAATCAATCAATTTCAGAGTATCTCATCAAGTGGAAGAACTTACCCACTAAAGATTCTACATGGGAGGATGAGAATTTTATACAGAAGCACCCAGAGCTACTCAAGTGTTGAGGACAACACTTTTTTGAAGGAGAGGGGCATGTTGGGTCCCTATATTACTAGTATAGTCCCTTATTGTTGTTAGTGTAACCCCCTTATTGTTATTATTGTACCCTTGTAACCCCCATTTTATTATTATTGTGCCCTTAAATTATTATTGTTAGGTCGCCTAGGATTACATTGTGGCCCACTAGGATTACATTATGGCCCCATGGACTCCTATATATAGAAAGGAGGTTTTGTAAATTGTATCATCCAATAATTGTTCATTTATGTAATGTATTGGAGGTTTCCCCCTCGAAGTGGCTTATTTTTAAGGCGTTGATATCTCTTTTCTTCTATTTTTGGAGATTTTTACACAACAAGTAGCCTCCTGTAGGTTGGAGCCTACAGAAAATCAGTGGTGAGAGGTATTTGGAGCTTGCCTTTGCATCACAACAATAATAAGATGTGTTTTTCTCCCTTATGGGTTTCCACTTATACTTGTTGTCCATATGCATGATGATTATGTGTTGATGTTTTGTATTTAATCTGCTTAATATTTGCTACTCACATATTAAGATTGATGTTTCATTATATAATAAGTTGATCATGAAATGAAGGCGTAAATAAGTTTAAAGGAAAGTTTTAAAATTCCATGAATGTGTTAAACTGATTCACCCCGCCTCTCAGTTTAACTAAGGGTTCAACAATTAGGATTTGTAAAGATTTTAGAAATCTCAACAAGGCATGTCAAAAAGAAAATTTCCCACTACCAACAATGGAACAAATACTTCAAGCAGTAACTGGTTCTGAATTAATGTCTTTTCTTGATGGTTTTCTAGGATAGAATCAGATACTGGTGCATCCAGATGATATACTAAAAACTACATTCAGAACCAAATGGGGAACATATGCCTACCAAAAAATGCCTTTCCGTTTGATAAATGCCAGAGCTACTTTCCAAAGAGCCATAGATATAGCTTTCAAAGGTTTGATTAATAGGTCAGTTGTTGTCTATCTAGATGACATAACTGTCTTTTCAAAGAAAATAGCCAACCATCTACATGATTTAAACAAATCCTTGAACGATGTAGAAGGTATGGCATCTCTTTAAATCCAAAGAAATCATTATTTTCTCTTAATGAAGGGAAACTCTTAGGATTTGTTGTGTCTAAATATGGAATATATATTGACCCTGACAGAATAAAAGAGATTTATGATATCCCTTTTTCACATAATAAGAAATCCATGCAATCATTTTTAGGACAGACAAATTTTGTAAAAATATTTGTTCCCAATTTTTCTCATATAGTCTTACCTTTACAAACTATGATTAAGAAAAATTTAGTTTTCAAATGGGTGTTGGGTGCAGGAATTACACTTAATAAAACTCCTCAACACTTAATTTTTCGACCCGGGGGATTCTTAAACTTAGAGACGAAGCACAGAAAATGCCAAAGATGGTATGAATCTTTCCAATGTAAATCCCTACTTTCTTTAAAGGAAATATTGCAGAATAAAATCAAAAGAGAAGAAGGCAACTTGAACCATAAAAAACAATCTAAGACTAGAACGAGAAAGTATGCATTTGCAAGAGATAATTAATCATAAAAGGAAATCACTCCCACTAATGGTTGTTTAATCTACTGAGTGTGTGTTTTTCCTTAGCAGAGACACTTTAGCAATCTCGTTAGATGGGCCCTTAAACATGCTTCCTTAGAGATTTCCCTCTTGCATTAATCTGTCCTGCACTAGTGCAGGATACAAGATTTTATGTAGAAGGTATAAATAGTGTCTTTATTGAAGGATTTTTACTTCATGCAAGGGCTCTAACTTTTCAAGGTTCCGAGCACTCAGATCTTGTGGCAAGAAATTGGTTCTTGTACCAGATCAGAGCTTCTTGCACTTAGTATTTAATCCTTAAGATGAGTGTTCAATTATTGCAAGTGCTAGTTTACTATCGAATCAATTTGCACACACAAAAGTGAATGTTTCTGATCTTAACAAAATGAAAAAATAAAGAAATTATCATTTATCCTGTCATAAACATTTGAAGAAAGAAAGAAAATTGCGGAAAGTAGATTAAGAAAACTTGTTGCATCACACCAACGTGCACTGGTGCAGGTTCATTTCTCCTGCTTGGACCAGGTGGAAAAACTAATTAAGAAGAATTGCAGGAAAAGGAAATATCACACCAACATGCACTGGTACAATTTTGTTTCCCCTGCTTGTACCAGGCGGATGGAAGTCAATCTGAAATCAAGTGCAGGAAAGTAAATTACAGGGAAAGAAAATGTATCTACTTCACACAACAGATCTATTTTCACTCAGAAAGGAATACATGTGCTGAAATTTAAATCACACTTTAATAATATTAACACACATTACAGGAAACAGAAAATAGGGTAAATGTGTTGGGTTGGATGGGCTGTAGCCAACCAGCGCGTTTCCATTTTTAAGTTAAAACGATGCTCAGTAAACTAGTTAATTCATTAGCTTAAAAAAACAGAAACATAATTTCTGAAACATGAGGCGGAAAAACCTTTTATTAATTCATTAAGGTGAATACATGTGTTGATACAATGTCCAGCCTAAATTCGAGCGATAATAGAACAATCGGTTACCGCTTATCAACTTCGCTCTAAAAACTCTAATCCAAAATTTGCCTCTTAGGTCCTATTTAAAATTTACATTATATATATCTATTGGCCGAAGGCCAAAACATATCGTTCAACTGATTCATAAAAAAATGCAGAATTTAGTTTCAGCCTTCAAGATAAGACGGTTTTGCAAAACTGGCCGTAGCTAACTAGCTTTCGCCCTTCACGGATTGGTCTCAGCTGCCTTTGAATCATTCACTGTTGTGGCTAAAGTGGCTCAAGAGAAGGTGGTGATCTAGGAGTTTTGGATCTGCCACGAAGATCTTTTGTGCTGGAAATGATGCAAGATTTGATCCTGCACTAAGATCAGTGGTCACGGTAAGCACTCTAACTATCAAATAACCATTGGAGATATCGATAAGTTGCAAAAGTGATTTAAAAGTAATAAATCATGTAATAAATATTTAATTAATGCTAAATTAAATTAAAACATGAAGAATAAAGGTTTATACGAAATATATCACCGTGCTTGGACTGGTGCAAGATGAGGGTGCATAAAGGAGGTGAAACAGAGGTAAATGGTTACAATTTAGGAAGGGGAAAATTGTGAAAAGAGAGCAAATTAGGGGGCTAACATCCTCCCATCTCTAATTTGTTGTGTGTCTTCACACAACTCTTTACCTCTACAAAAAACCTTCAAAATTTTGAGCGTTCCATCTCACTCTTGCTCTGGCATACTATCATCAGTCTCCAATGTTTTAGACTTCTTATTTTTGATGTTCTTCAATTTCTTCGTCACCTTTTTAATTCGTCTAAAACATTATGAAGCATGGTACTTCCATACCCTGACTTCTCCTTTCTTTTTCTGGATCTCCATCATGAATTCTTCTTTATTCTATTCCTTTTCCTCCTACGTTTTAGCTACGAGTTGCTCTAAGTTCTGCACTTGAAGCTCTAGCTCAACTATCCGAGCAGCAGGAGTTACCGAGTTTTCTTCCTTCTCTATCCTAATAGGGGCTATATTTTCTTTAGGGACCTCAGTATCCCTCATGACTTTAGTAAATAATCTTTCCTCTTTTGGTTCTTCTTCTTCTTCTTGATCTTCCAATTCTTCCTTTTCTTCTTGCTCTTTCGGTTCTTCTTCTTCTTGGACTTCTTCCGGTTCTTCTTCTTCTACTACTTCTTCTACTTCTTCTTCTTCTTATTGCTCTTTCGATTCTTCTTCTTCTTGTGCCAGTTCTTCTTGCACTGGTGCAGGTGGGGACTCAACATTCTGTGGGGACTGTGGTTATGTACCAGGTTCTTCATTATTTTTCCGAGCCTTAATAAAGTCGGCCAACAAAGTGTCATCTTCAATTTCCACAGATTTTTCTGCGTCCACAAGGACTAACATCAAATTTTCTTCTTCAGGGGTCTGTTCATGCACTGGTGGCATTGGAGGAGTTTCTTCAATAGGTGTACCCGTTGTCTTTTGTTTCTTTGGAGATGGGCCCTTTTCTTCTGCTGATTTCAAAGGTCATTTCCTTCTTGCATTGCTGTAGGAAGGACTTCTCTTTACACTTGGACCCTTTCTTGTGCTGCCGGGGGTCTCTGTTTTCTTTTCAGAAGCTGTCTTCTTTCCTACTGAGGGATTTTTATGTAGCTGCTTCAACAACTCCTTCCAGGTCATGCCCTTAATTTCCAATTATTTCTGGACCAAGATTTTGATCAGGCCATGATGGTACAATTTATTGTTGGCCTGATCCGCTTGTGCATCCTGCACACTCTTGTCCATCTTTTCTAAACTCTTAAGAAAAAAATAAGTGAAATATGTCCTCCACCAGATGTGCCAGCTAGGTTCAAAGTGTTGTAGCAACCTAAAATGATACACAAAGGTGAGGGAGTACCTTCCCTCACAAGTCACGAATTTCTGGAGGATGAAAAGGAGGTCCCACCACTATCCCAACAAGGCGCTACACAGAACTCCTTTATTCCAGTCTACGAAACGCTGCCAGCACTTCCTCTCGAGCCTTTTATTTTTAAAGTACTGCACACCAATGCTTTTCAAGCCCGTCGCTGTTGTTATCGATTTTTCCGTGACTTTAAATTTCAAGGGCCCAATCTCTACATAGCCATTTTTAAAACTCTTTGCAAACTGTAGGGCCACTTCACTGTTATGCCCATCAAATTTCTGCAAAAACTGAAGAAAGGTCGAGTCTAGTAATAGTGTAAGACTATTGTGAAACTTAGCGGTCTGATCTACCTCATTGAGGGACAAAGGTTCACATCTAGTAGGTAGCATCTCTACTTAACAATTATGAATAGTTCAAAAAAATTGCATGCAATACCAGAAAATTTGGTTCTTTATAGATAGGGTGTTAGTATTAATCTTCTGTCGAAGTGTACGAAAAAATACCACTTTAGCTACGCATAACTAATATCCCTAACATCAAATAAGGATGCCAATATCTTCAGATCTGTATTTAGTTGATCAATACAAGAGCTATAAAAAACCAGATCTATGCATAGAAAGACATTAAGCAGTAAAAAGAAAGTTTTGCTCCATATATCCAATAGACAAGACAAGAACAATTTTTGAAAGAATTTTTTGTATTAAGGGCACCTGAGAGGAAAACAAGAAGGTTTTTCCAATTCTCCTCAATGGGATGGGTTCTTGGAAGTCCTCAACACTTCAGATCTAGCATTTCTCTCTCCTGTTGGTGTAGAAAACCCAGACAAAGATAGAACTCAAAGGGAGCTCACATAGCAAATAATGGAAAATATGACAATGATAATGGCTCAAAGTCAAACCAAGAGTATAGATCCAGAGTGATCTAATAGGCAACAAAAGGTGAAGAATGGTAGGAAAAAACCTCCTATTTATAACAAAATATTGGGTCATTCTAGATCTTGGTGCATGATTAAAATAACATTAACCAAATCTAGATCCACCTTTTATGGAATATTTTATTATATTTGTTGGAGGAAAAAGTATTTGACTTGGGTCAAATCCCTTTATTTGTGAATAATAAATAAATAAATGATTTATTTATCATTTTAAGGAAGTGGTTGAAAGAAAATCAAATAAATAATGATTTATTTAATTATTTATGGGTGATTTAGTCATATTTAACAAGGAATATTATTTAAATAAGATTTAAATAATTATTCCTAGAAAATAATAAGATAAATGAAGATTTATCTAATTAATTTCTTTGTTTTGGGTTAAACATGACCAGGAAAATCAAACAAATATAGGTTTGTTTAATATTTCCTTTTGGGGTTTCCTTTTTAGACCATAAACAACCTAATAAATGTGTTTTATTAAGTTATTTTACATAGTGAAGGCAATTTTACTTAGGGTAAAATTGGTCTTACATGGTGTACTTGGGTCCATCTAATGATACTAGGTTAGATGACCAAAAAATGGTGTAACAGATTGCCCCCCAGCGTGCGAGTGTTAGGAGAAAATCGTATGACCGAAGTACGTTGTAAGAACTCAATCACTAGACATCAAAAGGGAAGTCAGAGAGAGAGATGGAAGGTAGACTAATGTGTTGAAGAAATAGACCCTGAGGAGACGAGACTTACAGGTGCAACAAGTCTCTTTTTATGAGAGGGTACCTGTGCTAAAAGTGGTGGGGGAGGCATACCTATGCCCGCCGAGACAAAGTACAAAAGAATAGTGTGTCCAGTAAACAAGGGACTGAACCATAAAGTACAACCGGCATAAACATGAGCCAAATAGAAATACAATGAGGGATCCCACATACATGATGTGCCTGGGATAACAGCCAGGACTTATACAATAATATCTGAGTACATGAGATACAAATACAACCCAAATGCCCCCTGTAAATGGGGAAGGGCTCTCAAAATCTGACTGATACATGAAAATAAAAGAGGCGCTGCAAGTGGCTAAGGCCAACATCATCAAATATATGGAGCTGCATCGAAGGCTGCAAGGAAGAGGTCATCCGGGCATGTGGGGGGCTACCTGCAGGGCCACCCCCTCATGAGGGTTGAGACATCTCACACAAACCCGGGAATCACCAAGAGCTGCTGCTGCATCACTGAACCATCAAGTATATGGATCTCAATCATGCGGAAAGGAGCTGGAGTGGAGAAACAATCAAGTCAAAGGGGAAGGAGAGATCCCTTTGCCTGATCCGAGGCACCGAACAAGAGTGGAAGCTGGAACCAAGGTACACTGCCCTCTAGACTTGTCTTCTGGAATGAAGGAGCTGATGTCGATAGAAGGAGGTCTGCCATAGGGGAGGCAATGAGAGATCCTCAACTAAGGCACGAGAGAAAATAGTAGAGTGACTGACAGACTAATACCAATGGTGATGATGAAATGGAGGGGACTGAGTAGCGAATGGACAACTTCCCTTGTTAGAGCATAAAGGGCATGAATGACATGGCAGTGACTGACATGATATCATGAGGGATAGGGGACAGTGGGACTGAAGGCCATAATGTAAGACACAAGAGAGGGATCAAGCAATTAAGGATGGAGGAGTGTAGCGGGGTACAAAGGGACTCAGGATAGACTCCATGAATGCGATGATGACTCAACTTGGATGCTCTAAGCAAGGGCGACTCGATGGTGCTACCACACAGTAAAGGTCTCGTGGGGGACCATGAAAACATGAGTACGAGATGGTATCTCATGAAGAAAATCGACACGAACAAAGACAAGTAAGGAGGCAAGGTGGTGCCCCAAGTACAAGTGTTGTAAGTGAGGAAATTCGATTTTGGGGGGAGGTGAAGTGACCTTTCTAGACAAAGGATGTCCTGGTGAAGTATCGAAGGATGAAAATGAAAAATATTCTGGCTATCTAAAAGAAAATAAAACATGCATTTCAGAAGGGAAATGCTAAGGGTAATATTTCTTAAGATAGAGTGCATTGCGAGGCTTAGGAAGGGGGTTGCCTTCAAAATCCTCTAAGAGGTATGCCCCTTTACCGAGATCCTTACTGATGATGTAAGGACCTAGCCATAATGATTTGAACTTTCCATGACCAAGAACATCATGGGCCTGGTCATATACTAGAACAAGATCGCCTTCGTGAAAAGTACGAGGGTGGACTTTTCCGTCATACTGAGCTTCGGTGCGTTTCTTAGCCGCTTCAAGGGTTTGCAATGTAACACGACGGTCTTCGGAGGCACGCTCAAGCATGATAAGTCGTTGTTCTAGAGGTTGGGTATCAGGGAGAAGTTCAACAGCCAGATGAAGGGAAGGGATTTCACACTCGATCGGTAAGACTGCCTCTTCTCCAAAAACAACGTGGAAAGGAGTAAACTCGGTGGCGGTTTTAACAGAAGTTCGATAGGCCCACAAAGCAGGGAAGAGCATAAGATGCCAGTTGGTTTTGTGCTTATTCACCATTCGTTGAATCATGGTCTTGAGGATTTTGTTGACTGCTTCAACTTGGCCATTACCTTGGGGGTAATAGGAGGAGGAATATTGGTGCTCAAAACCCAACAGTGAGGATAGCTCACACCATATCTCATCTTCAAAATGTCGGCCATGGTTAGAGACCAGTTTTTTTGGAACCCCAAATCGAGTGATAACGTGGTTAAAGAAAAAGAGGGCCGCGGTAGCTGCCGTGTTGTTAAATGTTGGCATAGCCTCGGCCCATTTTTTGAAATAGTCGACCGCCACGATGATATATTTATGGTTACCAGCGGATGGCAAGAAACACTCCATAAAGTCGATGGCCCATTTACAAAAGGGACCAGTCGAGACGACAGGATGGAGGGGAGCTGGGGGAGCTCGCGCCTTAGGGGCGAAATGTTGGCAATTGGAACAGTGTTTGACTGCTTCAATGCAATCACTGAAGAGGGAGGGCCAAAAATACCCAGTGCGCATGACTTTTTGGGCAGCAGCAAGACCGGAGAGGTGGCCACCGCAAGTGCCGCTATGGCAGGCATTGAGGACTTGTTCAGCTTCAGCGTGTGTGAGACAACGACGAAGGACAGTATCTATACCACGACGATAGAGGTCATCACCGATAAGAAGGTAGCGGGGAGCCTGGTGTCGGATACGTCGTCGAGCGTCATGATCAAGGTGAAGAGTGAAATTTTGGGTTCGTAAGTAAGTGAGGATATCGTCGTACCAAGGATCGTCTAAAGTAATGGCGAATAAGTGCTCATCAGGAAAATCATCATTAACTGGGGGATCCTATGTTCCAGTAGGTAATTCAGAAATGAGTTCAGCAAGGGCTAAACCTTTCTTACTTTTTGGTGTGACAAATTCTAGGTTGAATTCTTGAAGGATGATGACCCAACGGGCATACTTCCCAGTGAGGATGTGGCGACTCAATAGGAAAGCCATGGGGTTGGAATTAGTCACAACCTTGGTGGAACGCATGAGGATGTAATGACGAATTTTTTGGACCGAGAACACAACTGCCAGCGCTAGTTTTTCTTCATGTGAGTAGGAACAGGAGGCCCTACAAGGTTCTTACTGATGTAGTAGATCACATGCTTGATATCGTTGTCATCTTCCTAGATAAGAACTCTAGCGACCGAATAGGTGGAAGCGGAGATGTACAGGATGAAGTCCCTATCAAAGTCGGGAGGGTAGATCAAGGGAGCAGATGTGAGAGCCTGCTTGAGGGCATCAAAAGACTCATGATCATAGGTATCCCAAAAAAATGGGATGTTAGATCGGAGGAGTCTAAGGAACCCATGTGCGGTGGTGGCATAGTCAGGAACGAACCGACGAAGAAAATTAGATTTTCCTTGGAGACTTTGTAGCTGGCATAAGGTACGTGGAATGGGAAGTTCAAGAATGGATTGAACTTTCAAAGGGTCAAGAGTGATACCATCCTTAGACACTATGAAGCCTAGGAGGCGGCCGGCGGGAACGCAGAAGACGCATTTCAATGGGTTAAGGCGGATATTATACTTGCTGTGCCCGATGCTTAGAACACACAGTGAGGTCGTCTAAATAAGCAAGGATAATATGAGCTAAGTCATGGAAACAATAAGACATGGCCCATTGAAAAGTGGCGCCGGCGTTTTTATGGCCGAATGGCATGACCCGGTAAGCAAAATTTCCCCACGGACTGATGAATGCAGTTTTAAGTTGATCAGCAGGACGAATAATGATTTGGTTGTATCCGGAGAAACCATCCATAAAGGATAGAACCTCATGCCCCGCACACTCATCAATGATTTGGTCAATAAATGGTGTGGGGAAGTTTTCTTTGGGACAAGCTTTGTTCAAGTCGCGAAAGTTTGTGTAGACACGGATGGTGCCTTGTTTCTTAAGGACGGGAACTGGGTTGGACACCCAAGTGGTGTATTCAATGGGATAAATGAAACCAGCCTGCTTGAGCTTATCGATTTCGGCTTTGATAGCATCACGTCTAGAAGGGTTAATGGGTCTCAATTTTTGACGGACTAGGTTGGCATCGGGCCATGTGTCGATATGATGTTCGACGATGGTGGGATCGAGTCCAGGCATTTCGGAGTAGGACTAGGCGAAAATATCGCGGAATTCTTTGAAAAGCTTAGTGTAAGCTTCAATTTCTTTCGAGGTGCATTGGGCGCCCAAGGTGATATATTCTTCGATTCCCGGTTTGACCGAAATGTCAATTTTAATGGTAGGAGAGATATTGGCCATGTTTCCTTCTTCGAAAGCATTGGGTGCAGCGATGGAATTTTTGAACCAATTGACTGCATTGGGAATGAAGTCTTTAGTTTCCATAGCATATTGGTCATGGGACTGCTGTGGGAGGAAGTATGCGCGATGGTGCATATCATCCCACGGAAAGTCAGGGTTGGTCATAGCATCCATAATGTCTTCATCGGACTGGAAGATGGGAAGAATCGATGATGTAGTAATGTCCGATTGGTCATCTTGTGGAGACAGGCTCACATGTGCAATGTTAGTAGATCCATGGTCTACGAAGGTGGAGCCAAAAGTGTCTACAAGTAGGCGGCTAGGCGAAGCATCTCTCAAGGAGGATGATAGGTAGAAGATGGTGGTTGAAGGCTCTGCTGTGGTGACAATGGGAGGAGGAATGTGAATGGGAGTAGGAAGATCCTCTAGTCCTACCGAAGTAGAATTCGCAAACAAGTGAGAAGGGATCTTGTCATGTGGAGCCTTGAATTGGTGGTATGTGTCTAAGGAGGAACGATACTCGTCAAGGCGGGGACAGAGGTGGGTGTAATGGCCATGGAAATCGCACAACGCACAAGGGTGATTTGTGCGCAAGGTTTTGAGTTTCGGGATAGAATCTGAGATAGTGGCGTAGACTTCAGGGATATAAGATTCGGGAAATGTCTCGTTGACCAAGATCTTGAGGTGTGGTAATTCAAGACACGTATGGGTGGCGTGACCGACAATATCGCACAAAGTGCACTGGATAGCACGCTTTGGCAGTCGAGGAGGGGTAAGGTTTGTCGGGGCGGCTTGGTCCTGATTGGTTGCCCCCTTGCGAGCTTTTCCTTTCTTTCCTGGAACTGTCACCACAGGGGCAGGGTCCTGGGGAGGTGCGGGGGGCCTGGTGGAAACGGAGGAAGCGAGGGGGACCGGTTGAACCGGTGTCAAAGCAAGATAGGGTTTGGGGTGACTGGGTGGTGTAGCGGTTGGAGGGTCAAGGTACCAGACGGGTATGCCCAGGGCCAGGTTAGGGAGAGAGAGGGTGGCCATAACGGGGACCGTATAGACTCTGGGAGGGGGAGCCAGGAAAGGTATCTGACCAACGGGATAATGACCAGGAGGGACAGCTCCGAGATGGTTAAGGCTTGGGGGAACCGACCCAAGAGGATAGAGGGGTTAAGGGATACCAGCTGTAGGAGGCGGGCCAAAAGGAGGAGGTCCGGCTGGCTGAGATGAATGGCTAGGAGTGGGTTGCGGTGAGCTAGGTTGAGTCGAAGGTTGCTGACTAGCCAAAGTGGGTCGTGGAAGGGCAGCCCGAGACGATTGCATAATGAAAACATTCAATAAGCTAGGATCAGAGATAGGAGGAGGAGGGAGACGAGGGAAAGTTCCAAGCAAAGAGGAGTCTTTGTAGATGCCGGGAGAGACGTTGGTCAAGGAATCAACAGTTTTCTTATTGGCTACAGAAGAGATGGTCATCTCTGGGGAGGTCTGAGACGGTGGCTCATGAGAAGTCAACTGGTCGATGGTGACTATCTTTCCATTGTGAGGAAAAGACATCTTGCGAAAAACCGTGGATGGGACAGTAGACAGGGCATAGGTGTAGCTTCGCCCCAATAGAATGTTGTAGTCTAGAGGGGCGTCAATGACTTCGACATCAATGCAAATGGTCTTGCCGGCAAGGGTGATAGGACAATTACGGAAAAGGCCAATGGGCTGGGAGGCGTGGCCGTCCCACGCTCGAAGGGTGATCGTGGAAGGAGCCAACTTAGGAGATCCGATTTGCTTCCAAACCAAAGCGAACATCACACAGGTGGATGCCCCCTCATCAATTATGCACCGAGAAACGTTGGCATTCCATATTTTGACTGGGATTTGGAAGGCGACGGAAGCAGGAAGAGGAGGATGGTCTGATTGATGAGCATCGAAAACAATCATTTGGTCATCAGCAGGATCTACAGCACCCACGGCAGATAGCAGAGCCTTATTTTGGGAAGGGCACGACTGGAGGAGTTCCAATGTGGAAATGGCAGCAGGAGATTGCGCCAAATCATCTACTATGTTATACGCATGAGCAGCTCGACCAAGAGCAGCATTTCGACGTAATGGTCCATTAGGAATCTTGGTATGAACCTCAACTTTGGGTTGAGGGATATGTAAGGGACCATTGGATGTCGAAAGAGGCTCTATAGAACCTGAAGAATGGGACTCGGAGGCATACTGAGCGGGAGGCTTGGGGTACTGACGAGACCAAGTTTGAAGGTGTAGGTCAACGGTTGGAGAAGGATCAGAGTTCATCATGAGGATCTGGTAATCGGAGGAACCAGAAGGGGAAGGTTGAGTGGTGACCTATCCGTCAGGTGGTTGGGCAGCCACGAATCCTTGCTGAGGGAAAGGATCAGTAAACACAGCTGGTTAAGTAGGGGCCACATTAGGGGGAGCATGAGGGGAGGCATGTTGTCTGCGCAATGTGGCTTGAGACTCCCACATCTGCTGCATCTGTGGTAAGAGAGGACAATGATGGGTGTAATGACCGTAAACACCGCAACATGAACAAGGCTTATTGGTGCGAAGAGGCATGTACGGCTTGGGCTGAGTTCTCTGTTGCTGGTTAGAAATGTTAGGGTCAGTACCTTGAGGATTGGGTCCACACATACCAGGGGCAGATTGATTTGGATTGCCTCTCCGCCTTCTTTGGGAAGGGGGATTATTCGCACCCTGTTGTGCAAATACTTGCCCTGGAGGGGGCTGTAGGTGTTGTTGCGGGGTTGGAGGAGGCAAGAGCGCATATGCTAGAGGAGCTGGTGCACCAGGCTGCGGATAAGGGTAATGGTTAGGTTGGGAAACATTGAGGTAAGCAGGTGGTTGGGCAAAAGGATGAGGCATGCTGTATCCTGGATACATGCTACCTGGAGGGGGAAAAGTGCTAGAGGTTCTGGCCCCTCCCAGAGGGAGACCATAGGCCATAGGAGGTTGAGCATACGGATGATAAAGGGCTCCAACTATACCGTCGGCGGAATGAGATTCCCCTGGGGCGTTGGCGCCACCGGGCTTGGGGAGGTCATGAAGGACGGTATAAACATAACCAGACTGAGTGTAGATCAGGTCATATTTCAAGGCTATTTGGAGGGCGGCTTCTTCGATTTGAGGGAAATGGGAGGCGACATCTTTGCCAATGGGAGCTAAGAGAGTGCGAAGGAACCAGTCCATATAAACCCGATCTTCAAACGGGGGAGCTCGACATAAGCTCCTTCTTCTCCGCCATTCCTGGACATGAGTGGAAAGGCGGGTTGAAGAGGATTGACGGAAAGAAGTCAAAAGCTCTGTACCAGTGTCGTATTGGAGGGGGAGCTGGAAATAAGATAAAAAGGCTTGGGCAATCGTCGCAAAGGTGGTATGGAAGAGGTGGCCTGATCAACATACCATTTAGAAGCTTCGCCTGTGAGCGTGCGTTGGAACAACCGAAGACGGATGGAGTCATCGGTAATGGAATTGAAGGAACACCACATGTGGAAAGATCGGATATGGTTGGTTGGATCGTCTCCAGCAAGGCCTTATAACTTGGGAATGTCAGAGGGGAGCTTGGTCGGCATAGCAGGCCAACCAACATCGTGGTGGATAGGGTCATTGATCAACTAATTGAAATCGGGGAGGCTGAGGCCTGCCATGTACGGGAGCAAAGGTGCAGCTGAGGTAGTTTCTGTGGTGGTTCCGCTAGTAGTAGTCCCAGCATTAGGGCCGGGATTACCGCTAGCATTAGGCCCTGGACCAGACATAGTGAAGGTGATAGGGGGAGAACCATAAGGAAAAGGAGAACCCAATGAATCAGAAGAGGAGTCGGAGTGCGAACTCGGAGGAGGACTAACTCGACGACGGCGGGAAAGAGTAGGTCGACTGACCGGAAACTGAGGGTGAAGGCCAAGAAGTCTCCGGGATATGCGCTTTGGGGGTGAAATGGTGACAACACAAACATGGCACAAGGGGAAGAATAACGACCGACAAAGGTAGGGAGGTGCAGAATCAAGTGATTAAAATGTCGAAACAAGGGCAGAAAGGTGCAGTTTCAATTGATTTTAAAGTCTTTGCCTGGCAGTGTAAACCAAGCTCTTCTTCACTTAGGGTGAGTGTGTGGCGTGCGTTAATTTTAATTTTTAAACCCTTTTCATTTTGAGAGCAAGAGAAAAAGTGTGCTGCGTAACTGAAAATAATGCTACAAAAAACAGTATATAATGCTGAAATAACAGAAAATTAACAGCTACTAGTGCATCGATCCAACCCAAGAAGGCGGGTCTCTCAAAACTAATCTAAAAGAGGGAAACAATCTAGTCAAAACACACTAAAAAGAGGCCAATAGATCTAGGGTCGAAAGGGACAGGGATCTAAAGGAGAAACTGCTGAAAAGAGGTGCAGATCACAGCCAAGAGGCAGAGGCAAGGTGGCTGGAAAAAAGGAGGAAATAAGCAAAAAGTATAAGGGGCAAGGAGGAGGCCCTAAAGGTAGATCCAAAAAAATCTTCAGGAGGTGATTTGAAAGGGAGGAGAGCTGATTAAAAGGGATCTGAAAAGGAGGTATCAGATCTGGAAAAGGGGCAACTGAAACTCTGAAAACAGACACCTGAAACAGTTTAAAACTCTTCCACCAAAAGTGGAGGGTACTGAAGCCCTAGGGGGCTATGTTCCCACTTAGATGAGTAAAACAGATCAGAAAGAGGTCGAAACGGGCTGAGACAGAGGCTGGAAAACCTTGACAAAAGCTTCAGAAAAACCCAGGAAAATTGCAGAAAAAGAGCAGAAAAATTGGCAGGTCACAGGTTCTGACCTGTTTTCTGTGCAGCTCGCAGATACTGGGCTGAAAAGTGCAACATGGAGGTCCAGGTCGCAGGTTTTGGGCTGAAAAGTGCGACCTGAAGCTCCAGGTGTCCCGGTGGCAGATTTCCGGAAAATTTGTCGTCTCAGTTGCGGCTGATGTCTGTCACCTGTGCAATAAGGCCAAAAACACGCAGAAGTTAGAAATTTTAATGTTTTAGGGTTTTATAGGTGAAAAAAAACATGAAAATAGGAAAAAAAAAGCTGAAAAGAAACCCTAGGGTCTGAAGTAGCTGGATATGCAGGAATATGAAAAACGACAGCAGTCGTAATTGAAAACCCGTGTGGAGTCGCCAATTGTTAGTATGAATCTTCTGTCGAAGTGTACGAAAAATACCACTTTAGATACGCATAACTAATAGCCCTAACATCAAATAAGGTTGCCAATATCTTCAGATCTGCAGTTAGTTGATCAAGACAAGAGCTGCAAAAAACTAGATCTATGCATAGAAAGACATTAAGCAGTAAAAAGAAGGTTTTGCTCCATATATCCAATAGACAAGACAAGAACAATTTTTGAAAGAATTTTTTGTATTAAGGGCACCTGAGAGGAAAACAAGAAGGTGTTTCCAATTCCCCTCAATGGGATGGGTTCTTGGAAGTCCTCAGCACTTCAGATCTAGCATTTCTCTCTCCTGTTGGTGTAGAAAACCCAGACAAAGATAGAACTCAAAGGGATCTCACACAACAAATAATGGAAAATATGACAATGATAATGGCTCAAAGTCAGACCAAGGGTATAGATCCAGAGTGATCTAATAGGCAACAAAAGGTGAAGAATGGTAGGAAAAAACCTCCTATTTATAACAAAATATTGGGTCATTCTAGATCTTGGTGCATGATTAAAATAACATTAACCAAATCTAGATCCACCTTTTATGGAATATTTTATTATATTTGTTGGAGGGAAAAAGTATTTGACTTGGGTCAAATCCCTTTATTGTGAATAATAAATAAATAAATGATTTATTTATCATTTTAAGGAGGTGGTTAAAATATAATCAAATAAATAATGATTTATTTAATTATTTATGGGTGATTTAGTCATATTTAACAAGGAATATTATTTAAATAAGGTTTAAATAATTATTCCTAGAAAATAATAAGATAAATAAAGATGTATCTAATTAATTTCTTTGTTTTTGGTTAGACATGACCAGGAAAATCAAACAAATATAGGTTTGTTTAATATTTCCTTTTGGGGTTTCGTGTTTAGACCATAAACAACCTAATAAATGTGTTTTATTAAGTTATTTTACATAGTGAAGGCAATTTTACTTAGGGTAAAATTGGTCTTACATGGTGTACTTGGGTCCATCTAATGATAGTAGGTTATATGACCAAAAAATGGTGTAACATAGGGATCCAATTGTCCACTATCACTTCTTTCTTATCACTGATCCATCCCACCAAAATAGCCATGGATATACGTCATGTTTAGAATTGTGCGGGATTGGTACTTACGGCAGAGTTTCTAATGGCTAAGTGAGGCAATAATTATAAGTGAAGGATGTTTGGGATCATGGCGGAAAGGGTAATTATATCCAAGAAATGGTTAAACATTTCCGCACTCCTTCATAATTCAAAAAACTTTAGCATTTATTAAAAAATGATCATGATTCTTAACTAAAAACATTTTGTACTTTAAATAATTTTCTCCTAGTTAATATGATAGACAAGTACTCCCTAAATAAGTGAAAAGGCTTCTTCTAAAATTTTATGATGTCCACTTCCTATGACATATGCTCATGAAAAAAACAAATTGTACTCTACTTCTGTCAAGGTGCAAGCTTGCACCAATTTGTTTACACCGCTTACTATACTGTTCTACTGGTACCATTCTGCTTATATTATTATATAGGATGATATTCTTGCACTAGTGCAAGCATATTTCTGAAAAAAGAAAAGAGAATTTAAATAAAATATAGGTTGGACTTCTAACATAGCTTCCTCAACTGATACTGGAAATTTTCTTCACCCTTTCTTGATGCTTCAGGGCATCTTTTTGCTCTTTGTGTATGAGATCCTGCAATGAATTCATGAGGGAACAAAGAAGTGGGGAAAGGGGAAAATTTCAGAATGGGAAGGAATTTTGTTACAGGGATTCCAAGAATAGTACCACAAGAGGGGATAAACAGAAGTGTGATAGGGAAAAAAATTCAAGGGTAAAGTAGGATTTTTACGAAGCGGGTAGGGTAAATTTAGAAGAATGTGGGAAGGTTAATAATTCTAGGATTTGAAGAAGAAAACCAAGGGAGTATTACAAAATGGGATATGAATAAAGTCAGAAAATTTTCTTGAAGTTCTACCTGCACTGGTGTAAGAAAAATAACTACAGCAAGAATTAAGTGTTACTTGAATAAAAATATCCATGCTAATTACCCCAATGTATAAAGATTGGTCCTGCTGAACTTGATTTTACTTCGTGGTCACTAGAATATATAAAGATCAAGCAATATTCTCTTTTTATTAGAATTTTTTGATCTTCCTGCTAGCAAGATGGTTTTTAGGTTGACCCTTCTGCAATCATGTCAGCAAACTAATTTTCACAATTACAGGAAAATATTTTTTCTTTTCTTTTTTTATTAAATTTTTTTTTTTCTTTGAGAAGAATAATAATTCGTGTTTTCAAAATGTTGGTATTACCATTTACCACTACTGTCCCAAATTGCTGTTGGACTTGCTGTGTAAAATATTTCTTGGCAAGTGGCTGAAAATACTTCTTTAATCTATGTCCATTTACCAAGAATACTAAATTTTGTCCATCAATAGTTTTGAATTCTGTTGCTCCATTCTCGAATACTTGGATCACTTCATAAGGTCCCATCCAACGTGTATGGAACTTCCCTTTAAAAATTTTAAATCTAGAATCCTAGAGGAGTACCTAATCACCTGGTTGGAACTGGTTTTTCTAAATAGACTTGTCATGCCACCTTTTTCGTTGCTGTTGAATTAGGATGTTCTGCTGAACAACATCTCTATGAAATTCATCTAACTCATTTAATTGGAGAAGACGTTGTTTTTGTGCCTTAGAGAGATCTAGTCCTAACTGAACTGTAGTTCTGAAGGTTTTGATCTGGAATTCAATTGGTAATAGAACCTGTTTTCCATATACCAGATCATATGGTGTATGTCCGTGCCTCCAAGTGGTTCTGTATGCCCAAAAAGCTTATGGTAATCTTTCAGCCCAGTCTTTCCGATGCATATTGACTGTCTTTGTAAGAATGGACTCGATCACTTTATTTGTAGATTCCACCTGGCCATTTGCTTGCAGGTGATACGACGTGGATTTCCTCTGCCAGGTCTTGTATTGCTCGATCACACCTTGTACCAAATTATAAATAAAATGTGGACCATTATCAGAAGAAATTTCTCTAGGCACACCAAATCTAGTAAATACTTCAGTAAAAAGAAAATCAACAGCAACTTTTTCTATAGCACAATAAACAACTTTAGCTTCTACCCATTTTGTAACGAAATCTGTACAAACAAAAATATGCCTTTTACTTAAGGATGTTGGATTTATTGGCCCTATAAAATCAATAACCCATTTTTTAAATGGTTCAATCATAACTTGGGGGCATAAAGGCATTTCATTGGTTTGATTAGGCTGGCCCATTCATTAACAGCTATCACATCGCCTAACATACTGTTTGGCATCCTTAAACAAGGAAGACCAAAAGTAACCAGGACGTAATACTTTATATGTAGTCCGCTTATTAGCGAAGTGGCCTCCACAAGGTTCATCATGAGAAAATTTCAATATGTCAAACACTTCCTCCTCTCTTACACATCTACGGATGATCAGATTTGGACCAGTGTAAAAGAGATCTCCTTGAATCCAGGAATATGCAACACTTTTCTGAATAATATTCCACTTTTCACGAGCAAACAAGTGGGGTGGTGTCTTCCCAGTAACCAATTAATTAGCAATGTCAGAAAACCACGGAGAATATATAGACATAGAAAAAAAATGTTCATCTGTAAAATCATCATTAACAGGAGTTGCTTCAATAGGATTATCTAATCTAGAAAGAAAATCTGCTACAACATTAGATTTCCCTGATCTATCAATAATAGTAACATTAAACTCCTGTAACAATAGTAACCACCTAGTCACTCTACTGCTTGTCAATGGTTTGTTAATCAAATATTTAATTGTGGAATGATCAGTATGTACAAATACTTCATATCCTGTAATATAGTGCCTGAACTTATTAATTGCAAAAATCATAGCTAAAAAAGCTTTCTCTATAAATGTATAATTCAATTCAGCGGAAGAAAAATTCTTACTAATATAATAAATAGCATAGGATTGCTTATTTTCCTCTTGTCCTAAAGCTGTGCCAATAGAAAAATCTGAAGCATCAAAGGAAATGTGAAAAGGTAGGGACCAGTTTGGACCTCACAAAAATGGTGCCTGTACCAATTTTTCCTTCAATGTTTCAAAAGACTTTTGGCAAGTCGTGGACCAAGAAAATTCACTATCCTTAGCTAGAAGTCGGAAAAGAGGAGCAGCTATCTTCAAAGAAATTTCAATGAATCTTCTATAGTAACCAACATGTCCTAAAAAACCTCTTACTTCCTTTTGAGTTTTGGGTGCAGGAAGATGCAGAATGATTTCAATTTTTTCTGGATCAACCTGGATACCTTTATCAAAAATCAAATAGCCAAGCACCCCTCCCGCTTTGCACATTAATCTACATTTCTTGTCACTCAAAGAGATATGGGCTTCTTGACAACGAAGAAGTACTTTCTCCAGATTTTTGAGAGCTTCCTGAAAATAATCACCAAACACAGAAAAGTCGTCCATATAAATTTCTACAAATTCTAGATCAGCAAAAATGGCTAGGACTTCCCTTTGAAAGGTATCTGAGGCATTACATAAACCAAAGGGAATAAATCTATAATCGAATTTCCCCCATGGACATGTAAAAGTAGTTTTATCCTGATCTTCGTGTGCAATTTGTATCTGGTTATAACCACTGAAGCCATCCAAAAAGGAGAAATATTTCTTTCCTGCAAGGGTATCAAGCACCTGGTCATTGAAAGGGAGAAGGAAGTAATATTTAAGAGTGGCTTTATTCAGTTCTCGACAATCAATACAAATACGCCATCTTCCATCTTTCTTAGGTACTAGCACTAATGGAGAGACCCACTGACTGTCGGAAATAGGATAGATAAAACTGGAATCTAAGAGTTTCTGTACTTCTTCCTTCACAATATCTCTTAGAGCTGGATTCATTCACCTTTGGGGTTGTCGTACAGGTCAGGTTCCTTCATGAATATAGATATGATGTGTACAAGTTTCAGGAGGGATACCCTTCATATCTTCATAGCCCCGAGCAAAGGCACTAAGATGGTTTTGCAACAAATTCACAAGCAGCTCTTGCTGAGATGAGTCCAAATATGAACTAATATGCAAGGATTTACCAGGGATAATCTCAACAAGAGTGGTATCAGACTTAGGATTACTCAAGGGAGTGGTCAAATGCAGTGGTACAGAAGAATGAGAATCATGATTTTCTTGAAAATCTAGGCTGAAAATTTGGCTCAAAGGCTCATAATTAGGCATAGTGTCTAGATTATTAAGAAAATCTTGAATCTCATCTTCTTGTGAAGACCTAGTATAATGATGGATAAGGGAAATATACTGAGTCTCCTCATCACTTCTTTGATCCAACCATAAAGTATCTCGAAGGTCCTGAATGGATCTGGCAAGGGGGTGTAAGGTAACTCTCTTCCTAGAATATCCATGTGAAATATACATATCACGGGAACAACATCCAATATATGCATCAGTCGTAGCAAGCCATGGTTGACCCAAGATGAAGGGATGTCCTACTACTGGGTTCTTTGGCTCAATCACAATGAAATCAGCAGGATACTCCCAAAAATCTAATGAGATGATCACATCATCCAATACTCCTTCTGGCTTAATTTTAGATCTATCTGCTAATTCAAGCACAATGGGAGTAGGGCGAAGATGAGATAACCAAAGTTGATCCATGGTTTGCTTATTCATGACATTAATGGCTGCCCCCAGGTCTATAAGAACATTTGAGATAAGGACATTACCAATCTAAACTGAGACAACAGGGTTTCCGGGATTAGTATATTTTTCCATAGACACACATCCCATCATCAAATTTGTTGTCCTACCAACAAATTGAATGGTTTTAGGTTCCAATCTCTTCCTCACGAGTTTCTTGAGATAGAGTTCCTTAATAATCTTGCTACAAATGGGGATCTCTTTGATGGCTTGAAGCAAAGGTATCTTAATGAAAATATTCCGAAGCTCAGATGCCAAACTAGTCTCAGAAATAGGCTCACTCCTTTCCATTACTAGCCTCTCTGGGAAGGGAGGCTGGTTGGAAGAAGATCGCAAGGATTCAGAGGGTAAGGGCTGCTTAGTGACAGTTTTCAGAGAATGGTTAAGAGTTTCCTCTTCTCCTTTATCTTCAATGATCACCATAGGTTGCTTCTGATTTTTTGATGTTACAGTCCTTCCCGATCTTAATTGAATATCATGAACCCCAACTCGAATAGATTGGTATTCGAATGATGAAGGTGGGTTTGTTACATAGATCATTTGCACTGATTTATTGTTATTAGGATGGGGCATAGGTTGAGCAGGAAACTGAGGAGGTCGAAAGGGTGGAGGTAAAGGAAATGATGGAGTGGACTGACTCGAAAGTTGAGGCATTGAATAAGGTGCATGTGTATATGGATATGACTGCATAGGTGGCTAGTAGGAATATGGAGAATGAGTTTGCCCTCTCCAACCTTGTTGCCATGGTTGAGAAGGTTTCCCATGCTGATATTGATTCCCATACTGCCATTGCTGATGAGAGTTAGGATAAGAATATGCATGTGCATTATAACCAAAATAGTGTGGAGAAAATTCAAAAGCCATACCTGTACCTACTTGAGGCCAATTCCTTCTTGCTCCCATAACATTCAAGTATTCGGCTTCAGGCTGTCCCCCTGTAAATATAGATTTAAGTCCTAGTATAGAGGGACATTTTTCTATGATATGGTCTTCTACACAAATAGCACACTTATTAGTTTCTTTCAAATTAAGAGGATACTCTTTAGGAGGATGCTTATCTCTACATTTAGGACAGAAAACACATAATGACTCTTGTTCCTTCATAAGTTTCTACTGAAATTTTAAGGAGTCTAGTTGTTTGGTAATAGTGTTCATTATATTAATTTTCATTTTTTCCATTTTATTTTTTGGTCCAATAATCATAGCATCAGTAGATTCATTTTTTATATTTCTATTTCGAGTCCCTCTATCGAATCATACTAGTTTCTTGAAAATTTCTTGCATAATTCACAAATTCGATCAAAATTTTGCTGAGAAATATCACCTTGTCCTAAAAAATTCAAAATATTTCTAGCATTATCAGTAAGTCCTCTTAAGAACAAGGTTCTAATAGTGTTGGGATCAAGCTTAAGTTTTGACCTTTTTAAAATATACAGAAATCTTTCTAGATAATCTTCAATAATTTCATCATCATCTTGTATGATTGTAAAAATTTCATCCCGCATGTCCTGAGTTTTGCAATATTCTTGATATGTAGACAAAAACACTCTCATCATCTCATCCCACAAGGTTATAGTGTTTCCTCCTAACACCATAAACCAGCGTAGAGCTGAGTCCTTGAGGGTAACATGAAATAATCTTAACTTCTGAGCGTCAGTTGCATAATCATAACTTGTACACAGAATATCAAACTCAAATAAAAAAGAGTTAGGATCTTCATGAACTTTACCATGGAAATGAGGGAGAGTTGATGGTGGAATATTATTCATTTGCGCCACTGTATCAAGATCCACAATTAGAAACAAAAAAATGGATTTTCCTTCACTTACTTGGTTGTCACCAATCCCTTCCAAATGATCTTCTTGGTCCACCATTGTTCCCCTTTTACTTATATCGCTCTCCACAGGTTGATCCACACCTGAACTGTTATCACCAGAATCTAGGTGGATTGTTCTTGTGTGATGGGTTTGAATTGGATTGGGATTCCTGCTTACAAAAGGAGACCTAATATAAAAATTGTCTTCATAATTCTTTCGGCCCTTAGTGGGCTTCGAACCCTTACCTTTCCTCGGCATTCATTTCGAAAGGAAAGAAAAAAATAAAGATAACAAACAACTTCAAAAAAATGTTGTCAGAAATCAATTAACACCAGTAAAATTCCTTCAAAAAAACAATACTGCAAAAATAAAGAAAAATTACCTCTATTGTATAATCAGAAAATTCGTACCAAATAAAATCTCCTCCCCGAAAACGGCGCCAAAATGTTGGGTGCAAGAATTACACTTAAGCAAACTCCTCAACACTTAATTTGTCAACCTGGGGGATTCGTAAACTTAGAGACAAAACATAGGCAATGACAGAGATGGTATGAATCTTTCTAATGTAAATCCCTACTTTCTTTAAAGGAAATATTGCAGAATCAAATCAAAAGAGAAGAAGGCAACTTGAACCATAAAAAATAATCTAAGATTGGAATGACAAAGTATGCATTTGAAATAGAGAATTAAAGACAAAAGGCAATCAATCCCACTAATGGTTCTTTAATCTACTGAGTGTGTATTTTCCCTTAGCAGAGATACTTTAGCAGTCCCATTAGATGGGCCCTTAAACCTGCTTCCTTAGAGATTTCCTTCTTGCATTAATTTGTCCTGCACTAGTGCAGGATAAGAGATTTTATGTAGAAGGTATAAATATTATTTTTAATGAAGGCTTTTTACTTCATGCAAGGGCTCGAACTTTTCAAGGTTCCGGGCACTCATATCTTGTGGCAAGAAACTGGTTCTTGTACCAAATCAGAACTTCTTGCACTTAGTATTTCATCCTTAAAATGAGTGTTCAATTATTGCAAGTGCTATTTTACTATCAAATCAAATTGCACACATAAAAGTGAATGTTTCTGATCTTAACAAAATTCAGAAATAAAAAAATAATCATTTATCTCGTCATAAACATTTAAAGAAAGAAATAAAATTGCGGAAAGTAGATTAAGTAAACTTGTTGCATCACACCAACGTGCACTGGTGCAAGTTCATTTCTCCTACTTGGACCAGGTGGAAAAACCAATTAAACAAAATTGCAGGAAAAGGAAATATCACACCAAAATGCACTGGTGCAGGTTTGTTTTCCCTACTTGTATCAGGCGGATGAAAGCCAATATGAAATCAAGTGCAGGAAAGTAAATTGCAGGGAAAGAAAATGTATCTACTTCACATGACGGATCTGTTTTCACTCAGACAGGAATACATGTGTTGAAAGTTAAATCACACTTTAATAATATAAACATACATTACAGGAAATAGAAAATAGGGTAAATGTGTTGGGTTGGATGGGCCCTATCCAACCAGCACGTTTCCCTTTTAAGTTAAAACACTGCTCAGTAAACCAGTTAATTCATCAGCTAAAAAAAACAGAAACATAATTTCTGAAAAATGAGGCAGAAAAACCTTTTATTAATTCATTGAGGCGAATACATGTGTTGATACAATGTCCAACCTAGATTCGGGTGATAAAAAAATGACCGGTTATCACCTATCAACTTCACTATAAAAACTCTGATCTAAAATTATCCTCCTAGGTCCTGTTTACACTTTAAATTATATAGATCTGTTGGCTGAAGGCCAAAGAAGATCATTCAAATGATTCATAACAAAATGTGGAATTTAGTTTCGTCCTTCAAGATAATACGGTTTTGCAAAACTGGCCGTAGCTAACCAGCTTTCGCCCTTCATGGATTGGTCTCGGCTACCTTTGAATCATTCGATGTCATGGCTAAAGTGGCTCAAGACGAGGTGGTGATCAAGGAGGTTCAGATATGTCACGAAGATCTGTTGTGCTGGCAATGGTGCAAGATCCGATCCTACACTAAGATTAGTGGTCACGGTAAGCACTCTAACTATCAAATAACCATTGGAGATATCAATAAGTTGCAAAAGTGATTTAAAAGTAATAAATCATGTAATAAATATTTAATTAATGATAAATTGAACTAAAACATGAATAATAAAGATTTATATGAAATATATCACCGTTCTTGGACTGGTGCAAGATGAGGGTGCATAAAGGAGGTGAAACACAGGTAAATGGTTACAATTTAGGAAGGGGAAAATGGTAAAAAGAGAGAAAATTAGGGGGCTAAAAATGGGTACATAAAGAAAAGGAAGCCTTTAATTCAATCAAATAGGCAATTATTAATTCTCCAGCATTGAATACTCCTAATTTTTCTAATAATTTTATTTTGTACACTCTAGCCACTGAAACATCTTATGATGTTTTGACACAACTCAATGATCATCAGATTGAAGCACCTATCTCCTTCTTTAGTTCAAATATGCAAGGAGATGAACTTAACTATTCAGAATTATAAAAATAATCTTTTGCTGTGTTTAAATCTATCAAACACTTTAGGCCATTTCTCCTAAAAACACATACAAAAATCATTGTCCCGTTTTCTGCAGTAAGACAATTGCTAATACAAAGGGAAGTAGGAGAAAAAAGAGACAATTGGGTAATAGCCTTACAAGAATATGATATTGATATTAAACCAGCTAAAATTGTTAGAGGACAAATTTTTTGCAGGTTATTAGCAGGAGCTTCCAATATTCCAGAACATCAAGATCAAGATAATACTTTTCAAGTGAATGAGATAAGTATCATAAATTCTGAATCTCAATATGATGATCTGATCTTTTACTTAAAAAATGGGTATTCTCCTCCTAATCTCAGTTTTAAAAGAAAGTGTGCTTTGATATTAAAATCTAAGCACTTTGATATCATTGATGATGTGTTATTCAGAAGAAATTATGGTTCCATTTTACTTAGATGTCTTGAAAAAATTGAAGCACACAAGGTTTTGCGGGAATTACATGATGGACCAGCAAGTGGACATTTTGGAGGAGACACTACAACTCACAAGATAATTCATGCTGGATATTATTGGCCTACTTTCTTTAAAGATGCCCATGACTATGTAAGGAAATATAAGACTTACCAAACAGCCAGTGGAAGACAATGGAAACCAGATTTTCCTTTACAACCAGTAAATATTGAGCAACCATTTGAAAAATGGGGACTTGATATTATAGGAGAAATTGTTCCACATTATTCCAAGCAACAAAAATACATCCTTACAGCCACGGATTACTTCACAAAGTGGGTAGAAGAAATTACTTTAAAGGTAGCCAATTCTGATGCAATCATTGAATTCATTGATCAATTGATCATTCCCAGGTTCGGTGTACCTAATGCCCTTGTTTTTGATAATGCATCTTATTTTTCTGGAAGTAGTATAATGGAATTTTCTCTCAAAAGAGGTTTTAAATTAAAATATTCTGCAAATTATTATCCCCAAGGTAATGGTTTGGCTAAATCAACTAATAAGAATCTCATTAAAATCATTAAAAAAACTATTGATAAAAATCAAAAGAATTGGCATAAGTCTTTGATCTTTGCACTATGGGCAGATCGTATAACTCAAAATTCCTCAATAGGTACTTCACCTTTTAATATAGTATATGGGAAATAAGCTGTAATACCTTCAAACCCAGAACTCCCATCTCTAGCCCTAGTACAATTTATTGAAGAAAATCCTTCATCCTCTGTCCAATTAAGATTTGATCAAATCCTCAACTTAGATGAAGAAAGGGAGAAAGCCAAAATCGCTCATGCTAAACATCAAAAACTTATAAAATCTTCTTTTGATGTAAGTTATATTGGATCTAAAACATTAAAAATTGGTGATCTTGTTTTGAAATGGGAAAAAACACATGAAGACAAACGTAAACATACCAAATTTCAAAAGATGTGGCATGTACCATTTCAAATCATTGAAAAGATAGGTTCATCAATGAAGTGAACACAGTTCCTTCTCAGGTTAAAATATTCCAGAAAACTTGGAATACAAAGATATCCATGAGGATACAAATATTATATTATAAAACATATGAGATAGATAGATGATTGAATGTTACAAGTGAGGCCTGCTTATATACCTATGCAGGTGCCTCTTCACAAAAGGTCATGTCTTATCAGACATGAACTTTCAGCCTAATTACCAATTAACTAATTTATCATTTATTTACATTATTTATTCATTATATTTCCTTCTCCTCAAAAAGCTTTCTCCTCAAATCTTTTCAATGAAAGGCCTTTCTTACCTTTCCTGCTACGAACATCTTCTCATCTTAGGGCACTCATCCTTGTCGATACAAATTGATATGATCCTCTAAGTGAAAAACAAAACTGTCGCACTGAGAACGGATCGAACCAACCTAAATCAATCTTCTATGGAATCTTACGATGAATAGAAACTGGTGATGATTCATTAGTATTATTCAGACTATCAATTTGTTTCTGTTCTAAATACATAGCTCGGTTGAGTTGTCTGCTCCCATGATTTGGATGTCGGTAGGGAAATATTTTGGTTTGAATTTGATTTTCTTTTGGCGAGGATGTTATTAAGTAGGTTACAAAACCTTCACTTAGAATTCTCCTCGTCTGAACTGCAACATCAAATTTTGTATCGTTTGCAACTTGTTTGTCTTCTTCTTGAGTTGTGACATTTATTGGATCAATGTTTGTTTTTCCTGCAATTTGAACTTCTACATTTGTCGGTTTCGACGACTCTTTTTCGACAAGTTGTTGCACCTTGTTTTCCAACGACTTCTTATCCTTCTTCAATTTCTTAATTTTCATTAGCAATTTTTCGTTGTGGTCCTTAGGTGAGAAACTTCATCATTCTTGTTAGTGGTTATTTTTTCAATTTTCTTTTGCATATTTTGTATCACCTTTTTGCCTTCATGAGAAATCACTTTTGAAATTTCTTGAATGTCTTCAGGTGCCACTGAATTTTCCTTTAAGTTAACGTCCTGTAGCGTTATTTTCTTCTTTTTGTAGAAGAATGTTAAAAACTTATTTTTTGTATTAAGGATGAATGACCCTAGTGATTCCATCCAGAGCGAACCCAGAATTATATCACTATTGTTACAAAATAAGGTTTTAACAGTAAATTGCGAGACCAAGGAATACTCCTCAATATTTAGGTGTAGATTCCTTATGTCGTACTGTTTTTCATTTTCATTAATTGAATTTGTTTCAATTATATTTGATTCAAGGATCAATAATTGGTTAGCACATTCAGTACTAACACAATTATCCTTTTGATTAAGATCGATAGATATAAGAACTTCCTTTCCCACAAGTGACCCTTTAATTCTAATTATCTTACAGACAAACATACTATAATTTTAAGGAAATTTCCCTTCTTTCCTTTCTGAATTAGATTCAATTTCTTTTTCATCAATGATTGATTCCATTTTGTTTATTGAATTGAGTTTTTAGGTTTTTTTTTTTAAGGTAACCCTTCTTAACTTTAATAATGATTCTTAATATTTTAATAAATTCTTAATAATATTTTTCCTTTCGTTTTTTTGAAAATTACTTCCTTTATATAACCTTAAATATATTCTTCCTTTAGTGATGAGTTATTTGACTAAGTAAATTCTAGTTTTATTTATTTATTTTTATTTATAATTTTTTTTTTTTAACAATTGATTTTTTTTTAGCTCTTTTTGTTTTTTGTTTTGAAAAGTTACAACCCTAGTGAAACGTGGCTATTCACCTATATTCTCCTATAATATATATGTCCACTTATGTGTATTTGACTAGGTTAATGTTCTCCACGTAAAAGTAAACTTACCACTCACATAGAGGTTTTTTATTCATTTTGTTCTTGTTTTACCTTGCAAATACCATGGGCAATTACCGTGGGCTTCTAAAACCATGAGCTTGTAAACCACTTAAATAATAATCAAAATAACCTTATCTACTCTTCCTTCTTTCTTTTTCTTTTTTATTTTTAAATTGTCTTGGTATGTACGTATATGTACGTCTTTATATATATATCTCTTTTTTTCTTTTCTTTTTTCTTTCTTTTGGAACTATTTTCTTTTAAATATATATTTTTTCCTTTTAATTTATTTCCCCCTTTATGTTAACTTTCCTTCTCTCTTTTATTTTATATATATATATATATATATATATATATATATATATATATTCCTTTTTTTTCAATTTTTTATCATGGCCAAAGGCCTCTAACAAACTCAGCAATGGAGAAACTCTAACAAGAAAGAGAGAGTCTCTTCCTGTGAATGGGCTTATTTTGAAAAATTTATTTTCCTAAGGAGGTAACCCCTTCTTATCTGTATATATTCATTATTCAAGTTTGTTTGCCTTAGAAATAACATTGTAAATAATCTTCCATTGGCCTTTTACTATTGAAAATATCTTTGAGAAAATATGGTGAATACTTGTGTATGTAGATAGAAATTTTTAAGGAAGTGATTATAGTTTTGGAAAGTTAAATAAAATATGAAACTCTGAGAACTTATTTAAAGTTTGTAAAATCTTCCAAAAACCTTGAAAATATTGTAAATCATTCTAAGTTTATAAAGTAGAGAGAGGTTATTTATAAAGAGTAAGGACTTTTTCCAAAACTTGGCATCTGAAACTCTAAAAAGTCATCCATTAACTCTTTAGGAGAGAATCATTCACCCCATCCACTAAGTTTATGATTTTTCAGACTATAATTCTAAAATATGTCTGATATAAAAGATAAGAGGTCTCATCACGAGCTTGCTTACCATGATCATAGGGAAGTAACTAAACTGACATTACCAATACTGCATATCAAAATAGGGTAATGGATTATAATCATAAGACAAGGGGTCTCATCACGATCCAGCTTGTTCATTTTAATTACAACCGGTGAATGGCATTATTATCAGCTGGCTCCCAAACCAGGACAATGTCTTTTATCTTAAAAAGTTAAAAGAATAAAAATAAAAGATATATATATTTTAAAATTTATACTCTTAGATGGATGGGATAATGGATGATTAATGGTTAAAAGGTAACCCTGTCGAGACTATAGACGTTTGCTGGCAGCAGAGGCACTACCTATGACAAAAGAGTAAACTTCAAAGCTAAGTTGGAGAAGCCCCCTAATTTATATTTATCAACCAATCAAAGATTGATGAAACCAAAAATGTTTTATTTTTAAAGGGATTAAGAAGAAATTGCAAGTAATTCTTATTTTATTCAGAGTTATATTTTATCTAATTATTCTGTGATAGTTTTCTTTGTCCTCAAATCTTTCTAGTTACAAAAGATTTAGTTACCACTTTATTTTTTCAGAGATAATTGTTTCTCCCAGTGAGTCACCAATTGTTGTGTTGTACAAAAAACCCTCCCCATTTCAAATTTTTGTATTAATTTTTAAATAATAAATGGGTCCCATTTTCTTTGAATAGTTATAGAATCAATAAAACGTTTTGAAAAAAGAATTTTTTATAAAAGGATACATAAAAATTTCCTTAGCATCGCTTATCGCAAATCAAGAAATCCTTTGCACTCATGAAAATGTTTTATGGAAATCCAATCCGTCATAAAATAGAATCGAACCCCAACGAAAAAGGGTTTATTAACGAAAAATGAAAAACATGAAGGCCTTTATCGGATTTCGCATATTCAAAGTATAAAAGAAAAAACTCAAATTTTTTATCATTCAACCCCGATGTGATAAATCAATCGCAAAAGTGCATATCACATGAGAAAATTTCCAAAACCTTTCCATTTTGAAAACTCTGATGCAATAAACTCGATCGCAATCGTAAATCGGTGAAATCATACTACATCCTTATGCGCCCTTTTTAAATGTCCCTGATGTGATAAGTCAAATCGTGATCGCTCATCGCTAAAACACATGACTCATATCCAAAGACACTCCTCTAAAATCTTGCGATGTGATATCATTATTACAAAAGCGTGCTTCTCGTAAATAAAAAACATGAAGTATTAAATATACACATGTTTAATAAAATAGATAATTTAGAAAGGAAATATCAATGATTTGATATGATTTAAAAGCATCGTGCCCTCTATTCCAGCTCAACAATAATTGAAATCACAGATATGAAATGGAAACACTTAAGCCTAACCTTTGAGACTTCCGATCTCCAATATGCGATCATCACTGATCAGAGATTTGAAATGCTATGGTATTAACTCTAAAATGGACTGCTATGAATGTGCGACGAGACATGCCATAATGGCATTAAAGTCTCACGTTATGGATTATGAGGAAATCATTAAAAGATATTCATGGTTGAAATCCTTCGCAGATTTCATCTAGGATGGTATAATATTTCTTTAATCTATCATATTTATTATGATTAAATGCCATTTCTCCTCTCTGCCTTCTATTCGTTCTTAAAATAATTTTTTCCATCATTCTGCTCATTTTTTTCATTGTGCAGACTTGAGAAAAAACTACCAGTTAGGAAAATATCTAATAAATCTAGGAAAGCAAAGGTCCCCGTCGTTCCAAAAGAGCAACCAGCTAAATTGGTATTATTAACCGATACTACTTGTCTGGGTCTTGGAAACACTTCATGGGAAGGAGTTTGCAATCTACTGGAGGCAGAAGATCCAACTGTAATTCAAGAAGGAGAAGCAACAACAAATTTAAATAAAAAATCAAAAAGTACTATGAAGGAATTGGCGAGCTCCTATCTTCACAAAATAGCAACTCACGTGAATGTGTTCCCATATAATGACTTGGTGAGATGGGTGATATAAAGTATAAATATAACAGACAAGATGTTCTTCATGTTAGATGGAAGGATGTTTGGGTCATTCAAAGCAGAAGACATCAAGAAGATGTATCACCTACTAGGCCCCCAGAAAATCTACAGTAAAGCATTTTTGGAAGCCTTCGCCAAAGAAAATGAAGTGGAGTCAGATCCTATCAAAGAATGGAGGAATTTTCCAGAAAAGCACAAGCATGAATCTTCGGGTATGTACTCCATAGAATCCTTGGTGTCTCCTTATTACTATGCTACAGCTATGATGTGTAGATTGTTTGGAACTGTCAACTCAGATAACTTTTCTATTGAGATGGTGAAGCCACTGTTAAATCCTACATCATGGATTGGCCAACCATTTTATCTGATAAAATGGCAAACAAAATCCTCGATTATAGGAGAAACAGATATGTGTTTACCCAGGTAATACCTCCATTTTACATGAGTGCTTATATTATTGACACCATATGTTTCAATTCTGAATTCCCTATCTTAGGCTAGAAGTGGACTCCTCAAAACCTTAATCCTATCCACATTTATCACAAATATCTGTGGAAGGCATATTACAAAGACCATTTATACAGAATTTTTCATGGGTTTATCTTGCCAGTTCACCAATCTATATTCAAAAAAACCGCTCCAAGGTTATCCGATGAGGCCAGCATTGACCTAACCTCAATTGGAAGCTGGTTTGGAGAGGAAAAATTCACCTATATCCGGTTATTTGGAAGCATCACTAATCCCCATGTTCTACCCTTGTACATTCCTGATAAATTGTTAGCCCAATAAATAGCCTATCAAATAACAGATAAAGGGATGTCTAGAAACTTGAAGAATTCAAATAAGTAGATGTGGCCTACATTTCCCCTCCAATGTGGAACATTTTCTCTACATGATTTTAAACATGCAGAAAAAGAAGCCAAAAAAATAAAAGAGCTCAAATTAGCATCCATCCCCAAAAGACAGTATGATCCAAATAAAATTGCCTATAACTTTACATCTATGGTATAGGTTGCTAAATTCAAACATGAAGATGTTGATTTCGACGATCTATTTGCCTCGGCCAAGGTATTTTCACAGGTTAAACATCTGGAAAATTTTAAATTTGAAGCAAGTGACATGGAAACATTCATGCAGTTCAAGACCAAGAGACTACTAACAATACCTCTTGATCTATTAATAACTACTCCCCTACTGCAACAGGAAGAATATAGTGAAGAAAAGAAAACCGAAAAAGAGTAGGACAAGAAGAATACAGGAAATAAGGCTAATACTCAACCTGAACAGGAAAAGACAGTTAAAAAAATCGTCGATTCCTCCGACACCGATATGCATATCGATTCAAATATATTGGAGTGGGAGTAGTTTGATCGGAAAATCAAGTACCAGAATGTTTCCCAGAATGTGGCTATAATGCAATCGCCCGCGACACAACATCCCATGGTAACCAGTGTTATAGTCGAAAGAGCAGTCGGAAATGATAATACCCAAGATATTGAGATCATCCCAGAAAATCATTCTAAGGAAATTGTATTGAAGGTTAAAGATATACCACAATTGGATGTCTTCTATAGTCCAAAGCATAGGGTTGTAGTTAGAAAACAAAGGAAGAAAAGAAAAATTGATCAGGGTCCATTTTTATCTCCTCAAGTCGAATTAATGAATGTTGTCTAGAAAGAATCTGAAGTTAATCCTTCAGGGGATTTAACTAAATTGTCTCAATATGTAGGAGCTTATAAAACAGTAACAATGGACAAAGCATTCGAAGTCACCCAATTGATAAAATAAAAAGATCAAAAAATAGCGTGGCTGGAAGAAAAGTCGACAATGGATCATAAAAAAATAGCACAGCTAGAACAAAAATTAATTGAAGAAAGACAACAGATTGAGTAGCTTAAAGAGTAGCTGAATCTTGAGAAACAAAGGCTTGACCAGCAAGCTCTACACAAGCAACAACAGCTATCTCAAGAGCTGAAAAAAATGCAGGTAATGCTTCAACAGGAGAAGATGGCCAAAGAAGAACAGAGTGTCATGTTACAAACTCAAATACAAAAAATTTAAGGAGTATCCTAAGATTGATCAGTTTAAAATGGAGGCTCTCGAATCGAGTAAATCATTGTCATGAAAACTTGATATTTTATGTCACAAAATATCACTAGCTGGCCCTCTATGTGTAATAGCTACATCACTCATAGAAAAGGCAGTAAACACAAGGCTCGAATTCGAAGATGTCGATGAGAAAATTTCGGGGTTCCTCACATGGCAAGACACAGACCAAGGCATAGCTACCAATCTTCCCAAGATCCAAGAATCACATAAGGAAATTTTGTTTGCAGAATGTGAAACATAGTTAATTAAGGTAGAACAGGCTACCTCCAAGGCAAGAGCTGTAATGAACAGTTTAGTGGAATTAATCAACGAAAATTTGTATACGGAAAACTTGATTTCGATTGTATCATAGGGAAACTCCCAAAAGTCAAAGAATTAGAGAAACAGTGGAAGCAGAATTTAGCTAGCAAGGACCAACAAATTGGCACAATGAAAGGACACACATGGGATGCATTCTGGTTCTATTTGGTTAAACGACACAGCCAGTAGATGACTACAAAATGCCTCTCCCATGCTATCAATTATATGATTCCAGATCTTTTGGATGCCACATATACTGGCCAGCTACATTCTCGATCGATTCATCCTCCCTAAGTGAAATAAATGCTATTGATTTTCCAGTTGTGCATACTAGATAAGAACGAGATGCAACGAACTTGTTCTAGTGGAGATCGCAATTCTATTTTTATGAAATCGGATCCCCAATTTTCATGTTTTATCTGTTTCAACAACATTCAAGCGATGTTTTAGATAGTTTGTTTTAGTTTTATTATTATTTAAACCCCTTTCATGTATTTAGAAAAGGGTCCTCAATTTGTATTAATTTTTTACTTTGGAAGCTACACTTCTGTACTTCCGAAAATATTATTTTTATTAATGGTGGATCAGGATTCTGCAATTTCATGAGGAAATTATTTTCAAGGATTTGCACTTTCTTTTTCCTGGAAGCTATTTTAAGTAAGAAAGCGAGATCAGAGTGTTATTTGCATTATAAGGTTACAAATGTATCTGGTATTTATATCGTTATCATTTTGTTTAATTTTCCTTATGCGATGAAACATTCTCTTTGAAAATTTCTATTGTTTTCTTATGTATGCTAGTGAAACAATCCTTAGTTATATCATTTCTGAAAACTTAGGATCGTTATCTTTCAAAATATCTGTGAGCAATATATATATATCTATATATATATATATATATATATATATATATATATATACGATATGTTATCATCATTACTTTGTTTAATTTCTTAAACAAAGTAATTATTATATGTGAATGCATCTTTCTTTTGGACGAATAAGCCATCTATATAATTATTCATCTAATCAGGACAAATCCATAATCACATTTATCATAGGATATTGTTGTGTGGATTAATCCGTCTTGCAGACAAGACCGATCTCCCTAGTACTAAAAGTATCTAGCAACAAACAGCCAAATAAACTAATCTTTCTCTAAGCATATATGATCTACGACAAGCTCTATATAGGTGTAAAAGACTTACCATATGTCCAGCGCTTGTTTGAATTTTTTGTTGCCCCTCGCGCACTTGAAGGAGTTTTCCTCGTTAACCTACAGTCACAAACAAGAAAAATATTACATAGCACCTGTATAGAAATGATCATAAACCATGCTTATCATAGTGATCAAGGAATCTATGAAATAAACCATTAACTGAAAGCTTATTGAGAAAAATGAGTATATTTGTATTAATTTCAAAAGAAGGAAAACCTTAAAACCTGAGCCTTGATGTTGCACAGGCCTTCCTGAGGTCTGAAGTAGGAGTCTGCTCTACTTTGACAAGCTCTGCACTCCTCTAACCAAGACGAATAGAGGTATGTAATCTCTCCTCACAAAATTCTTAGTTAACTGAGTCTGAATCTCAACGAAACTTAACTTCAAAAAATCTAAAGCTTCAACTCCCCTTGAGGCTACCCAATGCCTCTTTTTATAGTGGAAAAGAGGAGGTTTCTTGTTCCTACTATGAAGGGATGGAATCCTCCTTCAAAGGGATAAGCTCCTCACATCAAGGGGTTAGCTCCATAAGGTAAGGGATACATGCACCTCATAAGAGCGGTTCTATCACCGCAAGATATTTTCTCGAAGCTTCTAGAATTCATTTTTATTGAGCTTTTTGGAATTTACTTGTGCCTTTTTTATCTTACAGGGGTTCGCACCTTTAACAAAGATAAAGTGCGTTCAGGTACGCAAGATAGTTGAACATTAGGTGTGGGACCGCAGGAAAGATAGAGAGAAAGTGCGACACCAAAGTTTAGGAGAATTTTAGGAACATTTCTCTGATTTTCAAGGCTTGACATGAGGAACTGATATGTTAGACTTGCAAAGGGAGAATTATGAGTAATAATGAGCTCATACACATAGCAGAATGTCAGGATGACAATTTTCAGTGTAACAGATTGCCCCCTAAAGTGAAAAGTCTGGAATAGATGATGCTGAAGTCTATCATATATGAAGAGTGCAGTACTTTATCATTTCAAGGATCAGCCTGTGGACACCCTAGTCGGAACCTGTAAAAAATATTCAATGCAAAATATATATATCATCACTGAGGTAGGAATTCCCATACTCAGATCAAAACTAACTAGAAACTATTTCAAACTATTCTGATACAGGAATGATTTTGAGTACATCACAGTATAGACATGTGTAGATAAAGTATGGACACAACCATCTATTTATAAATATTCCACTGTATAAATGATAAAAAAATTCCCCACAGCCTGGATGGCAGAAACTAGATCCAGGGTCTTGATTTCCGCATCTCAAACTAGTACGATTCTATCCATGTGAATGAATGCGTCGAAGTCGAACATGGTAGAAACCACTTGATTACCAGTCAATAATGTAAACTGTTAACAAGTGTGAGAGTAACCACCAGTAATGTCAATGGATCTCAAAGTACTCAGTACAAGCCATGAAATGTGAATGAATGAGCTGAAGTCAAACATGTCACAGAATCATTCGATTGAATTTCAATGATGCAACCTGTCATCGAAGGCGAGAAACCTACCATTGAGGCATGCAGATTTCAAGGTACTGATGATTTCTAGATCAACTTCCTAGATAATGAATTTTCGTCGATAGAAAGTGATCCGTCATAGGCAAGCCCACAACACGAAATCATAGATCAAGTTTTGAAAACATATTGGCAAGGACTGACACAGGGATGGTCAAAATGGATGACAGATATTTTGCAGATGAATGGTTTATTTGAACTGTCCTCTTGAACACATAACGACACTGCAGATGGCTTGGTGACAATTGAACCAAAGCTAATATCTAGAAATCGGATGAAGACTTTCAAATGAGGTTTGATTAAATATTAGGAAAAGGATTTCCCAACCCAGGTGAATGAAAGTGTCGTGTTCAAGAGTGGTTAACTGGATTTTCGAAAATTCAAAATACAACAAATAAGTCATTTTTCTCTCTTTTCCCCCACCATTTCTGGCAAGTACCTCTTTATTTTTTATAAGCTTGAGGATGATAACATTTTCTTGTTTATAAGCTCATCCTTCGAATGAGTCCAACTTAGTTTAAGATTCGAACCCTAAGAAGGAGTGGTCCATTCCTATTTAGAATTGAACAGGTCCTTTACTATTAAATTTTAACGAGTCCAGTATAGGAGAAACTCGGTGTTTTTCAATTTTAGGGAGTCAGAAGAAAAAACTTAAGAAAACTCCATGGGTGTACTTTTTCATAAATTTAGTCTCTCGAGCCCAAAAAAGGATAAAATAATGTGGGAGAGAACTCTATTGACCGTAATTAGTCAATGTATACGTTTTTTGTAAATTGTCCATTTCAGTCCGTAAAAGGGGTAAACTTATACTGAAAGGACGATTATTCATTTAATTTAACGAGTTAGAATAATCAAGTACTCGGAAATATTTTCATGTTTAGAGAGTCTGAAAAGGGCTTAAAAGAGAACTCCAATGTTTCACTTTTTCGTAAATTTTTGAAAGAGTCCGAAAAAGTGATAAAAGTATGCTCTTTGTTGAAAAATTATCAATTCTCCTGAAAAATCCAATTTCTGCACAAAAAATTGAAACATTACACATACCTGTTTAAGATAAGTAAAAATGATTTCAAAATACCCTTTTTAAAGTGAAAAATAAACAAATTAAAAATTCATCTATTCGAAAAAAATTATAAAAAGGACATTTCAACTTCATTTTTACCGTTCAAGTTCAGAGTGAAAAGTAGAAGCTTTTGGGTAAAAAAGTTCCTGTGAAGATTCTGGAAAACCGTCCGACAAAATTGAGAACCGTCAGTCCCAGGTAATCCATGACCTCTTAATCTTGCTTTTGATCTGTTTACAATTAATTTTTAGGCTTTAGATTTTATTTTTAAGGGAGAAACATAGTTTAAGAAATCACCCAAGGAGGTCCGTAGGTGCCACACATGGGACCTACGGACCCCGAATTTTTCCTATGTAGAAAAAATTCATGGGTCCACACTTTTCCTACAGAGCACGTGCATTCCTACGCACTGTGTAAAAAGGGAAAGTGCAGTCCTCGCGTTTTTAAATTTCAAAATCCAATTTCTCTTTTGGCGCCCAAAAATTTTCAAATTAGAGTGTTCTAACATATCTTTTTATGCATTGTAGGATTACCAAGATGTTGATTTGGAGAGAACGTGAGCATGAGGATGTGGATGATGCCACGATGCTCCATTTTCCCATAATGCAGATATTAAGAGCATGCGGTTTGTATAAATTATCGGCCATTCAAGGCATGAGGGCACAGGTAGATCTCTTGACATGGCTGGTGAACAGGTGGAACGTGCAGGACCAGTGTTTCATTATCGGCGGCCACCGGCTCGAAATTGAGCTGGAGTATATTTATTTTCTGACTGGTTTGTCCAAGAGAGGTGAAAAACTTTCCTTGTTTGGGACTAGGCCAGGTGGCCAAACTGTCGCTAGTCTTCATCAAGAATTCTGTAATGATGAGGCAGACCCGAGGGACAAACGGATTGATATAAAAACTATCATCCGTCCCGAGCTGAAATTTATTGCATTTACTATTACCAGACTGTGTGGGAGTGCAACACTGCATGTAGCTACCTTTTCCCAGATGCGCATTGCTACGAACTGTTTTGAGGCACCATTTTCAACTAGTGCGAAGCTGTGTTGGCCAATGTAAAAGGCCAACTAACTAGAGCAAAAAATGGAAAACTAAATAACTTTGGATATGGATCCATCGTGGTTATTTTTTCTCTAGAGAGGGTACCCATGCTAGCTCTGCAGAGTATTCATGTTGATGTTGGTCGACCCTGAGAACCTAGGATGGTTCGTTGGGTTGCATTGATGGCCCGTCATGGTATTGAGGGTGCTAAGATTGTTCGATTTCATCCTTCATATTTTCGTTGCTGGACAGCCAAATTTTTGTCATTGAGGATTTTCCATATGCTGGGATAGATTTCCGCGACGACCGGGAGATGACTCTCCCAGCAGGGGAACAGTGGAATGAATCAGGTAAAATCATTTTCAACAAGTTCTAAATTCTATTTTTTTTTATTTTTGATCGTCTTGAAAGTTAATAACCAAAATTGTTTTGAATGCAGATGTGGGCCCATGATGACTAGCCCATCTCTAGCCTTATGGCAGAAGACAACCAGTTGCAGCCGCACTAGCCCCAGTAGGCCAATCAGCAAAAATCTTATCTGATTTAGAGCATCATCTAGAGCATCTAACTCTAGATATTCCAGAGACGGACATAGATGAGATCCCACTCAGATTGCAGAGATATGTGATTGGTGTTCCAGGACCTTTTAGGAGGTTCCTGTGTAGGGTGGCCCGGGCATTGGTTTCTTATCGTGATCACCATCAGTGATGGGATGATTGTGTTTTAGACTCATATTTTTTACTTTTTTTTTATCATTTTGCTGATCATAAGGTGTTTCCAACCTATGATCGAGGACGATGCATATTTTTTTAAAACACTTCTATATTATGATATATCACTATTTACCAGCTATCTATGTACATATTATGGATGTTGTTTGTTTTACTGTTTTGATTATTTCAAATGTCGATTCATCATACTAGAAGCAACTGTGTCTGCTAATGTATTTAAATGTCTTGGAATATTTTGATATTCGATGTAATCAAATTCACGTTCCAAGAGACGAACTCTTAAAAATAACCGTAATAACACTGGATTTCTAATAGCATAAACCCTGTTAAGCTGTAATACAACAAGTTTAGAATCCAACCTAACAATCAAACTCCGAATTCCAAATGATATGGATTCATATAATAACTCAATCACTGCACTATACTCGGCAATTTTATTCGTTGTTTGACCAAGGCTTAACCCATGCATGGATACTAACTCGTCAGAGGGTGAATAGATAACCCAAGCCGCGGAAGAAATGTTTCGTCTACTACGACAAGCACCATCAGCAAAACCAATGTAGGTTTGAAGAGACATCGACATCTGCAATATCAGGAGTAAAACTCAGATAAGTAGGAATAGTGATAAAAACACACTTATAAACTAGGCACACTTTTCTAATCTAAGACACACCAGTAGTAAATAAATCTAATCTAATAAAAAATTTCTACACCAAGTTTAAGCATAGTATCGCTTCAGATAAAGTCCATTTCTAGGTTTATCTAAAGGGACGCCGTCAAAATCTATCAGCTCATAGGCCCCTTTTGCCAGCTTTCGCTTAACAATGAAAGGACCATGCCACATGGGCATGAATTTCCCAGCTTCTAGCTTATCGTTGGCTTGATCATAAACTAAGACTAGGCCTCCTTCTGAAAATTTTTGAGGGGTAACACTTCTATCATACTGATCTTTTATTTGTTTAACATGAGCCTCGTTTGCTATTGCAGCATTTCGTCGATTCTCATCTAGCTGAGCCAAGTACAAGAAACTTTTCTCCTCTTCAGACGTAGCTGGGAGTAATTCTATGGCTAATTTCAGTGACGGAATTTCGCATTCAATCGGCAACATAGATTCCAAACCGTAAACGAGTTGAAAGGGAGTGAAACCAGTTGATGTTTTTACTGAGGTTCGATATGCCCAAAGTGCTGAAAATAACATGGAATGCCAATTTGTTTTGTGAATACCAATAATTCGTTTGATCATGGTGACTAAAACTTTATTTATGGCTTCAACCAGACCGTTGGCTCACGGATAATACGGAGTGGAACAATCGTGGCGCAGGCCAAGTTGATCTGTCAGTTCAGTCATCATGACATTCCTAAAATGACTTCCATGATCTGTAATAATGGCTTGAGGAACACCGAACCTAGAAATTATGTGATTAAATACGAAATTTGTAGCAGTCTTTCCGTCAGCCGCAAATGTAGGCATCGCCTCGGCCCACTTACTAAAATAATCTACTGCTAAGATAATACACACAAAATAATCTACTACTAAGATAATATACACATGCCCCCCGGCCGAGTGAGGGTTACATGTAATAAAATCGATACCCCATTTCGCGAAAGGACCAACAGCAATTATGGGATGAAGAGAAACGGGTGGTGCGCGCATCTTACGATAAAAAAGTTGACAATTGTGGCATTTCCAAACTGCATAAATATAATCTTTGAATAATGACAGCCAGAAATAACCAGCATGCACTATCTTTTGGGCTGTGGCATACCCAGACATATGACCGCCACATGATCCAGAATGGTAGTCATTTAAAACCTTTTCAACTTCTTCATGAACAAGACAGCGTCAGAAAATAGAATCCGCTCCATGACGATAGAGTGTATCACCAATAATATTATACTGTTGGGATTGGAAGCGCATTTTCCATCACTGAGATCATGAGATTTCAGGCCGAAAAGATTGTGTTTGGAGATAAACAATAATATCTCCATACCATGGATCAAGAGTACTAATAAGAAACAGAGATTTGTTTGCAATGGGCTCCTCTGCCACAGTTTCAGTATCAATAGAGGGGAAATCACACATCAGTTCCGCAAATACCAAAGATTTATTTGCCTTGGATTTTTCAAACTCCAAGTCAAATTCTTGCAGGATGACTATACATTTGGAATACTTTCCCCCTAGCAATTGTTTGGTTAAAATGTACATCATAGGGTTGCAATCAGAAATTAACGTGGCTTTACGTAACAAGATGTAGCGTCTAAATATTTGGACAGCTTGAACAGCTGCCAATGCCAATTTCTCCACATGTGTGTATTTGATCTTGGTCAGATGCAGATTCCGACTAAGATATTAAATCACATGTTCAGTGTTATATTCTTCTTCCTGAACTAAAACTATCCCAATAGTGGAATGAGAAGCAGCGAGGTATAAAACGTAATCCTGGTTGTAGTTGGGAGGATGCAATAATGGTGCATGGGTCAGCGCGTGTTTAAGTGCATCAAAAGATTGATTAGCGATCTCATCCCAAAAGAATGGAATGTTCTGTTTCAGTAACCAGGTAAAACCCTTTGTAAGCTCGGCATAGTTAGGAATAAACTGACATAAAAAAATTGCTTTCCCCTGCAAACTTTGGAGTTGGCGTAAAGTCGAAGGAGGAGGTAATTTAACAATAGCTTCGACCTTCGACGGATCGATGTGAATGGCCGATTTTGAAAAAAAAATCCCAGTAAACGACCCGACTCTACACAAAAAACACATTTGTGTGGATTCATCCTAATTCGATAATGCCGACACCTCATAAATATAGCTCGTAAGTGAGTGGTATGATCGGCCCTGCGCTATGAATGAGCAGGTAAAGCATCGAGATACAGATGCACAATGTGCTTAATTTCATGAAACGCATAAGACATTGCCCTTTGAAAAGTTGCTCTAGCGTTCTTCAATCCAAAGGGTAGCTTGCAATAAGAAAACGTCCCCCACGGACAAATAAAAGTTGTTTTTGGCTGATCAGCAGGGAGTATGTTTATTTGATTATACCTGGAAAAGCCATCCATAAAGGAAAACATTTCACTGCCGGCACAATCATCGATTATTTGATCGATATAGGGAGTTGGATAATTGTCTTTGGGACAAGCTCGATTAATATCCCTATAATCGATACATACTCGTATCGTTCCTTGCTTTTTAGTCACAGGAACAATATTTGATACCCAATCCGTTAAGGGAATTGGATAAATGAAACCTGCACGGAGTAATCTTTCAACTTCTGCTTTGATAGCAGCAACTTTTATAGGATGTATCTAACGTAGACGTTGACGGATAGGTTTGGCATCTGGGTAAGTCTTAATTTCATGTACGACAATTGACGGATCAATTCCTGGAATTTCTTCATAGGACCAGGAAAACACATCACGGAATTCTTGAAATAGGGCTTTATAAGTTTAAATTTCATCTTCAGTACAGCAAGAACCTATATGAATGTTTTCAATTATTCCTGGTTTTACTAAAGTTTCAATTGGAATCATTCGAGAGATATTTTCCAAATTTAACTCAGAATCAGGATTTCGTAATGGATTCTGGGGTTCTTTGACATATTCAGCAGTAAAAATTGAAGCAAAATCATCTTCAAAATGATCTAGTTCAGGTAAAAATGAAGATCGGTGATGTAGATCTTCCCATGGTAAATCATGAATAGATAAAAATTCACGAATCTGCTCATTAGTATGAACAAGATCAGGAAATGTCGTTGTCACTGAACTAGATATAGAAAGTGATTCCTCATGGATCCCATTCATTGGATAAATTTCGGTTGAAGAGGGGTCGGAAAGTGACTGTATAGCCTGGTATGCAAGTTCAAATGGACTTAAAGGCATCATGCCATCAATTGAATCTAACTTGAAATCGGAAGGTACAATCCAAGGATCATCAAACATAATAGTCTCTGACGAAATCATGTGAATAGTTGCAACAGAAGGCAATACGTTAGGAGGAGGAAAGGAAAAAGTTCCTAGTAAACCAGAATCTTTAATCAAACCTACTCCAACATCCTTATAATGGACAGCCACTTTACCAACGTGCTGAATTGTTTATGTAGAGGCTGGGTCGAAAGAAAAATAAGTTAACTAATCTATTGTAACAATCCTTCCTTGATATGGAAATTTTATGAGTCGAAAGACTGAAGAAACAACAGCAGTCATAGCATAAGACCAACTGCAACCTAGAAGAAGGTTGTAATCTAGAGGGGCATCAACCACTTCCACATCTAGATTTACGATTTTACCTTCGACCCTTATGGGTAAATCCTGCAAAATACCAAAAGGGTGGAAACCTCGACCATCAAAAGCCTTATGAATCATCGGAGATTGGTTGATTGTAGGAGAACCAAGTGATTTCCAACACTGAATCGACATACTACACGTTTAAGCTCCCTCATCAATCACAGTCCAATAGATCTGTCTGTTTTTTACTAACATCGGAATTTGGAAAGCCATTTGGTGAGGTAGGCAAGGTGTATTATTTTCTAAATTGAAGATTATAAGGTTAGAATCCTGAATATCTACAACTCCTATGGTAGACAAAAGAAATTTACACTGTGCTGGGCATGATTGCAGCACTTCCAAAGCTGACATTGCTGAAGGGGAAATAGCTAAGTCTTCAACAATGTTGTAATTCTGAGCAGCTCTCGCATGTGGATTAAAAGCTGATTTACAAAGAACACCTTTAGCAGGCGGTTTGATTATTAAGTCTGGATTTTGTTTCTTGATTTGTAGCAGACCAGAAACAGAATGAGGTGTCATTGATGTATTTTCACTAGAATATTCTGCTTCTTTACCATCAACAGGATTCTTAGTACCATAATCTTGTGATTGCGTTGCAACCTTACATGAGACATCATCAAAATTGGCTCTTCTGAAGTAGTCAAGGTAGAACCAACCATCTTGCTATCTTGAGTCATAAAAGGATCCTTCAAGACAGTAGGTTGTTGTGAACCTTAACGAATTTTTCAACCTCTACTCGATGTCGGCATTCCTTAGTAAAATGATCCTCGTCACAAATGTAACAAGGATAACGAGGTTTGCGTTTTTCGTCATTGGATTCATTTTTATCAGTTTTCTCTTTTGAATTCTTTTTGTTTTTATTTTTCCCTTTCTTTTTACCACCAGATTTAGATTTAGCCGTAGATGTTTCTACGACATGAATGTCGGCAGAAATTTCAGGGGAAGATTCTCCTTTCAGGGAATATGGTAAAGTTATAATAGGAGAATAATTCTTTGAATATTTCTTCCTACTTTTAGTATTGACTGTACCAATCATACCATCAGCGGCATGAGACCCTGAAGGAGAAGCAGCTATTTGACCTTGTTTTGGAAGGTCGGGGATTTTTTCGTGTAAAGTACCTAACTGCGTATAAACAAGGTCAAGGTACTGAGCTTGAGCAATTACTTGCTCTTCAGTAACAACACCAACCTTAGCTACTTCTTCAGTGATCTTGGGTAACAATGATTTAACAAATCATTCTGCCAAAATTTGATCCGGAATGTAAACTTTCACCAAATGCCTTATACATCGCCATTCATGAATATGATCAGAAATATATGTAGACGTAGATTGTTTTAGTGAAGTTAATAATTCCGTGCCATTGTCGTATCTGACAGGCAACTGAAAATGAGTCAAGAAGGCAGTTGCTAACTGACTGAAATTATTAAATGAGCCTCGTGGTAACTCAATGTACCATTTGGCAGCAATACCAATAAGATTTCTTTGGAAAAGACGTAAGCGAATCAAATCATCAATAATTGAATTAGACACACACCAGAGGTGATAATTCATGACGTGATTTGATGGATCCTCTCCTGACTTACCTTCAAATTTTGATATATCACTGGGCAACTTATGCGGCATTGGTGGCCAGTACGGATAATAGAAAATTGGATCATTCATAAGGTGCATCAAATCAGGTAAATCCAAAGTTGCAATAAATGGTAACTGACAGTTAGGATCACGAAAACCTTGAGTAGCCAAAGCAGTTCCAAGAGGTGGATACCCAGGATAACTAGGAATCGGATTTGCATTAGGAATTGTGTAACCTCCTGGAAAACCAGGATTAACCAGACCAAACTGCGGTTGTTGAGGCTGCTGATAAGTATAGACAAGGTACAGTTGATACTGATAACTTGGATTTTGTGAACCGAGACCAAATTGAGGATATCCCTGATACAGTTGGTACGTGAATTGCGGTTGACTTGTGACAACTGTACTTGTACCGGCTTGTCCTGCAGGCATTTGAACCAAAGTCTGAACTGAAGGTACTGACTGGGGTGCAGATACTAGAGGGATTTGCACGGATGCAGTGATAGACGAACTCAGAGTTACAGATACTCTAGAAACAGGTGTTACAGGTTGAACAGACGTTGCAGCAGTCGCAGCAGTTTGAGGCGGAGTCTGAGGTGTACTAGGTGCAGACTGTTGAATGGAACTAGGTACAAGAATTTGAATGGTAGGCTGGACAGGTTGCTGGTTTGGACCAAAAACCAAAGGCTATCCAGGTTGAAAAGGAAATTGCACATTAGGCTGCATAGGCTGTTGATATTGGGATGGATCCCACACCATATCCATTCCGAGTTATTGTCCCGCTTGAACGTAAGGACCATAACATGGTTGAACGTAGGGTTGATAAGTAAGTGGTAAATTTCCGGCTCCTTGTATAGATGATTGACCAGAAGGCTGTTAGTAACCTTGAATTGGGTACTAACCTTGAGGTTGATAACCCTGAGGCGCGTACTGAAGCTGGGGTTGATAAGGACCCTGAGGAGCATATTGAGCTTGGGGTTGACCCTGGGGTATGTACTGCCCTGAAGGTTGATATCCTTGAGGTATGTACTGTCCTTGGGGTTGTCCCCCAAAAGAATATGATTCCACAGTTTGTCCTGGGAAAAATCTACCTTGAGGTTGACCCCCAGGTGGTAACTGACTTCCTGAAGGTTTGCCCCCAGGTGGTAACTGAATACCTTGAGGTTTCCCCCCAGGTGGTAACTGATTTCCCTGATATTGCCCTCCAGGCGGTAACTGACTACCTTGATGTTGCGGATTTGGAATATTACCAGACATCATAAATATTTTCTCTACGTTCAACGTTCCAGTTTTAATTCCACTTAAACCATATGATAACACGCTTTCAATCGGTTGATGAGCTACCCCCGAGAAAGTACCAGACAGATCCTGATATCCCGAAGGAATAGAATGACCACCATGTAAAAATGCTTCAGGTGTCTGGGAAAACATGGATGACTCTCCTGCCATAATGAATGATGGATAGTAACCTCTGGGCGTTGGATGAAATGGAACTCGAGGTGGAGAAAAAGCAAGACCCAGATTCTCTAAAAAATTTGTTATGGATAAATACTAAGCAATAGTTCGAATAGGGCTGTAGAAAATTGATTCACGTTCCCTAAGATTTAAATATTGAGGGGAGTCGGGAAGAGATAACTCTTCATCTGGATTAGTAAGTTCTTCAATATAAATTAGTCCAGATGGAAGATCGTCAGTGACAATATTTCTTACCCTAGGTGAACCAGGATCACTAGAAGTTGGTGAAATAAATCCTGAGGATGTTTCCAAAACAGAAGGTTCAGTTTCAGGTTTAGATATTTCAGGTTCGTCAGCTAGTTCACTAGTAGGAGAAATACTACCAGTAACTTCAGAAACTAAAATCGGCTCTTGAATGTGTTCTGTTATGGGTGTTTGATAATTAGGATGAACAACTATAGATGAAGTTCCAACTTTTGTTGATTTAATCCTACTGCTACTAGATGATACTAGAGCACGAAGCCCTTCAAGCTAACTTGGTGTATATTCAGGGGGTTTCCCTTGTAGTCTTTGGGATTGTCTCGAAAATTCCGCCACGATTAAATATTTAACTAATCACATGCAAAGAAAGAAAATTTCAATGAAAACACCTAAAGTCTCTAAAGAAACAAACAGTTGAATCACACGCTTAAAAATCTAAGAGTGAAAACCACACACAAACAGTAACTTCCCGTACTAAAAACACTAGTTGGTGATGAAATCCAACTTAGTAGAAATTTAATACAGAAAGGGCAGTTGGAAAAATTACCCCGACAACCTGCTTAATGAAACAGACCGGCACAAGTTTCCTCACAAAACCATCTCATGTGAAGAGAATCCCCCAAAGATTCCAAGTGAGTCTAGTCGATGTCTGCTCCAGGTACTGTGAGATCTCTCCTTCACCGTCACCTTAGGAAATAATCTTAAGTTTGTGGACACTAAGGTTACCAACACTAACAAATATAACTGGGGGAATGGTCTATGATCTGATCCCACGTGCAAGGGCAGAGTAACAAAGCTCAATGCCCTTGAATGTTCCTCGACATGGTTAATCCGAGGTTTACCGACAAGTGACCCCATGCTCCTCAACAATGGTTAATCCAAGGTTTACCGTTTGTAATGCGCGCAAAATATTCTATCTTCCGCAATGAAATAGAATTGATTGTCTCAAAGGTTCAGATATGATCTCGTGATTGACTTATTTAAGAGAAGCTTCCCAGATTATAAAAATTACAATTGGATGTATTTCCTACCGCAAGATTTGTCTACTTGTTTGTTTTTACTACCTTGGAGAGTTAATTACTCCCTACTCCAAGATACTAGCCTAAGCTATGTTGGTGATAAGAGCCCTAGAAAATAAAAATATTGCTAGATGAATTTTAATTAAGCGTTACTTTTAAGAGATGTTTCTTAAGTCAATGGGGGCGGAAATGAAACTCTAATGGTGTGAAGACTCGACTTCCAAAAAACACTAAAAATGCACCTAAAAATGATAATCAAATCATTTCCTTTCAATGAAATTATAATTAAGAAAGAGTTGGAGAATGCAATTATTTTAATAAACAATTCCTTCTTTAAACATAAAGAATAATTGAAAGAAAATAATTTTGCCTTTCCAACAATAACTCAAAATGAAACAAATTATCAAAGCTCACAAGAAAATCCTTTCACTTTCAGAAACTTGAAGCTACAAAACAAGTTTCCTTCAAAAGAGATCTACAAAATTTTAAAAATCACTCAAAACTACAAGACTAATTTTGAGATCTACAAGTTTTAATAATCTAATTGAATAAAAGCTTTAAGATTTTTTTTTTTGAAGAATGTTTTACTTAGTTATTCAGCAAACTAAGGATATATTCATTCAAAATAACAAATAGATCAAAAACACTCAAATTTTTTTTTTTATAAAAAATGAAATTCAAAAAACTATAACAAAGTTTCTTTTCGAAGATTTGCAAAGAAACAGGTAGCTCTATTTCTCAATAAAGGATGATTTCACAATCAGGTCAGATTCAGCAAAAATATAAAAGACCAATGTAATCTCAGGTACTTAAAACAATCAATGCTTCGAATCTCTACAAAGACCAAGTGAAAAAACGATCCAAAACATAAAACTTCTAGAAAATCATCAAAACACCAATACTATTAAGATTCATTCACAGAAAGATTTTGACAGAAACAATCATACATCTGGGGAGAAACCAAAAACTCTAAATCAAAATAAAGATAAACTAAAGAGAGAAATATAGAGTTTTTCAAAATTTTAACAGGGTCCGCAGGCTTGCAGAAGTAACAGGTGTGGTACCACACTGTTTACTTAAGCAAAAATGCAAAACTGCCCACACTGTGAAAAGAAGGCAAAGTGTGGTCCCAGGAAAAATTAGAGAAAAACATAAAAGATCTCAAAATTTTCAAAAGCATAGAAAAACTAAGCTACCCGAGCAAATGTCTATCAATCAAAAACCAAGAAAAATGTTTCCTCAAATCAAAATAAAAGAGAACCAAAAACAACAAGTTCTTTCCCTAGTGGAGTGGCCAATTTGTTGTGTGGATTAATCCGTCTTGTGGACAAGACCGATCTCCTTACTACTAAAATAATCTAGAAACAAACAACCAAATAAACTAATCTTTCTCTAAGCATATATGATCTACGACAAGCTCTATAGAGGTGTAAAAGACTTACCGTATGTCCAACGCTTGTTTGAAGTCGTTGTTGTCCCTCGCGCGCTTGAAGGAGTTTTCCTCGTTAGCCTGCAGTCACAAACAAGAAAAATATTACATAGCACCTGTATATAAATCATCATAAACCATGCTTATCATAGTGATCAAGGAATCTATGAAATAAACCATTAACTGAAATCTTATTGAGAAAAATGAGTATATTTGTATTAATTTCAAAAGAAATAAAACCTTACAACCTGAGCCTTGATGTTGCACAGGCCTTCCCAGGGTCCGAAGCAGGAGTCTCCTCTACTTTGACAAGCTCTGCACTCCTCTAACCAAGACGAATAGAGGTATGTAATCTCTCCTCACAAAAGTCTTAGTTAACTGAGTCTGAATCTCAACAGCACTTAACTTCAAAAAATCTAAAGGTTCAACTCCCCTTGAGGCTACCCAATGCCTCTTTTTATAGTGGAAAAGAGGAGGTTTCTTGTTCCTACTATGAAGGGATAGAATCCTCCTTCAAAGGGATAAGCTCCTCACATCAAGGGGTTAGCTCCATAAGGTAAGGGATACATGCACCTCATAAGAGCGGTTCTATCACCGCAATATATTTTCTGGAAGCTTCTAGAATTCACTTTTATTGAGCTTTTTGGAATTTACTTGCACCTTTTTGATCTTACAGGGGTCCGCACCTTTAGCACAGATAAAGTGCGTTCAGGTACGCAAGAGAGCTGAACATTAGGTGCGGGACCGCAGGAAAGATAGAAAGAAAGTGCGACACCAAAGTTTAGGAGATTTTTAGGAACATTTCTCTGATTTGCAAGGCTTGACATGAGGAACTGATATGTTAGACTTGCAAAGGGAGAAGTATGAGTAATAATGAGCTCATACACATACCAGAATGTCAAGATGACAATTTTCAGTGTAACAAATACTCGATTTAATTAGAGTTATTTGTATTTATTAAGTTATAAATAAGGTTAATTATCATTTCCATTACCTGTTATATAAACAACCAATCATCAACCCATATATCATTGGGGAACTGGTCCCATATTATCCAGTTGGAGCCACCATCCCAAATGGAAAAGGAGATGTACTAAGGTTCGGACTCGGTGGTTTTTTCAATGTTGAAGCTAGGATTTTAGGGGCTTCAACAGAACCAAAGCGTAAAAATCATGAGCCAAATGTCCACCATGATTTCTGACCTGGGAATCCCATTTTCACCATTGAAATAAATGGAGTGCTTTTGTAAAACACACTTGTAGAATTAGGGGCGGGAATAAATGCCATGACATATGAGACTATGACATCGTTGCAGTTACCAGGGCTTAAACCCACCCCCATCATTCTAGAAATGGCAGACAAATCCATAATCAAATCAATAGGAATCCTAGAAGAAATAGTGGTCACTATAGCTTCTTGGAAATACCCTATATATTTTATCATCATTTCTCCAAAAACCTCGAGACCTAGACATCCTATAGTTTTGGGACGCCCTTGGTTGACAACTGTTGATGCCGTCATAGGGTGTAGAAATGGATAAATGATAATTTCCAATGGTTCCCATAGCCAAGCCTTGTCTAATTTTCCCCCTGCTCAAACAGCTGCTGAAGTACCATTATGGATTGAGTGCCCCTATGGAGGTGAAGACTGTATGTTTCCTTTGTTGACATTAAAACAATCTAGAGGTCTCCAGGAACAGTATGATGAACATATCTTGCACCAATTTTTATCTCAAAGTTCTTGTATTGATAATCCAATTTCTTTTAATGGTTACCATCATGTTTTCAGTGATGAGTTCTAGGAAGCTTTCCATCCATCCGTGTTCGTATATTTTGCAGCAATAGAGAAAAACCATGAACTCACTACTGAGCTGATAGAAATCACTGAAGGAAGGACCTTACACATCAATGTAGAATTGACCGCAGAACAAAAGCATCAATTGATGGGTATGATTTGTGAGAAATATAGAGCATTTTCGTGGGATTATCTTGACATGCGAGGCATCCATCCAGACACCTGCATCCACCACATTTACACTAATGAAGAAATGAGACCCGTCCGACAGCCACAAAGACGAATGAACCCAGAATTGAAAGAGATTGTCAAGGAAGAGCTTCAGAAACTCCTAGTTGTGGGCTTCATCTATCCTATTTCATACAGTAGATGGGTGCCACCTCTGGTGGTGGTGCCGAAAAAGAATGAAAAGTGGCGTATCTGCATTGACTACAGAGAACTAAACAAGGCAACGTTGCGCGACGGCTTTCCCTTGCCCTTCATCGATCAGGTAATTGACACACTCTTGGGTAAGAAATAATTCTCTTTTCTATATGGGTGCAGTGGATATAATAAAATCCATATAGCTAAAGAAGATCATGAAAAGACCACATTTACATGCCCTTGGGGGACCTATGCATATAGAGTCCTCCCTTTTGGTCTTTGTAATGCCCCAACTACATTTCAAAGAGTTGTACTTGCCATTTTCTCCGATTTGGTCCATGACTGTGTAGAAGTATATATATATGACTTCACAATCTATGGAGATGATTTTGGTCAAGCTTTGGCCAATTTAGAAAAAGTGTTGATTCGTTGTCAAGAAGAAAACCTAGCCCTTAGCAGTGATAAATGTAGAATGATGCAAACTAAGGGGATCATTCTGGGTCATCATGTGTCATTAGAAGGAATTAAATTTGATCTGGAAAATATCGAGGTAATTTCACATATTCTGATTCCTAGTTCGCAAAAGGAGGTAAGAAGTTTCCTGGGCCATGCAGGTTATTATCATCGTTTATCGAAAATTTTATTAATATTACAGCACCATTATTTAAGTTTTTGACTAAAGATGCTAACTTTGTATGGAATTCCAACTGTCAACAGGCCTTTTAGATTCTAAACGAAAAATTTTCTATCGCTCCAGTGCTTAAAGGACCAAACTGGTCTCTACCATTTCACATATGTACTGATGCTTCAAACACTGCACTAGGAGCAGTTTTGGGACAAAGGGAATATCACTATCCTTATGATATATATTTTATTAGCAAAAATATTTCACCTGATGAATTAAATTATACAATTAGTATGAAATAATTGTTAGCAGTTGTGCATGCTATTGGGAAGTTTAGACATTACATTACCAGTTATGAGACTTTCGTCCATACCGATCATTCTGCCATTAGGTTTTTAATGAATAAACCAATTACAAATGGTAGAATAACTAGATGGATGTTGCTTTTACAAGAATTTAATATAACTATAATCAGTAGGCCTGCAAGGGACAACCTAGCAGCTGACTTTTTGTCTCATTTGAATATTGGACAGGGAAGCACGGAAACTTCGGTACCTGATGAATTCCTAGACGAAGCACTATTCGCCATTTCTGCCATCACCCCCTGGTTCACTGATGTTGCAAACTATTTAGTATCAGAAAAATTACCTCAGAGTATGTCTACCAAGGAAAAACATAACATTGTACAACGCAGTGCTAATTATACCTGAATCAAGGGAGACTTTTTTTACACAAGACCAGATTTGATCATGAGGCTGTGTGTGTGGGAAGACAAAATTTATGATGTTTTGAGAACTTCCCACAATGAGCCTTGCGGGGGGCATTTTTCCGACAAACAAACTGCATACAAGGTGCTTCGCACCAGGTATTATTGGCCCTTGCTCTTTAAAGATGCCGAGAAATTCGTCTCCAATTGTGATGCTTGCCAGCAGATGGGGAGACCAATTTCCTCCGACGAAATTCCCCTTCAGCCTCATATATCCATTGAACCATTTGAGAAATGGGCATTAGATTTCTGTAATATTCCTTTTTCCAAAATATCACAATCTATTCCAGAGATTGACTATAGGGGCATTTACTGGATATGTCACCTTATAGAAAGGATGAGATCTAGAGGCTACTTGGCCCTCTGCAAACTCTATCTATAGAATTTGTAATATTCCTCTTACAGGAACTGCCCAAAGAATCGGGCTGCAGCAAATACATGAGCCAAAAATGAAGCAACAACGTTATTTTAATCACCCAGAGCATATGAAGGTGTAAATAGCCAACGAGTGTATATAACAGCAAAAAATGTATACAAATCCTTGAGGAATCAATCACTCAAATAAGCAAAGAGAACCTCCATGAGACGTGTACATGAGAAAGTGAAGAACCCTGTTATATATGACAAACCCAGGCTATGACTACGTAGTCTATGATAGAATACTACTGTAAAAATGATGTGAATACATGAATATGACAATATATGGCTCAAATACAAGAGGGGAGCAAAGCTTTAGCCCTTAGAAACAATAATACAGTAATCCTCCAAAGGATTGGCTGAAATATACAAAATGGAAAAAATGTCGGAGTTGTTGGGCAGTTGCTGCAACTCAAATCTGAAACTTAGTAGAGAAGGCTTAATATGATGAAATGTCTAAAGTAGACCTTCTCCAATGGATCTCCAAAGTGGAAGGCTGATCCTTACACTTGAGATCTCACCCTCCAATCAATCTGCAAAACCCCGCAACAAATGCACTATGAAATAATGCAGTTACTAGAGAAAACTGTGTTGTAGGGGCAAGAATATGAGTTGTCCTGATGCCAAGATATGAAAATAAGCTCCAAGGCTTCCAAACTGATCCTCTGAAGGCAAGAAAGACTCTCCCTTTGAAAAACAAGCAGTGGAAGAGGTGTTGTGGAGTCTCCACTGCAACACCCTACAACATAGTATTATGCTACTGCAACAATAATGCTATCCTGGAGGAATATTCTTTGGCCTTCAGCCAAGAGATGTGGAGAATGAATAACCAAACTTCAAGAGGCCTCTCAAGAAGGTGAGGAAATCCTAAACAGGAATTTCTCAGCAATTCTTGCTAAATAGCAAAGAATGCACAATATCTGAATAGACATGAAATCATAAACATATGCATGAATAACAATGGCTATCCTCCTCTCCATATATATCAAGTGAAGGCTATCTCTACATGTGCCCATCCATTAGGGTTTCCTCCATAAGGAATATTCCCTCCTATATTTCTGCGTTGCCCCACGTAGTGCTTTCCACCTCATACCCTGCGTTGGTTGACTTGGTCAAACCTCTTTGCAAAGGTCTTCTTTCACACATGAGGGTGTGAAATATAGTTCCAAGGCTGATCCATTTTCATACTATAGGGATTTTATCCATGTTTTTATTATGAATGGGTATTCTCACCCAATTATTCATCTCCTAAATGAAAATAGACAAAATTAATATTCCAATTTATTGAAGGAAAAATTTGGAATATTACAGTCCTCCCCTCCCAAATGTTGCTTGTCCTCAAGAAACTACAAGGATAGAACTATAAGGTCTGCACTCAAGGCATGGAGTCTAAATTTTGATAAGGAACATATCCCCCATGTGTATCTTCCATCCCCAAGCAATCATCCAAACAAAATGAGCCACCTCCCAACAAGGAAACTCCTGAAAAATCTCCTTCCACCTCAACCTCCGAAAATGAAGATGGGATGAAAATCTAAATTTGGAAAGAATCATAGCTCACCCCATGTTGTCCTTCTCTCCACTCATGATAAGTGTAGATTATTTTCTGATCTTGGGCTGCAAAATTATTTCCCTCATGTGGAAAAGTGAAGAGCAATCCTCCAAAGAGTTCTCCTCCAACAATGAAGAAAAAGCTGGCCCAAAACATATCATCCATGATGAATAGGACATAGTCATCATATAATATCCAAATGAGAAGTTTTTTTTAGGTTTTACATGATTCTACAAAGTGCAAACAACATCTCAAGAGGACAAACTGTAGTTTCATACACTGCAACTTCAGAAAATTACATGGCAAGCAATGTACAAGATCCATCACATCTAATAATGGATAGTAAATGGCTGAATGTAACAACAATACATGATCAAGAACTTTCCCAAGGCTGTACAATGGATGGATACCAATTTCATGGCCCACCTCAAAAGAGAACAAACATGTGGTTGTGGTGTCCATATCTCCTCCCATGCTCCCATTAGAACATGTAGTGCAGAAAATGTGAGAATTTTTCCCACTCAAGGACACATCCAACTCATGTGCCTTTCTCATAATCATGCTCCTTATACAAATCTGATCCATATCAGAAAGGTAATTCATGATCAGCAAACAAATGAAATAAATACTATTGGTTTTACATGAGGCTTGAAGGTACTCTCCCAAGTACATACAGCACATTTTTACAAGTTGTTGCTTGAGAAAATCACATGGCAAGTTGTTTTGTGTTACATGAATAGTTATGTATATCATGATAGCTAATGATAAATAGCAAATGGCTGAGTATATCAACTGATCATACATGAAATAAAACACTTTCCCAAGGCCATATAAAAGATGGTTGTCTCCATCATACAAGTTGGCCAAATTTTGTCCATGGAGCAATCTGATAAGCTTGCCCTCTTGTAGAGCCATGCACTTCAAAATAATGGTAAGAGTATACAAATCAGCTAATGTAAAAATAGATTTATTACCATATACTAGGAGTAAAATTATGTATGGATCCATGAATGAACCCTCCATATTTGTTTGGCATTCTTCCATGAAGAGGAATGAACTAGGTGCAGCAAGAAGATTCTTCTTCTTATGCTTGGGAATCCAAGTCAATAAGAATGCATCATAGATGACTCCATCCACTACCTCATCCATCTCAACTCCTATTTTTTCATCACATGCAACAAATATGAAAGGATCCTGGGACCTGTGGGTTATGGATCCACCACACTTCCACTGGGCACACTTTATCCATCAGTTACTGCTCCAGAGAGATAACGTTGTTGGCCTATACAAATAGGCTCTCACCCACATCAAGCTCCATTCTTTGACATGCTCTTTGTCAAAGATATCTCTCATAATGTTGCAATGTATAAGAAGCCCCTCCCAAGGTGGAATTACCTCTCTATCATCAAAATTCAAGGAGAGAATGCCATCTCCTCCTCCTGCAACATCATGCAAAGTATGAGAGAAATTATGTTCTTGCTCTCCCAAAAATAAGCAAAGCAACAAAATATTTTGCTGCCTCCCCATACTTCCATCATACAACTCATGTGGTGAAGAAATAATGAATGATATGAGTATCACATCAACACCATGCATCCATACTCTATGCTGATCAATGATGCAAGTATCCTTCCTCCTACTCTTAGGAAGAGTGTTTTCCAAGTGATGGCCAAACTCTTTCAAGAGTAACCAGCACAGCCAAGCCTCTTGCTGCCCGGTATCATATATCTGAAAGTAGCCTCCTAGCTCCTTGCTCATCAACCACATCCACTCAACCACTTGTGTATGCTTCCTTATTCTCTTCATCTTAGTACTCCTCCCATGAGGGCTACCATCCTCCCAAATCATACTCTTGTCTTTGCACTTCATGGGATTTTGAAATGTAATCTTCTCAAGGATCAATGAGACCCTATCAAGACCCAAATAGGTGGTAGGCAAAAACCTCCCATCATGATGTGTATGGTTCAAGGAATGTCCAACACAAGCATGAGATATGTTATCCATCCTAAGATGTCTTCCATCTTCTATTTGCTCTTGTGAGAAAGGAAGAAAATTTTTGCACTCTATGATGTGTTGAAGTGCAACTCTAATGAGATCTCCCCTTGAGACCTCCCTTTCAATAATAGTCTTCCAAAACCAATGAGGTCTTGGATCTGAAAGTAGAAATTCCTCTTTGAGCTAAGAGGAGCTCATTGATAAAGTTTCATCTTGAAGGGAGAAAGGGTTTCTGACTGCAAGATGTCTACTATCATCCTTCAAGGCTTCAAACCCCAACCTCCAATGTGATATGAAATCCAAAAAAGGCTCATGAAGATGATGGTTTTTCTCCTCCTTGAAATTTTTCCTATTGCACAGCGCAGTGCAACCAAGCTTCTCTATGGTAGTAATAGGATTTGACCCTTGGTCATGCAAAAGTAAATCGCCACATTGATCAAAAGAAGTTGCTGTAACAATGGAATGTGGAAACATTTTCATACCTTGATGTGCATTTGGAACTTCTTGTATGGCTGCAAGAGTTCCTTCCTCCAAAGTGTTGGTTGCTCCAACTGTTGGTGCATGTGGCTACTCCTCTATGAGTGTGACAGCATTATCACAAGCCTCCTCAAGAAGTGGTGTGATATTTTTTTCATTTTCCCCTTCATCATCAAAGGTTTTGATCAACCCTTGGATGAAATTTGCAAAAAATTTCACCCCTTCATGGCTCAAGTGGCTTCTCCACCAAACATAGGCTTCACCCTCCAAGTGCAGTGCTGAGATTTCAACAACTTCTCTCTCTACTATAGGATGTAGAAAGAAAAATGCTACCAAATCTTTCACCCAAGTTTTTGCATTAGATGACCCATAAAAGTTAGACAACAGAAATCTACTGCTTTTGATTTATTTTCTACTACATGGTCTCTTCTCTTCCTTTAGCTAGATGAAATGAGGAAAATCTAGAGTCTCCTTGAAGGCTCTAAGTTGAGATCTATACTCAACAAGGTAATCACTCAGAATTTGGTGATCTAAGTATCTTCCATGCTCAATGTCTTCTTCTTGATGAGAATAGGAAGTGAATGGTACTTCCTCTTTTTCTTCTTCAATCTTCTTGACCTCCTTGGAGAGGTATCCTCTAGATCTGAAAATAGATGAGAATAAACTCATCTTCTTAAACATTCTGATCTTCTTGGGCTTAGACTCACAGGCTGAGCCAAGAAAGTTGCTCTTATACCACTGTAATATTCCTTTTTATGAAATATCACAATCTATTCCAGATATTGACTATAGGGGCATTTACTGGATATGTCACCTTATAGAAAGGATGAGATCTAGAGGCTACCTAGCCCTCTATAGACTCTTTCTATCGAATTTGTAATATTCCTCTTACAGGAATTGCCCAAAGAATGGGGCTACAACAAATACATGAGCCAACAATGAAGCAACAACGTTATTTTAATCACCCAGAGCATATGAAGGTGTAAATAGCCAACAAGTGTATATAAAAGTAATAAATGTATACAAAGCCTTGAGGAATCAATCACTTAAATAAGCAAAGAGAACCTAAATGATACATGTACATGAGAAAGTGAAGAACCCTGTTATATATGACAAACCCAAGCTATGACTGCACAGTATATGGTAGAATACTGCTACAAAAATGATGTCAATACATGAATATGACAATATATGGCTCAAATACAAGAGGGGAGAAAAGCTCTAACCCTTAGAAACAATAATATAGCAATCCTCCAAAGGATTGGTTGAAATATACAAAATGGAAAAAATGTCAGAGTTGTTGGGCAGCTGCTGCAACTCAAATCTGGAACTCAATAGAGAAGGATGAATATGATGAAATTTCTGAAGTATACCTTCTCCAATGGATCTCCAAAGTGGAAGGCTGATCCTTACACTTGAGATCTCACCCTCCAATCAATCTGAAAAACCCCGCAGCAAATGCATTATGAAAATAATGCAGTTACTGGAGAAAACTGCACTGTAGGGGCAAGAATTGAGTTGTCCTGATGCCAAGATCTACAAATAAGCTCCAAGGCTTCTTAACTGATCCTCCAAAGGAAATAAAGACTCTCTCTCTGAAAAACAAACAATGGAAGAGGTGTTGTGGAGTCTCCACTGCAACACCCTACAACACAGCATTATGCTACTACAGCAATAATGTTGTCCTAGAGGAGGATGCATTGGCCTTCAGCCAAGAGATGTGGAGAATGAAGAACCAACCTTCAAGAGGCCTCTCAAGAAGGTGAGGAAATTCTAAATAGGAGTTTCTCGGCAATTATTTCTGAACAACAAAGAATGCACAATGTCTGAATAGACATTAAATCATAAACATATGCATGAATAACAATGGCTCTCCTCCTCTCCATATATAGCAAGTGAAGGCTCTCTCTCCATGGGCCCATCCATTAGGGTTTAATCCATAAGGAATATTCCCTCCTATATCTTTGTGCTAGCCCATGTAGTGCTTTCCACCTCATACCCTGTGCTAGTTGACTTGGTCAAACCTCTTTACAAAGGTCTCCTTTCACACATGAGGGTGTGAAATATAGTTCCAAGGCTGATCCCTTTTCATACTAGAGGGATTTAATCCATGTTTTTATTATGAATGGGTCTTCTCACCCAATTATTCATCTCCTAAATGAAAATAGACAAAATTAATATTCCAATTTATTGAAGGAAAAATTTGGAATATTACAATTTCGTAGGGCCCATCTCCTCGATGTCAAAGAAAAAGAAATATATTTTGGTATGCACTGATTACATCACAAAGTGGGTGGAGGCGAAGGCCTTTTTTGCTGCCATGGAAAAGGCAGTATTAGAGTTTCTATTCGAGGACATCTTCACGAGATTCAGGATGCCGCGCGAGATTGTCACAGATCAAGGTACAAAATTCACATCAAAATTGGTCAAGGCACTCACTGAGCAGTATCAGATCAAACACCGTAGATCTACCCCTTACCACTCTCAAGATAATTGGAAAGTAGAGTGCACAAATAAAATATTTGAGTCCATCCTCACAAAAACCATTCAACTACACCATGAGGACTGGGAGGAAAAGCTATTGGAAGCCTTATGGGCTTACAGGATTACCTAGAGAAATGTGACGGGACATACGCCGTACTAGCTAGTCTATGGGAAACAGGTATTTTTTCCCATCGAGTTCCAAGTGAAGACATTTAGGATGGATGCCAAATTGGGAATGAATCTGACTAAAGCCCAAGAGCAAAGATTGATGCAACTAAATGAGCTCGATGAGATCCGACAGGACACATACCACAAATGTTTTCTTGTACAAGATCAAAGATCTAGATGGCATGATAAGTTCATCAAAAAGGAAGTCTTCCGTACAGGAAACTGGGCCGTGTTGTATGAAAGTAAGTTCAAACACTTCAAGGGTAATTTTTCTACTCATTGGTTGGGACCTTATGAAGTAGTTGAAGTCTTTGATAATGGGTCAGTACGTATTAGAACCATTGATGATGAGCAGACTTCCTTTCTGGTGAATGGCCATCGGCTAAAATTTTATCATAAACTACTCTCACATGATTTGTTTTCATAGGACATTTAGAGGGATCCAAGACTAGAGCTAGTTCATAGAAATGACCAACCTCTTTCTGTATCGGTTGATTGATTTTTATTATCTATTTTTACATATATATGTATATATATTTATATAGATTAACCAATGGACTATCAATTTCCATATCTACAGGTGGTTCTCCCCACAGTCCATGTAGAATAAAGGAGAAATTCGGCAGGAGTGGGTTTATTCCTTTATCTAGGTCTGTCAGATTACTTATGGAAAAGGAACAGTTGGAGTCTTCTTTAGATGTCTTCAGACTCTCGAAAAATGAAGCTCTCAAGCACTAACTAATCAAAGCTTGTAAAATCTATGGACCACTGGAAGCTTGGGGATTCCTTGGGCATAGAATTATTCTTTTCCACATCCAAGGAAATAACTACGGAAAAGAAACTCCCTGGAGTCTTCTATGGGAAACTCACTCCATAAATATGAATTCCTTGAGCAGGAACTACCTTAGGCTCGATAAAACAATAAGGTGGTGGTAGCCTAGGGATCCAATGGGCATTGAATTATTCTTTTTTCAGGCCCACTGGAATAATTACGAAAAAGAAACCCCCCTGGAGCCTTCTTTCAGGACATTCCAAGCTCCCTAAACATAAATGCCTCAGGAATTTATCATCTCAGGCCTGGTTAAAATCCATGAGATGGTGGATAGGTTCCAAAACCACCTCACAAAACCTGAGTGGCACTTTGTCAGAGAAATTTGAGGTTCTAGTTTCTGTTCTACACAATAATCCGTTCCATGCTTCAGTTACCCTGTATTTGTCATCTTTGTGCCTAGGCATTAACTACTGGACCAAAATCTTCATTTGGAAATATGTTTTCCAAAAGCTACAACATGATCATAAGTAATCTGTGGTACAAGTGAATTGTGTGGAGCTCTATTTTTTTAACAAGCAGTAAAGTCTTGGAATTGTAGCCTAGGCCTAAAATTCTGACTGATCTGGATATCACTGCTTATTGTTAATTTCACTATTGACCATGATCATAATTGCAGCAGAAGCTACAACTCGAACGACAAAACTACTCCTATATTGATAAGATATGATGCTATTTCCATTCCCAATATCATTTAAGTGACAAAGGTATGTTCTTAATCTGCTTAATCTAGTTATAGTTAGTTTAAATAATTGCTACAAGTACATGCTATTTACCACGTTCCCTTGCACCTCATCCCCATATTTTTCTACTCCCTCTCCCTCATCTTCTCCCCAATTTCCTTCATCACCCGCATCTTCCCATCAGTTTCATATCCCAAATAATATTGCCCAATATATACATGCTTTTACCCCTACTCCTGCTTCCATAAGACTAGAAAAACAAGGTCCTTTTCCAAATCAGGGTATGGGCTACATGCCAGATGAAGGTCATCCCCAATAGTCAAAAGTTCCAACAAAGACATTAGTCCCTAATGAAGAAGAAAATTTCAAGATTAGATCAGTAAGACTTCGGAATAAAATCTCTAAATTAAGGAATAAGGCTTATAGGTTTCAGACACTCTTCCAATATGTAAGTAAGGTAAATGATTAGTTAAGAGAAGAGAACCTCTGATTGTATGTACAGAATGAGGAGCTTAAAAGGAAGGATCGAAGGTTGAAATCATGGAAAACATCTAAAATTCAGTTTTCAGAGAAGACAAGTGCTAGAAGATTGGCTACACAGTTTAAAAAATGCTCAGCCTCATTCAGAAAATTTTTGGAGAAGTTGGCCCAAGCAACTATTTTTTTACTGGATAGTGATGACTTGGAGGCATGAGGAATGCCTCAAATCAAGTGCGAGGGAGATGTTGAGGCCACTTTTTGTCTATTCTTCCTCACCTTCTTAGCATATTTTTGCCTATTTTTGACACCTATATACTCCCTTTTCCTCTCCTAATCCCTAATATGGCCATATTTTCATCAATTATGGTTAAAGGTAAAAGCAGTACAAGTAGAGTTGTTTTCCCTATTCTATAGCTAGTTTAGGCATTTTTAGTGATATACTTATTTGTTAACTTACCACTATGGGAAGAACGATGGATATCTTGCAGGATCTGTTTGACTTGGAGGAAGTTATGTCCCTTCAACCATCCTATAATGGATATACCAGCAAAAGAAGCTCTAGCTCAAGCCCCAGCTCAGAAAATTCGATGTCCTTCCAGCACCTCAACATAGTAAAAAGTGGTGAAGGACCAGCTGGCCACTCTGCGCATAGTAGAGTTCAGTTAACGAAATTTAAGAATCTTTTTTCTTATAGCAGCATGTGATTTTTTTATAAAGAACTAATAGTTTGAGTTTAGGACAATCAGCGCTAATTTTGTGGATCACCATACCCACGGTTTCCAACGTCCTATCTTGTAATAGAATAACTACTAATTATGCAACTCAGAATGCCTTTAAAAGCATAGGCATATGATTTGATTAGAGTTAATGTATTATCATTTCAACTATCAATGTACACTATGATTGTATGTTCTAAAGAAGAAGTAAAATTTAAATGCTGGTGCATTCTTGATTGACTGAAGATTGCCGTGGATGTCATGAATTTCTTATTCAGTTGCTGTAGGTGTAAGTTAATATTGTAATAAATTCTTTATCGAGTGTGGCAAGGGCCCACCACAACCAATTTAGCCCCGTAGCTAGTTAGAGGTAATTCATAAATATAGTTTGATTTAGTTTCTGATTGCAGAGTTAATTGCTTTTAAAAATTGATTTGGTTTTGGCTTGATTTACGTTTTCTAGAGTTCCCAAATATCATTGATTTGAATTTATGATTGCAGAAGTTAATTATTTTTTTTAAATCGATTTGTGTCTAAGCTTTGATTCTTGTTGCTATAATTTATAATCATCGCTGATTAAATTCTCAATTGTCTAGTTGTTTGATTTGGGAAATCAATTTTAGCATTGGGTTTACGTTGCAATAGCAGAGTAATTTTATATCTCCATGATCAGATTGGAATTTCATATTAAAACCCTATGACTGTAGCTATAAACATGTTTTATTTCTCCCATAAGGACTGCATTCCATCTGTTACCACATATGCATCGTTCTGAATTGAGCATTGCCCAGAAACAGAGTTGAGCAAATAATCCATCCTCTCTCTAAATAAACAAATTGCTGAATGTATTTCTGCATGGATGAACATAGCCTGGTTGTATACATTTGATTCAATATTTTGATGAGAACATTTTGCTGAAATATGTATTGCTAGATCGATTCCAGTAGCAGAGCACAGCTCAAATTGCAAATAAGATTCAATGGTTAACTGTTTCTGTGTGTTGAATGGTCTTATGCATTAAGTAATCTACATCTCATTTATGTGTGCATAGCTTAGATTTATGACCATAGTTAAATTGTTGTAATAGATGGATGTCATTATTAAGTGAATGATTTTTTTTGAATTTGATTCACTTGGTTTGAAGAGGCATAGTTTTGTTTACCTTAGAGTTTTGGCTTATCATTGCTTAAGACAAAATAGAAGTGTGAAATAGATTCATTAGAGAGTGACAGGGATAGATTCTTTTGAGGTCTCAGTTAGCAAGACATTTTGTGTCTAGGGTGTTCATTAGGTAAAGAGAATAGATAATGCATAGAGTAATTCTGAGCAGAGAGCCTTCTCCATTCCTTTGGCATGCTTAAATAGGTGTTTGCAGTTTTGCCTTGTTTGCATGAGATTAGGGTTTGCAGTAGAGTCAAGTTGAATTAGCAAGATCCCTTAGTGAGAATGTGTATCCCCTTGAAAACATAGTTTTAACCAGCATTCCTCCTTGGATTGATGTTTGAATTAGTGTGTTAGGGTTCATATCTTGGTGTAAAGCTTCACAATTTCAATCCACGAGCATGACAGTGATGAAATAATTAAACCTTTACAAACTGATTCGAAAGTAAGTATTCACTGAAGATTGAAACATTCTTTCAAGTTCCAGAGGATGATTATATGATTACCAGTGATAATGCATGTAAGATGGTCAACTATGAAATTCAAGAATTAAATATATTTTTGTCTCTGTTTTTTTATGTCTTGATACAACTTGTGTTGATTGAGTTAGGAGATTATCTTATTGCAGAAACTAAAGTGTTTATTGCTATAGATTAGGGAATCAGTTCATAGATTTATTCAGATTAGGTAATTCTTTTTAAGTGTGACCTCCAAAAATTAGAATTAGGCTCTTTGATATTTTCTACAAATAGTGAGTTATTGAATTAAAGTTGATGTTGATTGGTAATGGTTTTGATTTCAGCAAAATGGAATAAGGGTTTCCAGTGTTCAAAATAGAGTTTGTTAATTGTTCCTGTTTTATAATGAGATGAATTGGTTTATTTCCGACGGTGTGTCTATAGATTTATAAGGAATCAGATAAACTTCAACTCTAAAAGCTAAACCTTGAGAGTGTAGTACAACTTGATTTTTACGAGCCCAGATTGATATACAAATATTGGTGAATTAATTTGACAATTATCTCATAGAACACCTATTGAACAAGATAATCAGAGAATGTAGTAATATCATAGATAGGAGTTTTTTTTTTTTAAATATTACATCGTCTATGATCATAGGTTTAAAAAACCTTATGATCTGAAAGATACTAATACAAAAAACAAAATATGTCAATCCACGATGATCATCCACTATTCGTGGTGATGACCATGGTAGTAGACTATCGCACGCGCCACCTTGCGCAGGAATCTCCTAAACTGGCCTAGAACACCATTAAGATGTCTCTAGAGATGAAGAGGAATGTCATCTGTCGATGTCTCAGGGATATCTATAGTCAACCTCTCTAGGTTGTGTTCTATGTTAGTGAGGATTTCTGTTGCCTGATCCTGTGGTTGTGCTATGGGCTCTATTTGTTTCCTTTCAAAGTGGCGGAGTGTAACTGGCCATCGTGGACCAACATCTACATTTAAAATTTTGTTATCAGTATTGGACGATTTAAAAAACAAATAAAAATTAGAGTTAAAACACATCAAAATGATTTTCTTACCTGATTCGTCCCATTGTGCCCCTGGAGGTAAGGACATCTCAGGATCACCTCTAAAGGCGATACCCGCATATGGGAAATCTTTAATTGTGAAGATTTGATTCTGTAACCACATAAAATATGCAGGAGTAAACCAAACCACCATACTGTCGTCGCCACCATGGCAGGCCATCAATGGAACCCATCACACCATACGAGGCTCTCTAAGTTTACCACAATCAACAAGAAAAAGTTGAGGGATGAGGAACGGAATCCTCTCGAAAGAAAAAGAGATCAAGATGGCACCATCCCCAAAGTTTTTCAACTTTGAGTTTTTTTCTCTCGTCAGTTGGCCTTTCATATTGGCCAATACCCCTTCGCACTAGTTGAAAATGGTGCCTCTGAAACATTCAACTACGGTTTGCATCTGAGACTTGGTGGAAACATGTGGAGCCATGCTTCCACACAACCTGGTTACTATGAATGCAATAACTTTAAGATCAAGTTGCAAGATAGTATTTATATCTATGTGGTTATCTTTGGGATCTTCTTCATCATTGCAAAACCCTTGTTTGTAACTGGCAACGGGTAGGCCACCCTGCCTAGATCCAAACAAAGAAATTTTTTCTCCTCTTTTGGATAATCCAGTGAGAAAATAAATATCTTCAAGATCAATTTTAAGTCGATGATCTCCAATGATAAAGCACTAATTTTGAACATCCCACTTATTCACTAGCCATGTCATCAGTTCCACTTGTGCCCTCATACCTTGAATTTCCCAGAATTTATACAAACCACAATTTTTAAGTGCACGCATTGTAGCTTGACCATTCATAGCTACATCATCTATACCTCCATGCTCACATTCTCTCCACTCTAGCATTTTGGAATAGTCTGCAAATGGATGCATTTAAAGATTAGAAACTTTTAGAGTGAGAAACTTTAACCATTTTTGAGAGAAATTATCAATTTTCATTTGGTCATGACGCCTCCATAGTTTTTTTCAGAGACAGTCCGGATTTTTGCACGCACTCTACATGAAAACCGTGGTAGCCAGATAATTTTACTTTAAGAAAATTATCGGGGTCCACAGGTAACACATGTATGACCCGCAGAACCCTGAGAGCGGAATTTTAAACCTAATTTATCCTCAAAAAATGATTTTAAAACCTAAAAAGAGAATTTAATTGGATAGAAATAAAGAGAATAGTGTTGTGGATTACCTGGTTCTGACGAATCTCGATTTGAGCGGTCAGTTCTCCTGTTATCGACTCCGGAACGTTTCTGCCAAAAGCTCTCAATTTACAACTTTGAAGAAAAAAGGTGAAAATGACTTTTTTAAACTCCTTTTTATAAGATTTTTTGAATGAATAAAATATTGTATTTTATTTATTTTCCACTTTAAAAAGTAATATTTCAATGTTTTTACTTATTGGAAACATGCATGTTTAATATTTCAAGTTTTTATGCAGAATACAGATTTTTCCGGTGAAAAGAATTATTTTGATGATGAATACACATTTATCACTTTTTCAGGCTCTTGAAATTTACGAAAAAATGAAACCCTAGAGTTCTCTTTTAAGCCATTTTCAAACTATCTAAATATGAAAATATCACTGAGTACTTGAATATTCGAACTTGTTAAAGGAAATGAACAGTTGTCCTTTCAGTATAAGTTTACCCCTTTTCCGGGCTGAAATGGACTATTTACAAAAAAAGGTATACATTGACTAATCATGGTCAATAGAGTTCTCTCTTGTATTATTTTATCCTTTTTTGGGCTTGAGAGACTAAATTTACGAAAAAGTACAACCACGGAGTTTTCTTATGTTTTTTCTTCTGACTCCCTAAAATTGAAAAACATCGAGTTTCACCTATACTGGACTCATTAAAATTTAACAGTAAAGGACTTGTCAATTACAAACAGGAACAAACCACTCCTTCTTAGGGTTTGATTTTAATACTAAGTTGGACTTGTCCAAAGGATGAGCTTACACAACAAACAAATTTTATCCTCCTTAAGCTTGTTAAAAATAAATAGGTACATGCCAAAAATGGTGGGAGAAAAAGAGAAAATGAATCCAGTTGTCACCCTAGTTTTGAAAAGAGGTATACCACTCTTGAACATGGCACTTTTTTGTCACACTTGTACCTAGGTTGGAAAAATAATTTTTCTAATAGTTAATCAAACCACATTGAAAGTCTTCAGCCGGTTTCTGGGTATTAGATTTAGGTCAACTATTTCCAAACCATCTGCAGTGTCGTTATGTGTTCAAGAGACAGTTTAAATAAACCATTCATTGCAAACATTTGTCTCAATTCGCGTTAACCATCCATGTGTCAGTCCTTGAAAATATTTCTTCAAAAATTGATCTAACGGTTTTGTTCCATGGGATTTCCTACGATGGGTCACTTTCTATCGACGACATCTCATCATCTAGAAAGTTGATCTAGAATCCTATTAGTACCTTGGGATCTGCATGCCCTAATGGAAGGTTTCTCGCCTTTGACGACAGGTTACATCATTGACCTTCGATCGAATGATTCTATGAAGTGTTTGAATAAAAATAATTCATTCACACTTCATGGATTGTACTGAGTACTTTGAGAGCCATTTTCATTATTGGTGGTTTCTCTCACACTTGTTAACAGTTCACATCATTGACTAGAAATCAAGTGGTTTCTACCATGTTAGAATTTGACACAATCAATCACATGGATAGAATCATACTAGTTCGGGAAGCGGAAATCAAGACCCTAGATTTAGTTTCCACCATCCAGGCTACGAGGGATTTTATTATTCATGATTGTAATATCCCGAAATCAGGAAAGCTCAGCAAGCTTGCACTAAAAATGAAATTTCATAAATTTATGCCATATAAAATTAAAATAAACACTTGGATCCCATAGATACATCCATCTAGCATCTATTTCCAAGAGGAGATCAGAAAGAAATGAAACTAGGTGGGTTAAATAGACCTCCCACACTAGTGTAGTTGAACATGATTAAAAACCCCAAATACTGCAACACAAGGATTTCTGCATAAAGTGACTGCGTAGTCTAAAAGCAGGTTTTAACTCATAAAATAGGAGAAAAATAGATATACTCATATATTTATGAATAATTCTGAAGAACGGAGATCTAGTCTCCTTGTTCAAAATGCAAGAGAACCCGGCAAGGGTTTCTTGTCAAACACTCTGCATACAAAATGTGATATTTAGAAATTTACTAAATAACGACTACAACACTAAAGCACATGAGTGTATAAGGCTGAAATATGTCTGATCTGATGTACATCCCTTAAGGGCTTCCTCCCATGAAATGTTGGACCTCTCAATCACAAGGAAACACTGCAACGGAGCCACTAGACCATCTGCTAAATGTTGCCTCCAAAATAATGCATTCCCTAGCTGGGAAAATGCTAGGAGTGTTGGGGAAAGGTGTGGTATGATACCACAGATCTTAAATCAGCCCTAGAGCTCTCCAAATAGGTCCCTCAGGTGAAGGAAACCTTCCTCCAATGAGAAATTAGCTCAGAAACCGAGATTCCAATCCCTTCCACTGCTGCACCCTGCGACACTGCATAATCTCCGGCAAAAACTGCACTAATGAAGTAGGCTGAAGCTTGGCCTAAAAAACTGATGTGGATTGATGAATAAAAACTCTCCCAATGAGGCTCCTCAAAGGAAATAGGTGGGATTCCCGCTCAGGAACACCCAGTGCTAAACAACACTGCTACCCTGCTAAACAACAAGAGGAAGCAAAAGTCTGAGCAGACAAGAATAATGATCTAAAACATGAAGAATAATGCTTCAATCCTCTTCCTTATATAAAAAATGAGTTTTATTGCCCTTGGACCCACTAAATTAGGTCATCTCTATCCAAATATACATATCCCTCCAAAACTGCGTTATTCCTTCTTGGATTCCTCCTTCTCTACAACTGTGTTGTTGACTTAGTCAAAGTGGACTGAATCAACTTGATTTTGTCCATGTTCACACATGGAGGTATTTGATTAAGCTATAAAGAGTGTCCCCTTCCACATTTGGAGTGTTTTTATCCTCCTTAGTATACTTATGGGATTTTCTTCCCATTTATTTACTTGTTAGAGCTGCTGCTAACTCTAATGTTCCATTTAGCTTTGAGGCTAAAATTTTGGAACATTACAGTCCTCCCCTCCAAAATATTTGCTTTTCCTCAAGAAAATGTATATGGAGATCAAAATTTCTCCCCTCCTCCTCATGTGGCCTCCCATCAATAGCCTCCATCTCTGCATCAAGAGAATCTTCCAATAAACTGTCATCCAATGCTTCCTCCCAAGTGTGCAAAACCAAAGGGTCTACATCAATCAAAGGTGGAAAGTGTGAATGGAAACCTGCTTGCTGTCTTATGGCCTCCAAAAATTAGGAGTGATGATCAACATGGTGAATGAGTACCTCCCTCACCCATGCTATCATCCAAATGAAGTGAGTCACCCTCCAACATGGCAACTCATGAAAAATATTCTCCACCTTTGGATTCTGAAATGTAGGTGGGCTGAATAAATGAACATGATAGGAAAGAGGGCCTATCCCACACTTTCCTCCTCTCCACTTATGATAAGTGTGAAGGGCATGCTGATCTTGAGCTACAACATGATTTCCCTCCAATGGCAAGAAGAATATTGAGTTTCCAAGGATTCTCCCTCTAAAATCATGAGACATGCCAACCCAAATCATTCCATTCAAGATGAATGGCACATCATCACCATTTGGCATCCAAATTAGAAAAATGCTAAAAGTTATGTGCAATTTTGGATGGTATCAAAGGTTCTCCAAGTGGATATCACGTAGTCTTCCCAACTGCTATTTGTGAATGTCATGTGGCAAGTGGTTCTGCAACAAGTTATAAGTTGTGTATGTTTTCTCTTCCAACATGGAGAAGTAAGCATCAATTTCTATCAGCTATACATAGGTAAAATAACAAAACACTTGCCCACATTCATGTATAGATGGGTTGCTATCATTACAAACATTGGCCCTAAAGTGACCATGAAACCCATAAATACTCTTGCTCCCTTATGGAGCAATGCACTGCTCATATATGGTGAGAAGATACAAATACTCAATGGCATAATCAACAAGTACATAAATGTATTTCTTACCATGCATGGTGAGTAGGCTGAAAGTGAGGTCCATGTATAAGTTCCCCCATGAGGATCCCCTCATAAAAATCTGCCAGAAGAAGGGATACATATACTCCTTGGAACACTCCATCAATAAGAACACACTCCCATGTAACAGTGTTGTAGGCCTTAGAAATAAGGCTCCATGACTCCTCCCTTTTACATTCCATATGCAAAATCCATCCACCATCATTTTGTTATGTGAGAAGATCTTCTTCCAACATGGAAACCTCTCATAATCCTCCAATGCTGAAGGGTAGCCTCCTTGCACCATGAATGTGCCTTCCTTCTCTTTAGAAATTTCATGAAAAGTATGGGAAGAATGCTTCCCATACTCTCCCAAGTGCAACCACGGCAACAACAACTCTTGCTGCTCCCTCATCTCTCCCTCATACAAGCCATGAAGTAAGATCATGATGGTCAACTTGTATGATTCCCCATACAAACAAGTCTTCTGTTGCTCTATCATATGGGTGCCATGCCATCCAATTGGTCTCTCTCTCCATACAAAAATTCCCTTGAGAAAAAACATATCAGTAATACATGGAAGCAAGGTACAATAAAAACAAGTTGCCAAATGACAACCGGAGAGTGAATCATGGTCCCTCTCATGGAGCCAGCGCAATGCATCCTTTGTCTACATCAAAATAAGAAATAACAAGTGCTTTACCAGCCACTTGTTTGCTACCACAGTCATCTCATAAGATGAAAACATGAAGTTACAATATGGTGTCAATGGTGCACACCCAGAATCATGTGGCTTCCCCCACAAACCATCAAAAAGATAGCCAAAATCAATGCTACAAGTAGCTGCGAGTACATCATCATACAATATGCAAGAAGAGATAATTCTTCTTGTTACAACATGCTACTCAAACAAGGAAAAGAAGTACAATAAAAAGTGTGAAATTATACCTCCTCCATCATGTACTTGAGGTCTTGAGCTGAAATGGCTCAACTGGAAATTCTCCCTCACTCCCAATGAGTAGGAAGGTGGCCATGACATCCTCTTTATCACCATCCAGGCTATGCATCTCTCTATATTCTGAAATATGTCATGTTGAATGCCCTCCCAAGTGAACTCCTCTGCCAAGGAAAGATATGCATCAAGATGCATGGAAAAGAAGTCCTCATGTGCTACATGTAACAGCTTCTCCTTGAGCTTAGAAGCTCCAGTCAAGAAGACTCTATCATAAAAATAGATGACCATATCATCCACCCTATATTTGTCATCTCCATCTGGGTCATCGAGTATTATGCATGCACCAAGATCCTTGGAGTACTCTACCTAGAGTTGAGATCTCCAATAAGGATCAATCCTCCTAAGAGACAGCATTGGTGATCTGGCATGTGAAGCTCTCCTCATGCTATTGCCTGCTACTTTGACATCCCCCATGCCAAATTCTTCCTCCAAACTTTTCACCTCTCCAAAATCCAAGAGTGGTGAGTCCAAAGACAATATGTATTCCATCAACTTTAGGTCCGGTGGCCTCCCAGGTGGAATACCTCCATGCAGTGAGACATCAATGTCAAGAGTAGACTACACATATGGTTGGGAAACCTTGCCCCTGCCTTTACAGTCCAAATCAATCTACCTCTTCCTTGCATTGGCTTTCTGAAATAGAGAAGGGTGTGTGCCTCTCATCAAATGATGTTTCTCTTCCTCTCTTCCTCCTCCTTCCAGTTGCAATGATTCACAATCATGCTACTCACTGATTGTTCTTGGACCTCCATGTATGATATCCTGGGGAATTTCTTGTAAGGATACAGAAACCCCTCCTGTTGGATCATGTTCTCCTCCTCCCTCTGCATGAGGTACTGTATGTGCTCTATATGTGATAGCGTTGTTTCCCTCATCTTCATCAATGTGTATGGGCAACATCTTAATAGTTGGATCCTCCCGTGAAAAGGAGATCCCCATGCCCTCTTGTTTAAGAATATGAACTATAGGTCTTGCTTCCGGCAATGTGTAATGAAATATTTCAACTTCTCCCATGGTTTTCTGAAGTGGAGTTTCCCCCATCACATGCAAGGGTTTTGTTTTCTCAATTTTTCCTTGCTCATGTATCTTAGGAAGTTTTTCACCAAACCTTCCCACAAATGTTTCTATGAAACTTTCATAAGAGGAAGTGTTTGCATTCTTTAAAGAACAATATTCAAAAATCCACCATGCATGAGCTTTACCTCTAAAATGCAGTGTTGCAACTCTGATGGCTTCATCTTCAGAAATATGGTGCAGCTGCAAATAGGAATCTAGCTCCTTCACCCAGGCTCCAGCTAAACATGTAGGTGATCCGGCAAAAGTAGATAGAAAAAATCTACCTGCATCCTGCTGCTTACTCTTATCCACCTATATCTTGAAAAACTCTTGGAAATCAGTATGATCTCTAAACCTCTCAGTTTGAGATTCATACTCCTGCAACAAATCATTAAGAGTCCTCCCCTTAGGTATTCTTCCTCCTCCCATCCATCTCAAGATAGATCTGGGCACTTAACTGCGTTGTGCATCATGGTGTGTAGCTACATGCTCACACTCACCATGTGTAAATCTAGATCCTACTCTATATCCAACTCCCTTTGGAGATCCCATCTCCAATCTCATTTTCTTCAACTCTCCCTGAAAGCTCTGCATAGATTTTGGAAGAAGCTTTGTAAGCTTGTCTTCCTTTCTTCCTTCAAATACTGAAGCTTTAGGATTTCTGTCCATATATCCTTCCTTTGAAATTTAATGGCCTTATATCCACAGTCTGAGCCAATACTATGCTCTGATACCACTATAATATCCCGAAATCGGGACAGCTCAGCAACCTTGCACTAAAAACACATTTTCAGAAATTTATATGATAGAAAATGAAAATAAACATTTTGATCCCATAGATACATCCATATAGCATCTAAGTACAATATAATATCAAAAATAAATGAAACTAGGTGGGTTAAACATACCTCCCACACTAGTGTAGCTGAAAATGATTAAAAACCCCAAATACTGCAACACAAGGATTTCTTCATAAAGTGACTGCAGAGTATAAAAGAGGTTTTTAACTTAAAATAGATGATAAAAAGTAGATATAATCATATATTGATTAATAATGCTGAAGAACAAATATCTAGTCTCCTTGTACAAAATGCAAGAGAACCCGACAAGGGTTTCTTGTCAAACACTCTACATACAAAATGTGATATTCAGAAATTTAATGAATCATCACTGCAAAACTAAAGCACATGAGTGTATAAGGCTGAAAGATGTCTGATCTGATGTAGATCCCTTAAGAGCTTCCTCCCATGAAATTTTGTACCTATCAATCACAAGGAAACACTGTAACGGAGCCACTAGACCATCTACTAAATGCTGCCTCCAAAATAACGCATTCCCTAGCTGGGACAACACTAGGAATGTTGGGGAAAGGTGTGGTATAATACCACAGATCTGAAATCAGCCCTATAACTCTCCAAACAGGTCCCTCAAGTGAAGGAAAACTTCCTCCTGTTGGGGTTCCCATGTTTTGGCCAGATTGGCAAGACCAAAAAATGAGACAACATCAGAACTGCTTTGGGGCCTTAGGATCTAGCCCTCCTAGACCCGGAGAGGGATCTCTCCAATAAAAAAAAGAATGATATATCTTTTAAGCTCAGATTGAGATATTAGGCTAGGTATGAAGCACAAAGGGGGGTTTTAAATGATTTGGTTGGTGGGTTGCTGGGTTGGTCATGAGATCATAGACTGAGAAAGTAATGGGAGAAAAAAGGACAAAGTAGCAGGATGTTTCAGCAAAGAGGATGGATCAAGAAAGTTCCATCCATTGGGCTATGGAGTAATGAAAGGGGATTACTTGTAACAACTAGCCAAATCTTTTAGAGGGCAAGTCATCTAATACTAAAGGATCTTTTAGATTAGATGGTGGGATGGAACAATAAGGATTGAAAGTGAAAGAAGGAAAGCAACCTAATTTTTGTCTATAGATTAGGTCAGAGGTCATCTAACTCGAGACCTTCTTGTACATAATCATAGGCAACTCTCAAAGGGGTGTTAGCCTCCTATACCAATAGGTTTCATCTTTCATGATTGTCTTGATTGAACTATGGAATATGTTCAAACCTTCTTTCTTGAGCAAAGGTGTTCCATATTCTTGAAAAACCAAAAAATCAAAAAATTTAAAAAATGTAAAGAGGGTATACCCTAAAAAGAAAAATCAAAGGGTAAGAAAAATAAAGTGGTCAAAAAGAAGTGAAAAAATGAACCCCAAGCAAAAATAGACCAAGGAAAGTGTGCAAATCCAAATGCCACTACTACTTCATTTTTGTAATAAAACAATTGTGTGCAGCTTGTCCAACCTTTGCCACAATTCATGAATAAGTCAAACTGTTTAAACTTGGCTTACTCATATTTCAATTTCATGTTGTAGATTAGAGAATAAATATCTATCCAAACAGTTTAATCTTGGCAGATAAGTAGATAGGTAGAGTTAATAAAAGGTGCTCAACAGTTCAATCTGAGCCCTTGGATGTAATAAGGGTAGAATTAGATAGATTTGCCTTGTAAAAAAGAAAAGATTGATAAGGGTTTGCAAGTCTAAATGCACCCTAATAAAGAAGATAAAATGGTAGTGTTAAGTAGATAGGGTAGGTAGATGGTGCTGCAAAGTGTTATCTGATGAATGATGCTGCTACATGTTTTTGATCCTTTACTTTCATCACAAGTATTAAAGCAGGAAATACACTGGCAAATCACAGCAAGCAAAGTCAAACTCATTAACCTCCCTCATCACTTTCCCCTCAAAATTTTTACTAATTTCCCCCAAAGTACTAAGGTATTTGGAGATCAAAGGGGCTCAAGGCATTTCCTTGACTTCTGGAGGGACCGGACCCTCGGCCTAGTGATCAAAAAGACCTAAGTACTTGAGATAATCCATTATTATAATCTTCTATCTTTAACTTTGTCCTAAGTAGAATCTTATTTTACTTAGGAAACTCATGCAAAATTCCATAAAAATCCCTCAAGATAACTTGCTATTCTAAGTTTAAGTGTTGAAGATAAGATATTGCAATTTACTTCAGAAGTTATCACTTTCTTAGATGTGCAAAAATATTTTGAGTTTCCTTGTCCTTTGCCATATTTACATTTAACTCTATTGTACTAAATCCCTAATAAAATACCTTATCCTAAGTATATAACTCCCTTTTTTATAAATAACCCAAAAAACCCCTTTATTATATAGTTTAACCAAAGTAATTATTTCCCCGTGCCTTTAAAAGAAAACCCATTATATAAGCCCTTTGGTTAAATTATACCTTTATACAATAATCCCGCCCCTATGGTGAATTAGTTGTATTAATTAATTTATCATATAATAAAAATATATATGAAAAAAATCAAACTTTAGACATACAATATGTATGTTTAAAACCAAAAATACAAGACCCGAAGTTTTATTTTTTTCGGAAAAGTCTCGTGCCACCGTGGTTTGTCCACATGGAATTCCACTTAACCAAACCCCGCCGCAACCCCTTTCTTTTTGCATACGGGATTAATTAGTCATCTGGACTAATTAATAACTTTTTCCGCCTATTAGTTATCTCCCGGGGTGATTAGATTAAAGCTTAAAATATTTTTAAAGCCCGACGGGCCCACACCTGAAACCTCCGTTTATTCCCCCATCACTTCAACCATCAGATCAATCCTTTGCAGATCAACGATCCACGTGAACCCCGCTACCCATCCTTTGTGAGAACTTTAACGAGCGGGGAGCGGGTGGTATTTCAACAGTTCACCTTCCACGTGGCGATCACTTTGTGGAATCGCTGCCCTCCCGACTAATACCACTCTCGACCAAAAGCGGTGCGGGGACTTACCGCTTACCGCTTACCGCCCGACCTTGCATACGTCAGCCCGTACGTCGATGACGTCACTCCTCGGAAAAATAAAAAACCCTTTTAACTTGTAAATAAAGCCATTTTTCCGTGTTTTTCTGTTATTTTCGTTATTTGAAAACGACAGTGCTCCCTGCTGCGATTTTCAAATTTCCACTGCAATTGACTGATTCACTCCAAGATTCCGCTGCGCCCGTGTTCAAGAACAGTCCCGCCATCACCTGTTACCTGTTAAAAGACCCAGCTTCCTTCTAAAAACAGGTATTTATCCTTTCCCGCCCCGACTGCAAGTAAAACTCAGTTCTCTTTGTTTTTCGCTGAAATAGTGATTAAAAATCATCACTGAGTCTTCCCCAGAGGTTTTAGAACTGTGTAATTACTCCCTGAACCAACAAATTGTGCCAATTTCCTTCATTTTAGAAATCCCGCCCAGCCTGTGAGTAAAACCAAAAACCTCCATTTTGAATCCACAAGAACCAAAATGGAGGTCCCGGCAGCTCTGAATATCACTCCACTGAATGCTCCTCACCGTGAATTGGAATATTTACCTTTGATAGATGAAGATTTCCAAATTAAAGACCTGCATTTTGATGAAAGTCCCCTAGTGAGCTATTGTCGCTACAGAGACGAATACTCAAAGGGGCAAGATCTTATAGGGTTGTGGGAATCCAATCTCCCAAGGTATCTCATTCCTTCAGTCATTTATTTCCCAGAAATCATCCATTATTTCCATTCAAACTACGATCCCACTCAAAGGGCTGTAATGGCTCCTGATCAAAGTGTTTTGTTTCCCATCACTCCCCAGGCTATCAATGCCATGTTACACTTTGAGCCAGACCAAGAACTAGCACCATTGTCCATGGAAGGATTGATTGAGAAAACCAGGCAATTAACCCCAGAAAAGCTAAAATCCATGTGTCAGAATTTCATGTTACCTGAGCATCAGCCAAAAGGGTCTCCTCCCTATGGTTTTTACTATTTCAATACATTGGGAAGGCTCATTGTAAATATTATATCTTTTTTCTTAGGATTCAACACCAGTGAATATGTGGATGAGATAACCTTGGCTTTGCTATCCATTTTTACTCCTGGGCAACCTCCTGAGATTAAATATGATTTTGCTTCCTTCATAGCCAACAAGATCCATGATCAATTCATAAGGCTAGATACTGAAAAAGTTTTTAAGTACTCCTCAGTTATATATCATCTCATGATCTACTATCAATCAGAAAGGTTCCCTTTCCCTGTTCAAAAACTTGATACCAAGGGAAATCCCAGGTTAGTCATATTTTGGTCCCCTATCATTCATTCTTCCTCTGATTCTCCCTACTCCTACACTGAATTCATTGATCAGTTTGTATATCCTGCAACAACTTTGTTAACAGGAATTCCTCCCCCAAGACTCAGTAATGAAATTAGAAAGACCTTGCAACTGTCAAAGAGTTATAAAGTTGGGGATTGGTATTTGTATCGAAACCATACAGTCATCAGGATTTATGGATGTGAATTACATCCATTCAGGTTACCCAGATATGTGCCCATGAGGATTTTTGCCTTGGAATACTTCAGGCAAATGAACAATTCAGATGTGATCCATTTTTGTAATGTAAAGAAGAAAGCTCAGTTAGGGATCAAAAGCCAATTAGGTCCTTTCATCTGCAATTCTAGGGAGGCTGAAAGAGAGGCAGAAAATATATTGCAAAGAAAATTCCAAACATCTTTCCATTGGGTTCCTTATGACCCAGTTGGTTTTATTTGTGAAAAGAGATTAAAGAATAAATGATCTCCTTATATACACCACAAGATTCCTGATCTAGAACAGTATGCAAATCAAGATGAATGGGTTGAAGGAACACTTGTTGAGGAAGAAAGTGAAGCTGACAAAATGAATAAAATTATGAAAGATGTTGAGAAGAACTTTGACCTAGAAACGTGTGGTCAAATGCAGGTACCCTACATTGGCACTTCTTCAGCAACTCTACAGCAGGCATTACAGGAAAGCAGTTCAACAGTTGCAGTAGAACCAAAGGGAAAAGGAAAGGAACCTGTAATCCAGGTTATTGAAACTTTGGTCATGGCGGAGAAACCACAAACTTCCAAAGCACCTGAACAATCACAGGTTTCTCCCACACAGGCAAAGCACACACAAGTTCCAGAGTTGCAAACTCCATTAAATGTGGAAATAGGGAAGAAGAGGCAGGTTCCAGATACCACACCTCCAAAAGGAACCTCACAGGTACATCAAACTAAAAAACACAAATCAGATCCACTTCCTGATGTAGAAATTATAGATGAAGTATTTGATGATGGAAGGGAATATAGTCAGCAAACTGGCACAACAAGTGAAACAAACATAAGCCAGAGAGGGAAAGCTTTACAAAAACAATTAAGTACTGAGGTATCCTCTTTCATACCACCAAAGACAGACACTGGGGATATTAAAATAACCTTCATTAATATTAAAGCAAAGAATGATCCATTGAAAATGAAGGTATATGATCAGTATATGAAGATGGCTCCCCAAAATCAAGAAAGGCTAATGTCAGCGTTTGACCTGTCACAAGGCAAGATGCTGATGAGCCACTTCAAGACAAAGGTGCCAAAGCCCACTTCAGCAGCTGATTACATCAGAACAAATTTTGAAGTTTTGGCAAAAGATATCCATCCTCTGGACCAGATAGAGCTACACAGACAAACTGGGGAAATGGTCTATTCTACTCTTACCAACAAGGCCATGGCAGCTATAACGCTGCAGGATTCTTTGAATAATACCAATGCACAATTGAAAATTGAGAGGGCCTCTTCACAGGCCAAAGATAATAGAATAAAGTCCTTAGAAGAAATAATCATTGGTTTGGGTCACAATCCCAAAGACATTAAAAGTATTGAGGCATTAATAAAGAAGAAAGATGATGACATAGCTGCACTCAGAAAGCAGCTAAAATTACCAGCCTCAAGGCACCCTCAGACCCAAGAAGTTCTAAAAGGGAATTCACAGGAAGAAATAATGGAGTTTCTCCTAAACATGACTGAGCGACTAAGTGAAACGGAAAAGGAATTGGAAAAAGCTTTGCAGGAACAAGAAACTATCAGGCAGACATCAACAACAGGTACTACAACAACAGGGCAGCAGATACAACCATCCCAGGTGAACACTTCTGGTTTGAATTCTGATGAATTAATAAAGCAGATGGAGAGTCTTCAACTCAGGGTCACAGAACTCCAAGAAACGAAATTGCAATTAGTAAAATTGGAGGAAAAATATGACACATCTAAAAAGACAGCTGCTGATAACACCAGGGAGATAAAAAGGTTGGAAAAATTGGTTCAGGCTTTGGAAAAAGACCTTACATTGGAGAAGCCTTTAAACGAAATAAATGACATTCTTTGGGGCAACATCATTGAGTTAATAAAAGGTATTTGGCCCTCCATTCAAGATATTTTTGAACAAAATGAGTTAGTTAAAATAGCCCAAGAAGAAATAAACAGAACTAGAAATGAATTAAGAGGCAGGCCTGAGCAGGCCCAACAACTCATTCAATTTTTGAACACCAGGACAAAGCAACAGCTTGCAGGGTTAGGGATTGATGACAGGACAGGCACAATTTTGGAAATAAAGAGAGTTTTCATCAAGAGAACTTTCATGCAAAATTTAGAAAGGAAGTGCACAGATATTTTGGTTGATATCAACATTTTCAGAGAGAAATTTCAAGCTTTGTTAGATAATGGGTTACCAAGTCCTATGCTCACAGAGGATCAAATAATGGACTTAGAAACCTATATAAAGAAAATAAATGCTCATGCTCAAAATACAGCTGCTAGTTCTCCTAGTTTACCACAATCAACATTACCAACAGGGAGAAATATCTATGATAGAGTAAGGAATTTATTTCATTTGGAACATGAAATAAGGTATCTGTTTCCTAATGAGCCCACCTTCTACAAACTCACAGAAGCAGATGAAACCTTGAGAAAACTCAGAAGGACCATGATACCAGATAATCAATGGTGGAATGAAATGTTGGAAATTCTATAAAAGTTGTTTTCAGGATGAGAATTTATCTTTACTATCAAGTAAATGGTAAAAATGAGTACAGATGAAAGAGCATCAGTTACACAGGTTAAAGAGTATCCGTAAAGACAAGGAGTATCAAGCAAGCAAAGAAATTACTCCAAAAGACAGCAACGAGCCCTTTTTCAGCACTTACCTCCAGCACATCCACAAAGAAAGGGAACAACACATCAGCAGTTACTTATTATGCCATCTACGAGACCATTTGTCTCCTGTTTACTTGTAAATTAATCCTTAGTCACCCCAAAATATGGGCTAGGATAGTGTGAGATATTTTCAATTATTTAGTATATAAATAAACCCTCAAAGAGAGTGTTGAGGGTGGATTCTATTACTCTGTTGTAACATTGAGATTTTCGGAATAAAAGCATTTTGGAGAAATTTTTCGTGGCTTACTGGATGACGATTTAAAGCACTGGACTTGTTGCAGGATTCATGTGTTGGACTACAATTCAATAATTTTTTCTACCCTTTGTCTGAAATTCTATATTAGTTTATAATATCATCATATCCATTTCTGAATAATTTACATAAAGGATTGAATCAGAATTTACTTAATTGTACTCTGATTTCAGATGTGATTGTTCTTAATGTTTTCCTCTAAATTGGTTATAAGCATGAATTCTTAAATGCTCTTGCTTTACTAATTTAAACATTGTTGATTACTATAATAAAGAATTCTTCATTGCTCTTTGTTTGTAGTCATCTCATTTCTTTCTTTTGGACATGGTGAAAGATTCTTAGCTGCCTTTCATCCCTTCAAAATCATCCCATCCACTTTAAATTTTAAGGATTGTTCTCTGTCTAGCTATCTTGCCCTGTAATACCATCTTGTGTTTAGAATAGAAATCCAGTAAAGCCATCCTTTGACTCCATAGCCCAATGGACTGAAAGTCCTCAACCTTGCCCTTAGTTTGTGGATTCCACCATTTTACCAAAACAAACTTTGGATCTATAACTAGCCTAAAACCTTCCAAGAACAAAGATAAATCATAAAGAGAGAGCCCTCTCTGGATGCAGATTGGCTAGATTCTGCATCTAAAAGGTTGGTTTGTGGTTACCTCGGGTATACTTTCCTCTTACGCAACTTCTAGGAAAACCCGAGTGATAACATAGTGGCGACCATACTGGGGATCTGAATCATTTTATTGATACTATTGTTTGATTTATAAGCTATGGACAGAGTCTGAAGATCAGCCAGGTAGCCTTTGAAATTGTTTTTGCTCTGCAATTGCAAAAGTAAATAAAAGCTGCTTCAGTCTATCTCTGATTTAGCTTATACATTGAACCTTAGTTTCAAAATTTTCAATCAGATTCTCTAGTTTAACAGATATTTGAGAAAATTTTAATCATACATCATTATTTCTTGAAGAATTTGTAGAAGTTGTATTTATTCTTTCAATTAAAATCAAAAATCCAAAAAACACATAGTCTAGGAAAACTGGCTTCAGAAAGGATTCGACATACTAGGTCAAACCCCGACCCCAATCCACCACCAATATTTGAAAATCCAAATCTGATTCCCAGGATTCTTAGAAGACAAGGAAGTCAAGAAAGTTCTGAAAGAGGAAGTCAGGAGAGTACGGGAAGTTCTAGACCACTTTCTAGATCTGCATCTTGTCCTGTGAAAATTATATATATTGATGACATTCCTTTTGATGCACGATTTGAAACATCTTTATTTGTGAATTTTTCTGAAACTGAATTATCTAGATTAGTTCCAGATCCATTGTTCTTTGAAGATTTGCAATATAGATTTGTTTCACATCATCTTGACAGAGAATTGCATAACTCTATTCAGTCTGAACAAACCTTTGAAGAAAGTTCAAACATTTCTGTGATTACTGAAGCATCCCCAAGTTCAGTCACTTTTTCTCAAACTTTTCAAACACCTGTTATCCCTTCTACTCCTCCATCTCCTCCTGCCAGACCATCAACTCCTATTACATCACTTTATCTTCCAATGGCTAATCAATATGCCCCTTTACAGTTACCAGCCAACCCTCCAGCTTTACCTCAGGATTACCAGAGTAAAATCACACCTTTTGATGGATCAGGTACTTACACAGCTCAACAACACACCAAAAGAATGACTGATTACTTTGAGTTTTATGAGATTGATACTGATAATATCCGAATGAGAATTTTCGTTCAGAGTCTTACTGGTGAAGTTAGAACTTGGTTTAGAGCTCTTACCCCGAACAGTATTGCTGATTTAGAAGATTTGTATAGGGCATTTTTGAATAGATGGGAGAAAAAAAAGGATCCTCTTCAGATCCTATCAGAATTTGAGAAATTAAGAAGAAGACCTAACGAAACCGTGCAAGATTACATCATAAGATTCAATGAAGCATATAATGCAGTTCCTCAAAACCTAAGACCCCCACCTGATTCTGTGTTAGTTAAATTTCCAGATGGTTTTGACTCTGATATAGCTTATTCCCTGAGGGAAAGAGCTCCTCAAACATTAGAGGAAATGCAAAGCATAGTGGTGAGTGTAGAAGCCAATTTGATAGAAAAACGAGCCAGACCTAGGGCAGAAAGAAGAATGCCTATGAATGAAGAACCTTCAGCTTTTGAAAAGAAGCTGGATGTAATCATTAAAGGTATGGAAAGATTAGGAGACAGAGTGGAAACCATTGAAAGAAAGTCTTCTACTGATAATCAGAATGTTGCAAGAAACCCAAAATTTAGGAGAAATCTGAATCAAAATAGTGGAAAGAATGTTCCTGATCAGAACATTAGGCCACCCTTCCAAGAAAACTTTGTTGAAGGCTCAAATTCTGAGGAACCTACAGAAGATGTAGAAATAAACAATGTAACAGATGACAAAAATGAACCAGAGGTTTTCCTATCCCAGGATGATCAAGAGAATCACATCCTTGAAACATTCCAAACTCATTCAGGTGAGACTTTTGATTTTAAGGAAGGCTATGACACAGCAATCTATGAAGTCCATAAATACTATAATTTGAGAAGTAGAAGGATTGATGTGCCAGAGAATAACAAACAGAAAACCACAAAACAAAATATCAAAGGTAAACAAAACATTCCCCCTATACAAAACAGTCCCCAAGTACAAATTTTGTCTAGGATAAATCCCAACCCTTCAAATCCAATAATTGAAGATGTCTCTGACAACCAACCAATCAATAAACAACAATCTACTACTTTTCCTCCTGTGGAAAATGCAGAAGACACAGTAGAAGTTAGTCCAGAAACGTCTTCAAAACAAAACTTTATTCATGAAAAAGAGAAAAATATTGAAGACCCAAAAAACAGAGAGAACCCAACTGTGCAAAACACTAAAACTCAAACGGAAAAACCTTTCAATCTAGAGGCTGAAATAGGCAAACTCAAGATAGCTGTTCCTTTATCAGAATTGGCTAAACATGATGTCTATAGGAGTCATATTACCAAGTCCCTAAACATTAACATTACTGGATTGGATGATTCGGTAAACATTCTTGATGATCAACCCAAACTTCTTTTTGGCCCTGAGGTTAATGGCAAACCAGAAAGTGGAGGAACTCCTCCATTTTATGTAAGCTTGAATGTTCATGATAAGATACTCCATAATGCAATGCTTGATTCTGGAGCATCTCACAATTTGATGCCAAAAGCAGTAATGGAGAGATTGAATCTAGATATTACCAGACCATACAAAGATTTGTTTTCATTCGATTCGAGTCAGGTAAAATGTTTAGGTTTGATTAAAGATCTGTGTGTCACTTTGGTACAATACCCTGCTAAGTCTGTTTTAATGGACATAGTAGTTGTTGATATTCCACCTAAATATGGTATGTTATTGTCTAGATCTTGGGGTGCTAAACTTGGAGGATCAATTCAACTAGACATGTCATATGCAACTATTTCAGTATTTGGTCAGCCTAAAAGGTTATATAGAGAAACCTTGATGAAGTACTTAGTCAATAGCCATGAGAAGCCTGAAAACTTCCCTGTTTACTCTGTACATTCTGATATGGATTCTTTTATTTTATACAATGCTGAGTTAGATCTCCCTACTGAAATAGAAGCTCCAGAATTGGAAACCATAAACAAAACCACTGTTAAAATTGAAGAAATCTCTGAAAACAAAGAAACACCAGATGATCAAGAAATACCTGAAGAAACTAAACAACTATCTCCTGTCAAGAAACGCTTTAAAACAATTGATGAGGATTATGAACATGAAATTCTATGGCATTTAGAGTTTGATGGCTCAGTAAACAGACTAGGGGCAGGGGCTGGGATTTGGTTACATAATGTTGAGAACAATTATGCAGAGGGTCATGCTTATAGGTTGAATTTCAAATGCACTAACAACATGGCAGAGTATGAAGCTCTTTTATTAGGGCTTAAACATGTCAAGAAGTTAGGAGGTATTAGGGTATCAATCATAGGAGACTCTGAACTAATCATCCAACAGATTAAAGGAGAATGTTCAACAAAAGACATGAGACTGAAACAATACCGAGAGATAGTTGTAGAGATTCTCAACACATTTTTACAAGCCCAACTTGCCAAGATTCCGAGGAAACAAAATTTGCATGCTCACGGTTTAGCAATGTTTGCTAGTACATGCAAGTTACCTTTCGACCCTAATCATCAGTTTTCAGCTGAAATTAGGCATAGGCCTGCAATACCAGACAATCTTTTGAATTGGCAAGTATTTGTGAATAACAATCAAATCAATAATTTTTTGACACTTCAAAATGAGTTTTCTAACTGTAATATAGATGAGGATATAACTATTGATGAATCTGATCAAGGAAAAGAAAAAAAAATAGAAATTTCAAGAGAAAATGCAATTCATATGCTACATCCAACCACATTCACTGAAAAGGACATGCAAAATTTGAAACACATGGAATCTGATGAGATCATAGAAGATGAGACAGAAATCATCAATTTAAAAGATAATCATTTGCCCAAAGGATTAACTCCTTTGGAAGATTTGTTTGACTCAAATGATATTCCATTTAGACCTAAAATGGAACCTGTGAAGGCTGATATGGAAGAATGCAACTTAGGAACCCCAGAAAATCCCAAAATGGTCAAGTTGTCCAAGTCTCTTCCAAAAGATCAGAAGGTTAAATATGTTGAACTATTAAAAGAATTCCAGGATGTTTTTTCCTGGAGTTATGAAGACCTCAAATCTTATGATACATCCATCATTCAACACACTATACCTTTGAAACCAGACCAAAAACCTTTTAAACAAAAGCTTAGAAGAATAAATCCTGTTTTATTACCCTCAATTGAAAAGGAAATCAAAAGGATGTTTGAAGCAGGGATTATAGCTCCTATCAGATTCTCAGAATGGGTTTCTAACCTGGTACCAACAAGAAAAAAGACGGGAGAAATTAGACTGTGTGTCGACTTAAGAAATTTGAATAAAGTTTCTTTAAAAGACAACTATCCTCTGCCGAAAATGGACCACATTCTGCAAAGGGTAGTAGGATCTTCGAGAATATCACTACTGGATGGATTTTCAGGGTACAACCAGATTCTGGTTCATCCTGATGATCAGGATAAAACAACATTCACTACACCATGGGGTACGTTTAAATATGTCAAAATGCCATTTGGGCTCAAGAATGCAGGAGCTACATTTCAAAGAGCGATGGATATTGCTTTTGCTAAAGAGATACATGATTTTCTGGTTATTTACCTAGATGATTTGACTGTTTTTTCTAAAACAAATCAAGAACATTTAGATCACCTAAGGCAAGTATTTATAAAGTGTAGAAAATATGGAATTTCTTTGAATCCTAAGAAGTCATTGTTTGGTTTGGAAGAAGGAAAGCTTTTAGGACACATTATTTCTAAAGATGGCATTAGGATTGATCCAGAAAGAATTCAAGCAATTTTGAAAATACCCCACCCCAGAAACATAAAAGAATTGCAAGCATTCATAGGAAAAATAAATTTCTTGAGAAGATTCATTTCTAGTCTAGCAGAGTTACTTAGATTACTAACTAACATGTTGAGGAAAGATTCAAGCATTGACTGGACTGTAGAAGCCAAACAATCATTCGAGGAAATTAAAATGGCTTTAACGAGGACACCAGTTCTGACTAGTCCTAAATTTGATAGAGACTTTATTATTTTTTCATTTGCTTCTGAACATACTGTTGCAGCTGTTTTACTTCAAAAAGATGACCAAGGGTGTGAAAAGCCAATAGCATTTTTTAGTAAAGCACTGAGGGATGCATCTCTAAAATACAATATTATGGAAAAACAGGCTTTTGCATTGGTAAAAGCAATCAAATATTTCAGAGTTTACATATTATATTCTCATGTGGTAGCTTATGTGCCTAATGCAGTAGTTAAAGATATCTTGACTCAAGATGGCATAGAAGGTAAACGAGGTAAGTGGATAGCTACCATTTTGGAATATGATATTGAGATTAAGCCAACAAAACTTATAAAGGGCCAAGGTTTAGCACAACTTATGACAGAAACCAATTGCCAAGCCTTAGACCTCAATGAACTGGATAACGATCAGGAGATGGCGACTCCTCAGATCAGTCAATATTTCTTAGATTCACCCTGGTACACTGATATAATTCATGTTTTATTAAACCTGCAAGCTCCTCCAGGGTTGTCCAGAACCAAAAGAAGATTTTTAAAAATGACATCTTTGAAATATTGTATTTTAGATAGCACTCTATTTTGGAAAAATCATGAAGGAATCTTGTTGAATTGTCTCTTAAAAGATGAAGCTGATAAAGTGCTTAATGAATTTCATGCAGGGGATTGTGGAGGACATCTCTACTGGAAATCTACTGCAGACAAGATCTTAAGGGCTGGCTTTTACTAGCCAACTTTATTCTCTGATGTTAAGAAATTTGTAACAACTTGTCATAAATGTCAAATATTTGAGGGTAAAAGAAAGTTGTTACCTCTGCCTTTAAAACCAATTTCCACAGAAAGACCTTTTCAACAATGGGGGTTAGATTTTATTGGAGAAATTTATCCCCCCTCTTCAGGGCAACATAGATGGATTTTAACTGCCACAGACTACTTCACTAAATGGATTGAAGCCATCCCATGTAGACAGTCTAATGATTCTGTGATCATAGGGTTTTTAGAAACCAACATCCTTTCAAGATTTGGCTGTCCAGAAAAAATTATAACAAACAATGCTGCTGCATTTAAATCAAAGAAAATGATCAGTTTCTGTAGTAAATATCATATTACTCTAGGCCATTCAACAGCCTATTATCCCCAGGGTAATGGACTAGCAGAATCTTCTAATAAAAGCCTTATCAATATCATCAAAAAGTTATTGGAAGAAAACAAAAAGAATTGGCACAAGAAATTGACCAATGCATTGTGGGCAGACAGACTTACAACTAAGAAATCAATTGGGACTAGTCCATATGAGTTAGTTTATGGTCTTGAAGCAAGATTCCCATCATCTTTAGGAATCCCTGTTATGAAATTACTTCAGGAGGCTCAAGTGGAGCCAAATGACATTCAAAGAAGAATTAATCAAACAATTCACCTGCAACAAACCAGGGAAGAGGTATACCAAAGATCCCAAGTCTTGCAGGAAAAGCTAAAGAAAATGTTTGATAAAAGGACTAAAGCAGAAGATTTTCAACTAGGTGATAAAGTCCTGAGATGGGATTCTAGAAGAGAAGAAAAAGGGAAACATGGAAAGTTTGATTTCTTGTGGAAAGGGCCTTATATCATTCATGCCTTGCAGGGAAACAACACTTACTTTTTGAAGGAGTTGGATAATTCAGAAGCTGAAGAAGGGCCAGTCAATGGTCGAATGCTTAAGCATTATTTTGATTCAATTTACTAGAATGTTTTAATGTTTCTAACTTGTACATAATATATCCTTTTTTCTAATGCAGTTTTGGATTGGATGGTGACTTCTTGGAATTGAAGCCCGAAGTGAAGGCCCTAAGTTCCAAAAGTTTCACTATCATATGTAAAATAAAGCTACCAGAAGAAGGAAGATTTCATACTTTCAGTTAAAAGACATTTTGAGGCATCTGACCTGCTGTTCTTGACTTTTCACAAGGAAAAGCCATCCCCAAGTGGAGCCAGTGTTAGCCTCCTATACCAATAGGTTTCATCTTTCATGATTGTCTTGATTAAACCATGGAATATGTTCAAACCTTCTTTCTTGAGCAAAGGTGTTCCATATTCTTGAAAAACCAAAAAATCAAAAAATTTAAAAAATGTAAAAAGGGTATACCCTAAAAGAAAGATAAAAGGGTAAAAAGAATAAAATGGTCAAAAAAAAGAGAAAGAAATGAACCCCAAGCAAAAATAGACCAAGGAAAGTGAGCAAATCCAAATGCCACTACTATTTCATTTTTTGTAATAAAACAATTGTGTGCAGCTTGTCCAACCTTTGCCACAATTCATGAATAAGTCAAACTGTTTAAACTTGGCTTACTCATATTTCAATTTCATGTTGTAGATTAGAGAATAAATATCTAGCCAAACAGTTTAATCTTGGCAGATAAGTAGATAGGTAGAGTTAATAAAAGGTGCTCAACAGTTCAATCTAAGCCCTTGGATGTAATAAGGGTAGAATTAGATAGATTTGCCTTGTAAAAAAGAAAATATTGATAAGGGTTTGCAAGTCTAAATGCACCCTAATAAAGAAGAGAAAATGGTAGTGTTAAGTAGATAGGGTAGGTAGATGGTGCTGCAAAGTGTTATCTGATGAATGATGCTGCTACATGTTTTTGATCCTTTACTTTCATCACAAGTACTAAAGCAGGAAATACACTGGAAAATCACATCAAGCAAAGTCAAACTCATTAACCTCCCTCATCACTTTCCCCTCAAAATTTTTACTAATTTCCCCCAAAGTACTAAGGTATTTGGAGATCAAAGGGGCTCAAGGCATTTCCTTGACTTCTGGAGGGACCGGACCCTCGGCCTAATGATCAAAAAGACCTAAGTACTTGAGGCAATTCATCATTATAATCATCCATCTTTAACCTTGTCCTAAGTAAAATCCCATTTTACTTAGGAACATCATGCAAAATTCCATAAAAATCCCTCATCATAACTTGCTATTCTAAGTTTAAGTGTTGAAGATAAGATATTGCAATTTACTTCAAAAGTTTTCACTTTCTTAGATGTACAAAAATATTTTGAGTTTCCTTGTCCTTTGCCATATTAACATTTAAACTCTATTTACTAAATCCCTAGTGAAACACCCTTTCCTAAGTATATAATTCCTTTGTTTATATATACCCCAAAAACCCCTTTATTATAATGTTTTAACCAAAGTATTTATCTCCCTAAAATTCATTAAAACCCGCTTCTACAAACCCTTTGGTTAAAATATAGCGTTATACATTAATCCCGCCCCTATGGTGAATTAGTTGTATTAATTAATTTACCATATAATAAAAATATATATGAAAAAATCAAACTTTAGACATACAATATGTATGTTTAAAACCAAAAATACAAGGCCCGAAGTTTTATTCTTTCGGAAAAGTCTCGCGCCACCATGGATTGTCCACCTGGCATTTCACCTAGCCAACCCCGCCGCAACCCCTTTCTTTTGCATATGGGATTAATTAAGTCATCTCGACTAATTAATAGCCTTTTCCGCCTATTAAAAATCTCTCGGGGTGATTAAAATACACGTTAAACTGTTTTAAAACCCGACGGGCCCACACTTGAACTCTCCAGATGTTCCCCCATCTCTCAGCCGTCGGATCACCCCTTCTAAGATCAACAGCCAGTGTTCACCCCGCTGCCCATCCCTTGTCAGCATGTTAACCAGCGGGGGATGGGTGGTTTTTGAAAAGTCTACAGTCCACGTGGCAAACGTTCTGTGGAATCGCTCCCCCCGCGATCAATACCACCCTCCACCAAAAGCGGTGCGGGCGCTTACCGCTTACCGCTTACCGCCCAACCTTGCATACGTCACCCCGTACGTCAATGACGTCATCCCTCGAAAAAATAAAAAACTCTTTTAACTTGTAAATAAAGCCATTTTTCGTGTTTTTCTGGTTATTTTCGTTATTCTGAAAACGACAGAGCTCCCGCTGCGATTTTCAAATTTCCACGGCAATTGACCAATTCACTCCAAGATTCCGCTGCGCCCGTGTTGAAGAACAGTCCCGCCATTACCTGTTACCTGTTAATGAACCAGCTTCCGTCTAAAAACAGGTATTTATCTTTTTCCGCCCCGATTGCAAGTAAAAATCAGTTCACTTGGTTTTTTCCTCTGAAATAGTGATTAAAAATCATCACTGAGTCTTCCCTAGAGGTTTTAAAAAACGGTATAGTTGTTCCCTGAACCGACGAATTGCGCCAATTCCCTTCATTTCAGAAAACCCACCCAGCCTGCAAGGAAAACCAAAAACCTCCATTTTGAATCCACAAGAACCAAAATGGAGGTCCCTACAGCTCTGAATATCACTCCATTGAATGCTCCTCACCGTGAATTGGAATATTTACCCTTGATAGATGAAGATTTCCAAATTAAAGACCTGCACTTTGATGAAAGTCCCCTATTGAGTTTCTGTCGCTGCAGAGATGAATACTCAAAGGGGCAAGATCTTATAGGGTTGTGGGAATCCAATCTCCCAAGGTATCTCATTCCTTTGGTCATTTATTTCCCAGAAATCATCCATTATTGCCACTTAAACTATGATCCGGCACGAAGGTCTGTAATAGCTCCTGATCAAAGTATTTTGTTTCCCATCACTCCCCAGGCTATCAATGCCATGTTACACTTTGAACCAGACCAAGAATTAGCTCCATTGTCCATAGAAGGATTGATTGAGAAAACCAGGCAATTAACCCCGGAAAAGCTAAAATCCATGTGTCAGCATTTCATGTTACCTGAGCACCAGCCAAAAGGGTCTCCTCCCTATGGTTTTTACTTTTTCAATACATTGGGAAGGCTCATTGTAAATATTATATCTTTTGTCTTAGGATTCAACACCAGTGAATATGTGGATGAGATAACCTTGGCCTTGCTATCCATTTTTACTCCTGGGCAACCTCCTGAGATCAAATATGATTTTACTTCCTTCATAGCCAACAAGATCCATGATCAATTCTTAAGGCTGGATACTAAAAAGGTTTTCAAGTACTCCTCAGTTATCTATCATCTCATGATCTACTATCAGTCAGAAAGATTCCCTTTCCCGGTTCAAAAACTTGATGCCAAGGGAAATCCCAGGTCAGTCATATTTTGGTCCCCCATCATTCATTCTTCCTCTGATTCTCCCTACTCCTACTCTGAATTCATTGATCAGTTTGTATATCCTGCAACAACTTTGTTAACAGGAATTCCTCCCCCAAGACTCAGTAATGAAATTAGAAATACCTTGCAACTGTCAAAGAGTTATAAAGTTGGGGATTGGTATTTGTATCAGAACCATACAGTCATCAGAATTTATGGATGTGAATTACGTCCATTCAAGTTACCCAGATATGTGCCCATGAGGATTTTTGCCTTGGAATACTTCAGGCAGATGAACAATTCAGATGTGATCCATTTTTGTAATGTAAAGAAGAAAGCTCAGTTAAGGATCAAAAGCCAATTAGGTCCTTTCATCTGCAACTCTAGGGAGGCTGAGAGAGAGGCAGAAAATATATTGCAAAGAAAATTCCAAACATCTTTCCGATGGGTTCCTTATGACCCAGTTGGTTTTATTTGTGAAAAGAGATTAAAGAATAAATCATCTCCTTATATACACCACAAGATTCCTGATCTAGAACAGTATGCAAATCAAGATGAATGGGTTGAAGGAACACTTGTTGAGGAAGAAAGTGAAGCTGACAAAATGAATAAAATTATGAAAGATGTTGAGAAGAATTTTGACCTAGAAATGTGTGGTCAAATGCAGGTACCCTACATTGGCACTTCTTCAGTAACCACTCTACAGCACACATTACAGGAAAGCAGTTTATCAGTTGCAGCAGAATCAAAGGGCAAAGGAAAGGAACCTGCAATCCAAGTCATTGAAACTTTGGTCATGGCAGAGAAACCACAGACTTCCAAAGCACCTGAACAATCACAGGTTTCTCCCACACAGGCAAAGCACACACAAGTTCCAGAGTTGCAAAATCCATTAAATGTGGAAATAGGGAAGAAGAGGCAGGTTCCAGATACCACACCTCCAAAAGGAACCTCACAGGTACATCAAACTAAAAAACACAAATCAGATCCACTTCCTGATGTAGAAATTATAGATGAAGTATTTGATGATGGAAGGGAAGATAGTCAGCAAACTGGCACAGCAAGTGAAACAAACATAAGCCAGAGAGGGAAATCTTTACAAAAACAATTAAGTACTGAGGTATCCTCTTTCAGACCACCAAAGACAGACACTGGGGATATTAAAAGAACCTTCATTAATATTAAAGCAAAGAATGATCCATTTAAAATGAAGGTATATGATCAGTATATGAAGATGGCTCCCCAAAATCAAGAAAGGCTAATGTCAGCGTTTGACCTGTCACAAGGCAAGATGCTGATGAGCCACTTCAAGACAAAGGTGCCAAAGCCCACTTCAGCAGCTGATTACATCAGAACAAATTTTGAAGTTTTGGCAAAAGATATCCATCCTCTGGACCAGATAGAGCTACACAGACAAACTGGGGAAATGGTCTATTCTACTCTTACCAACAAGGCCATGGCAGCTATAACGCTGCAGGATTCTTTGAATAATACCAATGCACAATTGAAAATTGAGAGGGCCTCTTCACAGGCCAAAGATAATAGAATAAAGTCCTTAGAATAAATAATCATTGGTTTGGGTCACAATCCCAAAGACATTAAAAGTATTGAGGCATTAATAAAGAATAAAGATGATGACATAGCTGCACTCAGAAAGCAGCTAAAATTACCAGCCTCAAGGCACCCTCAGACCCAAGAAGTTCTAAAAGGGAATTCACAGGAAGAAATAATGGAGTTGCTCCTAAATATGACTGAGCGACTAAGTGAAACGGAGAAGGAATTGGAAAAAGCTTTGCAGGAACAGGAAACTATCAGGCAGACATCAACAACAGGTACTACAACAACAGGGCAGCAGATACAGCCATCCCAGGTAAACACTTCTGGTTTGAATTCTGACGAATTAATAAAGCAGATGGAAAGTCTACAACTAAGGGTCACAGAACTCCAAGAAACGAAATTGCAATTAGTAAAATTGGAGGAAAAATATGATACATCTAAAAAGACAGCTGCTGATAACACCAGGGAAATAAAAAGGTTGGAAAATTTGGTTCAGGCTTTGGAAAAAGATCTTTCATTGGAGAAGCCTTTAAACGAAATAAATGACATTCTTTGGGGTAACATCATTGAGTTAATAAAGGGTATTTGGCCCTCTATTCAAGCTATTTTTGAACAAAATGAGTTAGTTAAAATAGCCCAAGAAGAAATAAACAGAACTAGAAATGAATTAAGAGGCAGGCCTGAGCAGGCCCAACAACTCATTCAATTTTTGAACACCAGGACAAAGCAACAGCTTGCAGTGTTAGGGATTGATGACAGGACAGGCACAGTTTTGGAAATAAAGAGAGTTTTCATCAAGAGAAATTTCATGCAGAATTTAGAAAGGAAGTGCACAGATATTTTGGTTGATATCAACATTTTCAGAGAGAAATTTCAAGCTTTGTTAGTGTTAGTATGAATTCTTCGTCGAAGTGTACGAAAAAGAACCACTTTAGCTACGCATAACTAATAGCCCTAACAACAATAATGGCTGCAAAAAATCTTCAGATCTGCAATTAGTAGTTAAAGTGCTGCAACAAACAGATCTATAAATGGAAAGACATTAAGCAGTAAAGTAAAGAGTTTGCTCCATGCATCCAACAGACAAGACAAGAACACAATTTTGAATGAATTTTTATATTACAGGGCACCTGGGAGGAAACAAGAAGGTGTATCCAGATCTCCTCAATGGGATGGGTTCTTTGTAGTCCTCAGCACTTCAGATCTAAGCTTCCTCTCTCTTGTAGATGTAGAAAACCCAATGTAGAAGGTAGAGCCCAATGGGAGCAAAATGGCAGAAAATGAGACCAAGTGTATAGATCCAGAGTGATCTAGTATGCAACAAAAGGTGAAGAATGATGGGGAAAACCCTCCTATTTATAACAAAATATTGGGTTCTTCTAGATCTTGGTGTATGATTAAAATAATGTTAATCACATCTAGATCCACCTCTATGGAATATTTTATTATTATTTGTTGGAGGGAAAGGGTGTTTGACTTGGGTCAAATCCCTTGATTAGTGAAAAATAAATAAATAAATGATTTATTTATCTTTTTAAGGAAGTGGTTGGGATATAATCAAATAAATAATGATTTATTTGATTAATGGTGGTTGATTTTGTCATATTTAACAAGGAATATTATTTAAATAATTATTCCTAGAAAATAATAAGATAACTATGGGTTTATCTCATTAATTTCTTTGTTTTTGGGTTAAACATGACTGGGAATAATAATTAAATTATGGCTTAATTAATTATTCCTTTTGGGGTTTCCTAATTAACATAGTGAAAGCAGTTTTACTTGGGGTAAAACTGGTCTTACATGGTGTACTTGGGTCCATCTAATGATGAAAGGTTAGATGACCAAAAAATGGTGTAACAGATTGCCCTCCAGCGTGCGAGTGTCAGGAGCAAATCGTATGACCGAAGTACGTTGTAAGAATACAATCACTAGACAGCAAAAAGGGATGTCAGAGAGAGAAATGTGAGGTAGATAGTGTGCTGAAGGACTAGACCCTGAGGAGACGAGACTCGCAGGTGCAACAAGTCTCTTTTATGAGAGGGTACCTGTGCTGAAGGCGGCGGGGGAGGCATACCTATGCTCGCCGTGACAAAGTACAAAAGAATAGTGTGTCCAGTAAACAAGGGACCGAACCATAGAGTACAGCTGGCATAAACAAAGGCCAGATAAAAATACAATGAAGAGTCTCACATACATGCTGTGCCTGGGATAACAGCCAGGACTAGTACAATAATATCCGAGTACATGAGATAAATACAACCCAAATGCCCCCTGTAAATGGGGAAGGGCTCACAAAATCTGACTGATACATGCAAATCATGGAGGCGCTGCAGGTGGCGAAGGCCAACATCATCAAAATCTGGAGCGGCATCAAAGGCTGCAATGAAGAGGTCATCCGGGCATGTGGGGGGCTACCTGCAGGGCCACCCCCTCATGAGGGCTGAGACATCTCACACACGCCCGGGAATCATCAAGAACTGCTGCTGGGTCACTGGGCTGTCCAGTATACGAATCTCGATCATGCTGAAAGGAGCTGGAGAAGCAATCAAGTCAAAGGGAAGTGAGAGATCCCCTTGCCTGATCCGAGGCACCGAACAAAAAGTGTAAGCTGGAACCAAGATACACCGCCCTCTAGACCTTGCTTCTGGAATAAATGCGCTGATGTCGACAGAAGGAGGTCCGTCGTAGGTGAGGCAATGAGAGATCCTCAACTAAGGCACGAGAGAAGAACAATAGAGCGACAGACAGACTGACACCAATGATGATAGTGGAAAGGGGAAGGATGTAGTGGCGAATGGACGACTTCCCTTGTTAGAGCATAAATGGCATGAATGACATGGCAGCGACTGACACAATATCGAAGGGGACAGGGGACAGTGGGACTGAAGGTCATGATATGCGACACAAGGGAGGAACCAAGCAAAGAAGGATGGAGGGCTATAGTGGGGTGCAAAAGGACGCAGGATAGACTCCATGAATGCAATGATGACTCGACTTGGATGCTCTAAACAAGGGCGACTGTAGAGTGCTTCCACACAGTAAAGGCCCCAATGGGGGGTCATAGAAACATGAGTACAAAGTGGGCATTCATGACGAAAATCAACACGAACATGGACAAGTAAGGGGGCGATGTGGTGCCCCAAGTACAAGTGTCGTAAGTGAGGAAATTTGATTTTAAGGAGCGGTGAAGTGACCCTTCGTGGAAAAAATGTGTCCGGGTGAAGTATAAAATCACCAAAAACTAAGTAAAACCCATTGGATAGCTCGGTGAGATCTATCCAGCGGTGCTGATGGTTCGTCGAACGGGGCTACGGTGTGGTCGCAGCAGTCGAAAGAAGAAACATGGGTTCTCTTTTAATGAGGCAGTTTTCCCTCCAAAAGCATTCATTTGCTATTGTTGCTGTGGTGAATGTCGAGAGGAGAGAAGGCCCTAAATCTTGCGGCGAACGTAGCGGACAAACCGACCGTTGGATTCGAGATCTGTCAGTTGGAGGCGAGAGGCCTAACATTGCTCTTGCATTTTGATGGATTACATTTGCAGTTGAGGGCTCAAAACCCCCAGAAACAGCCCCTCCTTCATATCTATAGCCGGGTCGCACTTTTTGGGGCAAAAAGTACGACCTAGGACGCAAGTATTAGGGCAACAAGTGCGACCTGGTCCAGAAAATGGCAGAAAACTGCGACCTGGGAGATGAGGGGGGTTTGGTGCTGTTTTATGGCTGGGAGTTGGATTTTGGTGAAGTAGAAAAAATGAAAAAACAGATGCTGGCTATCCTTACAAATCCTTACAAATGATGTAAGGGCCGAGCCATAATGAGTCAAACTTCCCATGACCTAGGACATCATGGGCCTGGTCATATACTAGAACAAGGTCGCCTTCGCGAAAAGTGCGAGGTTGGACTTTTTGGTCATACTGAGCTTTGGTGCGTTTTTTGGCCGCTTCCATGGTTTGCAAGGCAACACGGCGGTCTTCGGCGGCACGCTCAAGCATGATAAGTCATTGTTCTAGTGGTGGGGTGTCGGGGAGAAGTTCGACGGCTAGTTGTAGAGAAGGAATTGCACACTCGATTGGTAAGACAACCTCCTCTCCAAAAACGAGGTGAGGAGGGTTATGGTTGGGGGGCAGAGGTGCCCCCAAGCATGGTGTGGTCATGCCAAAATGTATCTAGAAAAATGGGAATCTAAACACATTTTAATGATGTGGTGTGCCATTTGTTCTCGTTATGGTTATGCAGTTTGAGAAAGGAAATGGAGGATTACCGATCTCTTTTGGTACTACATATAGGGATCAAATGGACTTTAAGTTTCCGAATTGGCATACCTGGTGTCACTATCCCAAAAGGAGGATTTGGAGATAATGAACTGATGCTCTCGTAGAAAAGCTATAGGTTGGTCAACAATAATGTCTAAGAGACTGGGTTGCTGATGTAAGATGAGGGAACGATAAGGGGTATCGTCCCTAGAGTGATCTGAAGTGATATGGGACTCTAGAGGTTCGTCTAAATGTGGAAGAATACTGGGTCTAGAGTCAACACGACCAGATACACTAGGAGAGTGGTGGAGAATGGCGTCTCGTGGTCTCTCAAATGTGGGTGCCCCCTTACCCAAACATTGGGTTTTGATGTAATGGCCACAAGGTGGATGTGGTGTCAACGCATGGGTTCGATGTAAGGGGGAATCGATAAAGTCAGGGGTGGGAATTTCTTCCATAATGTCGTCATCGTGATAGAAGATGGGGTGACTGGTGGAAGAAGAACCACCTGACATGGTGAAGTGGCCCGAATCATCATCATGAGAAGAGAGGTTCACATGCGCATCGTCACAATGGGTGACCGAAGAGTAAGTAGATAACGGATCTACCGATGTTGAGCCCAAGATGACCGATGAAGGAAGGTCAAGCGAAACAACAGGGGAGGATTTAGATGGAACGTTCCCCAATGGTCTCATGGATGATGACAGGTACAAAATGGTGACTGAGGGCTCCGTTGGCTTAAAAGCGGGAGGCGGAATGTGAATGTCCTCTGGTCCGATCGAAGCAGCCTTGAATTGGCGGTACAAGTCCAAGGAGGAACGGTACTCGTCAAGGCGGGGACAGAGGTGGGTGTAATGGCCATGAAAATCGCACAAGGCACAAGGGTGGTTTGTGCGCAAGTGTTTGAGTTTTGGGAGGGAGTCGGGGATAGTGACATGGACTTCTGGGAGATCAGAGTCGAGGAATTTCTCGTTGACCAGAAGCTTGAGGTGGGGCAATTCAGGACACATGTGAGTGGTATGACCGACGACATCACACAAAGCGCATCGAATGGCGGGCTTTGGTGGTCGTGGGAGGGTAAGGGATGTCGGGGGGGCCGGATCTTGATGGGTTGCCCCCTTTCGGGCTTTGCCTTTCTTCCCGGGAGCCGTCACAACAGGAGAAGGGTCCTGTAGAGGTGCTGGGGGCACAGTGGCTATGGAGGAAGCAAGGGGGACCGGTTGACCCGGTGTCAAAGCCATATAAGGTTTGGGGTGACCAGGGGGGGTGGCGGCTAGGGGGTCAAGGTACCAGACCGGAATGCCTAAGGTCAAGTTAGGGAGAGAGAGGGTGGCCATGACGGGGACGGAATATACTCCAGGAGGGGGAGCCAAGAAGGGGATCTGTCCAGCAGGGTAATGACCAGGAGGTACGGCTCCGAGATGGTTAAGGCCAGGGGGAACTGAGCCGGGAGGATAAAGAGGTTCGGGGATACCAACTGTAGGGGGAGGGCCAAAAGGAGGAGGTCCGGCTGGCTGAGAGGAATGGATAGGAGCGGGTTGCGGAGGGCGGGGGGGAGGTTGCGGACTAGCCGAGGCAGGCCGCTTACGGGTGGCCTGAGACGATTGCATCATGCAAACATTCGACAAGCTGGGATCAGTAACAGGAGGGGGGGGAAGATGAGGAAAAGTACCAAGCAGGGTGGAATCTTTATAGACGCCGGGGGAGACACTGGTCAAAGAATCGACGGTTTGCTTGTTGGCTACAGAAGAGATGGTCGTCTCTGAGGCGGATGGAGACGGCGGCTCATGATACGATAGCTGGTCAATGGTGACTATCTTTCCATTATGTGGAAAAGACATCTTGCGGAAGACCGCGGATGGGACAGCAGACATGGCATAGGTGTAGCTTCGCCCCAATAGAATGTTGTAGTCTAGGGGGGCGTCAATGACTTCGACATCAACGCAAACAGTCTTACCGGCGAGGGTGATGGGACAGTTACGAAACAGGCCAATGGGCTGGGAGGCATGACCGTCCCACGCTCTAAGGGTGATCGTGGAAGGGGCCAGCTCAGGGGATCCGAATTGCTTCCAAACCGAAGCGGACATCACGCAGGTGGATGCCCCCTCGTCAATGATACACCGGGAAACGATGGCGTTTCGTATTTTGACTGGGATTTGGAAGGCGACGGAAGGAGGGAGGGGAGGGTGGTCCGATTGAGTGGCGTCGAAAACAATCATCTGGTCGTCAGCAGGATCTACAGCGCCCACGGCAGATAGTAGAGCCTTCTTTTGGGAAGGGCATGATTGGAGGAGTTCCAGTGTGGAAATGACAGCAGGGGACTGCGCCAAATCATCTACTATGCTATACGACTGAGCGGCTCGACCGGAAGCAACATTTCGGCGTAATGGTCCCTTTGGAATCTTTGGATGAACCTCAACTTTGGGTTGAGGGATGTGTAAGGGGCCATTGGATGTCGAAAGAGGCTCTGCAGAACCTGAAGAGGGAGGCTCGGGAGCAGACTGAGCAGGAGGCTTGGGGTACTCGCGAGACCGAGTTTGAAGGTTAAGGTCGACGGTTAGAGGCGGATCAGAGTTCATCATGAGGATCTGGTAATTGGAGGAACCAGAAGGGGAAGGTGGAGTGGCCACCTGTCCGTCAGGTGGTTGGGTAGCCATGAATCCCTGCTGTGCATCCACCTGCGCTTGAGGGGGCGGGGAGCGCGGTTGCAGGGGTTGAGAAGGCAAGGGAGGCGAAAGGGCATATGCTGGAGGAGTTGGCGCGCTAGGCTGTGGATAAGGGTAATGGTTAGGTTGGGCAACATTGAGGTAAGCAGGAGGTTGGGCAAAAGGATGAGGCATGCCATATCCTGGATGCATGCTACCGGGAGGGGGAGAGGTGCAGGAAGTAGTGCCCCCTCCCCCAGGAAAACCATAGCTCATGTGAGGTTGAGCGGATGGATGAGAGATGGGTCCAATGATACTGTTGGCGGCATGAGGTGCCCCTGGTGTATGGGCATCATTGGGTGTGGGAAGATCAGGTAGGACAGTAGGATCATAACCTGTCTGAGCGTAGATCAGGTCATACTTTAACGCCATTTGGAGGGCATCTTCTTCGGTTTGAGGAAAATGGGATGCGACATCTTTTCCGATAGGGGACAAAAGAGATCTAAGGAACCAGTCCATGTAGACACGGTCTTCGAAGGGAGGAGATTGGCATAAGCTCCGTCGTCTTCGCCATTCCTGGACATGGGTAGAAAGGCGGGTCGAAGAGGTTTGCTTGAAGGAAGTCAAGAGTTCGATACCAATGTCATAACGAAGGGGAAGCTGGAAGTAAGATAAAAAAGCCCGGGCAAGAGTTGCAAAGGTGGTATGGGAGGAAGTGGGCTGGTCAACATACCACTTAGAAGCTTCGCCCGTAAGCGTGCGTTGGAACAGTCTAAGACGAACAGAGTCATCGATAATGGAGGTAGATGAACACCACATGTGGAAAGATCGAACATGATTTGAAGGATCTTCTCCAGCACGACCTTCAAACTTTGGGATGTCGGAAGGGAGCTTTGTCGGCATAGCGGGCCAACTAGCGTCATGATGTATAGGGTCGTTCATCAACCGGTCCAGATCGGGGAGGCTGAGGCCTGCCAAGAAGGGGAGCACGGGTGAAGCCGAGGTAGTTCCTGTGGTGGTTCTGCTAGTAGTAGTCCCGGCATTAGGGCCGGGATTCCCGCTAGTGTTAGGCCCTGGACCAAACATAGTGGAGGTGACAGGGGGGAGAACCAGAAGAAAAATGAGAACCCAAAGAATCAGCGAAGGACTGGCTCGACGATGGTGGGACGGAGCAGGTCGATCGACCGGAGACAGAGGGTGAAGGCCAAGGAGGCTCCGGGAAAGGTGCCTTGGGGGCGCAATGATGACAGGAAGAAGGAAACCGATAGGGGCAGAAAGAGACAGAATCAATTCAGGTCAAGGGCAGAAAAGGTGCAGTGACGATTGATTTTAGAGTCTTTGCCTGGCGGTGTTAACCAGGCGCTTCTTCACTTAGGGTCAGTGTGTGGCGTGCGTTAATTTTAATTTTTAAACCCTTTCCGTTGTTTGAGAGCAAGAAAAAGTGTGCTGCGTAGCTGAAAATAAACCTACAGAGAACAGAATAAAATGCTGAAATAACAGAGAAATAACAGCTACGTATGCATCTATCTAACCCAAGAAGGTGGGTCTCTCACAACTATGCTGAAAAGAAAGGAAAAACTATGGAAACACACACAAAGGAAGCTCAACAGATCTAGGGTCAAAGGGGACAGAGATCCGGAGGATAAAGCTGCAGATAAGGGGTGCAGATCACAGCCAAGAGACAGAGGCAAGGTGGCTGGAAAAAGGGAAATCAGCAAAAAACCGGGGGGGGCAAGGCAGAGGCCTTTAGAAGAGGTCCAAACAAAACGACAAGAGGTGATTTGAAAGGAAAAGAGGCTGATTTCAATGGATCTGAAAGTGAGGTAACAGATCTGGAAAAAGAGGGGGCTGAAGCTCTGAAACCGACGGCTGAAACAGTTGAAACTCTTCCACAAAAAGTGGAGGGTACTAAAGCCCTAAGGGGCCGGGTTCCCACTTAGATGAGTAAAAACAGATCAGATCTTGGTCAAGGCGGGCTGAGACAGAGGCTGGAAAACCCTGGCAGAGGCTGCAGCAGAACCCAGAAAAATTACAGAAAAAATGCCGGAAAAAAGGCAGGTCGCAGGTTCTGACCTGATCTGAGTTGAGGTCGCAGGAAATGAAGCCGAAAGGCGTCTGTGTCGTTGGTGTTTTAAATAAAAGGTGTGACTTCGTTCCGGCTGTTTCACAAGTGCACTTTGAAAAGTTGCCGTTCGCCATGGCCGGGTGTCGCTACTCATGTATTAGGCCAGAAACACACGGAATTTAGAAATTTTAAGTTTTTAGGTTTTTATGTGAGAAAAATGACATAAAAAGAGGAAAACTAAGCAGCTGAAAAGAAGCCCTAGGGCCTGAAGTAGCTGGATATGCAGGAATATGAAAAACGACAGCGGTCGTAATTTAAAACCCGTGTGGGGTCGCCATTTGTTAGTATGAATTCTTCGTCGAAGTGTACGAAAAAGAACCACTTTAGCTACGCATAACTAATAGCCCTAACAACAATAATGGCTGCAAAACATCTTCAGATCCGCAATTAGTAGTTAAAGCGCTGCAACAAACAGATCTATAAATAGAAAGACATTAAGCAGTAAAGTAAAGAGTTTGCTCCATGCATCCAACAGACAAGACAAGAACACGATTTTTGAATGAATTTTTTATATTACAGGGCACCTGGGAGGAAACAAGAAGGTGTATCCAGATCTCCTCAATGGGATGGGTTCTTTGTAGTCCTCAACACTTCAGATCTAAGCTTTCTCTCTCTTGTAGATGTAGAAAAACCCAATGTAGAAGGTAGAGCTCAATGGGAGCACAATGGCAGAAATGAGACCAAGTGTATAGATCCAGAGTGATCTAATATGCAACAAAAGGTGAAGAATGAAGGGGAAAAACCCTCCTATTTATAACAAAATATTGGGTCATTCTAGATCTTGGTGCATGATTAAAATAATGTTAATCAAATCTAGATCCACCTCTATGGAATATTTTATTATTATTTGTTGGAGGGAAAAGGACTTTGACTTGGGTCAAATCCCTTGATTAGTGAGGAATAAATAAATAAATGATTTATTTATCCTTTTAAGGAAGTGGTTGGGATATAATCAAATAAATAATGATTTATTTGATTAATAGTGATTGATTTGGTCATATTTAACAAGGAATATTATTCAAATAATTATTCCTAGAAAATAATAAGATAACTATGGGTGTATCTCATTAATTTCTTTGTTTTTGGGTTAAACATGACTGGGAATAATAATTAAATTATGGTTTAATTAATTATTCCTTTTGGGGTTTCTTTAATTAACATAGTGAAAGCAGTTTTACTTGGGGTAAAACTGGTCTTACATGGTGTACTTGGGTCCATCTAATGATAAAAGGTTAGATGACCAAAAAATGGTGTAACAGTTAGATAATGGGTTACCAAGTCCTATGCTCACAGAGGATCAAATAATGGACTTAGAAACCTATATAAAGAAAATAAATGCTCATGCTCAAAATACAGTTGCTAGTTCTCCTAGTTTACCACAATCAACATTACCAACAGGGAGAAATATCTATGATAGAGTAAGGAATTTATTTCATTTGGAACATGAAATAAGGTATCTGTTTCCTAATGAGCCCACCTTCTACAAACTCACAGAAGCAGATGAAACATTGAGAAAACTCAGAAGGACCATGATACCAGATAATCAATGGTGGAATGAAATGTTGGAAATTCTATAAAAGTTGTTTTCAGGATGAGAATTTATCTTTACTATCAAGTAAATGGTAAAAATGAGTACAGATGAAAGAGCATCAGTTACACAGGTTAAAGAGTATCCATAAAGACAAGGAGTATCAAGCAAGCAAAGAAATTACTCCAAAAGACAGCAACGAGCCATTTTTCAGCACTTACCTCCAGCACATCCACGAAGAAAGGGAACAGCACATCAGCAGTTACTTATTATGCCATTTACGAGACCATTTGTCTCCTGTTTACTTGTAAAATAATCCTTAGTCACCCCAAAATATGGGCTAGGATAGTGTGAGATATTTTCAATTATTTAGTGTATAAATAAACCCTCAAAGAGAGTGTTGAGGGTGGATTCTATTACTTTGCTGTAACATTGAGATTTTCGGAATAAAAGCATTTTTGGAGAAATTTTTCGTGGCTTACTGGATGACGATTTAAAACACTGGACTTGTTGCAGGATTCATGTGTTGGACTACAGTTCAATAAGTTTTTCTACCCTTTGTCTGAAATTTTATATTAGTCTATAATACCATCATATCCATTTCTGAATAATTAGCATAAAAGATTGAAACAGAATTTGCTTAATTGTACTCTGTTTTCAAATGTTATTATTCTTGATGTTTTCTTCTAAATTAGTTATAAGCATGAATTCTTAAATGCTCTTGCTTTACTAATTTAAACACTGTTGATTACTATAATAAAGAATTCTTCATTGCTCTTTGTTAGCAGTCATCTCATTTCTTTCTTTTGGACATGGTGAAAGATTCTTAGCTGCCTTTCATCCCTTCAAAATCATCCCATCCACTTTAAATTTTAAGGATTGTTCTCTGTCTAGCTATCTTGCCCTGTAATACCATCTTGTGCTTAGAATAGAAATCCAGTAAAGCCATCCTTTGACTCCATAGCCCAATGGGATGAAAGTCCTCAACCTTGCCCTTAGTTTGTGGATTCCACCATTTTCCCAAAACAAACTCTTGAATCTATAACTAGCCTAAAACCTTCCAAGAACAAAGATAAATCATAAAGAGAGAGCCCTCTCTGGATGCAGATTGGCTAGATTCTGCATCTAAAAGGTTGGTTTGTGGTTACCTCGGGTATACTTTCCTCTTACACAACTTCTAGGAAAACCTGAGTGATAACAAGGGGAACAAAGGGGAAGCTTATAGATCAGACCAGAGGCCATTTAACTCCAAGTCAGCTTTAGCATGCTCCAAGTGAAAACAGAGATAAGTTAAACAGAGATATCTTAGAAAGGCCAGCTGGTCATACAAGGATCCTAGTGGATAGGGCTAGCTCTAATCCCCAGTGTTCCCAAATCTTACAGCTTCAACCCAACAAGAACAACTAAAGATAGATTCCATAATTCATACATCGGCTAGCAGGCAATGACATCCACTACACTAGTTAAATTAAATGAAATCAACCTTTAGATAACACATTTAGCAGAAGACATTAAAGGCAAGGAGAGTAGAAACATAGGATACCTAACAAGGGTAAATCCTATGCCAATATTCTGATGCGAGCCCAGAAGACCAATGAACAACATGAAAATGTAATAAAACAATAAGATAAGAAAAACATCACCCGTAGTAATAGACCAGGATCCAAAGAAATGTGCTTGATTAATTGATGCAAAACCAGTCACATACACTGAGCTCAATGGCTGTTACAATCCAAACTTCTCCTCCTAGCCTACTACAATACAAACTACTCTGCTACTTTCTCCCAAAACTGTTCTAACAGTCAGAACTGAATCCCTCTAACTACAATCAGCAACAACTGAACAACAACAACAACCAACAACAACCTTTACAATATGTTCTTCAGGATTCTTATAGGAGAAAAGAATAACATGAGTAGATGTAATCTTAAATGCAACATTAAACTCTGAAGCAGCAGGAGGGCCGAGGCTCCATCCCCTTTTAAATACTGGGCATTTATCTCTGGTACTCTTTGGATGATGGAGTGGTCTTCGTCAGGTTTCCATTTACTCCAGGTATGTCTCTGGTGTACTAAACAAAATGCAGAACGATGATGCTAGGGTCTGCCATACTGTACAACTAATGCACTGGTAGCGTAGGACTATTGTCAGGGCTGGAAAATATCTCTAGAACATGGCATAGGATGAGAATTGTATGGGCACATCGTCCTTTCTTGGGTAGGAACATTTCTGCCGATGGTGACACTGATACACATTAATTTCTACGTGTTGTACCCTCTGTGTGATATGATGTCTTCAATTTGGTACCTTTTCCTTCTAAAATCCCTGAAGAAGCTCAAAAGTCTTCTATTTCTTGCCTTGAGCTCTCTGCTGCTCCCGTACTATCTCTGTCTGTGCAATTCGAGCTTTAATGGTGCTGGAGGGGTTATACAGAGTTTAACCCTGTTTATTTAATGGCAGTCATGTCATAACACCCTCTAGGCCTTCCTTTACGATCTCGAACTTTGCACACGGTCCTTTCTGCATTTTCTGTCACTGTAATGGGACTGTGCATCATGGTAGTTTTCTGCCCCTCTGTAACCCTGCAAAATATGAAACTATGTTAAGAAAACCATGCACGGGAAGGATGGATGTAGCGAGGACGATGGGACTGACCATGCAGAGTGGTGAAATGGTGGAATAGAGCAAGATCATGGTGGAAAATGCAGCACAACCGTGGGAGATGGCCATGGTGAAAGTTGGCGGAGCGCAACAAATTTCAACGTAAAACAATGGACATTTGACCTTTGAATGGAATATAATGGGAATGGATGAAAATATGATGAGGGCACGTGGAAGGATGATGTGGCGGGGCCGGATCAATGGTGGGCGTGCATTAAATCTGGATCATCCGATCTCAAAGGAGATCAACGGTGGAAAACATGTCGGAGGGCAATGGACAGTGGGCTAGTGGGTACGATTGCCTCGGTTAACGTCCACGCATCTTAGTGAAGTGACGACTGTTAGATGGGCCACCCCAGATTGGACGGCGCATAGTGATATCGCGCCACGTCTATGGACGAACGATAACGTGCGATGGAGGGCGGTTTTCCAGCCGTATCGGTGCCACGCATTGGATGTTGTATGGAATCACTGTACCATCAGAAAATACCTCCTACCTCTGAAAGGCAGTGCGATAGAAACCGGATGGTTTATGAATAGTGTTTGCGGGCGTGGGGATCACTGAGCAGGGGAAAAATGGACCGTCGATTTGCGGTAACTGAACGGTGGATCAGCATATCGGAAAGGTGAACGGGGAGAGCCATGGGCATGACGGATCTAATGAACGTCGTTCGATCTGTTTAGATCAACGGTTATAAACGCGCCCGATAAACATATGTGATAAGCGCTTCCTGCCCTAGCGCCTAGTCATGGCGCTGGTCACGTGGAGGAAAAAGATACAAGGGGCTTGCCCGAAAGGGGCTAGGACCCATATTATGGATAATATGGCTTTTTGGGCCATTTTAATGAAATTTGAGGGTGGAAAAAGGAAATGATAGGGAGAAGAGGATTGTTTAAACCAAATAAAAAGTATTTGAGGGTTTAAACGGGGTTTTCGGAGGATTAGAGGATTAATGAAGGAATTTTAGAAGGGGGGAAAAGAGGGTGGAAAGGAAACTTAAAAAAAGGGACAACAGAGTGAAATGGGATATCTTGCAGGGGTACAAGGGATAAAAATAGGTCCTTTCGAGCACAATTTTTTGCAATCAGAGAGGCTTCATAATGGGAATCAGAAGAGGGGATTTCATCACAAGGAAAAGGAATAGGATACTTCAAGGATGATGTGTCTCCAGGGGAGATGCATTCGTTGAAGGCTCGAAAATAATTTAGCCCCCTGTTTGCTTGTCAAAAAATTTATAGGGGGCTAACAGTGGCTCCACATGGGGATGGCTTCTTCTTGGAGTCAAGAATTTAGAAAATAAATCTTTGGTGTAGGCCATATTCCTGGTAATTGAATTATCCATTTTCTTTCTTGGATCAACTGCCACAAATTGTGAAGACATCAAATTAGCAGAAAAATTCTCAAACAATCTACCTACCCATCCTACAATCCTAGCATTTTTTCTTCTAGGGTGCATTTGAACTAGCAGACCCTTTACATCCTTTTTATTATATCTATATATATATATATATATATATATATATATATATATATATATATTAAACAAGAAAATAAACCTATTCTACTTCTACCCTTATTACTCCATGAGACCAGATTAGACTATTGGCCTCATAGTTTCTCTACCTAATCTAATATCTGCTAGGATTAAACTGTCTAGCAGATTTCTTCTCTACATTCTAAGACAGAAATTGAAAATCTTTCAAGCCAGGATTAGATTGTCTAACTTGCTAGACTTTGCAGGAATTAAAAACAACTAACTACATGCTCACAGGCTGAGCTTTATTGAGCTTTTCCTACCTACCCTACTCTAACTGGAATATTTACAAGTCTATCTTACAAACATTGTCTTCCAATGTAACCAGTCCATCAAATGATCCCATGACTGGTCTCTCTTTCTCAACTCCTTGAGCATGCTAGATGGGCAGGGCTGCTCCCACTCTTTCTGTTCCACAACAACAGCTACAAAAAAATTTCTTGTTGTCTACAACATGCTGCTCAAAAATACCTTTCATCCTTCTTCAAATGTTTGTAGGAAATGTGCATAAGGATCATGGTATGATACCTAGTTATGAATATCTGGAAAGCAGGCTTCAACCAGGATCTCCTCCTCTTCCACTGGATGGAGAATAAGACTCCCTTGAGAAAGAGAATCTCCCTCATCTTCTTCATTTTCTGAACTGGAGGACTCATCATATATGGCAGTGTTATCCTCCTAGAGCTCTGATATATTCTACTCTGAGGTGTTGAGCTCTATGAAAATGTCTATGTATTCTTGAGCAGGGGCTTGTTCCATTGCTTCCTCTTTTTCAAAAGAAGGCTCATTGCTTTTAGCTTGCTCAAGAATCTCTTATTTTCTTTCCTCCTCCTCTTCTGAAAGGAAAGGCTGCTGGTTTCCAGTCTCACTGATGATCTGTAGTAGAGTAGAATGGAGATTCAAAGAATCTTCATCTGCTATTATACTATCATAACTCTCCCCATCAGTATCATAGATAGGCTGACTGGTTTCATTACTTCTCTGAAATTTCTCGTTCTGATATTCCTCCCATGAATCTAAGGATGATGGTCCTGCAAGCTCAAATTCCCTTTGAAAACACTCATCTTCAAACAGATGATAAATAGGAAAATCATAACTATAAGTAATGTCACCCATCAAACCTTCTGGATTTTCAGCAGGTCTTTCTTCATGAATATGAATGCTTGAAGCATGATGCTATCCACCATCAGCAATTAAATGCCAATCTAACAGAGATCTTGGGTTTTTGAGTGCCTAAGAATGTTTAAGGTGAAATGCACTCAATCCCCAATAGAGTTGCCATTATGTTGGGGTTCCAATGTTTTGGCCAGATTGGCAAGACCAAAAGATGAGACAACATCAGAACCGCTTTGGGGCCCTAGGATATAGCCCTCCTGGACCCGGAGAGGGATCTCTCCAATAAAACAAAGAATGATATATATTTGAAGCTCAGACTGAGATATTAAGCTAGGTATGAAGCACAAAGGGGGGTTTTAAATGATTTGGTTGGTGGGTTTCTGGGTTGGTCATGAGATCATAGGCTGAGAAAGTAATGGGAGAAAAAAGGACAAATCAGCAGGATGTTTCAGCAAAGAGGATGGATCAAGAAAGTGCCATCCATTGGGCTATGGAGTCATGAAAGGGGATTAATTGCAAAAACTAGCCAAAGCTTTCAGAGGGCAAGTCATCTAATACTAAAGGATATTTTAGATTAGATGGTGGGATGGAAAATTAAGGATTGAAAGTGCAAGAAGGAAAGCAACCTAATTTCTATCTATAGATCAGGTCAGAGGTCATCTAACTCTAGACCTGCTTGGACATACTCATAGGCAACTCTCAAAGGGGAACAAAGGGGCAGCTTATAGATCGGACCAGAGGTCATTTAACTCCAGGTCAGCTTTAGCATGCTCCAAGGGAAAACAAATATAAGTTAAACAGAGAGATCTTAGAAAGGCCATCTGGTCGTACCTAACAAGGGTAAATCCTATGCCAATATTCTGATGCGAGCTCAGAAGACCAATGAATAGCATGAAAATGTAATAAAACAATAAGATAAGAAAAACATCACCCATAGTAATAGACCATGATCCAAAGAAATGTGCTTGATTAATTGATGCAAAACCAGTCACATACACTGAGCTCAATGGTTGTTACAATCCAAACTTCTCCTCCCAGCCAACTACAATACAAACTACTCTGCTACTTTCTCCCAAAACTATTTTAACAGTGAGAACTGAATCCCTCTAACTAAAATCAGAACAACGGAACAACAACAACAACCAACAACAACCTTTACAATATGTTCTTCAGGATTCTTATAGGAGAAAATAATAACAGGAGTAGGTGTAATCTTAAATGCAGCATTAAACTCTAAAGCAGCAGGAGGGCCGAGGCTCCATCCCCTTTTAAATATTGGGCATTTATCTCTGGTACTCTTTGGATGATGGAGTGGTCTTCGTCAGGTTTCCATTTACTCCAGGTATGTCTCTGGTGTACTGAACAAAATGTAGAACGATGATGCTAGGGTCTGCCATACTTTATAACTAATGCACTGGTAGCATAGGACTGTTGTCATGGCTAGAAAATCTCTCTAGAACACGGCATAGGATGTGAACTGTATGGGCACATCGTCCTTTCTTGTGTAGGAACATTTCTGCTAATGGTGACACTGATACACATTAATTTCTGCGCGTTTTACCCTCTGTGTGATATGATGTCTTCAATCTGGTACCTTCGCCTTCTAAAATCATTGAAGAAGCTCAAAAGTCTTCTATTTCTTGCCTCGAGCTCTCTGCTGCTCCCGTACTATCTCTGTCTGTGAAATTCGAGATTTAATGGCGCTGGAGGGGTTATACAGAGTTTAACCCTATTTCCTTAATGGTAGTCATGTCATAACACCCTCTAGGCCTTCCTTTGCGATTTCGAACTTTACACACGGTCCTTTCTACATTTTCTGTCACTGTAATGGGACTATGCATCATGGTGGTTTTCCGCCCCTCTGTAACCCTGAAAAATAAGAAACTATGTTAAGAAAACCATGCATGGGGAGGATGGATGTAGCGGGGACGATGGGACTGACCGTGCAGAGTGGTGAAATGGCGCAATAGAGAAGGATCATGGTGGAAAATGTAGCAAAACTGTGGGAGATGGCCATGGTGAAATTTGGCAGAGCGTAGCAAATTTCAATGTAAAAAAATGGACATTTAACCCTTGAATGGAATATAACGGGAATGGATGAAAATATGATGAGGGCATGTGGAAGGATGACATGGCAGGGCCAGATCAATGATGGGCGTGCGTTAAATCTGGACCGTCAGATCTCAAAGGAGATCAACGGTGGAAAACACATCGGAGGGCAATGGACAGTGGGCCAGTGGGTACGATTGCCTCGGGTAACGTCTGCGCATATTTGTGAAGCGACGACTCTCGGATGGGCCACCCCAGATCAAACGGCGCATAGCGATATCACGCCACGTCTATGGATGAACAATAATGCGCGATGGAGGGCAGTTTTCCAGCCGTACTGGTGCCACATGTCAGATGCTGTATGGAATTGTTGGCCCATCGGAAAATATTGCCTACCTCCGAAAGGCGGTGCGATAGAAACCAGATGGTTTATGAACAGTGTTTGCAGGCATGGGGACCACCAAGCGAGGGAAAAATGGACTGTCGATTTGCGTTAAATGAACGGTGAATCAGCATATCAGAAAGGTGAATAGGGAGAGCCATGGGTGCAATGGAGCTAGTGAACATCGTCCGATCTATTTAGATCAACGGTTATAAATGCGCCCGATAAACATATGTGATAAGCACTTCCTGCCCTGGCGCTTGGTCATGGCGCTAGGTCACGTGGAGGAAAAAGATACAGGGGGCTTGGCCGAAAGGGGCCAGGACCCATATTATGGAGAATATGGCTTTTTGGGCCATTTTAATGCAATTTGAGGGTGGAAAAGGGAAACGATAGGGAGAATAGGATTGTTTAAACCAAACAAAAAGTTTTTGAAGGGTTTAAACGAGGTTTTGGGAGGATTAGAGGATTAATGAAGGAAGTTTAGAAGGGGGGAAAAGAGGGTGGAAAGGAAACTTAGAAAAAGGGACAACAGAGTGAAATGGGATATCTTGCAGGGGTACAAGGGATAAAAATAGGTCCTTTGGAGCACAATTTTTTGCAATCAGAGAGGCTTCATAATGGGAATCAACAGAGGGGATTTCATCACAGGGCAAAGGCACAGGAGAATTCAAGGATGATGTGTCTCCAGGGGAGATGTAGTCATTGAAGGCTCGAAAAAAATTTAGCCTCCTGTTTTCTTGTCAAAAAATTTACAGGGGGCTAACACCTCCAATGAGAAACTAGCTTAGAAATCAGGATTACAATCCCTTCCATTGCTGCACCCTGCAACACTGCACAACCTCCGGAAAAAACTATACTGATGAAGTAGGTTGAAGCTTGTCCTGAAAAAATGATGTGGAATGATGAATACAAACTCTCCCAATGAGGCTCCTCAAAGGAAATAGATGTGATTCCCGCTCAGGAACACCCGGTGCTAAATAGCACTGCTACCCTGCTAAACAGCAAGAGAAAGAAAAAGTCTAAGAAGACAAGAATAATAATCTAAAACATGAAGAATAATGCTGCCATCATCTTCCTTATATAAAAAACGAGTTTTCTTGCCCTTGGCCCCACTAAATTAGGTCATCTCTATCGAAAGATACATATCCCTCCAAAACTGTGTTATTCCTTCTTGGATTCCTCCTCCTCTACAACTGCGTTGTTGACTTAGTCAAAGTGGACTGAATCAACTTGATTTTATCCCTGTTCACACATGGAGGTGTTTTATTAAGCTAGAAAGAGTGTCCCCTTCCAAATTTGTAGTGTTTTTATCCTCCTTAGGAGACTTATGGGCTTTTCTTCCCATTTATTCATCGGTAGAGCTGTTGCTAACTCTAATGTTCCATTTAGCTTTAAGGCTAAAATTTTGGAACATTACAATGATACAGTAGACTACTTATGATAGATGATTGCGTCTATGCTGTGTCTACTATTGATGTAATTTTAAAACCATTTCTATACCAAAACATGTATTTAGTTTTGATCTAAGTATGGGAATGCCTACCTCAGCGATGATATACATATATATGTTTGCATTGAATTCTTTTATAGGCTTTCGACTGGTATGTCTGCAATCCAATCCTTGGAAAGATAAAGCACTTCACTCTTCAGAACTACCTCAGACTTCGCACTTTAGGGGCAATCTGTTACACGTTATTTTGTCACTATGACATTTAACTGTCAATATAGGTTCATCATTACTTGTATTATGCTACCTTAGAAGTATAAAACCCCAAAGTTCCCAAACCAAGTCTTGGAATCGAAAAAAAGCTCATTAAAACCCTAAAAATACTAACTTCACACTTTTCTTATCCCTTGCCTGCGAATCTGTAGATATTTTCTCTATAGCCTGCAGCACATCCCACACGTTTTGCATATTAAACCTGCAGACCCCCGTAAATAGGCAAATAAATGTAAAATTAAGTTATAGAAGCCCATCTGGAAAAATATTCTCCCTACTGGAAGCTTCTAGAAGCACGTTCAATTCAAGCTTTATCCTATACTCATGAGTTCTATCCCTTCACTCATGGAGCTTATCCCTTGGTCTATGGAGCTCAAATTCCTTTATGAGAGGAATCTATCCCCCTCTTCATGGAACTTGTTAGCCCCCCATAAATTTTTGATAGGCAAAGTAGGGGGCTAATTTGTTTCTGAGCCTTCAAAGAATGCATCTCCCCTGGAGACACATCATCCTTGAAGTCTCTTGTGCCTTTTCCTTTGATAAAATCCCTTCTGCTAATCCCATTATAAAGCCTCTCTGATTGTGAAAAATTGTGTTCCTAAAGCCTTCATTTACCCCTTGTACCCCTGCAAAATATCCCTTTTCATCCCTTTTTCCCTTTGTCAAAGTCCCCTTTCTTCCCCCTAATTTCCCTTGTCCATCCCAGAAATCCCCTCTAAAACATCCTTACTCCCTTTGTTTATGCCTAAATCCCCATCATTCCCCTATCGTTACCCTTCTTTTCCCTTAAAATTGATTAAAATGGGCCAAAAACCACTTTTAACTTTATAATAAGGATCAGCCCCTTTTCCGCCAGCCCCTAAACCATTTCCCCTCGTGTGACCTGGGCGCTAGAACCACCCGCAAGCCCACAGGAGCACTTAATGCAAAGATGTGTCGGGCGAAGGTTGAACCGTTGATTTTTATTGATCAAATGGCTATCGCAAACTCTACAGTGCCCATGGCCCAAACCTTTCACCGCATCTTAATCGTCCATTTACCCACCAGATCTGACGGTCCGCAGTTCATTCATATCAAGCGCGATTTCAACCGTTGATTTGTACAGATCCGACGGTGCGGAATCTGCCTGTCCTGGTGGTCCCCGCCTGCTTTCACTGTTCAAAAACCATACGGTTTCCATCGCATCGCTTTCGAGGGTAGGTGGTATTTATCAATCGGCCAGCAATTCCATACATCGCGTGACACGCATCCCCTATACCTTTTTCAAAACCGCTGTCCTCGTGCATTAAACGTCATCCATCGCGCATTATTGTTCGGATGCGGATGCCCAACGATATTGCCGTGGACCGTCCGATCTGGGGTGGGCCGTCCAACAGCTATCGCTCGTCGAAGATGCATGATAGTTAACTCAGATGCACACGCGATAACTCAGGGTATGGCCTACCATCCGTCACCCTCCGATGCATTGTCGTCCATCGCGCATTATTGTTCGGATGCGGATGCCCAACGATATTGCCGTGGACCGTCCGATCTGGGGCGGGCCATCCAACAGCTATCGCTCGTCGAAGATGCATGATAGTTAACTCAGATGCACACGCGATAACTCAGGGTATGGCCTACCATCCGTCCACGTTCAATTGCCCCGCTGTTGACTATTCTGCTGTCTACTGGTCCCGCCACGTCACCTTCACGTGTCTCACCATACATTCGCCCCTCCCATTTTATATATTCATTTAAAATTCGATGTTTATAATGTTTTCACGTATAATTGTTCCGCATTTCGCCAACCTGTGCCATCTCTGTTCTCCACCGTTCCACGGCATTTTCTGCCATTTCTCCGCAGTCCCACTATCATCCACATCATCCGCCCCCATCCATGTATTTCATAACTGGTTTTGTGTTTTTGTAGGGCTATCAGAGGCAGAAAACCACCATGGTTCACATGTACTACTTCAATGGCATGCCGCACAGACAGAATTAAATCTGGAAGCTGGTACTATAATAGGAATGCCCGGAAATGGTAGCGGCGTCATAAATTTTATCCTAGGACAATTCAATCTCCGCAAGGAAAAACCTATCTAGCACCATTAAAGCCCAGATTTTGCAGATCAAGTCATTTATGGAGCAGTGGAAAAAAACCAGCTTATGATTAAGGATTTTTAGCGCTCAGTATTGAAGCTTTGGGCCTTAATGCAGTAGTTTAGAGGAAAAACACCAAGATAGCGACATCATGAATCACACGAAGTGTACAACAAGCAGAAATAAATGCATATCAGGGGTTTCTACAGTAGCAGAATGTTTTTCCTCCATAAAGGACAGAGCGCCCATGCAGTGTTCAATCTATGCCATGTTTTGGAGAGATTTTCTACCCTAAAACAGCTCCAATACTATCAGAGAATTTATTTCATCAGTATGGCAGACTTCTTTATCATCCATTTATCTTTTGTTTATTCACCAATAGCACCACACAGTATTGCAGTCAGAATACATCAGAGTCATTTCAAAATTAATCTGTAGTCCGAAGAAGATCATTCATTCACCGAGAGAACACCAAGAATTGAATGCTTTGAATTCAAACAGAATGGGCTTAGGCCGTCTTTCTTTTAGGGGTTTAATACTGCATTTAGTTCTTCACCTACTTCCTCTATTTCCCTTTAGCTATAAATTCAGAAAGAAACTCATTGTAAAGGTTGTTGATCAGTTATCAGAGAACTGTAAGTAGTTTCTTTTGAGACACAGTCTCTGTGTAAAGTTGCATGATAGGTTGAAGGAGATGTTTTCAGACTGATTATTCAGCTATTGGCAATGTTGTAATTGATTAGTATTGCTATTTAATATGAAAAGCACATTTCTTTGGATCCTGATCTGAAGCAGCGGTGATGTTTTCCTATCTTTGTGTTAACATTCATTTCATTTCATTTCTACTGGCTTGCATCAGAATATTGGCATAGGATTTACCCTTGTTAGGTACCCTATGTTTTTGCTCTTCTTGCCATTTATGTTTCTCTTCTTAATGTATTATCTAAGAAATGATTTCAGTTGGTTTAACCAGCGTAGTGGATGTTATTTCCTTCTCTCTGATGTATGAATTAAATGAATTCAGTTCTTAGATGCTTCTTGTTATAGATTTAGTGGAAGATTTGGGAACACTGGGGATTAGAGTTAGCCCTCTCCACTAGGATCCTTGTGTGACCAACTATTCTTTAAATTTGTGCTCTGAAATCTGTGTTACCTATTCTCCTACTTTTCCATATCACACAATCATCTTGAAGATCCTATGTTTCAGATGACTAGCCCAATCGAAAGCCTGCCTATTGAGTAGCAAGCAAGTCCTTTCTTGACTCCATTTCCCAATGGATTTGAATATTTCCTGGAATACTTCGCCTCTGCCCTTTTTACTCTTTTCTCATCCTGGTCTTACACTGAACCCTTCTTTCCTGATAACTAGCAACCAAATCAAAACAAATCAAACAAACAAACCTTGTGCCTATAACTAGCCTAACATCTTAAACTTTGAACTTCAAAGACATACACCTTTGATAAACCATAGAGAGATCCCTCTCTAGACCCATCAGGGCTAGATCTTGAGGTCTGAAAGTGGTTTTATGTTGTCTCATCTTTTGGTCTTGCTAATCTGGCCAAAACATGGGAACCCCAACATAATGGCGACTCCACTGGGGACTGAGTGCTTTTCACCTTAAACATTCTTAGGCACTCAAAGACCCAATATCTCTAGTTATATTGGCATTTATTTGCTGATGGTGGACAGCATCCTAATTCAAAAATTCATATGCATCCACCTAGCGACTCCACACTCCCTATGATCCAAAGACCTAATGACTCCACTAGTAGAAGACTCTAAACTGGTTGAGAAGATACAGTGACCTCTTTCTAATTTAAAAACATGCTTCTACACATACAGATAAGATATGCCCAAATGAGTAGGGATCATATCCCTGGATTCCCACACAAAATGCCTGAAGTGGACTGGTTAAAAAACCTGCCTATCTTTCAGGATGAAAACACTAAGGACCCCTTTCTACATCTCATCAAGTTTCATATACATGTGTGGAAATTTAAAGTTGAATGGCATGAAGATTTCCTAATGAAAATTTTCATGGATACATTAGAAGGAAAAGCTAGGGTTTGGTATGAATGGTTAGAACCTCGGAGTTTGTTTTCTTTAAGGGACATGCACCAAGAATTTTACAAGAATTATAAAGGAAACTCTCCATCCTTATCATGGGATTGCTGTGATCAATCTCAGGATATCATACAGTATCTGTTAGGTATTGATGAGGATTTGGTTAATATGCATCCTGAAGATCTGTCAACAGCCATTCAAGGATTTCATACGCACCCTAGATATCACAAGAATGCAGATGAATCAGCTGAGGAAGAAAGGGGTCAAGAGACCGTAGACATTCCTCAAGATATCCCGAAAACGCAGATGCTGATTTATCATCCTTTGTGGTTGAGGCTCAAGATGACATCCTGCCTCAAATCCAGTCTTCAAAGGAAACAGAGAGCTGCTACACTTCTGCTCAAAGGAACATAAGACCATCTTCCCCTTTGACAAAAGAAGAAATAGATCAGACCATCAATAGATAGCCAACCTCTGAAATTTTTTACAGATCAGACATCCTTGCCCTTTCATCTGATGAGCTTTGTTGTACAGAGTTGGAAAGCTCACATGTAAATCAGAGTGAAGGAAAATCTGCTGATAATATAGTATGTCAGATTGGTAGCATTACTTACATTCATGATTTTCCTATTTATGATCTGTTTGATGATGAGTGTTTTCAAAGGGAAGCCGAGCTTGCAGGATCATCATCCTTAGATTCATGGGAGGAAGATCAGAGCCAGCAATTTTAGAGAAGTGATGAAACCAGTCAGCCTATCTATGATACTGATGGGGAGAGCTTTGATAGTATAATAGCAGATGAAGATTCTTTGAATCTTCATTCTGCTCTACTACAGATCATCAGTGGGACTGGAAACCAGCAGCCTTTCCTTTCAGAAGCTGAGGAGGAAGGAAAAGAGGAAGCTCTTGAGTAGTTTGAAAGAAATGAGCTTTCTCTTGAAAAAGAGGAAGTAATGGAACAAACCACTTCTCAAGAATACATGGATCTCTTCACAGAGCTCAGCACACCAGAACAGAAGACATCAGAGCTCCAAGAGGACAACACTGCTATATATGATGAGTCCTCCAGTTCAGAAAATGAAGAAGATGAGGGAGATTCTCTTTCTCAAGAGAGTCTTATTCTTGATCCAGTGGAAGAAGAGGAAATCTTGGTTGAAGCCTGCCTGCCACATATTCATCACCAGGTATCATATCATGATCCTTATGCACATTTCCTGCAAACATTTGAAGAAGGATCAAAGGTCTTTTTGAGCAGCATGTTGCAAACAGAAAGCAAATTTTTCAAAGCTGCTATTATTGGACAAGAAGAGTGGGAGTTGCCCTGCCTATCCAGCCTGCTCAAGGAGTTGAGTAAGAAATGATTGTCATGGGATCATTTGATGGACTAGTTGCATTGGAAGACAATGTTTTTAAGCTATACTTGTAAATATTTCATGTTAGAGTAGGGTAGGTAGGAAAATCTCAATAAAGCTCAGTCTGTGAGCATGTAGTTAGTTGTTTTAATTTCTAAAAATTCCAACAAGTCAGACAGTCTAATCATGGCTTGACTGTTTTCAATTTCTATATTAGAATGTAGAGAAGAAATCTGCTAGACAGTCTAATCCTAGCAGATAATAGTGTAGGTAGAGAACCATATGAGACCAATAGTCTAATCTCGTCTCATGGAGTTATAAGGGTAGAAACAGAATATGTTTATTTTTTGTTTATGAAATAAATGATGTCAAGGGTCTGCTAGTCCAAATGCACCCTAAAAGAAAAGTGTTGGGATTGTAGAATGGGTAGGTAGATTGTTTGAGAAATTTTTTTTCTGATTTGATGTCTTCACAATCTGTGGCAGCTAATCCAAGAGAAGAAAAGAATGAGTCAAGTACCAGGCACCTGGCCTACACCAAAGATTTATCCTCTGAATTCTTGACTCCTTCAAGAAGAAGCCATCCCCATGTGGAGCCACTATTAGCCCCCCACAAATTTTTGACAGGAAAATTAGGGGGCTAATTTGTTTCTGAGCCTTCAATGAATGCATCTCCCCTGGAGACACATCATCCTTGAAGTCTCCTGTGCCTTTGCCTTTGATAAAATCCCTTCTGCTAATCCCATTATAAAGCCTCTCTAATTGTGACAAATTGTGTTCCTAAAGCCTTCATTTACCCCTTTTACCCCTACAAAATATCCCTTTTCATCCCTTTTTCCCTTTTTCAAAGTCCCCTTTCTTCTCCCTAATTTCCCTTGTCCATCCCAGAAATCCCCTTTAAAACATCCTTACTCCTTTTTTTTATGCCTAAATCCCCATTGTTCCCCTATCGTTACCCTTCTTTTCCCTTAAAATTCATTAAAATGGGCCAAAACCCACTTTTAACTTTATAATAAGGATCAGCCCCTTTTCCGCCAGCCCCTAAACCATTTCCCCTCGTGTGACCTGGGTGCTAGAACCACCCGCAAGCACACAGGAGTGCTTAACGCAGAGATGTATCAGGTGAAGGTTGAACCATTGATTTGTATTGATCGAAAAACTATCGCAAACTCTGCAGTGCCCATGGCCCAAACCGTTCACCGCATCTTAACCATCCATTTACTCGCCAGATCCGACGGTTCGCAGTTCATTCATATCGAGCATGATTTCAACCGTTGATCTGTACAGCTCCGATGGTGCGGAATCCGCTCATCCTGGTGGTCCCCGCCCGCTTTCACTGTTCAAAAACCATATGGTTTCCATCGCACTGCTTTCAGGGGTAGGCGATATTTACCGATCAGCCAGCGATTCCATACATCGTGTGACACGCATCCCCTGTACCTTTTTCAAAACCGGCGTCCTTGCGCGTTAAACGCCATCCATCGCACATTATTGTTCGGACACGGAGGCCCAGTGATATTGCCGTGGACCGTCTGATCTGGGGCGGGCCATCCAACGGCTATCACTCACCGAAGATGCATGATAGTTAACTCAGATGCACACGTGATAACTCAGGGTATGGACCGCCATCTGTCACCCTCCAATGCATTTTCAGCCGTCGATCTCCTCCTGAGATCGGACGGTCCACATTCAATTACCCCACTGTTGACTATTCCACTGTCTACCGGTCCCGCCACGTCACCTCCACGTGTCTCACCATACATTCACCCCTCCCATTTTATATATTCATTTAAAAGTCAATGTTTATAATGTTTTCACGTATAATTGTTCCTCATTCCGCCAACCTGCGCCATCTCTGTTCTCCACTGTTCCACGGAATTTTCCGCCATTTCTCCACAGTCCCACTATCATCCACATCATCGGCCCCCATCCATGGATTTCATAACTGGTTTCGTGTTTTTGCAAGGCTATCCGAGGTGGAAAACCGCCATGGTTCACATGTACTACTTCAATGGCGTGTTGCGTAGACAGAATTAAATCTGGAAGCTGATACTACAATAGGAATGCCTGAAAATGGTAGCGGCGTCATAAATTTTATCCTAGGATAGTTCAATCTCCGCAAGGAAAAACCTATCCAGCGCCATTAAAGCCCAGATTTTGCAAATCAAGTCATTTATGGAGCAGTGGAAAAAAACTAGCTTATGATTAAGGATTTTCAGCGCTGAGTATTGAAGCTTTGGGCCTTAATGTAGTAGTTTAGAGGAAAAACACCAGGATAGTGACATCATGAATCACATAGAGTGTAAAGCAAGCAGAAATCAATGCATATCAGGGGTTTCTACAACAGCAGAATTTTTTTCCTCCATAAAGGACAAAGCGCCCATGCAGTGTTCAATCTATGCCGTGTTCTAGAGAGCTTTTCTACCCTGAAATAGCTCCGGTACTATCATAGAATTATTTCATCAGTATGGCAGACTTCTTTATCATCCATTTATCCTTTGTTTATTCACCAATAGCACCACACAGTACTGTAGTCATAATACATCAGATTCATTTCAAAAGTAATCTGTAGTCCGAAGAAGATCATTCATTCACCCAGAGAACACCAGGAATTGAATGCTCTGAATTCAAACAGAATGGGCTTCGGCCCTCTTTCTTTCAGGGGTTTTAATACTGCATTTAGTTCTTCACCTACTTCCTCTGTTTCCCTTCAGCTATAAATTCAGAAAGAAACTCATTGTAAAGGTTGTTGATCAGTTATCAGAGAACTACAAGTAGTTTCTTTTGAGACACAGTCTCTGTGTAAAGTTGCATGATAGGTTGAAGGAGATGTTTTCAGACTGAGTATTCAGCTATTGGCAATGTTTTACTTTATTGGTATTTCTATTTAATATGACAAGCACATTTCTTTGGATCCTGATCTGAAGCAGCGGTGATGTTTTCCTATATTTGTGTTTACATTCATTTCATTTCATTTCTATGGGCTTGCATCAGAATATTGGCATAGGATTTACCCTTGTTAGGTACCCTATGTTTATGCTCTCCTTTCCATTTATGTTTCTCTTCTAAATGTATTATCTAAGAAATGATTTCAGTTGGTTTAACCAGTGTAGTGGATGTTATTTCCTTCTCTCTGATGTATGAATTAAATGAATTCATTTCTTAGATGCTTCTTGTTATAGATTTAGTTGGAAGATTTGGGAACACTGGGGATTAGAGTTAGCCCTGTACACTAGGATCCTTGTGTGAACATCTGGTCTTTAACTTGTGCTCTGAAATCTGTGTTACCTCCTCCTCTCCTACTTTTCCATATCACACAATCATCTTGAAGATCCTATGTTTCAGATGACTAGCCCAATCGAAAGCCTGCCTATTGAGTAGCAAGCAAATCCTTTCCTGACTCCATTGCCTAATGGCTTTGAATATTTCCTGGAATACTTCGCCTCTGCCCTTTTTACTCTTTTCTCATCCTGGTCTTACACTGAACCCTTCTTTCCTGATAACTAGCAACGAAATCAAAACAAATCAAACAAACAAACCTTGTGCCTATAACTAGCCTAACATCTTAAAATTTGAACTTCAAAGACATACACCTTTGATAAACCATAGAGAGATCCCTCTCTGGACTCAGGAGGGCTAGATCCTGAGGTCTGAATGTGGTTTGATGTTGTCTCATCTTTTGGTCTTGCCAATCTGGCCAAAACATGGGAACCCCAACAGAACTGAAACTGTCTCCATTTTCCTATAAATTGAGCTCATGTTTCAGTCTCAAGGGTAGATGGTAGCTTGTAAATGTAGAGACGCATATGTGGTAATTTTTGAATAATTCTTAAGAGAGCATACTCTCTATACTAGCCATTTTTTATATGAGAATGATCACACACTCATGTCCATAACTTTATGCTAGTTCAGAGAGAAAAATATTTGTCAATCTGAGAGAGAACGATTCTTCAAGACCCTAGAAGAACTTGTATAACATCAAGGCAAACGGTTGTAAGGTTACTTCTTATTATACAAGTTAATAAAAATGGATTATATTTTCTCATTGAATTGTTCATGTATCTATTTTAGTATTTCAATTCTTGGATTCCTTGATCACTGAGATATATTAGTGTTTTTACAATTATTATATCTTGTAGGTGCTTTTAATCCTTTTATCTATCTTTGATAGCAATTTTCACATGCTAAAGTGACCTCATTTGGAGCAACTGGATAGAAAATTTCTGCAAGCGTTGGACTTCAAGTAGGGACATGTCCTCGTACTTTGTTATTAATAATTTTGAATCAAAAATGATCTAGAGAAAATGGTTTGCATTTGATTGTTTGTTTCTAGATATGCTTAGGATACTAGGGATATCATTCTTGTCCGCAAGAAGGATTTATCCACATAGCAGTGACAAACTCCAAATTATAAGTCCTCAAGTTTCTAGTTTTACTTGTACAAAAATAAAATCAATGTACAACTTGTCCAAAATGCCAAAGCTCATGAAAAACCAAACTTCTCAACCTTGATTTGATAATGTTTTGAATTTTTTGTTGTGATCTAGGTGGATATCAGTGACCTCCTACATATTCCATTTGGACCTGCAGCATCAATTCTTTTAGTTTTGCAGCTTCAACACATCTTACTATTTTTAGCAGGTTTTCGGGTCCTGCACTCTCGGAGATGTTATGGGGACTTAATGATCTAGGTGGATATTGGTGTCCACCCACTGAGTGCATTTTGAACCCCCACCATCAGTTCTTTCAATTTGTAATTTTAGCACAACTTACTATTTTTAGCAGTTTTTTGGGTCCTGAACTTCCAAAGCCGTTTTGAGGATCTAAATGATGTTTTTTGTGAAAACGAGGAGAAACATGGGTCATAGACTGATTTTTCTCACTCAAAATTTGTATTCCTCATATATATCTTTCTAACGAGCTATTGAGTGTGTCAAACGGAGATCGGATGCCAAAGTTACGTCCCCAGGAAGTTGAAACACCAATTTACCAAAACGAGACTCACAATTTTGGCGCTTCATCTCCTAGGGTTAGGTTTTTGGAAGTTTCATATTTTCAATTGTTTCTAGACAATAAATAGGCCTTCAAGCCTAATTATAACACAGTTCAGGGGGTTGGTAACCGACACATCTCTTCTTAGGGATAAGCGCTACCAGTGCCCTAGCTCACTTGTTCTCATCATGTCTGCATTGTAACACACTTCAGGGGCTGGTAGCCGACACATATCTTCTCAGAGATAAGAATTTATAGTACCCTAGATTTTAATTTCCATTATGTCTCATTTTAACACAATTCAGAGGCCTATAACTTCCACATCTCTTCTCAGAGATATGCCTACCAGTGCGCTGGTTATTCATTTCAGTCATTTGTTTTACTAATAAAATGAAACATAATTTCTGTTGCATCTCTGTGCTTATGGTTAAATGTGTATTCTGTTGTGTTCCAACATAAAATTTAGATCAATGATATTAGAGCTGTCCGATCTTTCTCTGTTTTTCTTTCCATGTCCCCAACGTAGCCAGGGTATAAGGAGTTCAACCTCACAACTCTGATGACCCCCCATGGCGGAAGGAAATAAAGACGAGGGAGCAAGAGATCCTATCAAAATATTGTTCTAGGAGGCCCTCGAGAAATAAAGGAACATGATTATGGATAAATTTTCTCAGATCCTTCAACAACTGCTCACCGGCGGCACATCTACATCTAGCACGTCCGCCAATAGGTCCGTGACATCCTGGAAAAATCCAACACCAAGTTAAGCAAAATTCCCCCCCCCTATGGAGGAACTTAATGAAATGGAGACCATTTCTTCCTAAGGAGGGAGGAATGATCTAGGTGGATATCAGTGGCCTCTTACCTATTCCATTTGGACCCGCAACATCAATTCTTTTAGTTTTTCAGCTTCAGCACATCTTACTATTTTTAGCAGATTTTTGGGTCATACACTCTCAGAGCCGTTATGGGGACTTAATGATCCAAGTTGGTATTGGTGGCTAGCCACCAAGTCCATTTATAACCCTCACCATTAGTTCTTTCAATTTGTAAGTTTAGCAAAACTTACCATTATTAGCAGTTTTTCGGGTCCTCAACTTCCGAAGCCGTTTTGAGGCCCTAAACGATGTTTTTTGGGAAAACAGGGAGCATCATGGGTGGAAGACCAATGTTTCTCACTCAAAATTTTTCATCCTTGGATAGATATTTCTAAAAATCTATTGAGTGCTTCAAACAGAGATCGGATGCCAAAGTTACGTCCCCGGGAAGTTGAAACACCAATTTACCCAAACGAGACCCACAACTTTGGCGCTTCATCTACTAGGGTTAGTTTTTTGGACGTTTTGGATTTTACATTGTTTCTTAACAATAAATAGGCCTTCAAGCCTCATTGTAACATAGTTCAAGGGGTTGGTAGCTGACACATCTCTTCTCAAGGATAAGCGCAACTAGTGCCCTAGATAACTTGTTTTGATCATGTCTGCATTGTAACACACTTCAGGGGCTTGTAGCTGACACATCTCTTCTCAGAGATAACTGTTTCTAGTACCCTAGCTATTAATTTCCATTATGTCTCATTGTAACACAGTTCAAAGGCCTGTAACTACCACATATCTTCTCATAGATATGCCTCCCAGTGCACTAGTTGTTCATTTCAGTAATTCGTTTTAATAATAAAATGAAACATTATTTCTGCTGCATCTCTGTTCTTATAGTTATATGTGTATTCTGTTGCATTAATGCATAAAATCTAGATCAGTGGTATCAAATCAGTCTGCTCTTTCTCTATTTTTATTTTCATGTCCCCAACGCAGCCAGGGTATAAGGAGTTCAACCTCGTAACCCTGACGACCCCCCATGGCTGAAGGAAAGAAAGATGAGGGAGCAAGAGATCCTATCAAAATATTGATCAAGGAGGCCGTATAGAAACATAGGAACACAATGATGGATAACTTTTCCCAGATCCTTCAACAGTTGCCCGCCGGTGACAGATCTACATCCAGCACATCCATCAATAGGTCTGTGACATCCTAGACAAGTGCAACACCAAGTTCAGTAGAATTCCCCCCCCCCCCCCACCCCCCATAGAGGAAATTAATGCAATGGATATCATTGGCCTCCTACCTATTCTATTTGGATTCACACCATCAATTCTTTTAGTTTTTCAGCTTTAGCACATCTTACTATTTTTAGCAGGTTTTCGGGTCCTACAATCTCGAAGCCATTATATGGACATAATGATCCAGGTGGATATTGGTGGCCACCCACCGACTCCATTTTGAACCCCCACCATTAGTTCTTTCAGTTTGTAAGTTCACCACAACTTACTATTTTTAGTAGTTTTTCGGGTCCTGAACTTCTGAAGTTGTTTTGAGGCCTTAAACGATGTTTTTTGGAAAAATGGGGAGCAACATGGGTCATGGACCGATGTTGCTCACTCAAACATTGTAGTCCTCGAATAGATATTTCTAAAGAGCTATTGAGTGTGTCAAACGGAGATCGGATGCCAAAGTTACGTCCCTAGGAAGTTGAAACACCAATTTACCCAAACGAGACCCACAGTTTTGGCGTTTCATCTCCTAGGGTTAGGTTTTTTAACGTTGTAGATTTTACCTTGTTTCTCAACAATAAATAGGCCTTCGAGCCTCATTGTAACACAGTTCAGGGGGTTGGTAGCTAACACATCTCTTCTCAGGGATAAGCGCTGCAAGTGCCCTAGCTCACTTGTTCTGATCATGTCTGCATTGTAACACACTTCAGGGGCTGGTAGCTAACACATCTCTTCTCAGTGATAAGCGTTTCTAGTACCTTAACTTTTCATTTCCATTATGTCTCATTGTGACATAGTTCAGAGGCCTGTAACCGCCACATCTCTTCTCAGAGATACGCCTACCAGTGCCCTAGTTTTTCATTTTAGTCATTTGTTTTATGAATAAAATGAAATATTATTTCCACTGCATCTTTGTGCTTATGGTTATATGTGTATTCTGTTGCGTTCCTACATAAAATCCAGATCAGTGGTATCAGAGTATTCTTCTCTTTCTCTATTTTTCTTTTCATGTCCCCAACACGGCCAAGGTATAACGAGTTCAACCTCGCAACCTCGAAGACCCCCCATGGCGGAAGGAAAGAAAGACGAGGTAGCAAGAGATCCTATCAAAATATTAATCGAGGAGGCCCTCAAGAAATAGAGGAATTCAAGGATGGATAAATATTCCTAGATCCTTCAACAGCTACCCACCAGCGACACATCTACATCCAACACGTCCGTCAATAGGTCCACGACATCCTAGACAAATCCAACACCAAGTTCAGCAGAATTTGCCCCCCGCCCCCCCATAGAGGAACTTAATGCAATGGAGACTATTTATTTCAAAGGAGGGAGGAATGATCCAGGTGGATATCAGTGGCCTCCTACCTATTCCATTTGGATCCGCAGCATCAATTCTTTTATTTTTTCAGCTTCAGCACATCTTACTATTTTTAGTAGGGTTTCGGGTCCTACACTCTTGGAGCCATTATGGGGACTTAATCATCTAGGTGGATATTGGTGGCCACCCACCGAGTCCATTTTGAACCCGCACCATCATTTCTTTCAGTTTTGTAAGTTCATCACAACTTACTATTTTTAGCAGTTTTTCAGGTCCTGAACTTCCGAAGCTGTTTTGATGCCCTAAATGATGTTTTTTGGGAAAACGGGGAGCAACATGGGTAAAAATTTGATGTTGCTCACTAAAATTTGTATTCCTCAGATAGATCTTTCTAACGAGCTATTGAGTGCATTGAAAGAGGATTGGATGCCAAAGTTATGTCCCCAGGAAGTTGAAACACCAATTTACCCAAACGAGACCCACAATTTTGGCACTTCATCTCCTAGGGTTAGTTTTATGGATGTTTCGGATTTTAAATTGTTTCTCAACAATAAATAGGTCTTCAAGCCTCATTGTAACACTGTTCAGGGGGTTGGTAGCCGACACATCTCTTTTCAGGGATAAGCACTACGAGTGCCCTACCTCACTTGTTTTGATCATGTCTACATTGTAACACACTTCAAGGGCTGGTAGCCGATACATCTCTTCTCAGAGATAAGCGTTTCTAGTACCCTAGCTATTCATTTCCATTATGTCTCATTATAACATAGTTCATAGGCCTGTAACCACCACATCTCTTCTCAAAGATATGCCTACTAGTGCCCTAGTTGTTCATTTCAGTCATTTGTTTTATTAATAAAATGAAACATTATTTCTGCTACATCTCTCTGCTTATGGTTATATGTGTATTATGTTGCATTCTTGCATAAAATCCAAATCAGTGGTATCAGAGCAATCTTCTCTTTCTCTGTTTTTCTTTTCATGTCCCCAATGCGACCAGGGTATAAGGAGTTCAACCTCGCAACCCCAACGACCCCCCATGGTGGAAGGAAAGAAAGATGAGGGAGCAAGAGATTCTATCAAAATATTGCTCGAGGAGGCTCTCAAGAGACATAGGAACCCGATGATGGATAAATTTTCCCAGATGCTTCAACAGCTTCTCATCGGCGACACATTTACATCTAGTACGTCCACCAATAGGTCTACGACAACCTGGACAAATCCAACACCAAGTTCAGCAGAATTTGCCCCCCTCCCCCCATGGAGGAACTTAACACAATGGATACCATTGCTTCCTAAGGAGGGAGGAATGATCCAGGTGGATATCAGTGGCCTCCTACCTATTCCATTTGAACCCGCAACATCAATTCTTTCAGTTTTTGAGCTTCGGGACATCTTACTATTTTTACCAAGTTTTGGGGTCCTACACTTTCGGAGACGTTATGGGGACTTAATGATCTAGGTGGATATTGGTGGCCACCCACCGAGTCCATTTTGAACCCCCACCATCAGTTTTTTCAGTTTGTAAGTTCAACACAACTTACTATTTTTAGCATTTTTCCGGGTCCTAAACTTCCAAAGCCGTTTTAAGGCCCTAAACGATGTTTTTTGGGAAAATGGGGAAAAAAATGGATGACAGATTGATGTTTCTCACTCAAAAGTTGTATTCCTCGGATAGATATTTCTAACGAGCTATTAAGTGCGTCAAAAGGATATCGGATGCCAAAGTTACGTCCCCGGGAAGTTGATACACTAATTTAACCAAACGACACCCACAGTTTTGGCGTTTCATCTCCTAGTGTTAGGTTTTTGGACGTTTTGGATTTTACATTGTTTCTCAACAATAAATAGACCTTCAAGCCTCATTGTAACACAGTTCAAGGGGTTGGTAGCCGACACATCTCTTCTCAGGGATAAGCACTACCAGTGCCCTATCTCACTTGTTCTGATCATGTTTGCATTGTAACACACTTCAGGGGTTGGTAGCTAACACATCTCTTCTCAGAGATAAGAGTTTCTAGTACCCTAGCTATTCATTTCCATTATGTCTCATTGTAACACAGTTCAGAGGCCTGTAACTGCCACATATCTTCTCAGAGATACACCTACTAGTGCCCTAGTTGTTCATTTCAGTCATTTGTTTTATGAATAAAATGAAACATTATTTCTGCTGCATCTCTTTGCTTATGGTTATATGTGTATTATGTTGCGTTCCTGCATAAAATCTAGATCAGTGTTATCAAAGCGTTCTTCTCTTTCTCTGTTTTTATTTTCATGTCTGCAACGCAGGCAGGGTATAAGGAGTTCAACCTCGGAAACCTGACGACCCCCATGGCAGAAGGAAACAAAGAAGATGGAGCAAGAGATCCTATAAAAATATTGTTGGAGGAGGCCCTCGAGAAACAAAGGAACGCGATGATGGATAACGTTTCTCAGATCCTTCAAGAGCTGCCCACCGGTGGCACATCTACATCCAGCACATCAGCCAACAGGTCTGCGACATCGTGGACAAATCCAACACAAAGTTCAGCAGAATTCCCCCCCCCATGGAGGAACTTAACGAAATGGAGACCATTGCTTCCTAAGGAGGGAGGAATGATCTAGGTGGATATCATTGGCCTCCTACCTGTTCCATTTGGACCCATAGCATCAATTCTTTCAAATTTTCAGCTTCAGCACATCTTACTATTTTTAGCAGGTTTTCGGGTCCTACACTCTCAGAGCTGTTATGGGGACTTAATGATCCAGGTGGTTATTGGTGGCCACCTACCAAGTCCATTTTTAACCCCCACCATCATTTTTTTTAGTTTGTACGTTCAGCACAACTTACGATTTTTAGTATTTGTTTAGGTCCTGAACTTCCAAAGCAGTTTTCAGGCCCTAAACGATGTTTTTTGGGAAACCAGAGAGCAACATGGGTCATGGACCAATTTTTCTCACTCGTAAGTTGTAGTCCTTGGATATATATTTCTAACGAGCTATTGAGTGTGTCAGACAGAGATTGGATGCCAAAGTTACGTCCCCGAGAAGTTGAAACACCAATTTACCCAAACGACACCCACAGTTTTGGCGCTTCATCTCCTAGGGTTAGGTTTTTGGACGTTTTGGATTTTACATTGTTTCTCAAAAATAAGTAGGCCTTCAAGCCTCATTGTAACACAGTTCAAGGGGTTGGTATCCGACACATCTCTTCTCAGGGATAAATGCTACCAGTGCCCTAGCTCACTTGTTCTGATCATGTCTGCATTGTAACACACTTCAGGGGCTGGTAGTTGACACATCTCTTCTCATAGATAAGCGTTTCTAGTACCCTAGTTGTTCATTTCCATTATGTCTCATTGTAACATATTTCATAGACTTGTAACCGCCACATCTCTTCTCATAGATATGCCTACCAGTGCCCTAGTTGTTCATTTCAGTCATTTGTTTTATTAATAAAATGAAACATTATTTCCACTACATCTCTGTTCTTATGGTTATATGTGTATTCTGTTGCATTCCTACATAAAATCTAGATCAGTGGTATCATAGCGGTTTGCTCTTTCTTGGTTTTTCTTTTCATGTCCCCAACACAGCTAGGGAATAAGGAGTTCAACCTTGTAACCCCAATGACCCCCCATGGCGGAAGGAATGAAAGATGAGGAAGCAAGAGATCCTATCAAAATATTGCTCGAGGAGGCCCTAGAGAAACAGCGGAATGTGATGATGGATAAATTTTCACATATCCTTCAACAACCACCCACCGACGGCACATCTACATCCAGCACGTCCGCCAATAGGTCCGCGACATCCTCGACAAATCCAACACCAACACACTTTATTTCTACATTGTAACACACTTCAGGGGTGTTGGACCATAAAAAGGTATCTTTTGAACACCTAATTAGCCTACATTAATCATCAATCCGGGAGCTTCTTTTTATCTCAAGAGTGTACTCTGTCTGAGGCTGCAATTATCTTAGAGCAATGCTTCTGAGGATGTAGCATAGAATATCAAATACAAAAGTAATAAATGCTTGGAAAGGAAACCTAATTACAATGACAGGAATGTAAAAGCTAAACTACAACAATCTTGCTGAACATCGATCAGGGATGTAGTAGCAGTAACTCTTTCCCTTAGAAATCGATGTAAGATGACCAAATCTGGGGACTTGGAGTGAATATCTCTATCCTCTACAGTTTGGGAATCTTAAAGCAAGTGAAACAACTGAAAGAAATGAAATCTAAAAAAAGGAACAGCATCATAAAAGAAACAACAGTTACAAGTCTAATGTAATCCAAATAAATAGATCTTCATACTCAAGCCTGTCGACAGTTTAACTGTAATCAAACAACAAACCAAAGATAAATGGAATAGCAACTCACTGTAATTACTGAACAACAAATCCAAACGATTCAACTTAATCAATAAATGGAATTGCGGTAAAGAATGAAACAGAAATGACTCTACACTTGCTTTAACAATCAATGAAACAAATATGTAATGAAAATAAATACTGAACACACTTCACGCATTAACAAACCAAGATTAATAATACAACAACATAGTAATACACCAGAGCCGGGCCCTTAGCGCCAGTGAAATACCGCTGGGCTTAACTCAGAATTCTAAAGAATAGATGAAACCTGTGTTTTTATATTAATCCAAAAGAAATTATAGACAGTGTTCTCTCACGACAGAGAGTCGATAATCATTTGATTGCAAAAGAAATATGAAAGTATTTTAATGAAAACGTCTTTTACAAAATGACCACACCATCCCCAGTCACTAAAGATCATTGCCTTTATATTTGATCCTTAGATGGACAAATCAAGAAATATGATAAATTTTCACAACAATCCCTCAGGATCTTCCAATCCTGAGGGATTCGCTCCTCATTTTATCATTGTTCTGTTTACTTTGTTTAAGGTCGAGCTGTCCCCTGCCCCTTTTGGGTGATCCATTCAGATCTTCTTGGCTTCAGCTGGATATGGCTCATCACGAATGGAGTAGGAGTTAGATTGTTTTCAGCCACGCCTTTGATACAGCTGCGCACCTCTTCGTATTCCTGTTTTGCCAATAAAAACAACCTTTAGTCATCTTTCAGGCTAAACATAAATCTTTTCAATTTAATTGTAATTCTTATGGTAAATTACCTTTCCAAGACAAACAGAAGTATATCTATAGTAAAATAATGAACAAATACATAGGAATTTCATACCTCTTTCACTGCCCAACATACCCCCCGACTTAACCTTTTTCATGCCCTCATGAAAAATATAGTTCACATGGAGAGCAGTTAAAGAGTAAGCTGGAGAAGGTTTATCATTGAGAGGCCTAAAACCATGGTGTGCAGCTAATTCTTCAAGAATATGTTTTGTCTGCCCCTCGGGAAGCTCATAAATAGCTTTGTAGTCCAAGGCAGGGTACCAAATAATGGGGCTGCAGAACCTACACCCTAACCAGAATGGTCCTTCTTTTAAAACAAGATGGCTATAGGCAATGAAACGGTCTGTAGCTAGCCCAAAATTTCTATAATTAAATGGCTCCCTATTTTGTATGTTTTGATTCGAGGTTCTCCACCGGACCTTGGCTACTACATAAGCTTGGTCCCTAATAGATGAAAAATAATATGTTCCTTTCAGAATGATTGACTTATGAACAGGCCCCAGAGTTTGGGTAACGCCTTTCCTTATCATTATACTTTTCTGTCTAGCCCACAATTGACGTGAGTCCTGAGGTTCACTTCTGACCCATAGATCCAATTCATTTTCCTGCCTTTGAAAGGAATTGTAGGCTTTAAGCCATTTTAATTTATTTACGGCAAAAGAAATGAATGCCTGAAACTGTACATCTCCAATGAAAGGGCTAGGATTTGATTCACGGTCATTTTCAAGTATTAGATTATGCAGATAAAACTCACATAACATGCACTGTACTTTGTCCCCAGAAAGCTTGCAGCATGATATCAGGTCGTTTATAGTTCTTAACTCTATTGATTTTCCATCCCTAACTGCCTTGATTTTTAATTGCAAATATCTTTCTAACAGAAATAAAGCATAGTTTTTGGCAGGGCACCTACAAGCTAAGACATCAGTATATAAGGAGTAGAGAGTGTTCATTTGATTTCGTGCTAGTTTTAATTGGTTGCTTACCTTATCAGCTTTTATCTCTGCCTCTCGACGTTTTTCATGAGCTTCAGCTTCTACCTCATGAATAATTTTCATCTGTTGCTGCAATTCTTGATATTTCTTCCTTGGGATAGTATCTTCTTCCAATTTTTGTCTTTCGATTCGGGCCTGTGTCAATTCTTCTTGCACTCTAAATAATGCTAGATCATTGAGGGTGTGCTGACTGCTAGATTGGGTATTTTCATTTAGAGTAGGTTCCTCTGGAACAACTGGTGTTGGAACAGCCGTTTGCTGCTCCACATCCACATAGTTAGGTTCAGGCATGGTTTCTTCTTCTACTTGAGGGTTCCTATTAGTGGTTACCCTTCTCCTTTTTGATCTTCTCTTAACATCAATGTTTCTTATTCTTTTAGGGGCTCGCTTAGGTGTTTGTTTCATTCTTAGAACCCTAATTGTCTGCCTAAGCTATTCTATCAGTTTATGAAGCTTTTTCCTTTCCCTACGAAGTTTCTCGACTTCAGTTTCTTTATTCTTCTTTATTAAAGGAACAACGACTTGCTCATCCGAACCCATTTTCTCAATTGGGTTTTGATTCGTGCCTTCAGTGAAATCTTCTTCTTGCTCATCTTCTTGGGGTTCTTCTTCCATGCTCTCATGCTCTTGGCCAGATTCCTCGGGAATCATTTGCTCAGTTGACTCTGCGATTTCCTGGGGGCTTCCAGGTCAAGATGTTGGTTCAACGTTTTCATTCCCCTGTTCCTGCCTCTCAGGAGAAGCAACCCTAGCTTCGCTAGGGTTTACTGTTTCATCAGTTATATCTTTATTAATGGAAGAGTATTCTGGTTTTTGGTTAGTGTCACTGCCGGGATCCAATGGGCTATGAAGTCGTGCGTAATTGCTCATGTTGGCCAAAATCTAGGCCAATTGATCTTCCTATAAGGGGCTTACATTGGCATTTTCGATGGGATCTGCTTCATCCTTATTACTGCCATGATTATCCTCATCCTTGTTACAGGTGTGATAAATTCCTTCCTCCTCATCTGAATACCGAATTTCTCCTTCAACTTCTTCTTCCTCTGAATTTCCCTCAATCTCTTCTTCATCCGAATAACGTACTTCTCCTTCCTCTGTACTGAGTTGTTTTTCGCTACTGGTATGGTGACTTACTTCTTCCTCATCTGAGTAACGAATTTCCCCTTCCTCCGTACTGGGTTGTTTTTCGCTACTGGCATGATAACTTACTTCTTTTTTGTCTCAGTAACGAATTTCTCCTTCTAATTCCTGTTCTTCCTCAGCACGAGGGCTTGCTCCCTCCAACTGTGGAGGTTGTTCCTCTTCATCTGAGCTGTTCAATTTCAGGGGCTAGCTACTGCTTCCCAGAAGTTCCTCCATTATTTTCTTACTTCGCTTCAATCAGAGGGATTGTCTGTGAGTGGAGGGTTCAGCTATTAAGCCGGCCATCCTTTTCCGTCTCGGAGCAGGCAGAGCTAACCCCCCCCTCAATAAATTCTTCCCAGCTGGTCTGCTGCTGGGCGAGGCTATAACTCACTATCATTCTAATTAAACAATGGTGGCTAACCACCATGTCTGCATGTTGGGCTTTTCTAATTCTGCGAGCAATATCATGCAACAAATAATTTAAGAATGTAGGCAGATCAATAGTGCATTTCTGTTTTAACATAGCTAGTAGCTTAAGGTGGCAAGGTCTTACCACGTATTTTCTACCGTCGCATGTTATGTAAGCCTGCACAATCTTGGCCAATTCTATCCATGGTTCTCCTAGTAACGCCGGGTGGACTCCTCTTCCTTTGACAATTAGCATCTGTCCGTCATCTTGAAAGATTTTTTGGCTTCACGAATCCTAATCTTCTTCTGGGTCTAGATAGTTCCTTGCGCAGGAATACCGGACACTTCTGCAATTATCTCATCAGACACAGCTATCTGCCTTCCTCTGACTATGTAGGATCCTTCCTGCAGATTTAATAAAAATTCGGTGGCCACTGCTTCATGGGATTGCTGCATTCTCATGAAATATGTAGTCCAGCCCAGTCTTTCTAAGATTTCTCTTGCAGCATCAGAGACGATCAACACCTGCGGTTCGCTGCGAATTGGGCATCCTCCTATCTCTGTGCTCTGTTAATTTCTTCACAACACACAGTAATATCAATGGAACAGCACAGCACAGTTCGTTGAAACTTTATTTCTATATATATACGGTAAGGAAATCGAATGCGGATATTTAGTTCATGTACAGGTGAAGAGAATCTTGGAGTTTGATCTGCATGCATACATCTGCGCCCCCCAAATGAAAGAAAGTTCGTCCTCGACCGTTGATTGAGTGTGGCATGTGTGGCACAACAATAGGACAGTAGTGAAAAAATAGGCATAATTATGATACAGTCAATCAAATTAAGCGATCACTGAAATCGATGCATAAGAGAAATCGGTAATGAATAGGAAATCGCATTGTAATGATTCAAATACGAGGGGAAGGGACAGCGTAAGATTTAACATAAATATAATTGCGTTATTTACCATATAAACTAATATGATCGATTCATAATAATTTTCATGTATAATAGGTTCAAAAAGTAAGGAATTCATGCATTTCGTTTGATATTAAATAAAAATGTAGGAAAAAGGGTTAAATAACTATTGATGTGTATAAATGTGACTTCGATACCATCAACAGAGCTTTGTTGCCCACAGGTGTCCATAACATTGACAGAGTTGTTTTGTAACCCACGAAACCATTTTCCTTTTATTCATACTGAGGAAGTGCTTCTTTTTCTTTCTTCGTATTTTTATTAAACAACAAGATGGAGGCCATTGTGCTAGCTTGGTGACCAGATAAGTCACAACGTCGTTCACCGGGAAGAAGTTAAAAATGGGCAGGTCGGCTTGTGATGAGACCTCCTGTTCCAAGGACTTCTTGATTTTCAATTGTCTTTTGGACCATTTCCCTGGTTTGGTAGCCATAATGGGAATGCCACTTCACTGTATTCTTTATGATCACGGTAGGTTGGCTCTTAATGAGACCCCCTATCCTCCATCTGCAAAATCATTGAAATATGTAAGTATTTTTCTTTTTCAAACAACACTTTTCCTCAGTTATTCATAAAGGATGGCTCAACACTCCTTAAGAGTGGGAATGGTGGAAGAAGTCTGAACATCTCAATAGAAAAAAATATACCCTTATTTCCATTTCAGAGATAAATATCAAAGAAAGCTATGGGATATACAAAAGAACCAATCATGATAAAAATAATCGGTCAGATTAATTTAATGGTAATAAAATAGCAATGTTATGTTATTGATCATGCCCCTTTTTCCTCTTTTTTTCATTACTAAGCAATTCCCTTAAAAATGACGATTTGTTTTGATGTGCTGATCTTAGTAAGCTCGAATTTGTATGATTGTATATACATGATATATTTTCCCTTAGAGAAGTGAAAAGAAATCAAAAGGATAGCTCAAAACAAACAAACAAAAAAATCACTCAAAAGTGTTGTTCCCTTTAAAAGGAACAGCAAAAACAATCTGCGAAAATGTTGTTCCTTTTAAAAGGAACAGCAAGAAAATACTCTGTGGAAATGTTGTTCCTTTAGAAAGGAACAGAAAAAACATTGTACGAAACAGTACAAAAAAATATTCAGCGAAAGTGCTGCTCCTTCGAAAAGGAACAGCAAAAGCATTCTGCAAAACTGCTGTTCCTTTCAAAAGGAACAGCAGAAGTGCTATTCCTTTTGAAAGGAACAACAACGCGAAAAAAACAGAGTTCTTTTTTTCATTTTTTTTATTTTGTTAGAGAAACCAAATTTAAGAAGTAAATAAATATTAACAGAAAAGAAAGAATTTCATAAAATAGCAATCATAAACAGAAAAACATACTTTATGTACAAGATTTTAAAAAAAAATAACGATTTATCAAACTGGTGCCAGGGAGGAATTCTCCCCTTCTTCAAGAATTTCCATGTTCGAATCTTCCCGTAACTGTTGGTAAAAGGATTCCCGGGTAAGTAGCTTGTGACACAATCGAACGCGATGATCGTTTACCTTAAAGGAATGTCCAGATCCATCGATGGTAACTAATGTGAGAGTGCCATTATTATGCACTTTCTGTATTTCATAGGGTCCAAGACATCTTGTCTGGAGCTTTCCGGAGAAATCTTGAAACCGAGAATCATATAGGAGTGCCCAGTCTCCTTCGTGGAAGATCTTTTGTTTGATATGGGCATCATGCCATTTGGCTCTCTGTTGCTGAATCAATGTTTTATGCTGAAGAGCAGAGAGTCTAATTTCATCTAATTCGTTAAGTTGCTGTAGTCTTTTAGCCTGCGCTTCATCTAAATTCAGACCCACCTTTTGAGCTGTTTTTAATGTTTGAATTTCAAATTCGATAGGAAAGATGGGTTCCTTTCCAAATACCAGTTGATATGGCGAATAGCCTATTGTAGGTCTCCATGTTGTTAGATACGCCCACAGTGCTTCTGGTAATCTGTAGGCCCAATCTCGTCTATGCGAAGCAACAGTTTTTGTTAATATAGATTTGATTACCTTGTTCATGCTCTCGACTTGGCCATTGGCCTGTGGGTGGTATGGAGTTGTAATTTGATGCTGAATACGGTAGTTTTGTAATGTTTCAGCTAATTTTTTACCTACAAACTGTGGTCCACCGTCTATGATTATGTCTCTTGGGAGGCCATAGTGGACAAATATTTGGAAAATAAACTGAATTACGAAATCCTCTATAGCTTTTGAAAGGGGCTCTGCTTCAACCCATTTTGTAATGTATTCAGTTGCAACTAGGATATATGTCTTCTAGTTTGATGGAGGGCTAATGGGACCAACAAAGTCAAGTTCCCAACATACAAAGGGTTCAATCACTAGTTGAGGGTTTAAGGGCATTTCATCAGACTGCCCAGGGCATCCTGCCCTTTGACAGCTATCACAGGCCTGCACAAATTTTTTAGTGTCTTTAAAAATAGTAGGTCAATAGTAGCATGTTCGTAAAACTTTATGGGCAGTTCTGCGATCTGCAAAATGTCTGCCACACTATCCATCATGGCATGCTTTCAAGATGTCAAATACTTCATCCTCCCTAACACATCTCCTTATTTGCATATCTGCACCTGTATGAAATAAGTAGCCCCCAATCCAAGAAAAACGGGTACTACGATGTATTATTTGCTTTCTTTCATTAATGGATAGATGTTTAGGTAATTTACCTATTTCCAAATAGTTCGCTATGTCAGCATACCATGGTGGTTTGGTAGTAACAGCGAAGATATGTTCATCCGGAAAGTGGTATTCAACTGCTTCTGTGTCTGTGGGCTTTGGCATTCTTGACAAAAGGTCAGCTACAGGGTTCTCTTTGCCCAGTCGATCTTTGATCATGATATCAAATTCCTGCAATAAAATTAACCATCTTGTCACTCTTCCGCTTGTAACAGGTTTATTTGCTAAAAACTTAATGGCAGAGTGATCTGTGTAAAGCACTACAAGATACCCAGTTTTGTAATGTTTAAATTTATTTATAGCATGGACTACAGCTAAAAATTCTTTCTCAGTCACAATATAATTTAATTCAGAAGGAATCATATTTTTGGTAATGTAGTAAATTGCATATGGCTTCTTGTCTTCCTCTTTCCCAAGTACTGCTCCAATCGCTGTGTCTGAGGCATCAGATGAAATTTGGAACGACAAATTCTAGTTTGGGCCCCTCAGCACTGGGGTTGTTGCAACGAGCTTCTTCAAATTATTAAAAGCATTGTCACATTTATCTATCCAAGAAAAATCAGTATTTCCATTTAGTGCATATAAAGGTGCAGCTATTCGAGAATAATGTTCTATAAATCTTCTATAGTAACCAGAAAATCCAAGAAAGCTACGTACCTCTGTTTGTGTGGTGGGTGTAGGAATTAACAAGAGTATTTGAATTTTAGCTGGGTCTACTTGAATTCCGTCTGCTGAAATATAATGACCTAAGATAACTCCTTCAGTCATCATCATAAGACATTTTTCATTGTTAAACAAAGCTTGGTGTCAATACATCTTTGCAATAATTTTTGTAGATTTTGTAATACAGGTTCAAAGTCATCCCAATAAGGGGTGAAATCATCCATATATACTTTGAGACCCTCATTTATCAAGTCAGCAAAGATGCTGAGAATTTCCCTTTGAAATGTGGCAGGGGCATTGCATAGACCAAAAGGTAAGACTCGGTAGGCAAAAGTACCCCATGGGCAAGTAAAAGTAGTCTTGTCCTAGTCTTCAAGGGCAATCTGGATTTGGTTGTATCCACTGAAGCCATCCAGGAATGAAAAGAATTTCTTTCCTGCCAATGTATCTAATACCTGGTCAATGAAAGGAAGGGGAAAGTGGTATTTCTGTGTTGCCTTGTTAATTTCATGGTAATCTACACATATCCTCCACTTTCCATTCTTTTTAGGTACCACCACTAATGGGGAGACCCACTTACTATCAGATATTGGGTAGATAAAATTGACATCCAATAGTTTTTGTAATTCGTCTTTCACAATATATTTAAGGTGAGGATTTAGTCTCCTTTGAGGTTGACGAATGGGTCTTGAATCTTTCTCAATATAAATGTGGTGAGTACATAATTGAGGGTCAATTCCTTTCATGTCGGGGTAATCCCATGCAAAGGATGCTTTGTATTTTCGTAATAATTGGACTAATTTCTCTTCTTGTTCAGCAGTAAGATACTTGTTAATGTTCAAAGTTTTACCTGGTTCAATTTCTACAACCTTGGTATTATTTATAGAGGTAGTAGGTATTGCTTGATCATGAATATCTTTGAAGGGATCTTCTTCTTCTTTATTATCGAATGATGCTTCAATCATGTGACATTGCAAATGGGGTTCAATTTGTGATTTATTAATAAAATTATTAATGATGTCATCCTCTATTTGATCTTTAAAGTCAAGAGAATTTTCTATGGTTAGAGGAGACCTCATATTTTCCATAAGATATGATGCAGGTGGTTGTCTTGTTTTAATTATTGATAGAATTGGTTGGGTTGGGGGATATAAAGCTAAGTTTTTGACATAATTTCCCCTTGTAATGGTCATATTGCCTTGTCAGCATCCAATATAAGCATCGGCAGTTGCCAACCAAGGTCTACCTAAAATTAATGGATGTCCATGTAATCGGTTCTTGGGATTGATAACCAGGAAGTCAGCAGGGTACTCCCAGGAATCTACAGATACCATGACATCTTGTAAGGTGCCTTCTGGTTTTACTACTGATCGGTCAGCCAATTCCAAAAAGGTTTTTGTTGGTTCAAGTGATGTAATGCCAAGTTTCTGACAGGTAGTGGTTGTTAAAATGTTGATTGTTGCCCCTAAGTCAACTAGGGCATTTGGAAATGATTGGCCATTGATCTGAACTGTCACTATAGGATTACCTGGATCTTCATATTTGATAGGTGTCTTCATTCCTGATAATAAATCAGATAAGGTATCGACTATTTGGACAGTAGGATTGGTTGTTGTTCTCCTCTTGGGCTTCTTTATACATAATTCCTTAATGGTTTTTGCATATATAGGAATATCTTGAATAGCTTGGAGGAGATGGATCTTTATACATAAATTTTTTAATTCTCCCAGAAGATCAAAATTTGGTTGTTCTAATGGACGAGGTATAATTAATCGTTCTGGGAATGGTGGAGAGGAAGTTGTTACTTGTTGCTAATTATTTTGTTGTTGTTTAACTTCCTTCTTATTTTGTTTTGTTTGTTCTTCAGGTAACGGATATTCAATTTGGTCATAATTATTTCTCTCTAATTCCACTATATGCCCAGACCTTAATTGAAGATCATTGCACTCCTTGAGTTCAGTTTCTATTTCTGAAGGTTCCATTATTTTTACAGTCTAAACTGGTCTATTTTTTGGGTTTGGGATGGGCTGGGCTGGGAGCTGCGGTCTTAGGTTGGTCTGGGGGTTTGGATAAGGAGCTGGCAGTGTAGGTTGGGAGAGAGGAATTGATCCGGTTGGCTGATTTGGAGGTTTCTGCCAATTTGACTGCCAAGCCTGATTCTGAGAAGTAGAAGGGGACCATTGTGTAGGCCAAAAAGGTGGATAGAAAAGAAAACTAGGCCAGTTATTTTGATTCGTTTGATTAGGCCAAGGTGTGGGAGGAAATGGCTATTGTGACCAATTAGGGAAGGGTGATTGATTCTGCCACATTCCACTATACTGTTGAGCATTATATTGAGGAGGCTGAAAAGAAAATGGATCATTTGGCATACCTGAAGGTCATGGTTGCCACTGTCGGCGCTGATTAAGTAGACATACCACTTATGATTCTTCTTCTGCCTCTTTATAGACTGATTTTAAGCCAGGAAGCGAGGGACATCCTTCTGTAGGGTGATATTTCGTGCAGATGGCGCAGACTTTAACCATATCCAACGACATTCTTTGTGGCTGTGTTTCCTTCTGCATCTGGGGAAAAATATTGCCAAGTTTTGTTCTGCTTCTGCCTGCTTCTGCTTGGCTTGCATGATGTCAAACTATGTTGTTAGAGTCCCCAGTATGTCTGTCTTAAAGTCTTCTAACATATTTCCAATCTCTGCACGCATCACACCATCATTAGAGGTCTTATTTTCCCTTGTAATTATGTCACGTTCTGCCGATTTCAACCTTGTATTACCCCTTGAGCACCTGATACACAAATCAATGATGTCAGAATATTTCTCTTGATATATATCACCTTTTCCCATAAGATTTAATGTTTCAACCCATTGATCTTTCATTCTCCTAATTAATGCAGTTTTCAAAACGTTATCAGGTAAGGGTGCAGATGCATAAGGGGATCTTTGAAGATTATATTGGAATCGTTCCACATACTCTTCCAAGGTCTCACTTGGTTTTGCTGTCATCTGGAATATCTCATCTTTTAATTCCCGAGACCTGCAATAATCTTGATATTTCTTTAAAAATGCAGCCTTCATATGATCCCAATCAGTTATGACACCCCCACCTAATCCCATAAACCATCGTAAGGCTGTTCCTTTTAGTGTATAAGGGAAGAGTTTCAGTTTTTGGGCGTCGGTGGTGTAATCATATCCTCTACACAGCACATCAAATTCAAACAGAAACGCATTTGGGTCTTCTGATGTCAAACCATGAAATGTAGGAATATGTTGAAGAGGAATAGCTTTCATAGGTGCGTTGACTGCAGTATCTACTATATGATATTGCAGCGTAGAGGTCTGTTGGTTCTGGTTTTGGTTCTGGGTCATTTGATCAAAGATGTGCCAATATCCCTCTGGAATTTCCAGGGAATTTCTGGGTTGACGAATATGGGTAGAGATAGCTTTAACAACACTCCCTCTGTCTGGGATAAGTATTCCCTATTGTCCTAATGTTTGAGGTGATTTAGGACCTTGGTTCTGAATAAGTTGAACAACACTTCCCCTGTTTGGGTTGTTTAGTGTTTGGGAAATTCTAATAGGAGATTGTGAGTCTGTGGTTTCCCCTGTTTCCCCTTCTCCTTCTCGGAGATTGCTAGAGTTCCCTTCTTGAAGGAAACTTATGCAAGGATTCTCAATTTCTTGGGAGTCTTGCTTAATTCCCTCTGTTTGACTGTATATCTTAGCAAAGGCTTCAGATGGTGACTCTGTAGCCTGAAGGGAACTAGTAGGCTGTCTAATTCTTTTAAATCCTACCGATGGCTGAGATTCAATTTTTTTAAGGATTTCATCAATAAAGGTTGTGTGCCCAAGGGTCACTGGTCCCTTAGTTTTTTCAATTTTAGGAGGAATTTTGTTTCTCTTAATTGGTTTATTCATTCAAAGAAACAATCCTTCATTCCTACCCAAAAGAAAAGCTTACTTACCTCTACTGTGAAGCGAGCTGCGAGCAAATATTTTTCTTGCCCACTGCATAGGTTCTTACCTTCCATATTTAATACCCAATTATCCACAAGCAGAAGGAAATCAGCAGTGCATTACTCCTGTAAAATGGCATACACTCTCCCCGGCAACGGCGCCAAAATGTTGGACCATAAAAAGGTATATTTTGAACACCTAATTAGCCTACATTAATCATCAATCCGGGAGCGTCTTTTTATCTCAAGAGTGTACTCTGTCTGAGGCTGCAATTATCTCAGAGCAATGCTTGTGAGGATGTAGCATAGAATATTAGATACAAAAGTAAGAAATTCTTGGAAAGGAAACCTAATTACAATGAGAGGAATGTAAAAGCTAAACTACAGCATTCTTGCTGAACATCGATCAGGGATGCAGTAGCAGTAACTCTTTCCCTTAGAAATCGATGTAAGATGACCAAATCTAGGGACTTGGAGTGAATATCTCTATCCTCTACAGTTTGGGAATCTTAAAGCAAGTGAAACAACTGAAAGAAATGAAATCTAAAAAAAGGAACAGCATCATAAAAGAAACAGCAGTTACAAGTCTAATGTAATCCAAATAAATAGATCTTCATACTCAAGCCTGTCAACAGTTTAATTTTAATCAAACAATAAACCAAAGATAAATGGAACAACAACTCACTGTAATTACGGAACAGCAAATCCAAACGAGTCAACTTAATCAATAAATGAAATTGCGGTAAATAATGAAACAGAAATGACTCTACACTTGCTTTAACAATCAATGAAACAACTCTGTAATGAAAATAAATATTGAACACACTTCACACATTAACAAACCAAGATTAATGATACAACAGCATAGTAATACACCAAAGCCAGGCCCTTAGCGCCAGTGAAATACCGTTGGGCTTAACTCATAATTATAAAGAGCATACGAAACCTATGTTTTTATATTAATCCAAAAGACATTATAGACAGCGTTCTCTCACGACAGAGAGTCGATAATCATTCGATTGCAAAAGAAATATGAAATTATTTTAATGAAAATGTCTTTTACAAAATGACCACACTGTCCCCGGTCACTAAATATCATTGCCTTTATATTTGATCCTTGGACGGACAAATCAAGAAATATGATAAATTTTTACGGCGATCCCTCAGGATCTTCCGATCTTGAGGGATTCACTCCCTTCTCGTTTTATCATTGTTCTGTTTACTCTGTTTAAGGTCGAGCTGTCCACTGCCCCTTTCAGGTGATCCGTTCAGATCTTCTTGGCTTCAGCTGGATATGGTTCATCACGAATGGAGTAGGAGTCAGATTGTTTTCAGCCACGCCTTTGATACAGCTGCTCACCTCTTCGTATTCCTTTTTTGCCAATAAAAACAACCTTTAGTCATCTTTCAGGCTAAACATAAATATTTTCAATTTAATTGCAATTCTTATGGTAAATTACCTTTCCAAGGCAAACAAAAGTATATCTATAGTAAAAGAATGAACAAATACATAGGAATTTCATACCTCTTTCACTGCCCAACAAGGGGCTGGTAGCTAACACATCTATTCTCAGAGATAAGCGCTTCTAGTACCCTAGCTGTTCATTTCCATTATGTCTAATTGTAACAAAGTTTAGAGGCATGTAACCGCCACATCTCTTCTCAGAGATACGCCTACCAGTGCCCTAGTTGTTCATTTAATTCATTTGTTGTATTAATAAAATGAAACATTATTTCTGCTGCATCTCTGTGCTTATGGTTATATGTCTATTATGTTGTGTTCCTGCATAAAATTTGGATCATTGGTATTAGAGCAGTCTTCTCTTTCTCTGTTTCTCATATCAGTGGCCTCCTACCTATTCCATTTGGACCTGCAACATCAATTATTTCAGTTTTTTAGCTTCAGCACATTTTACTATTTTTATCGGGTTTTCGGGTCCTACAGTCTCGGACTATTATGGTGACTTAATTATTCAGGTGGATATTGATGGCCACCCACCGAATCCATTTTGAACCCCCACCATCAGTTCTTTCAGTTTGTAAGTTCAACACAACTTACTATTTTTAGCATTTTTTGAGTCCTGTACTTCCGAAGACGTTTTGAGGCCCTAAACGATGTTTTTTGGGAAAGTGGGGAGTATAATGGGACAAAAACTTATGTTTCTCACTCAAAAGTTGTAGTCCTTGGATAGATATTTATAACGAGCTATTAAGTGCATCAAACGGAGATCGGATGCCAAAGTTACGTCCCTGGGAAGTTGAAACACTAATTTACCCAAATGAGACCCAAAGTTTTGGTGCTTCATCTCCTAGGGTTAGGTTTTTGGATGTTTCAAATTTTACATTGTTTCTCAACAATAAATAGGCCTTCAAGCCTCATTGTAACATAGTTCAAATGGTTGGTATCTGACACATCTCTTCTCAGGGATAAGCGCTACCGGTGCCCTAGCTCACTTGTTCTAATCATGTCTGCATTGTAACACACTTCAGGGGCTGGTAGCCGACACATCTCTTCTCAGAGATAAGGGTTTCTAGTACCCTAGCTATTCATTTCCATTATGTCTCATTGTAACACAGTTCGAAGGCCTGTAACTGCCACATCTCTTGTCAGAGATACACCTACCAGTGCCCTAGTTGTTCATTTTAGTCATTTGTTTTATTAATAAAATGAAACATTATTTCCGCTGCATCTCTGTGCTTATGGTTATATGTGTATTCTGTTGCATTCCTGCAAAAATCTGGATAATTGGTATCAAAGCGGTCTACTCATTCGCTTTTTTTCTTTTCATGCCCCCAATGCATCCAGGGTATAAGGAGTTCAACCTCGCAACCCTGACGAACCCCCATGGTAGAGGGAAAGAAAGACAAGGGAGCAAGAGATCCTATAAAAATATTGCTCGAGGAGGCCCTCAAGAAACATAGGAATGCGATGATGGATAAATTTTCCCAAATCCTTCAACAGCTACCCACCAGCGACACATCTACATCCAGCACGTCCGCCAACAGGTCTGCGACATCCTTGACAAATCCAACACCAAGTTCAGCAAAATTCCCCCCCGCATGGAGGAACTTAACGCAATGGAGACCATTGCTTCCTAAGGAGGGAGGAATGATCCAAGTGGATATCAGTGGCCTCCTACCTATTCCATTTGGACTTGCAGCATCAATTCTTTTAGTTTTTCAGCTTCATCACATATTACTATTTTTAGCAGGTTTTCATGTCCTACACTCTCAGAGCCGTTATGGGGACTTAATGATCCAAGTGGATATTGGTGGCCACCCATCGAGTCCATTTTGAACCCCCACCATCAGCTCTTTCAGTTTGTAAGTTCAGCACAACTTACTATTTTTAGCAGTTTTTCGGGTCCTGAACTTCCGAAGCCGTTTTGAGGCCCTAAACGATGTTTTTTGGGAAAACGGGAAGGAATAAGAGTTATAGATTGATGTTGCTCACTCAAAATTTGTGCTCGGATATATATTTCTTTCAAGCTATTGAGTGCATCAAACGAAGATTGGATGCCAAAGTTATGTCCCCAGGAAGTTGAAACACCAATTTACCTAAGCGAGACCCACAGTTTTGGCACTTCATCTCCTAGGGTTAGGTTTTTGGAAGTTTCAGATTTTACATTGTTTCTCAACAATAAATATGCCTTCAAGCCTTATTGTAACACAGTTTAAGGGGTTGGTAGTGATACATCTCTTCTCAGGGATAAGTGCTACCAGTGCCCTAGCTCACTTGTTGTCATCATGTCTGCATTGTAACACACTTCAGGGGCTGGTAGCCGACACATCTCTTCTCATAGATAAGTGCTTCTAGTACCCTAGCTATTCATTTCCATTATGTCTCATTGTAACACAGTTCAGAGGCCTGTAACCACCACATATATTCTCAGAGATACGCCTACCAGGGCCCTAGTCATTCATTTCAGTCATTTGTTTTATTAATAAAATGAAACATTATTTCCGTTGCATCTCTGTGCTTATGGTTATATGTGTATTATGTTTCTTTCCTGCATAAAATCCGGATCAGTGGTATCAGAGCAGTCTACTCTTTCTCTGTTTTTCTTTTCATGTCCCCAACGCGGCCAGGGTAAAAGGAGTTCAACCTCACAACCCCGACGACCCCCCATGGGGGAAGTAAAGAAAGACGAGGGAGCAAGAGATCCTATAAAAATATTTCTTGAGGAGGCCGTCGAGAAATAGAGGAACGCGATGATGGATAAATTTTCCCAGATCCTTCAATAGCTGCCCACCAGCGACACAACTACATCCAGCACATCCACCAATAGGTCTGCGATATCCTAGACAAATCCAACACCAAGTTTAGCATAATTTGCCCCCCCCCCCCCACCCATGGAGGAACTTAACGCAATGGAGACCATTTCCTCTTGAGGAGGGAGGAATGATCCAGGTGGATATCAGTGGCCTCCTACCTATTCCATTTGGACTCGCAAAATCAATTCTTTCGATTTTTCATCTTCAGCACATCTTACTATTTTTATCAGGTTTTCGAGTCCTACACTCTCGGAGCCGTTATGGGGACTTAATGATGTAGGTGGATATTGGTGGCCACCGACCGAGTCCATTTTTAACCCCCACCATCAGTTCTTTCAGTTTGTAAGTTTAGCACAACCTACTATTTTTAGTAGTTTTTCGAGTCTTGAACTTCCAAAGCCGTTTTGAGGCCCTAAATGATGTTTTTTGGAAAAACTGGGAACAATGTTTGTCATTAACAAACTTTTCTCACTCAAAATTTTTGGTCCTTGGATATATCTTTCTAACGAGCTATTTATTGCATCAAACGAATATCGGATGCCAAATTTACTTCCCCAGGAAGTTGAAACACCAATTTACCCAAACGAGACCCACAGTTTTCGCGCTTCATCTCCTAAGGTTAGGTTTTTGGACGTTTCAGATTTTACATTTTTCTCAACAATAAACAGGCCTTCAATCCTCATTGTAACACAATTCATGGGTCTGGTAGCCGACACATCTCTTCTCAGGGATAAGCGCTACCAGTGCCCTAGCTCACTTGTTCTGATCATGTCTGCATTGTAACACACTTCAGGGGCTGGTAGCTGACACATCTCTTCTCAGAGATAAGCGATTCTAGTACCCTAACTATTCATTTCCATTATGTCTCATTGTAACATAGTTCAGAGGCCTATAACCGTCACATCTCTTCTCAAAGATACGCCTACTAGTGCCCTAGTTGTTCATTTCAGTCATTTTTTTTATTAATAAAATGAAAAATTATTTCTGCCGCATCTCTCTTCTTATGGTTATATGTGTATTCTATTTCGTTCCTACATAAAATCTGGATCAGTGGTATTAGAGCGGTCTGCTCTTTCTTTCTTTTTCTTTTCATGTCCCCAACGCGGCCAGGATATAAGGAGTTCAAACTCACAACCCCGATGACCCCCCATGACAAAAGGAAAGAAAGACGAGGGAGCAAGAGATCCTATCAAAATATTTCTCGTGGAGGCCCTTGAGAAATAGAGGAATGCAATGATGGATAACTTTTCCCATATCCTTCAACAATTGCCCACCGGTGGCACATCTACATCCAGCACGTCCGCCAACAGGTTCGCGACATCCTGGACAAATCCAACACCAAGTTCAGCAGAATTTCCCCCCCCCCCCCCTCCCCCTCATGGAGGAACTTAACGCAATGGAGACCATTTCTTCCTAAGGAGGGATGAATGATCCAGGTGGATATCAGTGGCCTCCTACCTATTCCATTTGGACTCGTAGCATCAATTCTTTTAGTTTTTTCAGCTTCAACACATCTTACTATTTTAAGCAAGTTTTCGGGTCCTACACTCTCAGCGCTATTATGGGGACTTAATGATCTAGGTGGATATTGGTGGCCACCCACCGAGTCCATTTTAGACCCCCACCATCAGTTCTTTCAGTTTGTAAGTTCAGCACAACTTACTATTTTCAGCAATTTTTCGGGTCCTGAACTTTCGAAGTCGTTTTGAGGCCCTAAACGATATTTTTGGGAAAACGGGGAGCAACATAGGTCATAAACCATGTTTCTCACTAAAAAGTGGTATTCCTCAGATAGATATTTCTAACGAGCTATTGAGTTCGTCAAACAGAGATCGGATGCCAAAGTTACGTCCCCGGGAAGTTGAAACACCAATTTACCCAAACAAGACCCACAGTTTTGGTGCTTCATCTTCTAGGGTTAGGTTTTCGGACATTTTAGATTTTACATTGTTTCTCAACAATAAATATGCCTTCAAGCCTCATTGTAACACAATTCAGGGGGTTGTTAGCCGACACATCTCTTCTCAGGGATAAGCACTACGAGTGCCCTAGCTCACTTGTTCTGATCATGTCTGCATTGTAACACACTTCAGGGGCTGGTAGCCGACACATCTCTTCTCAGAGATAAGCGTTTCGTGTACCCTAGTTTTTAATTTCCATTATGTATCATTGTAACACAATTCAGAGGCCTATAACTGCCACATATCTTCTCAGAGATACGCCTACCAATGTCGTAGTTGTTCATTTTAGTCATTTGTTTTATTAATAAAATGAAACATTATTTCCGCTGCATCTCTATGCTTATGGTTATATGTGTATTCTGTTGTGTTCCTACATAAAATCTGGATCATGTTGATAGCTTAAAGAATGAAAATATGTCAAACTGCTTAAACTTGACAGATAAGTAGATTAGGTAGAGAATAAAAGGGCTCATCAGTCTAATCTGAGCCTTTGGATGATATAAGGGTAGACATAGAAAGTTTTTATGCTTTCAAAAGAAAATGATGTCCAGGGTTTTCAAATTCAAATGCAGACAAATGAAGAGAAAATGTTAGGAAAAGTATGATGGGTAGGTAGATTTGATGCTGAAGCAATCATGTTTTCTCATATTATAGGATCATGGCTTCAAAGAACAACAACAAGATCAGCATCGCAAAATGAAGAAAATCAGCATTTAACATGTAAGGCACCTCATCTACAAAATCAGAGATATGAGATCTGAGGTTCTTGACACCTCCTCAAAGGAGCTTCCCACCCCAAGTGGAGCCAATGTTATTCATCAATATTTTTCACTGTCTTTGGATGACTAAAGGGTGTTTGTAGATTTCTGAAAAAAAATATTCCTTGAATATCTTGAGTTTTAGAAATCTCACTGCCTTCATTATCCTTATAAACCTATTTTCACTATTTATCAAGTTTTCCATCTCAGAGTCGCCTTGTTTCTCCTAAAAAATCCTTATGGGGTTATACCTCTCATTTTCATCCTCCTTTCATGCCTATAATATCATTGCCTGATATTTTCCCCTTGCCACTAAACTCCACCTTCCCTCTAGGGTTTTCCTATAGCTAACTCATTCCCATGTTCCCCAGGTTCCTCAAGCATTAATGGTCTCAAAACTATCTCTCTAGGCTCTTTAGATAAATCAAGTAAATTGGATTTTAGATCTTTAATACAACACTTTGACCATACTTTGTTTTCACTTGAATATCTCCAGGTCAAATTTTAGTCAAAATCAGGTCGAAGGACACTCCCACTAGGTCATTAGGGTTTTTACATGTTTTAAGGTCATCATTGGATGTTTTAGGCACTACTTTTCCTTTGCTAGAATTTGGCTCAGATGTAATAGAATTTCAAGACATGGTTATTCAAGAAGGACCTAAAATATTTCCAAAGAAGATTACCTCATCAGTTCAAAGTTTGCAAATGAGAAAAAATTACAAAGTTTGGCACTTCTGCAAGAGTGTTGAAAGTTGTGTCAACAAAAGGTACTGATGAGGTAGACTATCTACTCATGAATGAAGACAACTTGTAGCCAAGGAAAGGGGAACACATTGGTCTTATAGAGAACTAGGTTTTTTAGCTTAATGGTCCAGTTGAGTGCTAAAACAGTGATCACTTGCAGAAATGACATGGAGGAGGCACACAAGGCCAAACATGAAGAAAATATATCAAAAAAGATTGAAGAGATATGGAAAAAGGTGAGGTGAACAGGACAAAAATGAATGAACTTGAAAGGGCTATAGAGAACTTAGAAGACAACACTAATGATTGTTATAAAAGAGTTGCAAACACCAAGGGTTTTGAAGAAGATGGTCAAAGAAGGTAAAACTCATGACTTAAACTCTATGGTGGAAGCAAAGGAGGATTTTGAAGATGCTACTATATGTTTGAATCCAAAAGTTGTCAAAAATGAGCTTGTCAGGCCTTAGGAAGCAAAAGAGAGGTCAAATTCATCACTTCATCAAATCTGCATGAAAAAAGTGTAAAAAGGTTAGCGAGAATAGAAAAGGGGACTTTGACTTTAGAAATTGGGTTTTCAAAGTTAAATTAAACATACAAGTCTATAAAAAACCCATATCACACTTCAATGAATCATTGTTATCCTTCAAAAGACCAAGAGCACCCAAGAGAGAAAAAATTGTGAGTTTTCTAAGTGTATTTGGGAAAATTCTTTTGGTGTTGCGTGCTCAGACTGGCGTTGTGCCCCTGGAAGTTGGTGTTGCACGCTTGGCATTTCTCCTCAGTTCAATTTGTGAAGGTGTTGCGCGCCTGACAGAGCACTGCGCTCTTGCCCGATAGGACCTAGCAAAGACAGCCTTGGCGCTGCGCACTCAGAACTGGCACTACGCCCTTAGCCTTGGCATTGCGCCCTCAGCCTTGGCGTTGCGCGCTTGGACAGGAAGGGTTTCTAAACCTTATAACAACTCAAATCACCTCAAACTGCTTCCAAGTCTCTACCAAAGGTCCTCCAAGCATATTGAGGGGTAAGTACATGTCATAAACCCATCTTTAAGAAATTTTTTCATCACGTAATTGAATGAAAAGGAAACCCTAAATCAAACCCTAAGTTTAAGATTGAAGTCACTGATTTTTCCATTACTTCATTTTCCTATAAAGAGTATCAGTCAAAACAAAGGGTTATTATAGTGCTCAAGGGTTGTCATCCATCTAAGCTTTCCCCTACACCCATTCCTTTCATTCACTCATTTCATTCACTTGCAAATCTGCCCTTTCATCACCTTCCCTTCATCTCCTTTCACATCAGTCCAACGGTTTCTACAAAATAGAGTTTTCAACATGTCTGAGGGAGAGGACAATGGCAGTGGTGGCGAGGCCCAAATACCAAGAAGGCATGATCACAAAGGAGGCAAGATAAATAGATCTGAACCCCTTAATACAAGAGAGCTCATGGCATCTCCTTTCACTCTTTCTTGTTTCAAACATGTAGGTTGCTATGAATTTTGTGAGAAGGTGCAGCATGTGCAAAACCACCTTGAGCTAACTAGAAAATTTATCATTAACTTGCATGAAAAACAAGTTAATCTTTCAGGGCTCACCTTTGAATTGTCTACAAATGCCATTACCAATGCCACAAGCATACCAAGTATAGGGGAGAAATTGTTTAAGCAATATAACCTTGACATGAGTTACTTTGAGCCATACCTTAAGCCCAGTTATAAAGACCACAACAAATCCATCTTTCCTTTCTCTCACCTGTTTGATAGATATGCACCTATGATGAGAATAATCATGAATTATTTCACATGTGAGAGAAGGTTCTCCGATCTTTACTCATACCACATCAGGCTTCTTATGCACTTTACTAGAGTGAGGATGTTGCACATACCCTATTACCTTTACTGAAGCATTGATAAAATGACATACATAGTGAAAAAGAGAAACTACCCTTAGAAGATGCAAAGCCTTTTCCATTACTCACTTATCAAAATGGTTTTTATGCACCAAATACAGTAGAAAGGCATTCCATGGGAGACCTTCATTTCCAATGAGGTGTTCACTACTCCCCAAGGCCATCATCAGCAAGATATACCTTCCTCATCCCATCCTCCAAAATCCATTCCTCCATCACTTTCTATTATTCACACATCTCCACTCACTCACATTCCTTCACCCCATGACGATATTCCTTCATCATGTTCCCATAGCCCTTCACCCTCATCTCATGACACAACATCAAACAATGAAGAGAGCAGTGAGACAGATGGCACTGATATGGTTGACCTAGAGCATTTTCCTTTGACCTATCAAATTGTTCATAGACAGGTGTTTGCTCCACAGATTGTGGAAGGGACCATGCCTTCATCATCCACAAAACAGCTTGATAACGGTAAGGAAAAGGTTGCAGAGCAGATCATTGTTGAAAAAAGAGGATGAGCATGAAATTGAGCAAGAGTTTCAGCTAATTCACATTGACGGTGAGAATGAGGATGAGGAGATGATCACAAACATGTTCCTCCAGAGCAAGGATGCCCAGATTAGAGAGCTACTAACCAATCTTTGAAGGGAAAAGAATGTGATCAACTTCTTTGAGGTGAAAAACCAATAGTTAGAGACAGAGAAAGCCATCAGTGAGGTCAGAGCCATCAGAGCTCAAAAAGAGGCTGGAAAATCCAAGGCTATGCTATATGAGACCTTGGGCACTCTTGATGACATTGAGAATGAGGAAGAAAAACTTCGTAGGAAGAGGCCAAGGACAATTGGGTTGAAGAAGGCCTTAGCCTGGGAAAGAGAGAAAGAGATAGAGTTGGCATAGCAACTCACTCCAAGTGAGTTGCTTGCCATGGAGATCAGCTATGACAGATAATATTGGCTAAAGAGAGCCAATGTACACCTATAGGATCAGCTTGAGAAGGAAAAATTAAACATTTACCTTCAGAAGAAGATGGCAAGTTATTATGCCTTAAGAAACATGATTGCAAGGGCCAAGCTAAAAAAAGCCCTTGCAAAGATTCAAGCACAAAAGGAGGAAAAGGAGAAGTAAAACCTAGAAATCTTTGTTGATGTATCCCTCCAAGCCTCCCAAACATGATCAGCAAGACAAAATCCATTTTTGGCATATTTTTGCAAGTTTTGAGTTTTTGACTATTTGGCCAGTAGAAAAAAAGGCTAGACACGCATAACCATTGGCGTTGTGCTCTTTTTTGGGGCACTAAAATGGGAAAAAATCAGCATTTTCATGTTTCTCATGCCTAGCACATCATCCACAAAATGTTTCATCTCATTTGGAGCAAAACCTGGTCCCTCAAAAGGGCCAAAAACCACCTAAAAAACACCTTTCTACCCTGTTTTCAGCATTGGCGTTGCACCCTTAGCAGTATTGTGAGAATGGATTTTTGAGAAGGAAAATGGACACCATTCTAGAAACCAAAGGAACATTTGGAAACTAGACAGGAGACACTTTCCAATGAGCTATCATGGAGCTCATTTGGACACCGGGAAGGCCTCCAAAACTTAGCTGTAAAAAGGGCATTTTTCCCAGTTTTGGCGCTACGCCCTCAGCTAGTGGCACTGCGGCCTTGCCAGAAAGTCAAAAAAAGACACAAGAAGTTATTGAAAAATATATTTTGAGGGCCTAAAGGACAAATATCTCTAAAATTAGCTGAGGAGTTATGTTAGAAGTTATTTTTGTCATGAATGAGTTTGGGATATTTGTGCCTTGGGCCTTGCATGGACTCAATGGTCAAATGCATTAAATTTGTAATTAATGACATTTTTAAACCCTAGCTATGGTTTACCTCCTCACTTTTCAGTTAAATACTACATGTAAGTTTCATTATTTTTGTTAGTTGATTTTTGAGCTCAATAACATAAACTTGGATTTTGAAGAAATTGGATTTGGAGTTATGTGAATGTTTTGATTTGAATAACAATGGAGAAAACACATTTGCAGGATTCATGAACATGGCTAATGGTGATGTTGTTCTAATCTAGTACTTGTCTTCTTATGTTTTCCATATTGTGCATCTTTCTCTTGCAATAGAATATAAAATTTAGCTTAATATATGTTGTTAGAGGCACCTTAAGTCTGTATTTTTCTATTGCTCTAATGTTTTCCTCTACCACGTCAGATTAGAGAATTCTTAATTTCTCTCTAGTTCCACTCAGCTTGTTTTCCTTAAGAATGGTTTAATGGACTCAAACCAAAGAAGTTTATGGCATGCCCTGTCCTTTGGTGTAGCTTAAAACATTGTTTTTGAGGCCTTTTATTTGAAGTTTACTAATTAGGGTTTGGCTAAAGAAGTTTATGGTTTTCCCTATCCTTTAGTCCATCTTGAATAGTCACTTTGAAGGTATTTTATAGTTGGATTAAAAAATTTAGGAGTTCTCTACTCTTTGAGCATCACTTGTTTGTCATCTTAAATGTTTTCTTTCTCTGACGGCGAATAACTAGAGAATTTAGGAGTTCCCTGCTCTCTACGGTTTGTTGGATTGTTTTTTTTTAAGTTTACTTGGCGAAGTTTGACTGGAGAAGTATAGTGTGTGCCCTGTCCTTTGGTTATTTCTTAAGCATGGTGATCTTGAAGGCCCTTCATCTGCAAATAAATGGTCAAAGAAAGAAATTAGTAACCATTTGGAAACTTATTTATGTTGTTTTTCTTTAAAAAGGTAGGTTTAATAGGTGTGGTGGTTACACCTTTCCAAATGATGGAATAACAACATATTTTATGGTGCTACCAAAAATGTCCTTCTATGAGGAAGTGTATGAATAAAATCCCTCATCATTGATCTCTTACATACTATGTTTGTCTACGTTTCAATAGCTGGAGAAAAAGCTTATAACCTTTGTTGAAATTATTTCTACACTCAAGGATAATTTTATGTTGTATCAAATAGAATGAAGTAACAAGTCAGTCAACATTGATCCGAGCACCACTATTTAACAAGGATGTTAATTATTCCTTGGCTTGCAACTCTATAAGAATTCATTGTTGAAGAAGAAGATTTAATATGAAGTTAGCACTTAAGTTTATGGACCCTATACTATACTCAAATATATTGACCCTATTGCTTACAAGTTGCTTCTTCCAATCCACTCTAATTTTGACCTATTGTTTCATGTGTCATGCTTGAAAAAAATGATAACACCCAATTATAGAGTTTAAACCATCCTCCCATAATTGGATGATGAAGGGTCCATTTGGTTGTTTCCCACTCAAAGTTGTTTTAGATAAACATAAGCATATCCTATGATAATGCAATATCTAAAAAGTCATGATCCAATGAAAAATATAACATGGAAATTAGTAGTGATGATCCTCAACTAATTTCCTTATCTCCAACTTTAAAAACCACTCTAATTTTTAAGGGAGATGAATTAAGATCCCATTCTAACTATCATAATTATGAAGTTATATTAAATACTATGATAATGCAATATCTAAAAAGTCATAATCAAATGAAAAATATAACATGCAAATTAATAGTGATGATCCGCAACTAATTTCCTTATCTCAACTTTAAAAACCACTCTAATTTTTAAGAGAGATGAATTAAGATTCCATCCTAACTATTATAATTATGAAGTTAAATTATTACTTAATATATGGTAGAATCTCTACTAAACAAAGTCTGTTTATTTGGTAGAGTATGTACTCAATAAATAATGAAAATTGTTTTCTATTCCTCAAATAAATAGACTTGCATATTATTAGTGTTTCAATCTTTTGATATTCTCATAATGTGCATATATTTCCGATAAAAAACAATGAAAGAAAACCAACGGAAGTAAAAATGGATTCTGCTTATCACTCTGCAGATATTTCTCAATGTTGGGAAAAATACTGAGAGGGGGGGGTGAATCAGTATTTAGATCTGATTGATAACTTTTTAGTTTTTCTTTCTCAAAAACCCATACACTACTTTACTGAACCCAACTCGTGTATACACGCAGATATCCTTAACAAAACTTGTGTATTACCAGAGATATCATTATGCAGATAATTCTTTACTTAGATCATTGCATCATTCATTCATTATATGTTAAGTAAGCAGTAAACATGTGCAGTAAGACCAAAATAAATCATCACACATAAGCATCACACATGAACACCAGGATTTAAGGTGGAAACCCAATTCGGGAGAAAACCACCGCTGCTGTCGTCTCAGTCTTCAATATTTATTATAAAGAAAACTTCTTACAAAATTGTACTGGCGCAGACTCATACCAGCACACAGGCACTCACCTGCAGAAGGCTACAACCTTCTCTCGTTTACCAACATCTCCTGGAAGGGAGCTACAACCCCCTACTCTCATTTACCAGCCTGTCTTGGAAGGGAGCTACTACCCCATGCTCTCGTTTACCAGCTACCACTAGAAGGGAGCTGCTAACCCCTTACTGAAGGCATCGACCCTCAACACTATTGCAGACCACATTTCATCAATTTTCATACTGGATCAAATAGCTTCAACACAACCCTTCACTTAACATCAACAAACATACTTTGCCCAATACTTCAAACAGAACAATGAGACCACTGTAACCAAGATATCATAAATAACCCAGACTTCAGAATAGATATGCAGATGGAAACTCAACCCTGAACATTCATTGAATCAAATATCATATGCTACTTCTCTTTACTGAAACTGCGTGTATACGCGGTTCCCTGCTTAGCAACCTGTGTATGCCTCTGTGCCTAACATGGAATGCATATGCTACTTCTATTTACTGAAGACGCGTGTATACGCACTTATCTTCGTATCAACCTGTGTATACTTCTGAGAACACTGATTTTTTAGAATGTGATCAAACTCATATTCAGATCTGAGATTAGATTTATGTTCAAACAATCTATCAACCATGCAGAACTGTTTAGACAATCATTCTTCCTTCATTGAATCATCAACCAACAACTTGATCTTTAATCATAATTAGCAGCACAATCAACATTCAAAAAATCCAGATCTGTATGAATACCTCCTTGACAGACAGCAGTAAAACAGCATAACAGATTAGACATTTCATTCCACACACTTCAGCAAAACCCTAGATTCCATACGTGCTTTTACTTCACTGAACCTGCATATATACGCGCTTTCACAGAGACAAACTTGCGTATACTTCAGTGAATTTTATTCTTCAGAAACCCTGACTGCCATATGCACTTTTCTTTAAGCGAACCCACGTATATACGTGCTTTTACCAAGACAAACTAGCGTATAGATCTATAAAAGATAAACTTTGCAGAATAGTCCAGATCTATAAACTTACCCAGATTTCTTCAATTTCTTCATCAGACTTGCACCAGGTCTTCATCATTTCTTTTTAGATCATCCCAGAGATTCATAATTTCTAGATCTAGAGATCTTGAACCTTCATCATATCCATAGGTGCATCATAGATTTAGATCTATCAATTAAGAACAGAGTTCAACCATGCAGATATACTTCAGAGTGAAGTATTCATTAAAACCCAGACATATGCACACCTTGCACTATTATTCTCTTCTCCTTATATAGGTTTAGCCTTTATTAATACCATGAGTCAAAACCACTCAACCTCCGATGGTATTCCTGGACGGGATCAACTAGATAATCCAGTGCTCAATACTATGGGCCAATACCATGGTTATGTCCCCTGGTTTTATAAATTTAGAGCGCAAATAGGCATACACTACTTGTCACGTACATTTCTGCGTACATACGCTACTTCTCCTTTACAAACCTGCGTATGATTTGTGACATATCATACTTATCATCTCTCTGGCACTTACTGAAATTTCTTTCTCTGCTACTTCTGAGCTGCTTGAAGATACATCAGATTTACATCATTAATAAACTCATCAAGTCAGTTTCCATCAAGGACAACTTCATCAAGTAGGTTGCCATCAAGGACAACACATTGCATGATATTGCCAACACTCAAAAAGTTTGTCATAGAAAATAGATAAAAAATAATGGTTAACATGCACACAACTATAACCTCCACTAAAAAAAATTACATCAATTCTTTCAGTTTTTCAGCTTCATCACATCTTACTATTTTTGGCAGGTTTTCAGGTCCTACACTCTCAGAGCCGTTATGGGGACTTAATGATCCAAGTGGATATTGGTGGCCACCCAACAAGTCCATTTTTAACCCCCACCATCAGTTCTTTCAGTTTGTAATTTCAACACAACTTGCTATTTTTAGCAGTTTTTCGGGTCCTGAACTTCCGAATCCGTTTTGAGGCCCTAAACGATGTTTTTTGGGAAAACGGGGAAGAACAAGAGTTATCAACTGATGTTGCTCACTCAAAATTTGTGCTCGGATAGATATTTCTTTCGAGCTATTGATTGCATCATATGGATATTGGATGCCAAAGTTACGTCCCCGGGAAGTTGAAACACCAATTTACCCAAGCGAGACCCATAGTTTTGGCGCTTCATCTCCTAGGGTTATGTTTTTGGACGTTTCAGATTTTACATTGTTTCTCAACAATAAATAGGCCTTCAATCCTCATTGTAACATAGTTCATGGGGTTGGTAGCGACACATCTCTTCTCAAGGATAAGCGCTACCAGTGCCCTAGCTCACTTATTCTCATCATGTCTACATTGTAACACACTTCAGGGGCTGGTAGCCGACACATCTCCTATCAGAGATAAGTGCTTCTAGTACCCTAGCTGTTCAATTCCATTATGTCTCATTGTAACATAGTTCAGAGGCCTATAACCACCACATATATTCTCAGAGATACGCCTACCAGGGCCCTGGTTGTTCATTTCAGTCATTTGTTTTATTAATAAAATGAAACATTATTTCTGATGCATCTCTGTGCTTATGGTTATATGTGTATTATGTTGCTTTCCTGCATAAAATCTAGATCAGTGGTATCAGAGCAGTCTACTTTTTCTCTGTTTTTCTTTTCATGTCCCAAACGTGGCCAGGGTAAAAGGAGTTCAACCTCGCAACCCCGACGACCCCCCATGGTGGAAGGAAAGAAAGACGAGGGAGCAAGAGATCCTATAAAAATATTTCTTGAGGAAGCCCTCGAGAAATAGAGGAATGCGATGATGGATAAATTTTCCCAGATCCTTCAATAGCTGCCCACCAATGACACAACTACATCCAGCACATCCACCAATAGGTCTGCGATATCTTGGACAAATCCAACACCAATTTTAGCATAATTCCCCCCCCCCCCCCCCACATCGAGGAACTTAATGCAACGGAGACCATTGATTCCTGAGGAGGGAGGAATGATCCAGGTGGATATCAATGGCCTCCTACCTATTCCATTTGGACCCGCAAAATCAATTCTTTCAGTTTTTCAGCTTCAGCACATCTTACTATTTTTATCAGGTTTTCAGGTCCTACACTCTCGGAGCCGTTATGGGGACTTAATGATCCAGGTGGATATTGGTGGCCACCCACCGAGTCCATTTTGAACCCCCACCATTATTTTTTTCATTTTTTAAGTTTAGCACAACTTACTATTTTTAGCAGTTTTCCGGGTCCTGAACTTCCAAAGCCATTTTGAGGCCCTAAATGATGTTTTTTGGGAAAACGGGGTACAACGTTTGTCATTGACAAACTTTGCTCACTTAGAAGTTGTATTCCTCGAATATATATTTCTAAAAAGCTATTGAGTGCATCAAACGAAGATCGGATGCCAAAGTTACTTCCCCGAGAAGTTGAAACACCAATTTACCCAAACGAGACTCGCAGTTTTGGCGGTTCATCTCCTAGGGTTAGGTTTTTGGACATTTCAGATTTTACATTGTTTCTCAACAATAAATAGGCCTTCAATCCTCATTGTAACTCAATTCACTCAGAAGTTGTATTCCTCGAATAGATATTTCTAACAAGCTATTGAGTGCATCAAATGAAGATCGGATGCCAAAGTTACTTCCCCGAGAAGTTGAAACACCAATTTACCCAAACGAGACTCGCAGTTTTGGCGGTTCATCTCCTAGGGTTAGGTTTTTAGACATTTCAGATTTTACATTATTTCTCAACAATAAATAGGCCTTCAATCCTCATTGTAACACAATTCAGGGGTCTGGTAGCCGACACATCTCTTCTCAGGGATAAGCACTACCAGTGCCCTAGCTCACTTGTTCTGATCATGTCTACATTGTAACACACTTCAGGGGCTGGTAGCTGACACATCTCTTCTCAGAGATAAGCAATTATAGTACCCTAGCTATTCATTTCCATTATGTCTCATTGTAACACATTTCAGAGGCCTGTAACCATCACATCTCTTCTCAGAGATACGCCTAACAGTGCCCTAGTTGTTCATTTCAGTCATTTGTTTTATTAATAAAATGAAACATTATTTCTGCTGCATCTCTCTGCTTATGGTTATATGTGTATTCTGTTGCGTTCCTACATAAAATCCAGATCAGTGGTATTAGAGTGGTCTGCTCTTTCTTTTTCTTTTTTTTTCATGTCCCCAATGCGGCCAGGGTATAAGGAGTTCAAACTCACAACCCCAATGACCCCCCATGGCGGAAGGAAAGAAAGACGAGGGAGCAAGAGATCCTATCAAAATATTTCTCATGGAGGCCCTCGAGAAACAGAGGAACGCGATGATGGATAAATTTTCCCATATCCTTCAACAGTTGCCCATCGATGGCACATCTACATCCAGCACGTCCACCAATAGGTTCGCGACATCCTGGACAAATCCAACACCAAGTTCAGCAGAATTTGCCCCCCCCCCCTCCCCCTCATGGAGGAAGTTAACGCAATGGAGACCATTGCTTCCTAAGGAGGGATGAATGATCCAGGTGGATATTAGTGGCCTCCTACCTATTCCATTTGGACCCGCAGCATCAATTCTTTTAGTTTTTCAACTTCGGCACATCTTACTATTTTAAGCAGGTTTTCGGGTCCTACACTCTCGGCACCGTTATGGGGACTTAATGATCTAGGTGGATATTGGTGGCCACCCACCAAGTCCATTTTGGATCCCCACCATCAGTTCTTTCAGTTTGTAAGTTCAGCACAACTTACTATTTTTAGCAGTTTTTCGGGTCCTGAACTTTCGAAGCCGTTTTGAGGCCCTAAACGACATTTTTTGGGAAAAAGGGAGCAACATGGGTCATAGACCTATGAACCATGTTGCTCACTCAAAATTTGTAGTCCTTGGATAGATATTTCTAACGATCTATTGAGTGCGTCAAACAGAGAACGGATGCCAAAGTTACGTCCCTGAGAAGTTGAAACAACAATTTACCCAAACAAGACCCACAGTTTTGGTGCTTCATCTTCTAGGGTTAGGTTTTTGGACATTTCAGATTTTACATTGTTTCTCAACAATAAATATGCCTTCAATCCTCATTGTAACATAGTTCAGGGGGTTGGTAGCCGACACATCTCTTCTCAGGGATAAGTGCTACGACTGTCCTAGCTCACTTGTTCTGATCATGTTTACATTGTAACACACTTTAGGGGCTAGTAGCCGACACATCTCTTCTCAGAGATAAGTGTTTCTTGTACCCTAGCTGTTCATTTCCATTATGTCTCATTGTAACACAATTCAGAGGCCTATAACCGCCACATCTCTTCTCAGAGATACGCCTACAAGTGCCCTAGTTGTTCATTTTAGTCATTTTTTTTATTAATAAAATGAAACATTATTTCCGTTGCATCTCTGTGCTTATGGTTATATGTGTATTCTGTTGTGTTCCTTCATAAAATCTGGATCATGTTGATAGCTTAGATAATGAAAAATTTTCAAACTACTTAACCTTGACAGATAAGTAGATTAGGTAGAGAATAAAAGGGCTCATCAGTCTAATATGAGCCTTTGGATGATATAAGGGTAGACATAGATAGTTTTTATGCTTTCAAAAGAAAATGATGTCCAGGGTTTGCAAATTCAAATGCAGCCAAAATGAAGAGAAAATGTTAGGAAAATTATGATGGGTAGGTAGATTTGATGCTGAAGCAATCATGTTTTCTCATATTATAGGATCACGGCTTCAAAGAATAGCAACAATATCAGCATTGCAAAATGAAGAAAACCAGCAAACATGTAAGGCACCTCATCTTCAAATCAGAGATCTGAGATCCGAGGTTCTTGACACCTCTTCAAAGGAGCTTCCCTCCCCAAGTGGAGCCAATGTTATTCATCAATATTTTTCACTGTCTTTGGATGACTAAAGGGTGTTTGTAGATTTCTGAAAACAAAATTCCTTGAATATCTTGAGTTTCAGAAATCTCACTGCCTTCATTATCCTTATAAACCTATTTTCACTATTTATCAAGTTTTCCATCTTAGAGTCACCCTGTTTCTCCTAAAAACTCCTTATGGGGTTATACCTCTCATTTTCATCCTCCTTTCATGCCTATAATCTCATTGCTTGATATTTTCCCCTTGCCACTAAACTCCACCTTCCCTCTAGGGTTTTCCTATAGCTAACTCATTCCCATGTTCCCCAGGTTCCTCAAGCATTAATGGTCTCAAAACTATCTCTCTAGGCTCTTTAGATAAATCAAGTACATTGGATTTTAGATCTTTAATACAACACTTTTGACCATACTTTGTTTTCACTTGAAGACCTCCAGGTCAAAGTTTAGTCAAAATCAGGTCGAAGGACCCTCCCACTAGGTCATTAGGGCTTTTACATGTTTTAAGGTCATCATTGGATGTTTTAGGCACTACTTTTCCTTTGCTAGAATCTGGCTCAGATGTAATAGAATGTCAAGACATGGTTATTCAAGGACCTAAAATATTTCCAAATAAGATTACCTCATCAGTTCAAAGTCTGCAAATGAGAAAAATTACAAAGTTTGGCACTTCTGTAGGAGTGTTGAAATTTGTGTCAACAAAAGATACTGATGAGGTAGACTATCTACTCCTGAATGAAGACAAATTGCAGCCAAGGAAAGGGGAACACATTGGTCTTATAGAGGGTTTTTAACTTGATGGTCCAGTTGAGTGCCAAAACAGTGATCACTTATAGAAATGACATGGAGGAGGCACACAAGGCCAAACATGAAGAAAATATATCAGAAAATATTGAAGAGATATGGAGAAAGGTGAGGTGAACAGGACAAAAATGAATGAACTTGAAAGGGCTATAGAGAACTTAGAAGACAACACTGATGATTGTTATAAAAGAGTTGCAAACACCAAGGGTTTTGAAGAAGATGGTCAGAGAAGGTAAAAATCATTACTTAAACTCCATGGTGGAAGCAAAGGAGGATTTTGAAGATGCTTCTATATGTTTGAATCCCAAAGTTGTCAAAAATGAGCTTGTTAGGCCTTAGGAATCAAAAGAGAGGTAAAATTCATCACTTCATCAAATCTGCATGAAAAAAGTGTAAAAAGGTTAGCGGGAATAGAACAGGGGACTTTGACATTAGAAATTGGGTTTTCAAAGTTAAATTAAACATACAAGTCTATAAAAATCCCATATCACACTTCAATGAATCATTGTTATCCTTCAAAAGACCAAGAGCACCCAAGAGAGAAAAAATTGTGAGTTTTCTAAGTGTATTTGGGCAAATTATTTTGGTGTTGCACGCTCAGACTAGATTTTTTCCCCTGGAAGTTGGTGCTGCACGCTTGGCATTTCTCCTCAGTTCAATTTGTGAAGGTTCTGTGCACCTGACAGAGCAATGCGCTCTTGCCCGATAGGACCTGGCAAAGACTGCCTTGGTGCTGCGCACTTAGAACTGGCACTACGCCCTTAGCCTTGGCATTGCGCCCTCGGCCTTGGCGTTTCGCGCTTGGACAGGAAGGGTTTCTAAACCTTCTAACAACTCAAATCACCTCAAATTGCTTCCAGGTCTCTCCCAAAGGTCCTCCAAGCATATTGAGGGGTAAGTACATGTCATAAACCCATCTTCAAGCAATTTGTTCATCACTTAATTGAATGAAAAGGAAACCCTAAGTTTAAGATTGAAGTCACTGATTTTTCCTTTACTTCATTTTCCTATAAAGAGTATCAGTCAAAACAAAGGGTTATTACAGTGCTCAAGGGTTGTCATCCATATAAGCTTTCCCCTACACCCATTCCCTTCATTCACTCATTCCATTCACTTGCAAAGCTGCCCTTTCATCACCTTCCCTTCATCTCCTTTCACATCAGTCCAACGGTTTCTAAAAATAGAGTTTTCAACATTTCTAAGGGAGAGGACAATGGCAGTGGTGGCGAGGCCCAAATGCCAAGAAGGCATGATCACAAAGGAGGCAAGATAAATAGATCTGAACCCCTTAATACAAGAGAGCTCATGGCATCTCCCCTTACTATTTCTTGTTTCAAACATGTAGGTTGCTATGAATTTTGTGAAAAGGTGTAGCAGGCACAAAACCACCTTGAGCTAACTAGAAAATTTATCATTAACTTGCATGAAAAACAAGTTAATCTTGCAGGGGTCACCTTTGAATTGTCTACAAATTCCATTACCAATGCCACATGCATACCTAGTATAGGGGAGAAATGGTTTAAGCAAGCTAACCTTGACATGAGTTACTTTGAGCCATACCTTAAGCCCAGGTATAAAGACAACAACAAATCCATCTTTCCTTTCTCTCACCTGTATGATAGATATGCACCTATGATATAGGATGGAAAAAGGCTGGAAAAGCCAAGGCTATTGATCCGGATTTATCCAGGAATGCAACAGAATAAACATATAACCATAAATACAGAGATGCAGCAGAAATAACACTTCATTTCATTAATATCAAAGAACTGAAATTTTCTTATAGAAAGAATGGAAATAAAACTAGCTAGGGCGCTGGTAGCTATCTCTGAGAAGAGATGTGGTAGCTACAGGCCTTTGAACTGAGTTACAATGAGGCTCAAGGGCCTATTTATTATTTAGAAACAATGGGGCATCCTAAACATCCAAAGACCTAACCCTAGGAGATGAAGCGCCAAAACTATGGGCCCCGTTTGGGTAAATTAGTGTTTCAACTTCCCAGGGACGTAACTTTGGCATACTATCTCTGTTTCACGCACATGATACATCATTAGAAAGATCTATCCGAGGAATACAACTTTCACCACAAATATCATTCCGAAACTAAATTATATTCCCTGGAGGCGTGATGCCCAAAAAACGTCGTTTAGGGCCTCAAAATGGCTCCGGAAGTTCAGGACTCGAAAAACTGCTAAAAATAGTAAATTATGCCAAAAATGAAAAACTGAAAGAGACAATGGTGGGGGCCCAAGTGGAATAGGTGGGTGGCCACCAATATCCACCTGGATCATTCCTCCCCCCTTAGGAAGCAATGGTCCCCATTGCGTTAAGTTCCTTCATGAGATGAGGAAATTTCTGCTGAACTTGGTCCCTGGTGAACCACTTTCCTTGGTGCAGGAGTTGGCCAGCTTTGACAACCCGATACAGTTGGATCTGCTGTTGACGAGTGTTCTTGATTTGCATGTCCATGATACAATCTGTGATGGCCTGTTCCATGCAGTCTGGGTTTAACTCTGTTGGTGTGAGTTGTTCTGCAATGTCCGAGGTGTCCAGTAGAGGTGGGAAGTAAGGACGAAGGCGATCCACATTGAAGACTGGGTGCAGATCAAGGAATGGAGGAATACTAAGCTCGAATGCATTGTTCCCTACGGCCTTGGTGATGGTGTACGGCCCGTATCGGAGCGGGCGAAGCTTGCGGTGGGGTCCAGTGAGGCGCTCCTTCTGCAAATGTAGCCATACTTTGTCGCCCACCTGGAAGTTGTGTGGCACCCGGTGTTGATCATGGCGTTGCTTGTACTTGGCATTGGCTCTGTCCAATATATCATGAACCTGTTGGCGGATGTGTTGAATGCGCTCAATGAAGCTACTTTCTTTGTCAACTTCAGACTGGACATGAGCTGAATCAGCCTGAGCAGCTGCAAATGGCATGGCTACGTCAATGGGACATAGTGGCTGGAATCCCAAGCCCACCTGAAAGGGGCTATGGCCAATTGAACTGTGGAGAGCCCTGTTATAACTATGTTTTACATAGGGGAGGCTCTCATCCCATGTGTGTGGATGCTTTTAATTGTACATGCGCAGAATGTGTACAATCATTCTATTGACGACCTCTGTCTGGCCGTCTGTTTGGGGATGGAAAGCTGTGGACTTGGTGAGCTTTGTGTCCAACATTGACCAGAGGCTGGACCAAAATGTGCTGAGGAACCTGCTATCTCGATCTGATATGATAGACTGTGGGATCCCAAAGTGCACCCACACTCGTTTAAAGAAGAGTTTAGCAGTGGCTTCTGCTGTGATATTCTTCTTACAGGCCGCCATAATGGCCATCTTCGAGAATATGTCAATGACCATGAAAACACATTCATTTCCATTCTTAGTAGAAGGTAGGCCCGACATGTAATCCATGGAGATGTATTCCCAAGGTCAACTAGGTGTAGGTAGTGGAGTATATAGGCCTTGCTTCTTGATGGTCGGTTTGGCAATGGCACAAGCAGTGCAGGATCTGATGTGCTGCTTGACATCCTTTCAAAGGTTCGGCCAATAGAAATACTTCTATAGTATTGCTACTGTTTTCTCGACCTCGAAATGCCCAGCGACTCGACTGTAGTGTGCTTCCCATATCATCTTGGCACGCTTGCTTGAAGGAACACAAAGGTGTCCCAGGTGACATAAAATTGCATCTTGGAGGTGAAAATTTGGAACTTGCGTACCCCCCAAGAGTGCCTTGTCAGTGTGGCAGAATTCTGGGTCACTCTCATAGAGAAGCGGCCAATCAGAAGTCTCGTGCCCACAAGAGTTGAGCACGGTGGTGAGCGCCACGATCGGTGGTCGGCTGAGGCAGTCTGCAACATTATTGGTGCTACCCTTCTTGTACTTGATGTTCAAATGAAACTGTTGTAGATTTATGGACCACTTTTGATGGCGATCATTCTGCAACTTCCCTTGTGTCTGTATAAACTACAGGGGCCGGTGGTCTGTGTGGATGATTTTTTCCTTCCCCAAAATGTAATGCTTCCATTGTCAACAGGCTTGCACAATGGAATACATTTCTTTGCATAGGTGGGATACTTGTGAACTGTCTCAGAAAATGTATCACTGTGATATGCCACTGGATGTCCCTGTTGAGTAAGAACTGCCCCAATAGCATAGTCAGAGGCATCTGTCTCGATCTCAAATGGCTGTTGCAAGTATGGTAATGTGAGCACTGGGGCAGAACAGAGGCGATTTTTCAATTCTGTGAACGCCTTCTGTTGAGGTTCTGACCAAAAGAATTTTTCTCTCGCTCCTCCCTTGGTGACTTGACTCAAGGGCCAAGTGATATGAGAGAATCCCAACACGAATCTATGGTAGAAATTAGCAAGACCCAGAAAGTTGCGAAGCTCTGTTATAGTAGTCGGGGCTGGCCAATCCTGAATGACTTGGATCTTGGCTGGATCCACATGCACCCCCCTTTCATCAATAATGTATCCCAGATATTGAACCTGGGTCATGCCAAACGTGCACTTCTCCAAATTGGCACACAACTTGTGTTGCCGCAGTGTTTGGAGGACCCGTCAGATGTGGTGAAGGTGCTCTTCCCAAGTCTTGCTGAAGATTAGAATGTCATCCAAGTACACCACTACAAATGAGTTGGTGAATGGCCACAAGATTTCGTCCATCATCCTCATGAAGGTTGCGGGAGCATTTGTCAACCCGAAAGGCATAACTAGCCATTCAAAAAGGCCTTCCTTGGCTTTGAAGGCAGTCTTCCACACATGAGAGGGTTCAATAGGTACCCGGTGATACCCAGACTTCACGTCAATCTTGCTGAAATATTTTTCACCTTTGAGTTGGTCCAGAAGGTCATCAATCCATGGGAATGGGTACCTATTCTGGACAGTGATCTTGTTTAGCGCCCGATAGTCAATAAAGAGTCTCCATGTCCCATCCTTCTTCTCTACCAACACGATCGGGCTCCCACAGGGTGATGAACTTGGTCTGATGTGACCTTTCTGCAACAGCTCCTGAATCTGCCTCTTGATTTCATCATTCTCTAGAACAAAGCGCTGATAGATCAGTCCATTGGGTAGCAGCGCACCTAGGGTCAAATCAAACGGGTGCTTGACCTGACAGTGCAGAGGAACCCCTGTGGGTGAGGTGAAGATGTCCCCATACTCCTCCATAACCTTATCCATTTGTTGTTTTCGTGCAGAGGAGCCCTGTCTCGAGGTCGTGGCCACAATATTCTTCTTTCCCTGGGGGCGGATCATCAGGAAAATGAATTTCCTGGTTTTGGAAATGAGCTTACTGCATTGTTTTGCAGTAACCAAAGAGATAGCCGCAGGAGGTGGTACCTCTAGTATCCTGTACAACTTATTTCCCAAAGTAACAATGACAACATGAGGTCGAGACTCATACATAGCATGGCGCTTCCACAAGTATGGTTTTCCTAATAATAGATCAGAAACATCACATAATACCTCATCCGTGAAGGGCTTGATTCTATAGGGAAGGTAGCACTACTGGCTGACGCGGAGATCTCGTCATTGGTGAAGCCACCCGATGGTGTATGGATGTGGGTGAGTTGTGGTTAGCAAGCCCAACCGCTTCATGACGTCTACTGAAATGAGGTTATTTTGGCTCCCATTATCGACAATGAACTGTACAGGGGAGCCCTTTACCCACATCTGGGAGTGGAAGAGACGTTCCTCCTCCTCTAGATCTTCCGGTTCCTCCTTCTGGATCTTTGTAGTGGCAACAATGGCATTGGGCTCCGCATCAATAATCTATTTCCCTTTTTCATTCCCCTTTTCAGGTTCTGATTCAGAGTCGGAGCATGCATCTTACTCAGAAGCCCTCATCTCGGCCACTAGCGACTGCTTGGCCCGACACTCACTTGTGTTGTGAGTGGAGCTATTATGGAACTCACATCACTTTCCCGTGTCCTTCTTTGGCTTTGTAGTGATATTCTTTTCTTGTGGCTTTGACGGGTTGTCTTTAGCTGGCATGCCTTGGCTCTATCCTTTGTTCTGCGGTTTGGAAGCACCTTTCCCTTACTTTTGATTCGCAGATCCAAAGTCTTGCTTCTTCTGTTTGAATTTCTGCTCAATCTTGGCAACATACTGGTATGCCGTACCAAGCGAGGAGATGTTGAGGAACTCCATTTCCTCCTGAATGTATCTGTGCAGACAGCTTCGATACTTTAGCACCAAATTTTTCTCTAAATATTTGATACCCAACTTTGTGCGCAGGGTATGGAACAGATTCGTTAGCTCATGCACATCTTGATCACTTTGTTGTCGTAGCATGGTCCATTGTATGTACTTGTCCTCATAGCTCCCCACGGGATAGTACTATTCCTTGACGGCGTCTCGGAAAGAATTCCAAGTTGGTACGGCTGAGAACAGAGAGGGTTCTGTCTGGTCCTTGTTCTCACAGTAGGTTTCCCACCAGTCCTTAACATGGGGGGTAGCTTTGAGGAGTGCAAAAATAATCTTCTCCCGGTCTGAAAAGTCATGAATAGAGAAATATCCTTCTAATAGATTCAACCATCTATCTACGGCATCTGTGTCTATTTGACCCTCAAATATGGGAATGTCAAAATTTACTTGTACCTTAAAAGGATTCACACCTCCACAGTGGCTGCTGGATGCAGATGCGCCGCCGGTGGGCAGCTGTTGAAGGATCTGAACAAAGTTATCCATCATCGTGTTCCTTTGTTTTTCGAGGGCCTCCTCGAGCAATATTTTGATAGGATCTCCTGCTACCTCATCTTTCTTTTCATCCCCCATGGGCATCTGTCGAGGTTTGCGAGGTTGATCTTGCAAAGGTTCCACCAGATCAAGCCCTAGCTCCTTATACCCTGACCTCGTTGGGGACATGCAAATAAGGATCGAGAAAAAGCAGACCGCTCTGATATCACTGATCTGGATTTATGCAGGAACGCAACAGAATAAACATATAACCATAAATACAGAGATGCAGCGGAAATAACACTTCATTTCATTAATATCAAAGAACTGAAATTTGCTTACAGACATAATGGAAATAGAACTAGCTAGGGCACTGGTAGCTATCTCTAAGAAGAGATGTGGCGGCTACAGGCCTCTGAACTGAGTTACAATGAGGCTTGAGGGCCTATTTATTATTGAGAAACAATGGAGAATCCTAAACATCCAAAAACCTAACCCTAGGAGATGAAGCGCCAAAACTATGGGCCCCGTTTGGGTAAATTAGTGTTTCAACTTCCCAGGGGCGTAACTTTGGCATACTATCTCCATTTGACGCACATGATACATCATTAGAAATCTCTATCTGAGGACTACAACTTTCACCACGAATATCATTCCATTTTGGAATGAGATTATTCCATTTTGGAATGAGATTCGCTGGAGGCGCGATGCCCAAAAAACGTCGTTTAGGGCCTCAAAACGGCTCCGGAAGTTCAGGACCCGAAAAACTGCTAAAAATAGTAAATTATGCCGAAACTGAAAAACTGAAAGAGACAATGGTGGGGGCCCAGGTGGAATAGGTGGGTGGCCACCAATATCCACCTGGATCAACTATGCTATATGAGACCTTGGGCACTCTTGATGACATTAAGGATGAGGAAGAAAAACTTCATAGGAAGAGGCCAAGGACAATTGGGTTGAAGAAGGCCTTAGCTCGGGAAAGAGAGAAAGAGATAGAGTTGGCATAGCAGCTCACTCCAAGTGAGTTGCTTGCCATGGAGATCAGCTATGAAAGAGAATCTTGGCTAAAGAGAGCTAATGTACACCTATAGGATTAGCTTGAGAAGGAAAAAAGAAACATTGACCTTCAAAAGAAGATGGAAAGGCATTATGCCTTAAGAAACATGATTGCAAGGGCCAAGCTCAAAAAAGCCCTTGCAAAGATTCAAGCACAAAAGGAGGAAAAGGAGAAGTAAAACCTAAACATCTTTGCTGATGTATCCCTCCAAGTCTCCAAAACATGATCAGCAAGACAAAATCCATTTTTGGCATCTTTTTGCAAGTTTTGAGTTTTTGACTTTTTGGCCAGCAGAAAAAAAGGCCAAACGCACAGAACCATTGGCATTGTGCTCTTTTTTGGGGCACTAAAATGGGAAAAAAATCAGCATTTTCATGTTTCTCATGCCTAGCACATCATTCACAAAAGGTTTCATCTCATTTGGAGCAAAAATGGTCCCTCAAAAGGGCCAAAAACCACCTAAAAAACACCTTTCTGCCCTATTTTCAGCATTGGCGCTGCACCCTTAGCAGTATTGGGAGAATGGATTTTTGAGAAGGAAAATGGACACCATTCTAGAAACCAAAGGAAAATTTGGAAACTAGACAGGAGACGCTTTCCAATGAGCTATCATGGAGCTCATTTGGACACCGAGAAGGCCTCCAAAACTTAGCTGTAAAAAGGGAAGTTTTCCCAGTTTTGGCGTTGCGCCCTCAGCCAGTGGCACTGCGACCTTGCCAGAAAGTCAAAAAAAGACACAAGAAGTTATTGAAAAATATATTTTGAGGGCCTAAAGGACAAATATCTCTAAAATTAGCTGAGGAGTTATGTTGGAAGTTATTTTTGTCATGAATGAGTTTGGGATATTTGTGCCTTAGGCCTTGCATGGTCTCAATGGTCAAATGCATTAAATTTGTAATTAATGACATTTTTAAACCCTAGCTATGGTTTACCTCCTCACTTGGCAGTTAAATACTGCATGTAAGTTTCATTATTTTTGTTAGTTGATTGTTGAGCTCAATAACATAAAATTGGAGTTGTGAAGAAATTGGATTTGGATTTATGTGAATGTTTTGATTTGAATGGTAATGGAGCAAACACATTTGCAGGATTCATGAACATGGCTAATGGTGCTGTTTTTCTAATATAGTACTTCTCTTCTTATGTTTTCCATATTGTGCATCTTTCTCTTGCAATAGAATATAAAATTTAGCTTAAGATATGCTGTTAGAGTCACCTTAAGTCAGTATTTTTCTATTTCTCTAATGTTTTCCTCTGCCAGGTTAGATTAGAGAATTCTTAATTTCTCTCTAGTTCCACTCAACTTGTTTTCCTTAAGAATGGTTTAATGGAGTCAAGCCAAAGAATTTTATGGCATGCCCTATCCTTTGGTGTAGCTTAAAACATTGTTTTTGAGGCCTTTTATTTGAAGTTTACTAATTAGGGTTTGGCTAAAGAAGTTTATGGTTTGCCCTGTCCTTTATTCCATCTTGAATAGTCACTTTGAAGGTATTTTATAGTTTGATTAAAGAATTTATGAGTTCTCTACTCTTTGAGCATCACTTGTTTGTCGTCTTAAATGTTTTCTTTCTCTGAAGGCAAATAACTAGAGAATTTAGGAGTTCCTTGTTCTCTACGGTTTGTTGGATTGTTGTTTTTTAAGTTTACTTGGTGAAGTTTGACTGGAGAAGTATAGTGTGTGCCCTGTCCTTTGGTTATTTCTTAAGCATAGTGATCTTGAAGGCCCTTCATCCGCAAATAGATGGTCAGAGAAAGAAATTAGTAACCATTTGGAAACTTATTTATGTTGTTTTTCTTTAAAAAAGTAGAGTTAATAGGTGTGGTGGTTACACCTTTCCAAATGATGGAACAACAACATCTTTTATGGTGCTACCAAAAATGTCCTTCTATGAGGAAGTGTATGAATAAAATCCCTCATCATTGATCTTTTACATACTATGTTTGTCTACGTTTCAATAGGTGGAGAAAAAGATTATAACCTTTGTTGAAATTATTTCTACACTCAAGGATAATTTTATGTTGTATCAATAGAATGAAATGCTCAGAAGTCGATCAACATTGATCAAAGACACCACTATTTAACAAAGGTTAATTGACTATCTTGGCTTTGCAACTCTATAAGAATTCATTCTTGAAGAGGAAGATTTAATATGAAATTCATATGAACATGGACCCTATACTATACTCAAATATATTTACCCTATTGCTTACAAGTTGCTTCTTCCAACCCCTTCTAATTTTGACCTATTGTTTCATGTGTCATGCTTGAAAAAAATGATAACACCCAATTATAGAGTTCAAACCATCCTCCCATAATTGGATGATGAAGGGTCCATTTGGTTGTTGCCCAATCAAAGTTGTTTTAGATAAACATAAGCATATCCTATGATAATGCAATATCTAAAAAGTCATGATCCAATGAAAAATATAACATGGAAATTAGTAGTGATGATCCTCAACTAATTTCCTTATCTCCACTTTAAAAACCATTCTAATTTTTAAGGAAGATGAATTAAGATCCCATCCTAACTATCATAATTATGAAGTTATATTAAATACTATGATAATGCAAGCCCAACCGCTTCACGACGTCTACTGAAATGAGGTTCTTTTGGCTCCCATTATCGACAATGAACTGTACAAGGGAGCCCTTTACCCACATCTGGGAGTGGAAGAGATGTTCCTCCTCCTCTGGATCTTCCGATTCGTCCTTCTGGATCTTTGTAGTGGCAACAGTGGCATTGGGCTCCGCATCAATAATCTATTTCCCTTTTTCATTCCCCTTTTCAGGTTCTGATTCAGAGTCGGAGCATGCATTTGACTCAGAAGCCCTCATCTCGGCCACTAGTGACTGCTTGGCCCAACAGTCACTTGTGTTGTGAGTGGAGCTCTTATGGAACTCACATCACTTTTCCTTCTTTGGCTTTGTAGTGCTATTCTTTTCTTGTGGCTTTGATGGGTTGTCTTTAGCTGGCATGCCTTGGCTCTATCCTTTGTTCTGCGGCTTGGAAGCACCTTTCCCTTACTTTTGATTCGCATATCCAAAGTCTTGCTTCTTCTGTTTGAATTTCTGCTCAATCTTGGCAGCATACTGTTATGTCGTACCAAGCGAGAAGATGTCGAGGAACTCCATTTCCTCCTGAATGTATCTGTGCAGACAGCTGCGATACTTTAGCACCAAATGTTTCTCTGAATATTTGATACCCAACTTTGTGCGCAGGGTATGGAACAGATTCGTTAGCTCATGCACATCTTGATCGCTTTGTTGTCGCAGCGTGGTCCATTGTATGTACTTGTCCTCATAGCTCCCCACGGGATAGTACTATTCCTTGACGGCATCTCGGAAAGAATTCCAAGTTGGTACGGCCGAGAACAGAGAGGGTTCTCTCTGGTCCTTGTTCTCACAGTAGGTTTCCCACCAAACCTTAACATGGGGGGTAGCTTTGAGGAGTGCAAAAATAATCTTCTCCCAGTTTGAAAAGTCATGAACAGAGAAATATCCTTCTAATAGATTCAACCATCTATCTACGACATCTGCGTCTATTTGACCCTCAAATATGGGAATGTCAAAATTTACTTGTACCTTAAAAGGAGTCGCACCTCTAGAGTGGCTGCTGGATGCAGATGCACTGTCGGTGGGTAGCTGTTGAAAGATCTGAAAAAAGTTATCCATCATCGCGTTCCTTTGTTTTTCGAGGGCCTCCTCAAGCAATATTTTGATAGGATCCTGCTCCCTCATCTTTCTTTTCGTCCCCCATGGGCATCCGTCGAGGTTTGCGAGGCTGATCTTGCAAAGGTTCCACCAGATCAAGCCCTAGCTCCTTATACCCTGACCTCGTTGGGGACATGCAAAGAAGGATCAAGAAAAAGCAGACCGCTCTGATACCACTGATCCGGATTTATGCAGGAACGCAACATAATAAACATATAACCATAAATATAGAGATGCAGCAGAAATAACACTTCATTTCATTAATATCAAAGAACTGAAATTTGCTTACAGACATAATGGAAATAAAACTAGCTAGGGCGCTAGTAGCTATCTCTGAGAAGAGATGTGGCGGCTACAGGCCTCTAAATTGAGTTACAATGAGGCTCGAGGGCCTATTTATTATTGAGAAACAATAGAGAATCCTAAACATCCAAAAACCTAACCCTAGGAGATGAAGCGCCAAAACTATGGGCCCCGTTTGGGTAAATTGGTGTTTCAACTTCCTAGGGACGTAACTTTGGCATACTATCTCCATTTGACGCACATGATACATCATTAGAAAGCTCTATCTGAGGACTGCAACTTTCGCCACGAATATCATTCCAAAATGGAATGATATTTGCTGGAGGCGTGATGCCCAAAAAACGTCGTTTGGGGCCTCAAAACGGCTCCAGAAGTTTAGGACCCGAAAAACTGCTAAAAATAGTAAATTATGCCGAAACTGAAAAACTGAAAGAGACAATGGTCGGGGCCCAGGTGGAATAGGTGGGTGGCCACCAATATCCACCTGGATCAGCTATGTTATATGAGACCTTGGGCACTCTTGATGACATTGAGGATGAGGAAGAAAAACTTCGTAGGAAGAGGCCAAGGACAATTGGGTTGAAGAAGGCCTTAGCCCGGGAAAGAGAGAAAGAGATAGAGTTGGCATAACGACTCACTCCAAGTGAGTTGCTTGCCATGGAGATCAGCTATGAAAGAGAATCTTGGCTAAAGAGAGCTAATGTACACCTATAGGATCAGCTTGAGAAGGAAAAAAGAAACATTGACCTTCAAAAGAAGATGGAAAGGCATTATGCCTTAAGAAACAGGATTGCAAGGGCCAAGCTCAAAAAAGCCCTTGCAAAGATTCAAGCACAAAAGGAGGAAAAGGAGAAGTAAAACCTAAACATCTTTGCTGATGTATCCCTCCAAGTCTCCCAAACATGATCAGCAAGACAAAATCCATTTTTGGCATCTTTTTGCAAGTTTTGAGTTTTTGACTTTTTGGCCAGCAGAAAAAAAGGCCAAACGCGCAGAACCATTGGCATTGTGCTCTTTTTTGGGGCACTAAAATGGGAAAAAATCATCATTTTCATCTTTCTCATGCCTAGCACATCACCCACAAATTTTTTCATCTCATTTGGAGCAAAAATGGTCCCTCAAAAGGGCCAAAACCACCTAAAAAACACCTTTCTGCCCTATTTTCAGCATTGGCGCTGCACCCTTAGCAGTATTGGGAGAATGGATTTTTGAGAAGGAAAATGGACACCATTCTAGAAACCAAAGGAAAATTTGGAAACTAGACAGGAGACGCTTTCCAATGAGCTATCATGGAGCTCATTTGGACACCGAGAAGGCCTCCAAAACTTAGTTGTAAAAAGGGCAGTTTTCCCAGTTTTGGCGTTGCGCCCTCAGCCAGTGGCACTGCGACCTTGCCAAAAAGTCAAAAAAAGACACAAGAAGTTATTGAAAAATATATTTTTGAGGGCCTAAAGGACAAATATCTCTAAAATTAGCTGAGGAGTTATGTTGGAAGTTATTTTTGTCATGAATGAGTTTGGGATATTTGTGCCTTAGGCCTTGCATGGTCTCAATGGTCAAATGCATTAAATTTGTAATTAATGACATTTTTAAACCCTAGCTATGGTTTACCTCCTCACTTGGCAGTTAAATACTGCATGTAAGTTTCATTATTTTTGTTAGTTGATTGTTGAGCTCAATAACATAAAATTGGAGTTGTGAAGAAATTAGATTTGGATTTATGTGAATGTTTTGATTTGAATGGTAATGGAGCAAACACATTTGCAGGATTCATGAACATGGCCAATGGTGATGTTGTTCTAATATAGTACTTGTCTTCTTATGTTTTCCATATTGTGCATCTTTCTCTTGCAATAGAATATAAAATTTAGCTTAGGATATGTTGTTAGAGTCACCTTAAGTCAGTATTTTTCTATTGCTCTAATGTTTTCCTCTGCCAGGTTAGATTAGAGAATTCTTAATTTCTCTCTAGTTCCACTCAGCTTGTTTTCCTTAAGAATGGTTTAATGGAGTCAAGCCAAAGAATTTTATGGCATGCCCTATCCTTTGGTGTAGCTTAAAACATTGTTTTTGAGGCATTTTATTTGAAGTTTACTAATTAGGGTTTGGCTAAAGAAGTTTATGGTTTGCCCTATCCTTTAGTCCATCTTAAATAGTCACTTTGAAGGTATTTTATAGTTTGATTAAAGAATTTAGGAGTTCTCTACTCTTTGAGCATCACTTGTTTGTCATCTTAAATGTTTTCTTTCTCTGAAGGCAAATAACTAGAGAATTTAGGAGTTCCTTGTTCTCTACGGTTTGTTGGATTGTTGTTTTTTAAGTTTACTTGGTGAAGTTTGACTGAAGAAGTATAGTGTGTGCCCTGTCCTTTGGTTATTTCTTAAGCATAGTGATCTTGAAGGCCCTTCATCCGCAAATAAATGGTCAGAGAAAGAAATTAGTAACCATTTGGAAACTTATTTATGTTGTTTTTCTTTAAAAAGGTAGGGTTAATAGGTGTGGTGGTTACACCTTTCCAAATGATGGAATAACAACATCTTTTATGGTGCTACCAAAAATGTCCTTCTATGAGGAAGTGTATGAATAAAATCCCTCATCATTGATCTTTTACATACTATGTTTGTCTACGTTTCAATAGGTGGAGAAAAAGATTATAACCTTTGTTGAAATTATTTCTACACTCAAGGATAATTTTATGTTGTATAAAATAGAATGAAGTAACAAGTCAGTCAACATTGATCCGAGCACCACTATTTAACAAGGAGGTTAATTATTCCTTGGCTTGCAACTCTATAAGAATTCATTGCTGAAGAAGAAGATTTAATATGAAGTTAGCACTTAAGTTTATGGACCCTATACTATACTCAAATATATTTACCCTATTGCTTACAAGTTGCTTCTTCCAACCCACTCTAATTTTGACCTATTGTTTCATGTGTCATGCTTGAAAAAAATGATACCACCCAATTATAGAGTTCAAACCATCCTCCCATAATTAGATGATGAAGGGTCCATTTGGTTATTGCCCAATCAAAGTTGTTTTAGATAAACATAAGCATATCCTATGATAATGCAATATCTAAAAAGTCATGATCCAATGAAAAATATAACATGGAAATTAGTAGTGATGATCCTCAACTAATTTCCTTATCTCCACTTTAAAAACCACTCTAATTTTTAAGGAAGATGAATTAAGATCCCATCCTAACTATCATAATTATGAAGTTATATTAAATACTATGATAATGCAATATCTAAAAAGTCATAATCAAATGAAAAATATAACATGAAAATTAATAGTGATGATCCTCAACTAATTTCCTTATCTCAACTTTAAAAACCACTCTAATTTTTAAGAGAGATGAATTAAGATCCCATCCTAATTATTATAATTATGAAGTTAAATTATTACTTAATATATGGTAGAATCTCTATTAAACAAAGTCTATTTATTTGATAGAGTATGTACTCAATAAATAATGAAAATTGTTTTCTATTCCTCATATAAATAGACTTGCATATTATTATTGTTTCAATCTTTTGATATTCTCATAATGTGCATATATTTCCGATAAAAACCAATGAAAGAAAACCAACGGAAGTAAAAATGGATTCCGCTTATCACTCTGCAGATATTTCTCAAAAAGTTTGTCATAGAAAATATATAAAAATTAATGGTTAACATGCACACAACTATAACCCCCACTTAAAAAAATTTAAAAAAATAACGCAATCCAAAGAGATTAGGATCTCCAAGTACACTTGCGCAACATGCACCACGCACTAAGTGGGAGCTTTTTAAAACCCATGATGAATTACTTTACCAGCGTGATACTCTGCTCCCAAGGTTCAACATTACAGACTAGTGGATGTGACTCGGCCCACTCAATAAAGTTGGATTTAAGTGAGGATAAGAAAGAGTGACACACACTGTTCAAGTTGAACGAAAAATCTCTAAGTGGCCATGAACGAGCCCATTATGAAGAAAAAGGTAACCCACTTTCTTTTGATCGTAATCAGATAGGATATTTAAAGAGTGTGGGCATTGCAGAGAATCACACCAAGCGTTTACTTATATGAATGATCCATTCCCTTGGGTAACTATCAGAGTGAGTTTTTTTTTTTGTGGCCGAGGAACGCAGAAAAAATGAAGATATTGAGTGCAATCTTAATTATATCAGTGGCAATAATGGGCGCGGAGGGCATGGTGAACACTAACTTCTATGGATCGGTGTTTACATTTCAAAATCTGCAGTTGGGATGCAACTCGACGTTGGTGGACGAGATGCAGCCATTCCACAAGAACGTGGAGCACGCAATAAATACAGTGGTGAGCCAAGCGCCCGAGACGGGGACGTTCCATTCCACTCATCAAGAACAGAATGGAGGTGTGTCTGTCGAAGTGGAGGCCGACTGCTCCAGTCCCACCACCATGTGCTCAAACTGTCTCCGCACAGTTAGTGATGGGCTTCTCCATTTCTGCCAGGCGCACCTCCTCGGCGTTGGAAGAGTCCCCTCGAACGATGGCTGCTCCCTCCGCTATCAGGCCTATGGCAACTTCTAGATCTCAATATCTCAGTATGCCCACTAGTGCTCTGTACTGCATATATCTAATAAAATATATGCCTAACAATTTTCTTCTGAAGTATCACTGGCTTGTAATAATTATGTAAACAAAGTTATGTCCTAGTTTTTAACATATATTGGGTTGGCTCCAGCCTTGGTCTAGTTTAAAATATATATATATATATATATATATATATATATATATATATATATATATATATATATATATATATATATATATATATTACTTTGGCCTGTTTCTTGATCTAGGTAGTTGTATGTATGTTGAAAAGTTGGCCAAGGCCTAGGCTCAATCTCGTTAGGAGAAAAAAAATTCTATACTAGCTTGACCTGTTTCCTAATATGGCTGCCATGTGAGTATTTGGATGTGAAAAAATAATATAATATATCTATTTTATATTTTAGAATTTGTTTCTACAACTATCTTTTATTCTTTTATGTAAAATTTTCTGAACATGGATCAATTTTCTTTTTATTAATTTTGTGATTTAAATTAATTCATATATTATATAATATATAAATTAAAAATTTATTTAATATTCATCTTAAATATATAATCAAACTTCTTCATGAAATCTCAGATTTTTCCTCATTAATTTTGTGATTTAAATTAAATCATATATTATATAATTTAATTATATAACATACAAATTAAAAATTCATTTAATACTTATCTTAAATATATATAATCAAACTTCTTCATCAAAATCTCAAATTATTAATATTATATACAACACCTTTTTTATTTTCAATAACTTATATTCGCATTTGAACAAAATTACGGAGATAAGACAATTTTGGAATATTTTAAAATATTTCAATTGAAAATGTCAATATTTTAAAATATTTTATAAATGGAAAATGATAAGTGTTTGGGAAGGAAAGTAAATAATATTTTATAAAAAACTTAATTGTTGTTTTAATATGATATTAATATTAGTTTTATTTATGGTCGCTAAAATGAAGTGATATATACCAGAAAATTAGAAGTTTAAATCTTTCTCATTTACCCATATTTACTGAAGGTGTATAAGTAAAATCTAAGAGTTATAGCAGTAGTAGTTTGAATCAACTTCTTGTCATGCAAGTATAAAACCAACCTTTTGCTTATTTCTCTAGTCATAAAAAATAAAAATAGAAATAGATAAATATAATATTGATGTTAATATTAGCAAAAATAAATATTATGATAATCAAATCCAAAAACATCATTTACATTAATTTTATGTGTAATAATAATAACTAAGAGGAAGTGAATTCATTTAAATATTCCATAATTCATTTTATCACAAGGTCAGCCAAAAATATAATATTGAGAAAATGATAAATGGATGTTGGAAAACTTATTATGGACTTGAAAATAGTGATAAATTAAGGATATCTCTCTACCTCTTGCTATTTTATTTTGCTGTGAAGTTTGGAGTTACAAAGTCTCTAGAGATTAGTGAAGAAAGATATAGTAAATAGAAGTATTAAAACCTATGATCTTAAAAAGTCAATAAACCATATCATGCTCCTCTCCTTAAAGTGAGTCTTTCCCTCATTGAAAACATAGTTATGACTAGGTACTTATCATACAAAAATAAGATAAATAGTACCAAAGACAATAGACTCCTTTCAAAATCCAATCAAACCCACTTGCACTAATGTCAATTGGCATAAATATGCAAATCTTAACTAATTCATGGTGATATGAAGAAGAAGGTACCTTTGCATAATAACAATAATATTAGAAATATTGTTATGTCTTAATAGTTATAAAAATGTCAACCATAAAAAAAAAACAATATTCAATCAAATATTTTGACTATTTTTATAATGAAATTTCTTAAAAAAAATACATTATTATCGAAAATTATATTGAAAAATACATCAATATAAAACATAATTGTTTCTTTTCATTTTTATTTATTTATTTATTATTATTTAATTACTTTTATTCTCTTCAAAAAAAATCTTTCGAACATCATTTTTTATTTTCCTTTTTACAAATTTTATGATTTAAATTAAATTATATGAATCATATATGGTATAATTTAATTATATAAATCATATATTATATAATTTAATTAAATAAATTATATATTATATAATATATAATCTGAAAATTCATTTAATTCTTATCTTAAAATATATAATCTAGCTTGTTCATCAAAATCTTGGATTATTAATATTACATTCTAAAAACAATGACACAACTCCACAAAACCTTTATTCATCTTCAATAACTTAAATTAGAATTTGAACACAACAATGGTGGAATTGAGTAAGAATAGAAAATGCCTTATTTTATAAATAAAAAATGATAAGTTTTTGAGAAGGAAATTAAATGGGTGAGCCAAGCGCCAGAGACGGGGACGTTCCATTCCACTCATCGAGAACAGAATGGAGGTGTGTCTGTCGAAGTGGAGGCCGACTGCTCCAGTCCCACCACCAGGTGTTCCAACTGTCTCCGCACAGTTAGTGATGGGCTTCTCCATTTCTGCCAGACGCACCTCCTCGGCGTTGGAAGAGTCCCCTCGAACGATGGCTGCTCCCTCCGCTATCAGGCCTATGGCAACTTCTATATCTCAATATCTCACTATGCCCACTAGTGCTCTGTACTGCATATATCTAATAAAATATATATCTAATAAAATATATGTATACCTATCTATCACTAAGTGGTTTGTAATAATTATGTAAACATAGTTATGTACTAATTTCAGTATAGTGGCTGTAATGTAGGTAGTTGTATGTTGAAAGGGTTGGCTAAGGCCTGGACTCAATCTAGTTTTGAAAAAACAATTTCTATACTAGCTTGACCTGTTTCCTAAAATGGCAGCCATGGCCTAGACTCAATCTAGTTAAAAAAAAACAAATTTTATATTTCTTAATATAGCTACCATGTTGGGTGTTTGTATGTAGAAAAATAATGTAATATATCTATTTTTATTTTATAATCTGTTTCTACAATTATCGTTTATTCTCTTCTGTACAATAATCTATACATCAATCAATTTTTTCCTTCCTTTTTATTAATTATATAAATCATATATTACATAATTTTATTATATAATATACACTAAAAATTCATTTAATCCACATCTTAAATATATAATTATTTCTTTATTTCTTTATGAGAATCTCACATTTATAATATTACATTATATAATCAAACTTCTTCATCAAAATCTCACATTTATAATATTACATACTAAAAACAAAGACAGAACTCCACAAAACCTTTATTATTTTCAATAACTTATATTCTCATTTGAACAAAATTACAGAGATAAGACAATGTCGAAATCTGAGTAGGAAAAGAAAATGCCTTAGGTTTTAAAATATTTTATAAACAGTAAAGGATAAGTTTTTGGGAAGGAAATTAAATAATGGTAATATTTTAACTAATGAGAAAATTAAAATTAAAATGTTGTTTTAATAGGATATTAAAGTTAGTTGTAATTATAGTCACTAAAATGAAGTGTTATGTATTAAAAGGGTAGAAGTTTAAATTTTCTTCATTTATTTATATTTGCTAAAGGTGCATAAGTAGAACCTAAGAGTTATAGTGGTAGTAGTTAAAATCAATCTCTTGTTATGCAAGCATGAAACCAACTTTTTGCTCATTCCTCTAGTCATAAAAATGAAAAATAAATAGATAAATATAATTGGTGTTAATATTAGCAAAATAAATTTACATTATTTTTATGTGTGATAATAATAACTAAGAGGAAATGACTTCATTTAAATATTTAGTAATTCATCTTTATCACAAGGTTAGCCAAAAGTATAGTATTGAGAAAATGATAAATGGATGTTGGAAAACTTATTATGGACTTGAAAATTGTAAAATCAAGGATATATCTTTGTCTCTTGTTATTTTATTTTTCTGTGAAATTCGGAGTTACAACATCTCCAAAGATTAGTGAAGAAAGATATAGTAAAATTATATAGAATTTTTTTCAGCAATAATCACATTCAAATGAACATTGTCGACCCATTTCGAAACCAGTGTGGTTCATCACAGAAGCCAAAATTCTATAAATAAAGATAGAGTAAATAGAATTATTAAAATCTATGATCTTAAAAAGTCAATAAAGTGTATCATGACCCCCTCCTTAAAGTGGGTCTTTCCCTCATTGAAAACATAGTTATGACTAGGTACTTATTGCACAAAAACAAAATAAATAGTCCCAAAGACAATAGACTCCCTAAAACTGCTTCAAAATCCAACCAAAACCACTTGCACTAATATCTAGTTGGCATAAAAATGAAAATCTTAACTAATTCATAGTGATATGGAAGAGAAGGTGCTTTGCATAATAACAATAATATTAGAAGTATTGTTTCTTAATAATTATAAAAATGTCAACCATAAAAAGGCAATATTCAAGTCAAATATTTTGACTATTTTTAGAATGAAATCTCTTTAAAAAAGAATTCATATTACGTCACAATATACAACATAATTTTTTTTCCTTATTTTTATTATTATTTATTTAAATTTAATTATCTTTATTCTCTTCAAAATAAAATCTTCCAAACATCATTTTTTATTTTTATTTTTATAAATTTTATGATTTAAATTTAATTATATAAATCATATATAATATAATATAATTATATAGATAATATATTATATAATTTGAAAATTCATTTAATTCTTATCTTAAAATATATAATCAAGCTTGTTCATCAAAATCTTGGATTATTAATATTACATTCTAAAAACAATGACAGAACTCCACAAAACCTTTATTCATATTTAACTTTATTCATCTTCAATAACTTAAATTAGAATTTGAACATAATAATGGTGGAATTGAGTAGGAATAGAAAATGACTTATTTTATAAATAAAAAATGATAAGTTTTTGAGAAGGAAATTAAATGAGGGTGGTTTTTAATAAAGAATTAAAAAAACATTTTAATATGATATTGATGTTAGCTTTTGTGGTAGTTTAATTGGTGATGGCCATTAAAATGAAGTGTTTTGTATTAAGAGGTTCGAGGTTCAAATCCCCTCATTTACCTATATCTGCAGCTAAAAGTATAGAAAATGATAAATAAGTGTAGTACTTGTTAGTGTCAATATGTTAGTGATCAAAAATACTCTTTCAATTGTTTTCTTGGAGGTCATAGGTCAAAATTTTTAGAAAATGATAAATAAGTATAGTACTTGTTAGTGTCAATATGTTAGTGATCAAAAATACTACTCTTTCAATTGTTTGTCTGGAAGTCATAGGTCAAAATTTTTAGTTTTTCAAAAAAGTTTTCAAAAATCATTTTGGTCACTGAAGGAGTGCAGGTCAAATTTGTTGCCCCCTCATCTTATCCATGGCCATGATCACTTTCAAGGTCATCTCATTCATTATCAGTGAAAATTTTAGGGTCATTTCACTTCATCTCATCTAGGTCTACTGCCTAGGTGTCATCATCTTCCTTTGAAAACAGTCTAATTTGTCATCAAAACAAGGCAATTATCCTTCATTTCACTCATAAGACTTTAAAAGGGAGCTAGCATACTTAGGAAGTAAAGTAAGACAAGTTGTCTTATTTTAAAATGTGTTTTAATGTCAAAATTTTCAAAAAGGAAAAATTGTCTTAATGTTTCACTATAGGACACAAAGGTCATTTCAAGGTTATAAAAGACAAAATCTTATCCAAACTCATTATTTCATTTTTGTGTGGTAGAGCTCCTCTCTTACCTCATTTTCACTCCTTAGGTGGTCAAAGGTTTGAAACCAAGGTGAAGAAACACTCCAAGAACACTTTGCTACACTTCTGGCTCCCTTTGTTATGCTTTTGTAGCCTCCTACTACACTTTCAGAGCCTTTGTTAAGTTTCTGTAGCGTCATGCTACATTTCTGTTGGACATTTGTTACATTTCTAGGAAGTTGTTTTGCTTTCAAACCCTATTGTTATGCTTTTGTAGCCTCCTGGTACACTTCAAACAGTGGTTACGCTTCTGTTGATTGGAGTTACGCTTCTGGAAGGAGGGCATAACTTAGGTTTTTTGGCTTCCAATCCATTCAAACAAGCTCAAGGCTTGTGGGCATTACTCCTTGGACCTCTCATAATAGTAATTCATCACTCTTATAGCCTCCCTTGGTCAAATTATCAAGTTTTCTATATATTTTCATGCTCACTCCATATTTCAATATATCATCACTTTTTCATGTCATTGAGATTTTCTAGTGAGATAATCCCTAACCCTACTCTCTAACACTATCCTACCCCTCTCATATACCTCATACTCCCATCTCCCACCATCCATATCCTCCCTAATAGTTCTTTTCATGAAACCCTAATTTCTAGCTAATTTACACTGATAAATTGGGAATTTCTTGCGTTTCCTTGATTTAAACACCTTCCTCACATCCATTTCACTTGATTTCACTCACAACATGGAGCTAACATGTAACCCTATCTATTGAATTTTTTGTAGAATTTTCCCTAGCTCCATAACTCTTCATCTCACCCTCTAAACATACTCCATCCCTACACTCTATTTTTTCCATTTTACACTACACATACCCATCCCACCAAAACACTAGGGTTTCATTCTTTCAGTGATAAACAAGATGGAGAGTGAGAAAAATAACTTCAAGGGAGGGCGCCACCTTAGGTTACAACCCTTCACCATGCATGAAATTAATGCTTCACCCTTGGCCAAAAGATGTTTTGAGAGGACTAGATGTTTGAGGTTCTGTGAAAAGCTCATGGAGGAACGATATCATCTTCAAATTACAAGCTTATTTGCCACAAGCTTCGGCATGGGAAAGGTAATTATTGCAGGTGTAGAGTTTAACCTATCAGCAGACCCTATTTCTTCAACAACAGGTATTCCTTGTCATGGAGAGAAGTGGTTCAAGGGCATGGACTTAGACATTGAATATTACAAACAATTTCTCAAACCTCATGCTAGAGAGGAACCAGATTACCTCTTTCCTTTCAGACACCTTGTAACAAATATGCTCCTTTGATGATGTTAATAATGAATTATTTCACATGTGAAGGAAGATTTTCCAGGTTTTATAGGTACCATATCAGGTTGTTGATGCATTTCACTTTTATCAAAACTCTTGATTTGCCACATTACTTGTATACGAGATTGATTAAGATGACAGAGAAGGTTAGAAGCATAAAACAATATCATCACCCTAGTATTTTTCATCATGGTTTGTTCAAGCTCATTGTATTGCATCACCTTGCATCCATCAACATGACTTGGGCAATATTCATGGAAAGAGTAGCAACAACGCCTACCACTAGCCCTCCTATCTTCCAAAGCACATCATCAGCATAGCCAATGGAGGTTGGCTCTTCTAGCATGCCAAATCAGTTTTCAGAGGCTCCTAGGGTTGTTAAGTTTACTCATACCTATGAGAAGGGGAAGAGCCAAATATTTGCGTCTAACTCTATCAAAGGTGTACTTACACTTGACACCATTGTTGAACAAAGTGAAATGGAGGAGTGATGCCCGGGCTACCTCACTTTACCCACAATCTCCAACTCTAGTGTGCACATAAACTGCCTTTCAAGTTTTCTAGTCAAATAGTTTTAAATCTGGGCCAACTTAAAAACTTGATTCAGAAGCTTCTATATCTCAAATCTCTAATTTGAGATATATAAATAAAATCCTCTTACGACTTATGAAACCCATATTTCCATCCTCCTACGCGGGAGCTTTAATATCTATTCACAATTTATATTGGTTAAACCTTGGCCAACAACACTCCTAAACCTTGAAACTCTTATGCATATAAATAAACGGGAGCTCCTTTTTAACAATGTGAAAAACCCTATAATAAAACCTGTTTCGTTGCATATTCGAATTACCCTTCAACTAATGCAATAAACCAAAGAAATAAACTTCACCCTCAATTTACTTAGTGCATATATTTCTCAACATTCACGGTGTAACATGTATTGAGCCACACGAGTATTTCATTTATTCCAATGTTTGACTTGGACTAAACCCAAGATATGGTGACTCACATGTTCAAGCCATGTTATCATTCGGCCTTTGATTAATCCCAACTCTCAACATAATAACCAGCTTTAATCTTCCTCTTGACCCCACATATTCAATGTTTAATAGACACTTATAATTGAAAAAATGCTAGCCATGCCTCCTTTAACGTCCGTGTAAGTTGCCGTGCGAATGACCTCGGATCTAATTCTGAATTGATCGGACCATAATCGCGCTACAAATGTGCTCACGCCTTCTCCATCCAAATTCATGCGATGTAAGTGGTTTAGGAATACCACTTAACGGCACACATCATACAATGACTAATATCGCATTCTAAATTTGAAATATGCTTACCGTTTATGAGGGTGCGCAATATTGCTGGGTTTTAAAACTTCGGTTTCATTGTTCTAGCTTCAAGGTTCCATTTCAATTTTGGTTCTGCTCCTTGACTTCAATGATCCATGCTTATCCATTGGACACCTCTTCAACATTCGCACAAGGTTAAATAAACCACATCAATCAGCCAACGCAAGGTGGTTTCTATCTCCACTCTTTCCATGCACAATCCCTGACGCTGCTTAGTTTCCGTAGAAGTCAGACCCCTTACAATAATTCTATTGCTATACCGAGATCCCAATTCACTCAGATATTTACACAATTTTCATCAGCAGAATTTGATTGGAACCAAACCACGATTCTGCTTCCACTTTAACGCTATTGCTCGATCTCATCTGGTGTCGATTCAACGATACTATGGTTACACTAATAGAATTTGATTCCAGCAAACATGCTCTACAATCAAAGGTCCATTCAATTGTGTCCTTCAGCAAACGGATCAACCCTATCGAATCCTCCACACAGCATTACATCCTTTACTGATTGTTGTCTCGTGCTTTGACAAAGTCGATATCGATTTTGTGAATCGCATCTGTCAGCCCTTCACTCGGATTCACTCAACAATACTTAACACAGATTATGTCGATAGCAATTGGATTCCGAAGAGACCAAAACCCTCAAAATACAGAGTTTTATCCAAATGTATGAATCAATTAAAGCTTCAGGAACAAATTTCCCCTTCACACAGAGATTGGCAATTCAAATTTTCCCACAATGTAATAATTCAGGAATTAAAGGAATCGAACCCTCTCTCAACCCTACAACGATTTCCTAATTTCGGTTCATTCCAAGATGCATACAACTTGTCATATGTACATTTTCACATAGAATTAAATCAACCGAGACACCCACATTCGGAACCAATTTCCTCATTATATACATGAAATTAAATACAAGCATCCACTTACAAACTTCTTACTTGGCCAGATTTTCAATGCGATGGCCCTTCTATCTTCACAAATTTGTCCTGAACTGCTATCTCTATCTGCCTGTAGGCTTACAGTTATATACATTAAGATGAATCAGTTCAGTTGCTCAAAAAATCAACGAAACTCTTAAGATTCCATATTTTCTAATTTTAGACAAAATCCCCTAAACCAACTAAACTGACTCTTCACCTTCCTAACTAATAATTTTCTTCTCATGTTCTCTGCAGTTAGGGAACATTTACAATTCCTCACTTTTTACTCAAAATCACTAATAATTACATGAGAAAATTAAAAGCATAAGACCCCCTATGTCTACTTAGATACAAAATATTGGATTGTGCCTAATGCCCCTGCATCAAACTCCCAAGGTTCAAATTTTTTCATGATCTCCTGATCATGTGTCTTTAATCTCTGCCTCCTAGATCCCATACTTTGTTTTGCTACTATCCACCAGCTACATCATTCTTCTTCTGCATTTCTCCAAGTCTCCATATCTTGCTCTGCATCTTACCTCCAGCTATGCCTTCACAATATTTTCTTGTCTTTCCTTTGCTGAAACTCTCCTGCTTTCTTGCTGCTGTCTACTGCTTCTAAGACACCCTCATCATCAGTCTTCTGATGCATTCAATCTCTATGTCCAACTTATCTTCTATCTGGAAATTCCTCTGCCCACTGCTGTTGCTTCCAAGCTCTGTTAATTCAGTTGTTGTAGCTGCTTTTGCTTGTGTTGCTGTTACTACCCCTTTTTCTGCCAACACTTATACTCTAGCTGTCCCACATGTTACTAACATGTTTAAAACTCCTGCAAATGTCGCCTCCCATGTTGTTGCCTCTGTGGCTGCCTCCCAAACTTCATGTCCCTCTGCAACATGCTCTTTCCCATCACCTACAAATTTACTCTTAGGAAACAAATCATCAATTAAATTTCTTCCTGCAGTAACATACTCATTTAATTTTCTTTGCATATTAGTAAGCATAATTAAGTTTTGCAACCTAGTATCTAATCCCAGTTCTTCCATAGCTTCAGGAAAATTCACTTTAGTGTCTACAACCTCTTCGTCTTCTTCAAATGTTTCCAGCAAACATTGTAGCCATCTCTTCTGTACTTGTTTCACACCCTCAGCATGTTGCAATTCAGTCTCAACATATTTCTCTTCTTCTTGGGAAATCTTCAGCAATTTCCTTTCATCCCCTTGGCTGATTTTGGCAATCAACCCAAGTTCTTCCAACTCTGCATTTTCATCTTCTTCTGTTAGAATATAATTATGGTTCTTCATCACTGTGTAAGTTTTAACAATCTACCCCACAGTCTGCTCTCCATTCTTCTCTTGGTTATTCAAACAAATTAGTTCTCTCTTTCCATCAGTGACAAGTTTCTGCACATGAGACATGGTTGTCTCATCTTCCTTCAGCAATAGTTTTTCTTCTCCCAAGACAATTCCAAAGGATGAATTGTCTTCTACATCACCTGTAAACACAGCCAATTTGTTAGTGCCAAAATCACAAGACCCAATGGTCTCATTTGCTGGTCCAGCCACCAAACTTTCTCTATGCAGTTCTAAGTCTCTTTCAAGACTCAGAAATTCTTCATTATATTTCTCCTCAGCTACCAGAGTTATCTCCATTGCTCCAATCACCATATTAAAATGATGACCCTTCACTATGTTTTTAGCCAACATAGTTCCTCTTTCATTCAATCCTCTGACATATTTCATTTGTTGTTCTTCCTTTCCTGCATGATCAACACATGAATCATCAACAATAAAATTCCAAGGTCTCAATACTTCTTCTTCCTCTGACAACACATCAATATGTTGTTCAGAACTTCCTTCCAAATCCTCTGTCAGCACATCAGTATGCTGATCTGCATATTTCATGTGACTGTCAGCTAGTCTCTCCTTCTTCTCATCATCTGCTTCATGAATGTCCTTTTGCTGTGATTCACCGAAATGAGCTCCTTCATTTGGCCGAATCATTTTCTTATCCTATGTTTTCTGATTGCCATTCATGACAGTTCCTCTGCCCTGCTTCTTCAACAAATTATCCTGTGTGTAAGTTCTTTGTTTCTCCAATTATCTTCTTTGAAAATCCAACCTTCTATATAATTCAACAACTTCAGCTGGAGTAGACTTTGGGAACCTCACACAACCTTTTATGCCTCTACTTGTTCTTGACCAATCATCTGCTGGTGCTTCATCCTCTGCTTCAACATTCTACTGAATATTATCCTTGGACTCTTCATTTTTCATCTCTCCCTGAGATCTCACTATCTCAGCATTGATCTGAACAGATTTCAGATTGAATGTCTCCTCCTCATCAACAAACTCTAAAGCTTGTTCATCTTCCTGTGATGTACCTACAAACATACACAACTCTTTAGTTTCAAAACCACAAGACTTTGTAGTCTTGGTTGCTTTATAAAGCACTTCCCTTTGAATAGATCTGCATGTGGAGTCTCCAAATTCCATTCTTGACTCAATAACTCTGAGTTCCTCTTCCTCTGGAGAATCTGTCATCACCTCATAAGTGTTATATTCACAAATACAATTCTTTACCTCATCCAGCTGATCTGGACTTGTCCAATAGCTCAGAAAATCCTCAATGATATCCTCTTTAGCAAGACAAGCTTCTTGCTTCCATAAGCCTTCATCATGTCTCACAAGATCTCTTGCAGATCTCCACTCTTCATCTATACTCTGTTCTACTTCACAAGTAGAAACTTATTTTCTTAACTCAGCTATCTTGAGTTATTCCTTCAATAAGGTAATCTCCTTTTGCCTCAACCTCAACTGTAATGGTTTCCATTTCACACTCTTCTTCATGAGCCAACCAACTCTCTGGCTTTTCTCTATCATATTTTTTAGTTTATAAAATTGTTTTGTGATCTCAACTATCTCTTTCCAATATTCTGCATTAGTCAACTGTTGTCTTATGGCATTTTCCATGGCATATGCTTTCTCTCTTCTACTGTGGCCTCTCTCAGAACCTCTGCAATCTCTGTTATGGCTATCAGTAGCCATTTTATCCTCCAAGAGTTCTTCACTCACAAGGTGTATTATGCCTTTGCAACATCAAGCTCTCTTGCTGCAACTTACCTCACCAATCCTTTCCCTCGGATCCGTCTTTTGGCAAGTACTGGTCCCCTATCTGTTGGAACCTCCTGAGCACTCTCTTCTACTCTCTCTAGGCTTCACTCTGCAACTTTTCAAGAACACACCTGTTCTCTTCTCATCCAACCTCTGTTGGGAATCCTCCAAGTTCTGCCACACTTTCTTCTTCACCTCAGAATCCTCTGCTAGACTCTTTTATCATTGCTCTCAAAGTTGTGATATTATTTGCTGAGATTTCTTCAATTGTCTGCAATCTAAATTCTGCAAAAAATTCTTCAAACTAGAGTTAAACACTGCTCACCAACTTACCTTCTTTTTATGCTTGCAATCCTTATTAGTTTTCAAAAGTCTAATTTCTTTTCATACCTGTAATTAATTCAAAAAAATTTGAACTTTCAAACAGAGCTATTCCTGATGCTCTGATACCACTTTGATGCCCGAGCTACCTCACTTTACCCATAATCTCCAACTCTGGTGTGCACATAAACTGCATTTCAAGTTTTCTGGTCAAATAGTTTTAAATCTAGGCCAACTTAACAACTTGATTTAGAAGCTTCTACATCTCAAATCTCTAAATTGAGATATAGAAATAAATCCTCTTATGACTTATGAAATCCATATTTCCATCCTCCTACGCGGGAGCTTTAATATCTATTCACAATTTCTATTGGTTAAACCCTGGACAACAACACTCCTAAACCTTGAAACTCTTATGCATATAAATAAGCAGGAGCTCCTTTTTAACAATGCGAAAAACACTATAATAAAACCCATTTCATTGCATATTCAAATTACCCTTCGACTAATGCAATAAACCAAAGAAATAAACTTCGCCCTCAATTTAATTAGTGCATATATTTCTCAACATTCACGGTGTAACATGTATTGAGCCACACGGGTATTTCATTTATTCCAAGGTTCGATTTGGACTAAACCCAAGATATGGTGACTCACATGTTCGAGCCATGTTATCATTCGGCCTTTGATTAATCCCAAATATCAACATAATAACCAGCGTTAATCTTCCTCTTGACCCCATATATTCAATGTTTAATAAACACTTATAATTGCAAAACCACTGGCCATGCCTCCTTTAACGTCCATGTAAGTTTGCGAATGCCCTCGGATCTAATTCCGAATTGATCGAACCATAATCGCACTACAAAGGTGCTCATGCCTTTTCCATCCAAATTCACGTGATGTAAGTGGTTTAGGAATACCACTTAATTCCACACGTCATACAATGACTAATATCGCATTTTAAATTTGAAATCCACTTACTGTTTATGAGGGTGCACAATACTACTGGGTTTTAAAACTCCGGTTTCACTGTTATGGCTTCAAGGTTCCATTTCAATTTTGGTTTTTCTCCTTAACTTCAACAATCCACGCTTATCCATTGGACACCTCTTCAACATTCACACAGGTTTAAATAAACCACATCAATTAGCCAACGCAAGGTGGTTTCTATCTCCACTCTTTCCACGCACAATCCTTGACACTGCTTAGTTTCTGTAGAAGTCAGACCCCTTACAATAATTCTATTGCTATACTGAGATCCCAATTCACTCAGATATTTACACAATTTTCACCATCAGAATTTGATTGGAACCAAACCACGATTCTGCTTCCACTTTAACACTATGGCTCGATCTCATCTGGTGTCGATTTGATGATATTATGGTTACACTAATAGAATTTTGATTCCAGCAAACATGCTCTACAATCAGAGGTCCATTCAATTGCGTCCTTCAGCAAACGGATCTACCCTATCAAATCCTCCACACAACATTACATCCTTTATTGATTGCTATCTCGTTCTTTGACAAAGTCGATATCGATTTTGTGAATCGAATCCATCAACCCTTCACTCAGATTCATTCAACAATACTTAACACAGATTATGTCGATAGTAATTGGATTCCGAAGAGACCATAACCCTCCAAATATAGAGTTTTATCAAAATGTATAAATCAATTAAAGCTTCAGGAACAAATTTCCCCTTCACAGAGATATTGGCAATTCAATTTTTCCCACAATGTAATAATTCAGGAATTAAAGGAATCGAACCCTCTCTCAACCCTACAACGATTTCCTAATTTCGGTTCATTCTAGGATGCATACAACTTGTCATATGTACATTTTCACATAGAATTAAATCAACCGAGAGACCCACATTCACAACCAATTTCCTCATTATATACATGAAATTAACAAACTTCTTGCTTAGCCATATTTTCAGCACAATGGCCCTTCTATCTTCACAAATCTATCCTGAACTGCTATCTCTATCTGCCCGTAGGCTTATAGTTATATACATTAAGATGAATCAGTTCAGTTCCTCAACAACTCAACGAAACTCTTAAGATTCCAGATTTTATAATTTTAGATAAAATCCCCTAAACCAACTAAACTGACTCTTCGCCTTCCTAACTAATCATTTTCTTCTCATGTTCTCTATAGTTAGGGAACATTTACAATTCCTCACTTTTTATTCAAAACCACTAATAATTACATGAGAAAATTAAAAGCATAAGACCCCCTATGTCTACTTAGATACAAAGTATTGGATTGTGCCTAATGCCCCTGCATCAAGGAACAACCTCTTATGCATCAAGATGAAACACATTTACACCAACATAGTGAACCAGCACCATTGGATGATGAGGTAGAAGAGTAGGTTGAGAAAAAATCAGTTGAGGAGATCATTAGGGAGAAGGATGAGGAAATAGCAGAGTTGAGAAGGATTTTTTCCATTTCTAATTCTCAAATTGATTTCCTACAACAGGAGAATATTCAATTGAAGGTAAAGAAGTTGTTACAAATCAAACCCAAGTCATACCTAGAGGTATATAAAGGTAAGGTTGTTGAGGTATAAAAGGTATCTTTTTAACTCCTATTTATCCTACATTAATTATCAATCCAGGTACCATTTTTTATCTCAAGAGTGTACTCAGTCTGAGGCGGCAATTTAATCTAAGAGTAATGCTGATCCAAATGGAAAATGGCATCAACCCATGGTATTCATCTACCTATGTTATCCATCCACCCATGGAATTTACCCATGGTATTGTAAATGGCATCAACCCATGGTATTCATCCACCCATGATATTTATTCACCCATGGTATTGTAAGTGACCCATGGTATGTATCCACCCATGGTATTCATCCACACATGGAATTTACCCAAGGTATTGTAAGTGGTATCTACTAATGGTATTGGCCTATGGTATCTACACATGGTATTGTGACTCAAAAAAGGCTATAAATAACAAGCCTCAGTTTGTAAAAGGAGAGATTGTCTGCCACAATGTAGCTTCTACAGTTATTCTCTGTTTTAATAAAACAAGTTTCTTTGTGGTTTTATTTTCTTTGTTCTCTCTTTTTTTGGCATTCTAATTTTGCAGATCTTGTCAGATCCATTTAAACTTTTAGATCTTGGGGGCCTCCCCCCCAAGATCTGGATTAGTGGTATCAGATTTAGGTTACGCCTCCATGGGAATGAGGGTTTGAAACATATTTCAGTTTCAATGTTTTGCAACAATCTTCAACAAAATCCATGAATTTTTTTAGGGCGGCGAGTTTTCAGATCTGATCTAAAACTTTTGGTGAAAATTTTACAAAAAAAAAGACTAGATCTGGATTACTTGCGAAAAAATACTCAAATTAAAAAAAAAAAATCGGCCAATTTGGAGTTCGGATGAGGGAGATATCGCTAATTCAAAATCAGCAATGTGGAAGCAATTTTTCTGACGACAATTCATGGACGGCGGCTCTCCTGTCATTTTTTGAAATTTTTAGTGAAAAATGTTAGTAGACTGGATATAGATCTGAGCTCCTCTTGAAAATTCACCCAATTTCAAAAAAAAAATCAGTCGAATCGGAGTCCGGATGTGGGAGTTATCGTTGATTTAAAATCAACTATTTTTTTAGAAATTTTGTGACGGCGAGACAGCTCCAGCGCGAATCTGAGAGTCTAGAGTCTCCAGATAGTGGTTTCAAACATATGAGAAGTTGCAGAATGATCATTCCATTTCCAAAAACAGGTTATAATAAATATGTTGAGTTATATTGACCAAGTTATGCTCATTTTAAATCTGGAGCAGCATTCGGAGCGGGTTCCCTTTGGAGACGTGCCCTCTCACTCTGCTTTAGTAGGCACCTACTTCACATTCATCTGTTTCATCATAGCAGCATTTGGCTTGGGTTATTTGGAGACGTGCCCTCCCACCCCAAGCTATGTAGGCACCTGCTACTTCATCAACAATCAACATCACGGTTATGGGTCAACCGCACAAAATCTTTTTCATCGAAGTCCATTTGCTAGGCCGCACACTGTTAGTCACACAGTTGGTCACAAGCATTACAGGGTATCTCTATCCTCGGATCTTTGTTTGTCATGGTTTTGGTTCATCCACAAACCCACACTTCATCGAAGTCCATTTTCTAGGCTGCACACTGTGAATATCACAGTTGGTCACAAGCATTACAGGGTATCTCTATCCTCGGATCTTCGTTCATCACGATTATGGGTTAACTACACAAAAACCTTCTCTTCAGTGGCTCTTCATATTCAACAAAGGCTTCTCAGGAGGGAACTTCACGCAATGGGGACCATTGCTTCCTAAGGAGGGAGGAATGATCCAAATGGAAAATGGCATCAACCCATGGTATTCATCTACCTATGTTATCCATCCACCCATGGAATTTACCCATGGTATTGTAAATGGAATCAACCCATGGTATTCATCCACCCATGATATTTATTCACCCATGGTATTGTAAGTGACCCATGGTATGTATCCACCCATGGTATTCATCCACACATGGAATTTACCCAAGGTATTGTAAGTGGTATCTACTAATGGTATTGGCCTATGGTATCTACACATGGTATTGTGACTCAAAAAAGGCTATAAATAACAAGCCTTAAGGGTCGAGAAAACAGTAGCAATAATACAGAAGTATTTCTATTGGCCGAACCTTTGAAAGGATGTCGAGAAGCACATCAGATCCTGCACTGCTTGTGCCATTACCAAACCGACCATCAAGAAGCAAGGCCTATATACTCCACTACCTACCCCTAGTCGACCGTGGGAATCCATCTCCATGGATTACATGTCGGGCCTGCCTTCTACTAAGAATGGAAATGACTGTGTTTTCGTGGTCGTTGACAGATTCTCGAAGATGGCCATCATGGCGGCTTGTAAGAAGAATATCACAGCAGAAGCCACTGCTAAACTCTTCTTTGAACGAGTGTGGGTGCACTTTGGGATCCCACAGTCTATCATATCAGATCGAGATAGCAGGTTCCTCAGCACATTTTGGTCCAGCCTCTAGTCAATGTTGGACACAAAGCTCACCAAGTCCACAGCTTTCCATCCCCAAACAGATGGCCAGACAGAGGTCGTCAACAGAATGATTGTACACATTCTGCGCATGTACGACTCAAAGCATCCACGCACATGGGACGAGAGCCTCCCCTATGTACAACACAGTTATAACCGGGCTCTCCACAGTTCAATTGGCCATAGCCCCTTTCAGGTGGGCTTGGGATTCCAGCCACTATGTCCCGTTGACATAGCCATGCCGTTTGCAGCTGCTCAGGCCGATTCAGCTCATGTCCAGTCTGAAGTTGACAAAGCAAGTAGCTTCATCGAGCGCATTCAACACATCCGCCAACAAGTTCATGATATATTGGACAGAGCCAATGCGAAGTACAAGCAGCGCCATGATCAACACCGGGTGCCACACAACTTCCAGGTGGGCGACAAAGTATGGCTGCATTTGCAGAAGGAGCGCCTCACTAGACCTCACCGCAAGCTTCGCCCGCTCTGATACGGTTCGTACACCATCACCAAGGCTGTAGGTAACAATGCCTTCGAGCTTAGTATTCCACCATTCCTTGGTCTGCACCCAGTCTTCAATGTGGATCGCCTTTGTCCTTACTTTCCACCTCTACTGGACACCTCGGACATTGCAGAACAACTCACACCAACAGAGTTAAACCCAGACTGCATGGAACAGGCCACCACAGATTGTAACATGGAAATGCAAATCAAGAACACTCGTCAACAGCAGATCCAACTATATCGGGTTGTCAAAGCTGGCCAACTCCTGCACCAAGGAAAGTGGTTCACCAGGGACCAAGTTCAGCAGAAATTTCCTCATCTCATGGAGGAACTTAACGCAATGGGAACCATTGCTTCCTAAGGGGGGAGGAATGATCCAGGTGGATATTGGTGGCCACCCGCCTATTCCACTTGGGCCCCCACCATTGTCTCTTTCAGTTTTTCAGTTTTTCACAAAAGTTGTAGTCCTCGGATAGAGCTTTCTAATGATGTATCATGTGCGTCAAACGGAGATAGGATGCCAAAGTTACGTCCCTGGGAAGTTGAAACACCAATTTACCCAAACGGGGCCCATAGTTTTGGCGCTTCATCTCCTAGGGTTAGGTTTTGGGGATGTTTAGGGTTCTCCATTGTTTCTCAATAATAAATAGGCCCTCGAGCCTCATTGTAACTCAGTTCAGAGGCCTGTAGCCGCCACATCTCTTCTCAGAGATAGCTACCAGTGCCCTAGCTAGTTTTATTTCCATTGTCTGTAAGCAAATTTCAGTTCTTTGATATTAATGCAATGAAGTGTTATTTCCGCTGCATCTCTGTATTTATGGTCATGTGTTTATTCTGTTGCGTTCCTGCATAAATCCGGATCAAAT